>JBBGZY010000372.1:6605000-7205000 GCA_037952925.1 Lithobates clamitans
GGCTGCAGGGAAGAGAAGAAAGTGATGACCTGGGTTCAGTCTGGTCTGACAGAAGACGCAGGCTGTTGTAGTACCACAGTCTGGGGACATCTAGATCATCTGCTGGTGCTGTTGATCTCTGGGATTCTTGGACCAGATTGTGCTCCCTCTTATATGGACTCCTCAAGATCCCAATTTTCTTGTACACCGACTTTTTCCAGCGTTGACTTCCTCTTTATTTTATTTTGACCATGAATAAATGGATCTTTTTTGAGTTTAGCAAAAGACTTTTATGTGTTTTCTTTGAAATCATTGATTTTACACACAATGTTAAATTAACAAGGGACAACAATCTCATTGAGTTTTAAAAAAACACACCAAAAATACATTACTAATGTTAAGAATGTTCAAGTGGTAAGTCTTGAAAAAAAAATATATACATAAACAAAAACGGTGCTTTGGGTTAACTTTATCTAAAAATTAAAAAATAATCACTAGAAAAAAAATAAAAAAGAATAATGGGTTCTTTGTGGTAACTTTACAAACATAAAAAAAAAAAAAAAAAAAAGGGAAAAAGTATTATTAGTATGGAAACATTGTTTATAAAAAGCATACTATATCATTCATGAGATCAAAGAGAAAAAGAATTCAGAAATCAGTTTGGGAGAACTCTGATTATGAACAGCAAAACACCTTCGTTCTTTAGAGCATTCGTAAAGAAGAAATAAAATGCGCTGCATTCAACGATCACAGATTTTGCAGCGTGATGAATGTGCTACCTACAATACAAACACTAGTTTTACTAGACCGAGTGCTTCCGTTTAGTTTTTGCTTATGAGCATGCGTCGTTTTTTTGTCCGTAGGACTAGCATACAGACGAGCGGACTTCGGGGTCCGTCGTAGTTACGACGTAAAGATTTGAAGCATGTTTCAAATCTAAAGTACGTCGGATTTGAGGCTAAAAAAGTACGTTGAAAGTCCGAAGCAGCCCACACACGATCGGATTACCAGCCAGCTTTAGTCCGTCAGCGTCCGTTGGACTTTTGTAGACGAAAAGTCCGACCGTGTGTACGCGGCATAAGAGCAATATGGCAAACTGAAAGTGGCTGTCTGCCAACTGCAAAGCATAAAAACCACTGTTGAGTCGGGTAAACAGGAAAATGTGGATAGGCATCCTGGAAAACTACAGATGCTATGTGTTCCGCTTGTATCAGAGAAGCAATTACTGGCCTTGAAGATTCCATGAAAATCTTTGGAATGTGAAGGAATTTGTTGAGAGATTTTTCATTCAGGGCAGAACAGATACTTCTGTAGAATCCCTTAAACCTGTCATTTGTTGGTACTGGTATAACGACTCCCTGAGAAAAGTGGTTCAGGGTCTTCTGTAAATCTGACTTTCTTTGAAGTTTTTGGATGTTTTGAAAGAAGAAAGTAGTAAGGTGGTAGAGTTTTGAATTCCATTGTGTATCCTTTTGAAATCACTAATTGAACCCACTGGTCCGGGACGTCTGGGAACCAGAGAGATGTTAACTGCATCCGACATCCCCACTCTTAGGAGTGAGGACACCCCTTTAGTGTAACGAAAGCATTGTAAAGAAAGGGGGAGGGCTTTGTGGTTGTTTTGGGCTAAGCTTCATGCTGAAGAAGGGTTGAACTTATGTTTTGAAGTTGACCTCTTTTATGAATTGGTCAAGTGTTTTACCAAATAGATGTCTTCCCTGAAAAGGCATGTCTGTGAGGTGTCTCATACAGGCAGCTTCTGCTGTCCGAACCTTTAGCCAGAGGTCTCTGTGATTAGAGCCATTTTGGATAGGAGGGGGAAAGGGGGGGGGGGGGAAATGATGAGACCTGCTGGAGATGGATCGCTGCTTGGGAGATGATTACATCTCCCTGTGCCATCCTGAGCAATGCTGGGCCTTGCACTGGAGAGAGGAGCCTGCCCCCACCCCGCCCCAGGCTATATACGCCAGTCCTGGCTTTTGCCTGGGGGCTGGAGGTGGCCTCAGGGAATGCCTTTTGCTCCTTCAATTGACTACTTCCTTTATATATTTATACACCCCACCCTGCTAGTTGAACTACAGGCCGTCATTTTAAGCACATGTTATGCTGAGAAGTGTGAATTATAGTACCCTATTTTCCGGCGTATAAGACGACTGGGCGTATAAGACGACCCTCAACTTTTCCAGTTAAAATATAGAGTTTGGGATATTTGGGACAGCCCTCCCTGTCTCCGAGACTATCAGAGCGGTAGCGCAAACACACCTCTTTCGTGGAAAGAAGTGACTTAACACGAGAGATAGAGCAGCACTGTGCCCAGAAAAACACACCTCTTTCACCCGTCTCCCCCGCCCTTGTATCCTATTACCTCTTTCTCTGCCTCTCAGATCTTGCACATGCGTGCCCAGGCCGCTTCACTGCAGTCCTCAGGAGCGAGATCTGAGAGGCAGAGAAGGATATAATAGGATACAAGGGCGGACCAGACGGGTGAAATAGGTGTGTTTTTCTGGGCACAGCGCCGCTATCTCTCACGTTAAGTCACTTCTTTCCACGAATCCTGGTTCTTCTACCGTACTTGTATAGCACCGCCCTTGCTGCTTTCATACGGTCGCCGCATACGGCAGGGATGCGGCCGTGGCCATTTTTGAGCTTCCCCCACCGTATGCGGCAACCTCATATTCTCCAGTCCAGCTTGAAATTTTCAGAACCCGCCCTATAAGACGACACCTGGCGTATAAGACGACCCCCGACTTTTGAGAAGATTTTCCTGGGTTAAAAAGTCGTCTTATACACCGGAAAATACGGTAGTTAGGTAAGCCAATGGTTTTGGGGGGTTTGTTCCCCCACATATACTTTGTACATTTCTCTTTCATATACCTATACTCTATTTTTCCTATTTAGAGATATTTTTGCATTACAGTGCATTGCATTTACTCCTACTCCGGGTTTCTACTCCCTCCTCTCATTTCTTTGGGATATATGAATAAATCTAATCCTTGTATTCTTAAGTTCTGGTAAGAATCTAATATTTAACCCACTACTATGTTTAATACTTTGGCCCTTTCCCCCCTTCTTTTTATTTTTTTTTACCACTCCCTGTCCCTCTCCTCACCCTTTTTTCCCCTTTTCTCCATCCCCGATTCCCACACCCCTTCTTTTCCTCCTTCCCGCCCTCCTTCTCTTCCCCTCCTCCTCTCTCCCTCCCCTCCGCCTATTCTACCTTTCCCTTTCATACAAGATATTATTGATGAACCTTAAATATTAATGCCTAGATTTACACTCTTGGATATAAGGTAGCTTTTGGAGGACTTGGTTCGGTACCCCACGGGCCTGGCATGCTGTTTACCACCAACATCTCAATCACTTTTTTACAAGTGAATATGTTTGATCGATGTATTGTCGATCGACGTTAGGTAGTCAATTATGTTGTGAAGTTCTTGACCCATCCTTCTTTTTTATATTCATGGTGGATACAATATGTTTGCATGTTATGTTTAGTCAATAATGTACATATAAGATATTATATAATATGCTATGTAATATGCTACTCAGTAAACAATGTTTCATACATATTCTTGTATATGCTTACAGTATTTCTGAATAAGATCCGAGGCTCTGATAAAGTGGGTTTGCTGCGAAACGCATCAGTAAACAAATCCAATCCCAAGGCCAGGATAAACATCAATGTGGTTGCCTAAATTGTGGATTTGTTTTTAAGATTATTTTTCAATAATTGTGATATCTAGTATATTAGTATTATTCATTGTTCTAGTCCAGTTAGCTGTGGTCTGACAACAGAAATAGCAGCAAGAGCTGATTGCAGAGCTGGGCAATGGTTTTGCACAGAGCAGCCCTGATCCTCCTCTTCTCATCTTCCTCCGGGTGCTGAGTTCCCCCACTTGTTGCTTGTCTGAAATAAAGCTAGGATTGGATGCTGAGACCCGTATTAAGACTAGTTCAGAAGAAGCTGAAGATTGGTAAGTGAGAACACCCCTCACATTTTTGTAAATATTGTATTATATCTTTTCATGTGACAACACTGAAGAAATTACATTTTGCTACAATGTTAAGTAGTGAGTGTACAGCTTGTATAACAGTGTAAATTTTCTGTCCCCTCAAAATAACACAACACACAGCCATTAATGTCTAAACCGCTGGCATGGAGTTCACCAGAGCTGGACAGGTTGCCACTGGAGTCCTCTTCCACTCCTCCATGACGACAACACGGCGCTGGTGAATGTTCGAGACCTTTCGCTCCTCCCCCTTCCATTTGAGGATGCCCCACAGATGCTCAATAGGGTTTAGGTCTGGGGACATGCTTGGCCAGTCCATCCCCTTTACCCTCAGCTTCTTTAGCAAGGCAGTGGTCATCTTGGAGGTATGTTTGGGGTTGCTATTATGTTGTAATACTACCCCGTGGCCCAGTCTCCGAAGGGAGGGGTTCAAGCTCTGCTTCAGTATGTCACAGTACATGTTGGCATTCATGGTTCCCTCAATTAACTGTAGCTCCCCAGTGCCGGCAGCACTCATGCAGCCCCAGACCATGGCAATCCCACCACCATGCTTGACTGTAGGCAAAACACATTTGTCTTTGTACTCCTCACCTGGTTGCCGCCACACACGCTTGACACCATCTGAACCAAATAAGTTTATCTTGGTCTCATCAGACCACAGGACATGGTTCCAGTAATCCATGTCCTTAGCCTGCTTGTCTTCAGCAAACTGTTTGCGGGCTTTCTCGTGCATCATCTTTAGAAGAGGTTTCCTTCTGGGACGACAGCCATGCAAACCAATTTGATGCAGTGTGCGGCTTGTGGTCTGAGCACTGACAGGCTGACCCCCCACCTCTTCATCCTCTGCAGCAATGCTGGCAGCACTCATAAGTCTATTTCCCAAAGACAATCTCTGGATATGATGCTGAACACGTGCACTCCACTTCTTTGGTCATCCATGACGAGGCCTGTTCTGAGTGGAACCTGTCTTGTTAAACCGTTGTATGGTCTTGGCCACCGTGCTGCAGCTCAGTTTCAGGGTCTTGGCAATCTTCTTATAGCCTAGGTCATTTTTATGTAGAGCAAAAATTCTTTTTTTCAGATCCTCAGAGAGTTCTTTGCCATGAGGTGCAATGTTGAACTTCCAGTGACCAGTATAAGAAAGTGAGAGTGATAACACCAAATTTAACACACCTGCTCCCCATTCATACCTGAGACCTTGTAACACTGAATCACATGACACCGGGGAGGGAAAATGGCTAATTGGGCCCAATTTGAACATTTTCACTTAGGAGTGTACTCACTTTTGTTGCCAGCAGTTTAGACATTAATGGCTGTGTGTTGAGTTATTTTGAGGGGACAGAACATTTACACTGTTATACAAGCTGTACACTCGCTACTTTACATTGTACCAAAGTGTCATTTCTTCAGCTTTGTCACATGAAATGATAGAATAAAATATTTACAAAAATGTGAGGGGTGTACTCACTTTTGTGAGATACTGTATATATAAAAACAAAAAAGGCTGAAAATGTTGAAAAAAAAACAATATTTTCTACTTTCTGTTATAAAACACATCCATTTAAAAAAATCTAATTTCTTCATAAATTTAGGCCAAAATGTATTCTGCTTACAGGTAAAAAAAAAATAAATCCAATAAGTATAATCAATGGTTTGTGTGAACTAGTATATGATAGATATACTAGAATTTAAGCAGCTATAAATGCTTTATTAATAATGGCTGGTGATCAGAAACTTATAGTGTGACTGTGATAGTGTGGCGGGCAATTTTGAGCTAACAGGCACTGGTTGAGAGGAACACTAACTAATTGACAACGACGTTGCTAGTGACACTAATACAGTGATCAGATATAATAATGTACACTGTACTAATGACGTTGACTGGGAAGGGGCTAACATCAAGGGACAATCAAGGGGTTAACCCTGTGCCTAACAAGTGTAAAGTGTGTAATGTGTGCTGCTTCTACTTACAGATCTGGCTGTTTTTTATCCCTGCTCTTCAGGAAGAAGAAACAGCCAGATCGCTGTTCTGTGTGTTTGTGCACACAGAACTCTGTGCTGTGATTGGACACAGCCAATCAGCAGGTTTAAGCCAAAATTATTGCCTGAAACCTGCTGACAAACTCGTGCTGTTTCCACGTCAGCAGGCGCACCCAAAAACACAGGCGCGGATGGCGACCTACATGTACATTGCTGAGTTATGAACATATACATTACAGTGTTGTAGTTTCAATACATTGCATTGTCTAAAAACAATATAGATAATACATAGTATAATATACTTTGCCTTTAAGTCTTCACAAGATATCAGATTTTAGTCATAACTTTATTTGTGTTATACATATAATAATAAAAACAAACTTAAAATAAATTTTGGATAAAAACATTTCCATTTGGATAAATCACCATTTCAGAAGAATTTTAGACGGGTTTGACCATCGCACCTTCCAGGGACTCTCTCGTACATCAGCTTTCTCCTTTTTTGTTGCGGTAGCTGAATAAATGTCGAACCTTTTTTCAGGAAAATAGAAAGGTGAAAGAGATGGGGCATTTGCTCATAGGTTTAAGAGATTATGTAATAGAGGCATATTCAAGTTTTGCCCTTGACTCTGTAACACCAAAGGGACTAAATGAGGAACTAGAGATAAACACCATAGTGTAATACTATGGGTTCAGGAACATGTACATTATTTAAAAAATCCCTCACAATATAGTGATATATTACTGTTATTATTGTAGATTCACATTAATAGTAAGAAAAGCGATCACCTTTTCTACAGGTAGTGCTGTAGTTGGGATTAAACAAACCCTGGTGTTGCCAGGTTAAAGTGCTAGCCACTGTGTTTTTTTTATAGTTTACATTTTAAAGTTTCATATGTAAAGATTTATGATGACATATAATCATATATTTGCTTATGTATATATACAGTACTTTATTATATATGTACAATTTGGAGTCTAATTATAGAAATTCTAGATTTTAGTAAGAGTTTTTATAGCTTTGGGCAAGTCACCAATTCATTATTTGCTACATAATGTAGTCTGCCAGCTACTGCTCAGTACACTGTGGGGTAGATTTCCTAAAACTGGAGAGTGCAAAATCTGGTGCAACTCTGCATAGAAACCAATCAGCTTCCAGATTTTATTGTTAAAGCTGAATTTTAATTGAACAAGCTGAAGCTAAAAGCTGAATGGCTACCATGCACAGCTGCACCAGATTCTTAGTGCTCTAGTTTTAGTTGATCTTCCCCCGTGTGTATGCTGGACAGAGCATTTGTTCACTTCAGAACAGTGGAACCTTGGCATACGAGCAAAATCTGTTCCAGGAGAATGCATGTAATCTAAAGCACTCGCATATCAATGCGAGTTTCCCCGCATTGACATCTATTGCATGCAATACCGCATGTGGCCAGGTGGGGGGGGGGGGGCGCCGGAAAGCCTCGGAAATACTCGGGGACAGCTCAGCTGAACTCGGAAAGCCTGGGAAAGGCTCGGAAACACTCTGGAACAGAGTATTTCCAAGTGTTTCCGAGTATTTCAGAGTGATTCCGAATGTTTCCGGACGGCTCCGAACCGTTCCGAGTGTCACCAGCGCCCCCACACCTCTGGCCAAATGCGATACTGCACACCCCATTAGCTTGAATTCTGCTCTTTTTGTGAGACAACACTCGCAAACCGAGTCAGAATTAAAAAAAAAAAAGTTGCTCGTCTTTCAAAACGCTCGTTAACTGCGTTACTCATTGACCAAGGTTCCACTGTATTTCTCTGCTATCCTATTTTATGTGCATTTACTATAAGTATTTGTTTTGTTAGATATTTTTATATGGTTCTGCTGGTCAATGTATTCTGCCAGCTGCTGTCCTTGTCAGCATTTGAGATTATCAAGCTGCAGTGTTGTGGCGGGCACCCTCCTCCTTCTCCTGTATAAATCATAGTATTCCCTCTAGGTAGCCTTTTCTATTTTATTTTGTAAGTGGCAAATTTGCGTTTGATTTTAATGAACTCTTTTAACTTTACTACCCTTAGCGTTTGTTTGTTTGTGGTCTTACACCAGCCTGCGTCTTTTGCCAGACCATATCAAACCCAGGCCATCACTATCAACACTTCCTTCCATGCTTCCTTCCATGCTGCTCTGGTGGGTTGGATGGCTGTTGTGTTGGTGGTGTTGCTGGAGGTGGTGGAGGAGTATGGTCCAACTCACACAGATGGGTTTTATTTGTGAGTGCGCCCCTCGTCCCCTTGTTTAGGGCCTTAAAAATTATTTCCTCACAGATTGTGCGTTGGCCCTCCTCCATGTGTTCCAGTTTGCTTGCTGTAACACAGTGAAATGCCTCGGGGACACCAGGGGTCATGTTAAGTGCCGTAGTAGCCTGGCGAAGGAAAACAGTCGCTGATTCCTCCAGGTTCCTCACCTTCCTGGTCCTTTTGGTTGGAGGGCGGAGGGGAGGAACCTGGGATTCCGTCAGGCTGCTTGGCACGGCCACCTCCTGGCCGAGACTTGATTGTGTATGAAAATGGTACATAGTTTTAGTTTTTTGGTCCTCAATCACACACAATTTTGAGCTCATGACTGTTGCAAATTGAATGTTAACAAATAGAAAAGACTATCATTCTGACCCCAGCATTTTTCATTCTTGTCCCAATCATTTTTGGCTACTACTGTCTATTGATATGTTAAACTTTGTTAAATCTGAAATTAGTGATCAATAACATCTCGGTAACATCATTCAATTTTTGACAAGAAATATGTTCAACAATGTTATACCCGGCTCAAGCTGGGCTCCTCCACATCTTCCTGGGTGGAAGGCCCAGGTTGGACTTCAGGAGCCTCAGTGTCAGGTCACCTTGAGGCTAGGTGACAGATGCACTTTGTAGGAGTCAGAAGTGCACCGCTAAGGTAGTGGACCCTAGGACTGACTGCTGCAGATTGGACCCTGGGAGGTTCAGGAAGCAGGTCTACTGGATCACTGACACAGATCCCACTGGGAGCTAGAGCATAGATTCCCCAGGACGCGGAGTCTAAGAGCCAGCAGGTGTTCACCAGAGCCTCTAGTGGTGAGGATGGACTGCGCTGCAGTCTGGCTCCAGGTTGCGGCCCCCAGGGTCTCACAGCTCACGCTCATGGTAGACTACAGGAGAAGAGGAAGGAGGCAGCAGGCTGGAACAACAAGGAAAGTAAGGGACAAGCCAAGGTCGGGCCACAAGCAGACAAGGACAACAGAGTTTATGCCAAGGTTCAGGGTCACAGGCAAACAGGGATGGTCGGGGACACGCCAAAGGTCAGGGTCACGAGCAGACAGGAATAGTTAAGAACAGGCCAAAGTCGGTAACTGGAACCAGACGTAGGAAACACAGCAAGTACACATGGAGGCTAACACACAATGGTTGATCAGCACTGCTGGCTTGCAGTGCACAGGTTAATATAGGGTTCCCTGATAGGGCCTGGGGTGGGGCCATGCTTAGAGGAGAGGTTATAAAACCAGTCAGGTGAGAGGCAGCTGGTCTTTAGAGATGAACACATGGAGACAGGTAAGCTGACAGAGAAACTCTATTGCATAACCATGACAGTACCCCCCCTCTTATGAGGCCTCTCCCTCCCCCGCCTGGGCCCTGGCTTAAAGGGAAACTCCAGATGAAACCTCCTCAACAGACGAGGTGCAAAGATCTCAGATGCAGTCATCCAAGACCTCTCCTCAGGACCAAACCCTTCCCAATGTACGAGGTACTAAAGAATGCCTCTACGGCGCCGGGAATCGAGAACTTGACTAACCTCGTACTTAAGATTATCCTCAGAGACTGAAACCGAGGTAGGGAGAGGACGAGAGGACTTATTGAGGGCTAAAGGCTTCTTAGGAATGGGTAAAGGCATAAGAAGACCATCAGGAGTCTGAGCAGGGTCCCCCAGACCCTTAAAGATGAACTGGACATCCAACACAGGATCATCAGACTGGGCAGAAGTCAGTGGATCCCTGAGACCAGGTTGGTTAGAAAGTGATGTGTCACAGAAGTCAAGCTGGATAGCTTCACTGGGCATAGGCTGAACTGGTGCAGAGGCCGACTGAACAGCATTGCCAGGTGCAGCGACCACCAGAATCGCATCACAGGGCGTAGCGACTGTGGAACTGGTAGACGAGTCAGCCTGGGTGTGCGTCCAAGGGGGTCCAGGAACAGGCAAAGGTAAATGACCATGCAAACTGGAGTGAATGATCTGCTCAAGTTCACAGGTAGGCTCCTCATCCAGAGTGCCACATGACCAAGAGAGGGCCTCAGCCCGACTATTGCAGGAGACATTCCAAAAATCGCTATATGCAGCGGGAAGTGCAGAAGATACTGGGATGGTGGCAACAAGAAGTTTCTCTTTTGGGGTAACCTTGAGTAGGCAGGAAGAGGAACAGGAGGAACCCCAAGCCAGGATCCGTCCAGCAGTCCAGTCAATGTGTGGAAAATGGAACCGTAACCAAGGAAGACCTAATATGATAGGAGATGAAGCCTTAGGCAAGACAAGGAAGGATATCCACTCCTGATGGAGTGTCCCTACCGACATCCTAACAGGAAGGGTCTGGAAGCGGATAGGACCCCCTGGGAGAACAATGCCATTAATCGCCAAGACCACCAATGGCGTTGAAAGGGGCAAAAGGGTAAGTCTCATGGAAGATGCAGTTTCCCAATCCATGAAATTGCCAGCGGCTCCGGAATGCAGATGTGCCGAGACCGAACGAGAGGAAGCGCCGACATGAAGGAACACAGAAAGAAGCAGACGAGAAGGTGAAGGTGATACTTCTGGGTCTAATACTCCACCTTCCAGATGTATTAGCGCCGATCGTTTTTCCGGACGAAGAGAACAAGTGTCACGAAAATGACCTTTGGCCCCACAATAGAGGCACAGGCCCAGAGTTCTGCACCTAGCACGTTCTTCAGGAGAAGACTTGGTCCACCACAGCTGCATAGGTTCCTCAACGGGCAGGGGGTGCTCCTCGGATCAAAGAGAAGGGACTGGGAGCTCAAGCTGCCTAAGGAACGGGTAGTGCTGGCGTCTTTTTTCCAGGGCCCTCTCCTGAAAACGAATAATCTGGTTACGCAAGGTGATGACACCGTCCAGATCAGCAGGAAGGGATCTTCCTGCTAATTCATCCTTCACTCTATCAGAGAGGCCATGTAAAAAAATTACAACTAGGGCCTCATTATTCCAGCTCAATTTAGCTGTGAGGATACGGAACTGAAGAGCATACTGTCCCACAGAAGCGGACTCTTGACGGAGACGTAAAAGAGCGCTAGCCGCTGAGGAGACACGACCCGGGTTCCTCGAAGATATTCCGAAAAAGTTTCAAGAAATCAGACAGGCTAGAAACCACTGAAATATGTAAATGAGAACAATCAGCGCAAACTGTTAACACTTATATATGCAAGCTATATGCAAGCTGAACACTTATAGGCAATCACAAATCCTACGAAACTAATCAAAAAACATTGTTAGTGCAGCGCATGTAGATATGAAAAGTCCATGACTTGTAGAGACATAAAGCAGAAGAGAATATTCCTCATGTGCAGAAAGGGGAACACAGACTTCTTTAAAAAGTGACAAAATCCTCCACCATAGGCACGCAAATGTGCTTACCAGATTGGATGGACCTCTTATTATAGGAGGTCATGCACGCATATATCAGCTCAGAAATGGGTCAGCACTCATCAGCCACCTCGGACATCCAATTCCACACCATCAGACGAGACTCCGAAAGAAAGATATGGAAAATGGCTCCAGGGGATATATGGTCAGGGGAATGCGGCAGCCCACAAAAAAAGAGCAAAAATCTAAGTGTAGACCGTAAGGTGGTGGGTTTATTAAGTAAAAAACACACAAGCGCCAGCAACAGCGCAAAACTTTAAAAAGCAACGACACAATAGCACTGGTACATCAGCGAACAGCTGATGAGATGGCAGCGGGTGACGTGTGTAGTGAAGCTCCGCCCCCGTTACGTCCAATAGGACTTCATCAGCAAGGGTGGAGCCAAAGAGTCATCCAGGGGCCTTAAATAGAAGCCGACTGTGAGCAAGGTAGGTAAAACGAAACCGGAAGCGGAAATCCGTCTGAATACCGGTACAATTCATCTGAGGGGACACCAAACAGTACCACAACAGAGATGTCTTGTCATAACAGAATGCCATAATCTAAAACCGCTACCCTGATCAGATGATATTTAAAACGCATATACAATTATAATACGTACCCGCGGCCATCTCCTCACAATACAATAAAATACAAATAAAAAAACACATAGAAAACAGAGAATAAAAACAAAAATAACAGGTCATAAAATAAGCATATCCAAAAGTATCCCTATTTGTCAGAAATAAAACAGTTGAGATCAAACTCCATACGGATTCCCGCTGGCTCAGCTGCCTTATATAATTACCCCCTCTCCAGTGTGACTTTTTCTAAGCCCCAAAATTGTAATTTACGTGGATCTCTATTATGAAAAATTCTAAAATGATTTGACACATTGTGTGTCTTAATGCCTCTTTTGATATTACTAACATGTTCTGCTATGCGGACTCCCATGGGTCTCGAGATCCTCCCCACGTATTGAAGTCCGCAGTCGCATTGTAACATGTATACCACCCCTACAGTATCACATGTAATCAGATTCTTTATTTGATAAGTTCTATTGGTGGCGGCAGCAACAAATTCCTTCCTTTTCTTGATATGTCTGCATTGCCTGCACGCTGGACATTTACCACATGCGTAAAACCCAGACATAAAACTAAAGAGTCTATTTTCTTTAACCACAGGAGGGTCCACCACACTGGGGGCTAGGATATCCCTCAAAGTTGGTGGTCTTCTGTAGATAAACCTGGGACGAGTTGGAAGGGTTGGGCCTAAGATTTTGTCCTCTTTCAAAATATCCCAATACCTCAGGATAATTTTTTTCAAATTTATTGTATTGAATGTTGCAATCCAAAATGATCAGATACTCAGAGCCTTCCTTCTTTTTGTTCTTAACTGAATCAGCAACTAAAGTAGATTGATCCATATTGCCCAATTTCTCGATCTCTTCGGGTAAGAGTTCTTTAGTGTATCCCTTTTGCAAGAACCTTTCTGCCAACACATTAACTTGTGAAAAGTAATCATTGTCCAGAGTGCAATTCCGCCGGAGGCGGATAAATTGCCCTCTGGGGATATTTTGTAGCCAAGACCTGTGATGGCAGCTATCCAAAGGGATATAGCCATTTCTGTCAGTTGGCTTAAAACAGTTCCTGGTTCTAAAGAGTTTATCCTGTTTGAAGATTTCCAAGTCAAGGAAGGCAATACTAGAGGCATCCACATTCCATGACAAGCAAATGTTTTTGGTGTTACCATTGAGATGGGACATGAACAGTTGGAGGCTGATGAGGTCTCCATCCCAAATGATAAAGACGTCATCAATATATCTTTGGTAGCAGGCCAGCTGTGTCAGCCTGCTACCAAAGATAAAATCCTCTTCCCAAAGTGCCATAAAAATATTCGCGACACTCAGCGCAAAACGAGCGCCCATAGCCACCCCGAGTGTTTGTAAAAAGAATTTTCCGTCATACCAGAAATAATTTCTGGTTAAACAGAAATCTAGGGCTTTTAAGAGGAATTCTTGGAGTTGGAGAGATAGATCGGATTTATCTAAGGCCCACTGTACAGAATGCATAGCATCAGAATGGTTAATACTTTAGTACTTGTGTATTGTGTACTGTATACTTGAGTATTGCAAGTGCACGTAGGTCTGCAACTGTTCTGCGATTGCACGTAGGTCTGTGAGTACCTGTGTATTGTCTTGTTGTGTACCTGTGTACCTGTGTATTGTCTTGAGTATTAGTGCCAGGAAGCTAGCTGTTAGGTAATTTGGACAGGGTAAAATCCCCAATCCTCACTAAATTTAATAGGTACGTTGCCCGGCGGGTGTGGAGAGGCACCGCTTTGTACATCTTGCTGCATGTATGCGTTCCTTGATCATCCGATCGAGGGCGAATACTGCTGTGCAAAATGTAAGCACATTGTTTCCCTGGAAGCCCAGGTTCTGAATCTGGGGAAGCAACTGTCAGCACTGAGAAGTCCCTCCATACTAAAGGAGAGCCAGGAACGTACACGGCAGGTGTCGGCAGGGGCCAGCACAGAGGCAGGTGGAGACAAAGAGGTGCAGGCACTAGCAAAGAGTAGATGGGTGACAGTCAGGAGGGGTAGAGAGGGAAGTGCCAGGGAGGCCGATCCAGGACTGGAGCATCCCAATAAGTACGCTCCATCGAGTGACATTGGTGAAACCAGTCAGGGACCAGCACTGCTGGAGTTGAGGGACTCTCCTAGCTGCCGGGGGGAGAACTCCTCCAGTGAGAGTGGGGGGGCAGCAAAGGGAAAGGAAAGACAGATTCTGGTGGTAGGGGACTCAATTCTTAGAAGGACAGAGAGGGCAATCTGTAACCAAGACCTGAAGCGCCGAACAGTATGTTGTCTACCGGGCGCTCGGGTTCGGCACATTACGGATCTTGTGGACAGATTAGTGGAAGGGGCTGGGGAAGACCCGGCTGTCATAGTGCACGTTGGCACCAATGACAAAGTCAGAGGCAGATGGAGTGTCCTAAAGAACGATTTTAGGGACTTAGGAGCTAAATTGAGGTAAAGGACCTCCAAGGTAGTATTCTCAGGAATACTACCGGTACATCGAGCCACGCCAGAAAGGCAGAGGGAGATTAGGGAAGTAAACAAGTGGCTGAAGAGCTGGTGTAGTAAGGAGGGGTTTGGGTTCCTGGAGGACTGGGCCGACTTCTCAGTCGGTAACCGGTACCATAGAAGGGACAGACTGCACCTAAATGAGGAGGGTGCAGATCTGCTGGGAATGAAGATGGCCAAAAAGTTAGAGGGGTTTTTAAACTAGGCGATGGGGGGGAGGGTCCAGAGGCAGAGATAGCCAGCGCAGAAGATATTTCAGAGGGTAGTATTGGGGGCATTAGTGGTAGGTTAACCAAAGCACAAAAACACAAGGTGAGTATAGTAGCAAGTCCTAGTTGCAATCTCGAAACACCCAATTACGAGGACAATATGCGACCGGTCTAAACTATGTGGCATGTTCACCAATGCCAGGAGCATAGCGGACAAGATGGGTGAACTAGAGATACTGTTGTACGAGGAGGATTTGGATTTTGTGGGAATTTCAGAGAGGTAATTCAACAGCTCTCATGATTGGCTGGCAAACATTCAAGGGTATACCCTATACCGCAAGGATAGAGAGGGTAAAAAAGGGGGAGGGGTATGCCTATATATTAAGAATAATGTATAAGTGAATGTGAGAGATGACATCACTGAGGGAGCTAGAGAGGAGGTGGAAATACTTATGGGTAGAGCTCCAAAGGGATGAAGCTAAGGGGAAAATAATACTGGGAGTATGCTATAGGCCCCCTAACCTGAGGGAGGAAGTGGAGACAGATCTCCTATCACAATTTGGATTAGCAGCAAGGATGGGAAGTGTTATCATAATGGGGGATTTTATTATCCAGACATAGACTGGGCGGAGGGAACCGCGCATTCATTTAAGGCTCGCCAATTCCTTAATGTCTTGCAGGACAATTTTATGGGTCAGATGGTAGACGCACCAACTAGAAATAAAACGTTACTGGATCTACTGATTACCAACAATACAGACCTGATCAGGGATGTGGAAATACGGGGCAATTTAGGTAACAGCGATCACAGGTCAATTAGTTTCAGTATAAATCACACAAATAGGAAACATAAAGGGAATACAAAAACACTGAATTTCAAAAGAGCCAACTTCCCTAAACTACAAACCTTGCTAAAAGACATAAATTGGGATAAAATATTAGGAACAAAGAATATGGAGAAGAGATGGGTTTGCTTTAAGAGCATATTAAATAAGGGCATTAGCCAATGTATCCCATTGGGTAATAAATTGAAAAGAGCTAACAAAAGTCCTGGATGGCTTAACTCCAATGAATAAATGCATATAAAAGCAAAGGAGAAGGCCTTCAAAAAATACAAGGTTGAGGGATCATCCTCAGCATTCAGACTTTATAAGAATGCAACAAGAAATGTAAGGGTGCAATTAGGACAGCTAAGATAGAACATGAAAGACACATAGCGGAGGAGAGCAAAAAAAATCCCAAGAAATTCTTTAAGTATGTAAACAGTAAAAAAGAGAGGACAGACCATATTGGCCCCATAAAGAATGAGGAAGGACATCTGGTTACAAAGGATGGGGAGATGGCGAAGGTATTGAATTTATTCTTCTCCTCAGTCTTCACGAGTGAATCAGGGGGCTTCAGTAATCAAAACTGCAGTGTTTATCCTCATGACACAACACAGGAAGCACCTCCATGGTTAATAGAGGACAGAATTAAAATTAGACTTGAGAAACTTAACATTAATAAATTACCGGGACCAGATGGCTTGCATCCTAGGGTACTTAGGGAACTCAGTCAAGTGATTGCCAGACCGTTGTTCCTAATTTTTACAGATAGTCTACTGACTGGAATGGTGCCAGCTGATTGGAGAAAAGCCAATGTAGCACCAATATTTAAAAAGGGCCCAAAATACATCCCTGGGAATTACAGACCAGTTAGCCTAACATCAATAGTATGTAAACTCTTGGAGGGGATGATAAGGGACTATATACAAGATTTTAGTAATAAGAACGGTATTGGATTCATGAAGAATCGTTCTTGCCAAACCAATCTATTAACCTTCTATGAGGAGGTGAGTTGTCATCTAGATAAAGGAAGGCCTGTTGACGTGGTGTATCTGGATTTTGCAAAAGCATTTGACACAGTTCCCCATAAACGTTTACTGTACAAAATAGGGTCCGTTGGCATGGACCATAGGGTGAGTACATGGATTGAAAACTGGCTACAAGGGCGAGTTCAGCGGGTGGTGATAAATGGGGAGTACTCAGAATGGTCAGGGGTGGGTAGTGGGGTTCCTCAGGGTTCTGTGCTGGGACCAATCCTATTTAATTTGTTCATAAACGATCTGGAGAATGGGATAAACAGTTTAATCTCTGTATTTGCAGACGATACTAAGCTAAGCAGGGCAATAACTTCTCTGCAGGATGTGTAAACCTTGCAAAAAGACCTGAACTAATTAATGGGGTGGGTGACTACATGGCAAATGAGGTTCAATGTAGAAAAATGTAAAATAATGCATTTGGGTGGCAAAAATATGAATGCAATCTATACACTGGGGGGAGAACCTCTGGGGGAATCTAGGATGGAAAAGGACCTGGGGGTCCTAGTAGATGATAGGCTCAGCAATGGCATGCAATGCCAAGCTGCTGCTAACAAAGCAAACAGAATATTGGCATGCATTAAAAAGGGGATCAACTCCAGAGATAAAACAATAATTCTCCCACTCTACAAGGCTCTGGTCCGGCCGCACCTAGAGTATGCTGTCCAGTTCTGGGCACCAGTCCTCAGGAAGGATGTACTGGAAATGTAGCGAGTACAAAGAAGGGCAACAAAGCTAATAAAGGGTCTGGAAGATCTTAGTTATGAGGAAAGGTTGCAAGCACTGAACTTATTCTCTCTGGAGAAGAGACGCTTGAGAGGGGATATGATTTCAATATACAAATACCGTACTGGTGACCCCACAATAGGGATAAAACTTTTTCGCAGAAGAGAGTTTAACAAGACTCGTGGCCACTCATTAAAATTAGAAGAAAAGAGGTTTAACCTTAAACTACGTAGAGGGTTCTTTACTGTAAGAGCGGCAAGGATGTGGAATTCCCTTCCACAGGCGGTGGTCTCAGCGGGGAGCATTGATAGCTTCAAGAAACTATTAGATAAGCACCTGAATGACCGCAACATACAGGGATACCGTATTTATCGGCGTATAACACGCACCCCAATTTAGGAGGGAATTTTAAGGAAAAAAAAACTTTTAGGAGCGAAGTTGAAGGGAAAAAAACGTACATTTAAATGCCCATCATTGCAGCCTTCTCAGTGCAGCCTTGTCAGTGCAGCCATGTCAGTGCAGCCTTCCCCAGTGCAGCCTTCCCCAGTGCAGCCTTGTCAGTGCAGCCTTGTCAGTGCAGCCTTCCCCAGTGCAGCCTTCCCCAGTGCAGCCTTGCCCCAGTGCAGCCTTGCCCCAGTGCAGCCTTACCCAGTGCAGCCTTCGATCCCTGTCCCTGCCACCCTGGGCTTCAAAAATCGCGGACCGCGACTTGAAAATGGCGCCGCCGGCGCCGAAATACACAGAGCCGGTCCTCGGCTCTTTCCGGCGGCTCTCGTTCACTTTCGGCTCCACTCGTAGTCCCGAGCGGAGCTATCCGAACCTAGCCGAGTAGGTTCGGATAGCTCCGCTCGGGACTACGAGTGGAGCCGAAAGTGAACGAGAGCCGCCGGAAAGAGCCGAGGACCGGCTCTGTGTATTTCGGCGCCGGCGGCGCCATTTTCAAATCGCGGTCCGCGATTTTGAACTTGTAACAGCTCCGGATCGCAGGGGATCGGCGTATAACACGCACCTGCGACTTTCCCCTGATTTTAAGGGGAAAAAAGTACGTGTTATACGCCGATAAATACGGTATATCATGTAATACTGACACATAATCAAACACATAGGTTGGACTTGATGGACTTGTGTCTTTTTTCAACCTCACCTACTATGTAACTATGTAACTATGTTAATTATGGTGTACAGTGAGCTAACGTCAGCTGTTACCAATAGGCTATTATCTTTACAGGGTATCTTTTCCACTATTTGTGTAATATGTTTAGTGTCCTTTAGGAACACTCTCGTGGTAGATACTAGGGGTTTCAAAAAATAATCTATGTACTGGCCCAATCGTGCTGAAACAGAGTCAATACCGTTTACGATGGGCCTGCCCGGAGGTGACTGAAGATTTTTATGTATCTTAGGTACAAAAAACACGATAAGTCTTCTACAGGCACTCGGACTGAGGTAC
This sequence comes from Lithobates clamitans, assembly GCA_037952925.1. Lineage (NCBI taxonomy): Eukaryota > Metazoa > Chordata > Amphibia > Anura > Ranidae > Lithobates > Lithobates clamitans. Next base: position 6,623,923 of record JBBGZY010000372.1, read on the forward strand.
ATAGATTCCTTTTTGTTTAAAACTCCCCAAGTTTTACCCAAGGAGATCAAAGAATCCAACTCCTCTTTGAATCGAGTAACAGGGTCATGGCTCAATACTTGATAAGTGTTCCTGTCAGATAATAAGCGGTCCATTTCTCCTTTATAGTAGGATTTACTCATAATAACCAAGCCTCCCCCCTTATCGGCAGGGCGGATGACTACATCCTTATTCTTTTCCAGGGCACTGATACCTTTTTTAAAGAAGGAGGGGTCTCCTACTCTTTTGGTTTTCATCTCCTCCAAATCACTAATGACCATATTCTTGAAGACTTCTATATGTCTATGGTAATTTTTGGTAGGGTTAAAAACTGACTTATTGGCCAAGTTGGAATGGGTATTAGAGATAACTGGAGAACCCTAGGCTAGAAACCATTGGATCATTCAGTTCCCACAGAGGGGCAGCCCAAGCTAGCGCCTCGCCGGACAGGAGGGATATAATATAGGCTACTTTCGCCCGATCAGACAGGAAGTTTTGGGGCTGAAGTTCAAAATGAATCGTGCACTGGCTAAGGAACCCCCTGCAAGCCTTGGAGTCCTGCCGGAGCTGGCAGTTGCAATGAATGTGTGGCTGCGACTGGTGCGATAGGTGCAGCAGCAGATAGCGGTTGAGGTTGTTGAACCGGGGGTCCTAATGATGCCTGAACCTGTTCAAAACGGGATGCCAAATCCTGAAGGAATCGCATCACCTGGGTCTGATGCGATTCCTGGGTCTCAAGTCTGCGAACTAAGCCCTGCAACGGATCATCTGTGGGTAGCGGCACATCAGCTGGGTCCATGGCTGATCAAACTGTCAGGTCACCTTGAGGCTAGGTGACAGATGCACTCTGTAGGAGTCAGAAGTGCACCGCTAAGGTAGTGGACCCTAGGACTGACTGCTGCAGATTGAACCCTGGGAGGTTCAGAAAGCAGGTCTACTGGATCACTGACACAGACCCCACTGGGAGCTAGAGCATAGATTCCCCAGGGCGCAAAGTCTAAGAGTCAGCAGGTGTTCCCCAGAGCCTCTAGTGGTGAGGATGGACTGCGCTGCAGTCTGGCTCCAGGTCGCAGCCCCCAGGGTCTCACAGCTCACGCTCACGGTAGACTACAGGAGAAGAGGAAGGAGGCAGCAGGCTGGAACAACAAGGAAAGTAAGGGACAAGCCAAGGTCGGGGCCACAAGCAGACAAGGACAACAGAGTTCACGCCAAGGTTCAGGGTCACAGGCAAACAGTATGAAAAGATGCAAAAATACTCTTGCGCACAGGTGCACTAGCTAAAAGATCCCAAGGGTTCAGGAAGGACTGTGGATTTCGGCCTTGCTGCTCTTAAGGATGGGATTGTCCTAGTATTAAACGAAAAGAAAGAAAAAAAGAGCGCACCAGCCTAGTGCATTATCCTTGACAGATTTATTGATTAAAAACAAGATAAAATCTACTCACAAAGGTCGAAGAGAAAATCGCATTGTATATGACACAGAGGCGAATAATCCAGTGGTAGCAGTTCTCCAGGTCCCAGGAAGGAGGCGTACGGACTACTGCTGGCTAATGCGTTTCGAAGGTTACCCTTCTTCATCAGAGCCTTCATCAGGCAAACAGGGATGGTCAGGGACACGCCAAAGGTCAGGGTCACGAGCAGACAGGAATAGTTAAGAACAGGCCAAAGTCGGTAACTGAAATCAGACGTAGGAAACACAGCAAGTACACACGGGGGCTAACACACAATGGTTGATCAGCACTGCTGGCTTGCAGTGCACAGGTTAATATAGGGTTCCCTGATAGGGCCTGGGATGGGGCCATGCTTAGAGGAGAGGTTATAAAACCAGTCAGGTGAGAGGCAGCTGGTCTTTAGAGATGAACACATGGAGACAGGTAAGCTGACAGAGAAACTCTATTGCATAACCATGACACTCAGCTGATGTGGAAGGAAGTGTTGAAGGAAGTGTTGAAGGAAGTGTAGATAGTGATGGCCAGGGTTCCATCTGGTCTGACAAAAAATGCAGTCTGTCGTAGTACCACAGCCTGGGTACATATACGTCATCTGCTGCTGCTCCAGATCACATGGAATCTTGGACCTTCTTGCACTCCTTATTATATGTGCTTCTCAGGCTACCAATTTTGGCCTTCAAATAGTTGATGTCTGCTGTGAGATACACCGGCTCCACCAGTTCCAACAGTTTATCCAGCGCTGCCTTCCTCTTTTGCTTGTTGGAGTAGTCCCTGTTTTGGACTTGCCAGAGACATGGCTGCTCCCTGTACATGTCTAGGAATTTGGGCCGGAAGTCCGGGTCAGTGAATTTATCCACCATTTTAGCTGCAAGACACAACACAAGACAAACCCTAATGTCAGGCTAAACTCTCCTAATCTTGTCCCCATATAGGCCTCAATTTATAAGCAGTATAGGCCACTAACCACTGATGCCTCAAGTTACAATTGTACCTTCGTTTGCACGATCCACCGTCCTCCACTCACAGATCGTACGTACGACGCACGTGTTTTATGCTTTATATACACTGCGCATGCGTGAAACTCAGCCCCTATCCTTTCTAGTGTATTTCCCACCGCGTTCCCTTTCGGGGCAGTGGGAGAGCACATGGCGGAGATACAGCAGGTGCGTGCAGAGAGCAGCAGCGACGAGGAAAGCCCAGAGCAAGGCAGTTTCACATCTAGGAGGAGATATAAGGCCTCAAATATGTCCTTTGTAGAGATGGTGGACATCTTGAAGAGGGCAGACTATGATGAGAAGTATGGGACGTACAGAAACCCAAATGTGAGAAAGGTCAAGATCATGACTAAAGTTGTGAGAAGTCTGCACAGGTATTTTGGGGTACGACGATCCAAGGAGCAATTGAGGGAACGCTGGTCAGACTTGAAATTGAGGGAGCATGATCACTATAGAAGGATCAGGAAAGTGCTGGAAAAAAGTATTTGTCCTGTGTTCCTATTATTATTATTACTTTAGTGTTGGTCCCTGTGTTTTTCTTTACTGTTGTACAGTTTAAAATGGCAAGTTTGAGGTTTGTGGGCATAGAAATCATTTGTATTAAACATCATTCGTTTGACCACTAATACAACGTTTTTGGCAGATGCAGGTTATCTACATTTGTTCATGAATATTTGTATTAAAAAAAGTTTCTTACATTGTTGTCTAGATGTGTTTGTAACTATAATGAAATGCAAACTTGATTCAGTGTAAGGAGAGGACACTCAGCAGCTGTTTACACATCTGGACGCAGGAGCACTAGTGTGGGACACCAGAGCTACCTTTTTATGGTGTCCCACGCAGGTGCTCCAGTGGATACTAGGGGTCTCTCCATGTGTGAAACTTGCACAAAACAGGTAAGTATTCCAGATTTTGAAAGGGAAAAAATCATGTCTTCAGCTTGAAACTCTGCCAAAACAGACAATTGGACACTTCCAAGAAATGTTTCATATTACTATTTCTCGCCTCAAATATCTCTGATAAGTAGACCTTTTTTGTATTCACATAGGGGAGAAAAGAATCAGGACATCTGAGGACACCAGGAACCCCACACCTCAAGTTCAGGAAATGGTCGAAATGGTGACCACAACAGGTCAGTGTCTGAGACCACAGCTTCAGGTAATAGATGTATGCCTGCATATTTATAATACATGGTGTTTTTATTATTTTTAGGTAATGTGGATGTTGTGGAAGAAGAAACTCACTTCAACAGTGCAAGTCCTCATTTGTAAGATAATGGTGTGCAATCGGGATTTAGAGAAGGTCAAGCAAAACATCAATGATGTTCAAAAAAGACTGACCAACATCATTGATGTTTTAGCCAAAATCTAAAACCACCAAAAAATGTAAATTTTGTCGTTATTGTTTTAAGTTTTTAAAAAGTTTAAAATTAATTGCAAAGCCAAATTTTGAAGATGCACACAGTGTGTCAACATGTGCTATCTGCCATCATGAGATATCAATGTACGTGTTTTGTAGGTGCAACCCCTTCCTCGCAACTAAAGCAGGTGAGAGGAAGGGGTTGCACATGTGGGAGCTAGCACATGTTGACACACTGGCTTATTTAAAAAAAAAAGCAAAACTACTTTGCACTACAAGTGCAATGCAAGTGCACGTAAAAGTGCACTTGTAGGGCAAAGTGGATTGTCCTTTCTGAAATAAGGCCCAGTGTGTCAACATGTGCTAGCTCACATCATGGGGGATCAATGGACGTGTTTTGACGGTGCAACCCCTTCCTCTCACCTACTTTATTTTCGAGGAAGGGGTTGCACCCACAAAACGCGTACATTGATATCCCATGATGGCAGATTGCACATGTTGACACACTGTGTGTTTTGTGGCTTTCGATAAATAGATGCAGGGTATAGACAAACATTTTAGGCATGGGATCATGAGGGAAATCCACATTTTGAGTCCCAAATTGTGTGCATCTTAAAAATGTGGCTTTTACAGGGGTGAGATCACCCCATCTGATGAAGGCAAAATCAACACATTTTGACATACTAATGTCTCATATGGCCTTCAATTTATCAAAGTTGAACTTTGTAAGTTCCTGAGTTGTGGATGTATATATGTTATGGTTTTAAACATGCCCATTTAGCCACAAAAAAAAATTATGTCAAACATACATGTTATACACCAAGATGTTGGTTTGTTAAAAAACCCTTTTATAACGCACATGTGAATGTGCTTGGAGTAAAATGTTTTATACTCAACAATGTGTGGCTTCTTCTTTCAATGCTCAATACCAGTTTTTTTTAGTAAGTTGGTGTAGTTACAGTGGCAATGGGGGTTATTTACTAAAGGCAAATCCACTTTGCACTACAAGTGCACTTTCAGTGTACTTTCAAGTGCACTTGCAGTGCAAAGTGGATTTGCCTTTGCCTTTAGTAAATAACCCCCAATGTGCTCTAAAATTTTGCCCCAATGCATTACATACATTAACAACAAAAACATTGTGTGTGTGTGTAGCAGACCCACAGCACAACATAATAGTTAGCTGAAGAAGAGATTGTCACCTCATGTATCGAATAAGGTACGTTTGCACTATTGAAGAAAATGGCAAAAAATAAAAGGCCATTGGAGAACCTAGGAGACAGATAAGAAACACAAGCAGTAAATCAAATAAAAAATGAGTTTAGTTTTTCACAACAAATTTATTTGAAAGAGCTTTTAAAGATTTACTGGCATATCAATTGCCCCCCTACCCGCAAAGTACTCCACATAGCTTTGCCTTACTTCGCGGGCGCTTTGGTGGGGGCAAGCCAGGACAGCCAGGTTCGAACGCCGTCATTATTTCTGCTGGTGACTCGGCCTCAGTCACAACTGAGGCCAGATAGGTTGCTGCATTCTTACGCAGAAAATCTTGTAGAATGCAGCAGCTCATAATGATATGGTTCAGTTTGTATTTGGCCATGTTTATGGCCGTTTGGAATAGCCGGAACCGGCTGGCCGTTATTCTAAAGGCATTCTCCACCACTCTTCTGGCTCCGGCCAGCCGGTTAAAAACCCTCTGCTCAGGGGTGAGGGTCCTCATGGGGAACAGCCTCATCAGATGGTCCTGCAGCGCAAATGCCTCATTTGCCACAAACGGTAGGCCCTCCATGTTATCTGCTGGAGGTGGCAAGCCTAAGCTGCCATTCTGAATCCGTCTGTAAAATTCGGTCTGTGCGATGACTCCACCATCCGACATACGGCCATTCTTCCCCACGTCCAGATAGAGGAACTCGTAAGTCACTGACACCACCGCCAACAACACAATACTACTGTACCCCTTGTAGTTGTAGTAGTATGACCCCAAGTTGGGAGGTGGGATGATCCGGATGTGCTTCCCATCTATCGCACCACCGCAGTTGGGAAAGTCCCACTGCTGGGCGAATTGGGAGGCTACAGTCTGCCATTCCTGTGGGTTGGAAGGAAACTGTGGAGTCAAACAAGAAAAAAAATAGTACTTTTGCACATAACATTGCAAGCAGATTAGACACAAACATTCTTGGCCAACATAAGTATAAATTTATTTAAATGAGTATTTAAAGACAAAAGTATAAGGTACACTTATCAGATTCCTCACCCCCTCTGATGGCTCATTGTAAAAATTTTAGGGTGGGGGGAGTGGGTAGATGTTTTTGACAGGTAACCCTCTCCACTTCATTGAGAGATGAATGCATAAATAATGTGTGTTACTTTAGCCAGCCCCTCCTTACTTACACTATTGGCAACCCACTGGACAGGTAAGAAGTGTTATAATCCAAAAATATGAATACACACTGTCCAAATTGAAGCACATTTTTACATTCTGCAATTAACTATCAAGATAATAGGAGAACAAAGCTTAAAACAGTACCATTTGAAAGTATTCAGGCAGGCACTTGCACTACATGCTTTGGTGAATTCATCCATAAATATGAACACAGAAGAGGTAGGTATAGTGTGTATGGGTTTGGCAAAGTCAGCAGATAGAGTATTGGTATCGGTTGACTTAGCAGTTGAGGGGGGGGGGGTTCCAAATGAGTTTGGGCCCACAAAAAAAAGCCTCTTGCACTCTGCCTGAATTTAAGGACAACAATAACATTTAGAAACATTTTAGGGGGTGCTTAGAGTAAGCACTACGATGGAGCTGACAAAATAAATTGTTAAGTGACTAGGCTAGTGTATGGGCTCAGGATAGCATGCTGGGGAGGTTAATGAAGGCAAATATGCTTGAAGGAAAAAAGGAGCATTAAAAGCTTACAGCATGCATGAGGATACAGAGGACATTCACAGCATATTACAATCATGGTAATTAGGGAATGATGAAATAAATACAATACATTAGCAAACATTAAATACATAGAATGTGATGTTAAAGGATAAAACTTACCTTAATATAGTCCTTCTACAGGACCTGAATTATAGCAGAACAGGTCTCTGGAACAATGATTCCCAGAGCCTGGGAGGAGATCCCAGTCGTGAACTTAATATCCTGGAGACTTCTCCCCGTCACTAAGTACCACAAGGTGGCGATGAGCCTTTGCTCGGGAGTGATGGCTTGCCACATGCAGGTGTCCTGCTTGGTAATATAGGGGGTAAGCAAAGCCAACAGACAGTGATAGGCGGGGTCCATCATGCAGAGATAATTCCTGAAATTGTCAGGATTATTCTCCTGGAGCTCCCGCAACAAAGGCATATGGGAGAATTGGTCACGATTAAGTGACCAATTCTTGGTCCATGAACTCCTCCTCCCCCTGTTCATGGACTGGACTTGGGTCAAAGCAAGAACTCCAACACCAAGCCCAACAACACCATAAACTCTACGATGAGTACAGAACCGCAACATGGATAGAAAACGCTCGGCTGCTCAGAACAATCTGACAGAACGCACTGAAAATCTGAAAGGACCCGAGAAGAACGAGCTGGAAATCAGAAACAAACGGGCAAGAACACACTGAAAAACAGAAGAAAACTATAAATAGAAGGCAATTAAAGAAAGGAATGAACTGAGAACACGCACCGAAAAACAGATACAAACCGACAAGCACAAACTGGAAAGCAGAAACGAATTGAAAAGCATGAGGCTGAAAAGCAGTCTCTCACCAAACTTCTACTAACACAAGATAAACACGAGATTAGCAGAAGGAGCCCAAAGGGTGGCGCACTGGCTATTAAACTTCCTTTTTATTGGCTCGTCGTACGTGTTGTACATCACCGCGTTCTCACGTTCGGAATTGTTGGCCAACATTTGTGTGACCATGTGTATGCAAGACAAGTTTGAGCCAACAAGCTTCGAACAAAAATCCACGGTTTTGTTGGCGGAAAGTCCGATCGTGTGTACGCGGCATTAGAGTTGGTAAACTGCAATAATAAATATTTGGGGGTTAAATATGGGATTAATACCACTTTAATTCTGTGTGACATGTCGCTCACCTATTCATAAACTATGGTCATTTAGAAATGTTTATATAATTATAAGTGACATTAAAAGGAGTGCTCAATGAAGTATAGTCAAACGATTCAGCATTCCTATTACCCAGTTCTTTTGATTGGGGGGGGGGGGGGCTCTGTGACACCCTCTAGAAGTTTCACTAAATGCTGGTGTGACTGCAGCTAAATGGTCCTTATTCTGAGGTCCAATGACTGATACAGTGAATTTTATGCAGCACTGAATTAGACTCTGGAACAACAGATCAGGCATCAACTTGGTAAATTATTTTCTTTTATTACCTATGGGTGTTATTTACTAAAGGAAAATCCACTTTGCACTGCAAGTGCACTTGGAAGTAAAGTCGCTGTAGATCCAAAGGGGGGACATGCAAGGAAAATAAAAAACAGCAATTTAGCTAGCACATGATTGCATGATAAAATCAGCAGAGCTTCCACTCATTTCAGATCTACCCCTTAGATTTAGAGTGACTGCACTTCCAAGTGCACTTGCAGTGCAAAGTGGATTTGCCTTTCGTAAATAACCCCCTATGTATTTTGTTGTTGCTACTATTGTCTTTTATGTTTTTCGTTGTATAAACATACCTCCCAATTTTTAAACTTCAGAATGAGGGACACTTGAGGAAAGAAGTAATCTTGCATAGTGCGCCACAGCAAATGTGGGCATGGTCAAACTTCTGACAGTGGGAGGAGCTTAAGGGGCATCATTAAACAAAACTTCCTTGCACCTGAAAAATATGCTTTTATTAGTGTTCCACAAGCAAGAGAGTCTCATGGATACATACAAACCCCAGCACATTAATTTTAAAAAAAGGATAAAGAATGCAGGGTTTTGGAGTGCTTTACATACAGAGTGCAGTGTTCTGGGATGAGCTATGTACAGAGTTTAGGCTTCTGGGATAAGCTATGTACATAGTGCAGGGTTCTGGGATGAGCTACGTACAGAGTGCAGGGTTCTGGGATGAGCTACGCACAGAATGCAGGGTTCTGGGATGAGCTATGTACAGAGTGCAGGGTTCTGGGATGATCTATGTACAAAGTGCAGGGTTCTGGGATGAGCTACATACATAGTGCAGGGTTCTGGGATAAGCTATGTACATAGTGCAGGTTTCTGGGATGAGCTACGTACAGAATGCAGGGTTCTGGGATGAGCCTTGTACAGAGTGCAGGGTTCTGGGATGAGCTATGTACAAAGTGCAGGGTTCTGGGATGAGCTACGTACAGAGTGCAGGGTTCTGGAATGAGCTATATACAGGGTGCAGGGTTCTGGGATGAGCTACGTACATAGTGCAGGGTTCTGGGGTGAGCTATGTACATAGTGCAGGTTTCTGGGATGAGCTACGTAAAGAATGCAGGGTTCTGGGATGAGCTATGTACAGAGTGCAGGGTTCTGGGATGAGCTATGTACAAAGTGCAGGGTTCTGGGATGAGCTGGGTACAGAGTGCACTGTTCTGGGATGAGCTATGTACAGAGTGCAGGGTTCTGGGATGAGCTGCATACAGAGTGCAGGGTTCTGGGATGAACTATATACAGGGTTCAGGGTTCTGGGATGAGCTATGATGGGGGGAATAGTGGAGGGCAGTATGATTGTGGGGATAGCAGTGGAGGGCAGTATGATAGGAGGGGTGGTAGTGGAGGGCAGAATGATGGGAGGGGGGTAGTGGAGGGCAGTATGATGGGAGGGGGGGTAGTGGAGGGCAGTATGATCGGAGGGGGATAGTGGAGGGCAGTATGATAGGAGGACGGTAGTGGAGGGCAGTATGATGAGAGGAGTGGTAGTGGAGGGCAGTATGATGGGAGGGGGGGTAGTGGAGGGCAGTATGATAGGAGGGGGGGTAGTGGAAGGTAGTATGGGGGGACAGCATGACTGGAGGAGGGGAAATATGGGAGGGAGCAGAGTGACCAGGAGTATCCTCAGGGCACTGCAGGGAGCATTTCTCCTACCTTTCCAGTGGGCAGAAACAGCCTTCAGGCCAGATCCAGGGCCGGGGGCGGAGCTGGTGGTCCTAGGTACGGATGACTGTTTGCCTCTACAGTGTCTATGCAGCTAGTGCCAGGCTGGATAGGAGGGCCGGCATATAGGAGAACCGATCCTTCTCCTGCAGCCACTGAAAGTCATCCCTGTACATAGGTCCACCAGCTCCACCTCCCGACTCCGCCCACAGCTCTTGCTTAACAAGTGCACTCCGCTGTTAATGCTAGGGCCTCTGCCTCTCTCCTCCTCGTGACGTCACTAGTTGCCAGAAACCAGTTTGGGCAGTGAGCCAGGGGCCGGAGAATAATATAAAAGGGGTCTAAGCTAGACTGGGGCCCACCACAGTGCGTGACAGTGGCGATGCAAGGGCTATTTTAGGGGGCATCAGATCAGCCCAGGGCCAGGAGGCAATTCCAGGACACTGTATAGTCCAGGAATGAAGGTGCCCAGGACCCGGGACAGATCTGCCAATTGTGGGACTGTCCCGGGCAATCCGGGACTGTTGGGAGGTATGGAAAACGAGTTCTTGTCTGTTTGAAGAGCACTATTATATTTTAACCTCCATCACATCCCTTTCTGAGGTAATGCCTGTATTACATACGATTCTTAAAAGTCAGAATTGTTACAGCATATACAGTAGAAAGTCCAAATTTCCATTAAAACACATGGTGGCAGCTGCTGCATGTTGTTAAAGGGTTAACAGCATACTTTACTGGCAGTCTGTTGGTGCTTAGATTGCTGTCACATGTGCTAGAAAATCTCTGAGCAGGGTGAGGCTAGAGTGCCATCTGCACACATGGGACAGAGAACTTGCATACAAGAATAGTCAATGCCTACCAGCCTAAACCAGGGCCGTTTTTTTCACTGGGCACGCTGGGCAGTTGCCCCATCCAGGGCCGATCTTCAGCGCTGCAATCTGCTGCTTAAGTTGACTGACTGCACTGGTTGCTCACTTGCTAGAATCGTCAGCCGCCCGGCGTCTAGCTAGCAACCAGTGACGTCAGTCAGAGGCCGCGGCCGTCTCAGCATTCATAGCGCGCCATGGCCGCCCCATTGGCTAGTGAACAAGCTCCGCCCACCTCTGCCATGTTCTTCAGACAGCGTGTAGAGGGAGCGGAGCGGAAAGACAGCCCATCAAAGCTGCCACTGTGTCCATCAAACACAGCCACTGTGCCCCTCAAAAGCTGCCACTGTGCCCATCAAAGCTGCCACTGTGCCCATCAAACACAGCCACTGTGCCCATCAAAGCTGCCACTGTGCCCATCAAAAGCTGCCACTGTGCCCATCAAACGCAGCCACTGTGCCCATCAAACGCAGCCACTGTGCCCATCAAACACTGCCACTGTGCCCATCAAAAGCTGCCACTGTTCCCATCAAAGCTGCCACTGTGCCCATCAAAGCTGCCACTGTGCCCATCAAAAGCTGCCAATGTGCCCATCAAACGCAGCCACTGTGCCCATCAAATGCAGCCACTGTGCCCATTAAACGCAGCCACTGTGCCCATCAAACGCTGCCACTGTGCCCATCAAATGCTGCCACTGTGGCCATCAAAAGCTGCCACTGAGCCCATCAAAAGCTGCTACTGTGCCCACCAAACACAGCCACTGTGCCCATCAAACACAGCCACTGTGCCCATCAAAGCTGCCACTGTGCCCATCAAACGCTGCCACTGTGCCCATCAAACTCGTGTTATATTGTCCAAACGTTGTGTTAATGTTTAAACACTGATTTTGTTGGAAGTACCAATAAATATAGCCTTATTGATAATTTGCATTTTTATTCTCGTGCATGATTGTGTAGACAGGGCCCCAGTGCACTGTATTGCCCGGGGGCCTATAATTCTCTTAAGATGGCCCTGGCCTAAACAAAGCAGCTGAACAAAGGAGTGAAAATTGTAAAGCTTCACTGCTAAAAGAAGCATCTTGGAAAGCTTGGTGGCCAAGACCAGACCCAAGCACCCCAGGCAGAAAGATTGGACAAAAACTGATTTATTGAGGTTAAGAGGCCCAAGGTAATGCTTCAGGGTCTGTATTTACAGCGAGAAATTAGATTTCAAGGCTAAAATAGACCCACTCAAACTAGCAGGTTGTCCCAATTCAACATTCAAGATCCTATGTATTCTTAGTAAGGCTCAAATGGGGGCCAAAAGTGTGGTGATTACCTGGAAGACCAACGCTAAGCCAAGAAGAAAAACCACAAGCTGGCAATGATCCTCCTCATCATGGCAACCAGGGCAAAAAGGTACATACAATGAAGCATCTTTGAGGTTCACACTCCTGCACACTCGCAAAAGCAATTTGCCGTAGATCGCTTCAGGTCAGATACGCTTCCAGGCATTCAGGGAGCAATCTCATCGCCTCCGAAATGCCTTTTTTTTTTACTACTGAACAGCAATTTTCAATTGAACCAACAAGCTGCAACCACAAGGCAAGCATTTGGCTCACGGCCTCATCGCTCATTGACTTTAATGGGTGAGTTTGACAAGCGTTACCACCTTTCAATTTGACAAACCGCGTTAAATTTGCAGCAGTCGTGATGCTTTGCATGTGTACAGCCCCATCTGGCTGTATGTTATCTTTTAGGTTGGTTGTTGGATAGAGGTAAAAATGTGACTCAACTGCCTGTTTTTGCTACCCCCTTGCTACTCCGTGGAAGAGACCTAACAGGTCCCCATGATATAGAGGTGTCACCACCAATTCAGCAGACCTCATCTTGATTTTGCGTATACTCACAAAGCTGGTGAGTTTCTTCAGACATCCTTTGGGACAGTGAACAGATCTGAAACAATATTATTCAGGGGGAACTGGCAATCCTCCCCTATTTTAGAAGACCTTGCACTGCCAATACACATCTACCAGTCACTGAAAGAGAAGACTTTTGCCGGGTACACACGAACGGAAATACCACCAGCAAAAGACTGATGAGAGCTCTTTGTTGGTAAATGCGACCGTCTGTATGCTCCTTCGGTCTTTTGCTGGCGGAATTCCAGCCAGCAAAAGGTTGAGGGCATGTTCTCTATTTTTCGGTCGGGAAAAAATCCTATCCGAAAATGAGATCGTCTGTACAAATTCCGACGCGCAAAATTCCTACGCATGCTCGGAAACAATTCGACGCATGCTCAGAAGCTTTGAACTTCATTTTCTCGGCTCGTCGTAGTGTTGTACGTCACCGCGTTCTATGCGGTCGAAAGTTCAGAGAACTTTTGTGTGACCGTGTGTATGCAAGGCAAGCTTGAGCGGAATTTCGTCAGAAAAACCACGGTGGCGTATCCTCTCCACACATAATAATGGATCTCCCAGCGTGAGGTTCATAAAGGGTACAAAAGGGACTGAACTCAAAAAGACCGAAAGCTACAGGAGATCTCGGGCCATCTCATGGGGCATGTTATCCGGCGTCCCAGCACACAGTCTGATCTCCTCTTTATTCATCTCCTGCTCCTGCACGTGCAGGAGTTGAATAAAGAGGAGATCAGACTGTGTGCTGGGACGCTGGATAACATGCCCCATGAGATGGCCCGAGATCTCCTGTAGCTTTCGGTCTTTTTGAGTTCAGTCCCTTTTGTACCCTTTATGAACCTCACGCTGGGAGATCCATTATTATGTGTGGAGAGGATACGCCTTCAGAAAAGCCTTTTACATTATCCTCAGGCTGCCAAGGTCTTCTCATTATTGCCAGGGTGCAATTAAAGCTGGTTTGACCCTCACAGCATACGCTGTTTTGGGTTCAAACCCTCCGGTAAGCCCCCATCTACAACATCTGAGTGCACTGCATGTTTTTGAAGACACAGTGGTGTTATACAAGAAGCTGTTTTATATGCTACAACTTATATAGTGATATGAGACGTTTTTGAGTGACTGTAGAACATCATTCTTTATGTCCCTTTATGCTATATGTTGGTGAAGGTGCCCTTTACCTCACTTTTGGGTTGTGACCCATTCAGTTCTCACTCACTGACTGTTTATTTTAATCATCTTTTCTTTTTTAATGTGAAACATTCATATGTATATATCACTTTTCAGCCAGAAACCTTTTTGACTTAGTAGTTTTAAGGTGCCTTGTTGATTCAGCGCTACACTTTTTCTGTTTAATATTTATTTGGTGATTTATGAGCCTTGACCATCTTGGATCTCTCTGGAGCGTTGCTGACATTGGCTGGTGGCTTGGATTTCTCCTCGGATGCTTACATTTATTAGGCTTTTGGTGAGTTTAACCCCCTGAGGGGAGTGTGTTCGCACAGGGTGGAAGTGGAAGGATCCGTGGAAGGTGCACGCTGAACCTCTGTACTCTGATCACCTATGGACACTTTCTGAACCATTTTGCTTACTGCTCTTCTCTCTTTAAAGGACTTTTTTTGCATGTGAAGTTGGCCACATTATCCGTTTAGCTCAACATTAGCGCTGTTTTAGTGTGATATAATGATCATTTTGCTGATTATGTTATGCCACTATTTATGATAATTTTTCTGTTATTTTAAACGGCTGCTTTTCTGGTCAGTCTTAAGACCTTTTTAAACATATCGGTGTTTTTCTATACATCTTATACTCATATATGTTTTATCTTATTTTATTTATTGATTACTGCTTTTGAGCTGCTAAGGTCCCTGGCGCTGAGTGGTGTGTTTTTGGGCCTGTAAATACACCTTTCCTTATTGAGCCAATGAAGGCTAGTGGAAAACAAACACCACCATTTGTCCTGATTCATCATATCCTGTTGCAACACCAAAAACCTTTATTACAAAAAGTAAACAGCATACGATTAGTATACATAAAAACTTAAAATATGTGGACACCTAAGTCACACATAGATAAAATATATCTCGCATCATTAATTTGTTTAATTGAATAGACAATAAACGTATTATTTGGATAGGAGTATTGGCAAAATCTATTACCAAATACACAAGTAAAGAAAATGAGAATCAATGAAAAATAATACAAATAGAATTGAAAATAAAAATAAAAATAAAAATAAAATAAAAATACAAATAAAAATAACAAATAATAAAGATAAAAATAAAAAATATTAAAATAGAAATGAAAATAAAAATAAAAATAAAATAAAATAAAATAATATATCCATTCAAATTCTACTTTAAACAGTAAATGTAGTAACTTGGATTCTACATTACATGAAAATGCAACAACATATGGGGGGGGGGGGGATAGGTATAACCACCTCCCTACTACCTCCCAATCTAGAATATACTCCAATCAACAGTATACAAACAGATGTCTAAAATATCAAATTATGACCATGTAAAATGGATATATTAAAATCAATCATAAAATTACCAATTGGATAGGAAACAATTCAGATCTAGCTCAATATTGAGCCCATGAGGATGTAAAGTGCGAAGCCTATGGATCCATTGGGTTTCGTTCTGTGAAATGGCTCTCTTAAGATCAGAGCCTCGCCAATGGTCCTCAACTCTATCAATTCCGCAGAAGGTTAATAAGCTGGGGTCCCTATTATGGAATAGCCTAAAATGGTTTGAGAGGCCATGGTGTTTGTAGCCTTTCTTGATTCTATTAACATGTTCTCTAAGTCTAACTCCTAACTGTCTGGTAGTCCTCCCCACATATTGCAGGTTACATGGGCAGGACAGTAGGTAAGTAACATGCGTGGTACTGCATGTGATACATTTCTTAATTTCAAAAGCCCTTCCTTCGGATAATGACCTAAAGTGGGTAATTTTTTTCCTACGAAATTTTGAAGTCCTGCATATCATGCATCTTCCACAGCTATAGAACCCAGTGCTATCCAAAAAAGTGCACACCTTCCTGGGTGGGTTCACCACATTATGTGCCAGTTGTAATCTAAGTGTGGGTGGCTTTGTGTAGATAAATCTAGGCCGAGTAGGTAGGATCTTCTTCAAATCTGTATCTTCCAGCAATAGAGGCCAATGTTCTTTAATAATTTTTTCAAAATGACGATATTGTCTATTGAAACCTGTCATGAATGCTATACCATAATCATTTTCTTTTGTGACTTTAGGTTTGAATAAATCCTTTCTATCCATTTCACCAACTGTCCTTTTGGTACGTTCCAAATCTTCCAATTTGTATCCCTTGGCTCGAAAGCGTTCCAGAATGACATTGGCTTGGGAATTGTAATCGTCTTTTTTACTGCAATTTCTTCTGACACTAAGCATTTGACTTTTTGGAATACCCCTCAACCATCTCGGATGATGACAGCTGGTCAGCGGAATGTAACCATTCCTGTCAACATCTTTAAAAAAAGTGCGCGTGCATAACTTGTCACCTTCTCTGAAGACAGTGAGTTCTAGAAAATTGATCTCATCGCCATATCAAGTGCTTTTATAAGAAATTCTTTCTGCTTAGATTTAATATTGGTACTTCCCAAAGCCCATTCAACAGCTTGAAGGGCATGTTTCTGCTGAATGTTTGTATATAGCGAGTTAACGTCTATACTTGCCAACAAACAATCTCCAGATACTACCATTGGGCTCATCAATTCTATAAGATCCTTGCTATCTTTGAGGTAAGAGGGGTATTTCTTAGTGAGTGGCTGCAAAAAATAGTTCAAATATTCCCCAAGTCTAGAAAACAAAGACCCGATTCCACTGACTATGTGTCGGCCCGGTGGTTTCGTTGAGTTTTTGTGTACTTTCGGTAACTGACAGATCACCGGTATTCGTGGAGCGTTCGGGATCAAATATCTTGCCTCCTTCTTCTTTAAAATTCCTTCTTCCTTAGCCATTTTAATCAAATCTTTTAGCTAGGCTTTATATTTTCTCATAGGATTACTTTTTAGCTTTTCATATGTTTCTCGATCGCCAACCAGTTTGTTCAATTCTTCTAAGTAATCTGTCTTGTTGAGTATCACTACCCCCCCACCCTTGTCTGCCGATCTAATTACTATATTTTTATTCTTCTCTAATGTCCTCAAACCCTTCTCCAAATCCCTCTTGTGTCTTTTTGGTTGTATAACAAGCCTATCCAAGTCTCGTTCAACCAAAGATTTGAAGATACCCACAAAATGGTTATTGGAGATTTGGGGGTTAAAGGTAGAATTATTTTTGAGGGAAGTATGTGAATACTCCTCTACCTGAAGATTTATTGGAGTACTGCTGTTGCAAAAAAACTTTTTAATGTTGATTTTCCTAATAAACTTCTGAAAATCAATAAAAACATCAAATTTATTAAAATTCCTATCCAAAGCAAATTTTAAACCTAAATCTAGAACCTTTAATTCTTCCTGCGAGAAAACCGCATCACTAAGGTTAAAAATTCCTTCCATCAGGTTTCTCTTTTCCGTTTTCCTTTTCCCTCCTCTGCAACCTCTTGTTCTTCTTTTCTTTCTCCGTTTCCTGGCCATTGGGATGTTGTTGGGTACCATGGTCTCCATTCCTCCGGTGGGTTCTGTTCCTTCCCACGTCCCCTGGGGGTTGTGGTTCCTCTCCCCCTCATATGAGGTCCTCCTGACTCTCTCCGCTGAAAATCCCCTCTTTGATTATTGGGGTACCAGCCCCGGCCCCTATAGGGTGGGGGTTGGTAATTGGAATGATTAGGAGGCCAGGACTGTCCACTATGATTGCCTCTTCTGTGATCGTACCCTCTTGTATTATGAGATCCCCTGTACGGTGGCTGGGGGTAATCATAATTGAGAGGTTCGAACCGATTGTAGGTGGCCACATTGTATGCAGGTGTGGGTGGATTGTAATATTCACTATTCTGTTGATTGCCTCTAGCATAATCCTGATATGAACCATCATATCGACGAATAGGGTTTTAATGGTATCTAGAACCCGTTCTGGCTTCAAATGTGAGGAACCGGACGCGGTAACAGGTTCTTCCACCACTTCCTGCCATTTATAAACTTTGTTGGACTTATAATCATTGGTGTCTCTAATAAATTTTTAATTTTTTTTCTTTTGGGTGTCCTTATCCACTTTATCCACAAACTCTTGGAGCTGTTTTAATTTATCCTTATATTCGCCTGAGGCAATCAAAAGACCTAGTTTGGATTTAATACCATTGATATTAGCCTCAATTAGTTTGATTTTCTTCTCCTTCCTCGCTATCAACATTTCCAAGAGTTTCCTCTCTGTAAGATTAAAAAACGAAAACCATTCATCTTCAAGATCTTTATCCGTAAGCCCATCATTGGGAGCAATGTCCCATCTTAAACACCTGGGAGTGATTTTATCCTTGACATATTTTTTCAAAGAAAAAATATCCCACCATGTTCTGACTTGTTTGTCTAGGGCATTTTTTAACTGTTTAAAATCTTGATTGGCATCAGTATGTTCACTATTAGATGAAAAAAAGTCATCTGCATCCAGACTTCTATCCTTGATGAAAGTAAAAATCTCCATCAGGATATGATAAATTGGCCCAGCTGATTGGGTTAAACGTTAAACTAAACAAAATATGATGAGAAAATAAAATAAAATAAAAAAGTAAAAAAGTCACAGCTGCTGCAAAAAGGTGCTAAAACCCATTAAACAGAAAATGTGTGAATGAAGCAGCGCTAGCAACAATGAACCAAATGATAAATATTACCGCTGCTGTAAAAAAGTACTAATACTTGAAAAATAAAAAGCAAAACATATACAGCGCTGGTAGAAAATATATAACCACACCATAAATAAACTATATATAAAGTGCTTAGTGCAATATTGCTACTCATAAATCCATAAATAACATAGGTAGTGGATATTGATATATAGTGAGTGCAATACACAAATCAGCTGCTACTTGCCAATATACCACATATATAAAGTGCAAATTACAAAAGATACGCAATCGGTGCTACCTAATTGCTGGAAAAAAGTGAGAAGTATATTGTGTACTAGCAAAGTTAGAGTAATAAATGCTGATAAATAGTCCTAAATAAATACCATCAGCTGGGCTCCTACACAGAGCTCTTAACAACAGCCTTACTGGAAAGCAAACAGCAGCTCTTCACCCTGTGCTGTCAGTCAATCACCAAAGATTTGATTAAAATGGCTAAGGAAGAAGAAAATTTAAAGAAGAAGGAGGCAAGATATTTGATCCCGAATGTTCCACGAATACCGGTGATCTATCAGTTACCGAAAATCCTTGCAGCACATCTGCCAGCAGCACACCACCAGCTGCAGAGTATAGCAATCACATTTCTATGCCCCAGCTTCTGCAGCCAAAAAAAAAATACAGACACTGCCACCCACATGCCCAACGTCTAAATTCCAGATTATCCAAGCTGCTGGCTATGCAACTCCTGCCATTCCATCTAGTTGATTCTACCCCCTTCAATGAATTTTCAGAATGTGCTGTACCACAATGGCAGGTTCCCAGTAGCTATTTCTTTGCGCATAAGGCCATTCCACCTCTGTACCATCACATGGAAGGCAATGTTGTGGCATCGTTGGGCAAGGCAGTCAACTGCAAGGTCCACTTTACTGCTGACTCATGGTCCAACAAGCATGGTCAGGGAAGATCTATTTCATTCACAGCACACTGGGTAACTCTGCTGGCAACTAGGAAGGATGCAGGACAGGGCTCAGTGCTAGAGCTTGTTTTGCTGCTACATCTCCATACAGCTGGTGGTGATGATGCAAGATTTGTCAGCTCCACCCCCTCCCCCTCGTTGCCCTCCTCTGCTGAACTGTCCTATGAACCACCAGTACCCCCTAAGCGTTCAAGGGGCTATTCAATGAGTCAGGCTAAAAAATGCCATGTAGTAGTTCAGCTGGTCTGTCTAGGGGACAAGAGCCATACTGGAGCAGAGATTCTTTCAGCTCTGCAGAGGCAGGCCCAGAGGTGGTTCACACTACACCAGCTGGAGCCAGGAATAGTGGTGTGCGATAATGGTACTAACCTTCTGTCCTCCCTTCTAAAGGGAAAGTTGATACATGTGCTATGCCTGGCACATGTCCTCAGTTTGGTGGTTCAGCGTTTCTTAAACAGGTACCCACATTTGCAAGATCTTCTGAAGCAGGCCAGAAAAGTCTGTAGCCATTTCAGGCAGTCATACACAGCCACCGTTCGGTTGGCTGAAATTCAGCGGGAATTCCACCTGCCTATAAACTGCCTGATTTGTGACATGCCCACTAGGTAGAACTCAACTTTGACAATGCTGCAGAGGCTGCACGTACAGCAGAGTACCATGGATGATTACCTTTTTGAGTATGGCACAACGACAGGTTCAGGGTATGTGTGAATGAAGCAGCGCTAGCGACAATGAACCAAATGATAAATATTACCGCTGCTGTAAAAAGTACTAATACTTGAAAAAAAAAAAGCAAAACATATACAGCGCTGGTAGAAAATATATAACCACACCATAAATAAACTATATATAAAGTGCTTAGTGCAATATTGCTACTCATAAATCCATAAATAACATAGGTAGTGGATATTGATATATAGTGAGTGCAATACACAAATCAGCTGCTACTTGCCAATATACCACATATATAAAGTGCAAATTACAAAAGATACGCAATCGGTGCTACATAATTGCTGGAAAAAAGTGAGAAGTATATTGTGTACTAGCAAATAGGGATGAGCCGAACACCCCCCGGTTCGGTTCGCACCAGAACCTGCGAACGGACCGAAAGTTCGCACGAACGTTAGAACCCCATTGACGTCTATGGGACTCGAACGTTCAAAATCAAAAGTGCTCATTTTAAAGGCTAATTTGCATGGTATTGTCCTAAAAAGGGTTTGGGGACCCGGGTCCTACCCCAGGGGACATGTATCAATGCAAAAAAAACTTTTAAAAACGGCAGTTTTTTCAGGAGCAGTGATTTTAATGATGCTTAAAGTAAAAAAAAAAAAAGTGAAATATTCCTTTAAATATCGTACCTGGGGGGTGTCTATAGTATGCCTGTAAAGTGGCGCGTGTTTCCCATGTTTAGAACAGTCCCTGCACCAAATGTCATTTTTTAAGGAAAAAATCTCATTTAAAACTGCTTGCGGGATTAATGTAATGTCCGGTCCTGGCAATATGGATGAAAATCAGTGAGACAAACACCATGGGTACCCCCCAGTCCATTACCAGGCCTTTTGGGTCTTGTATGCATATTAAGGGGAACCCCGCACCCAAATTAAAATAAGGAAAGGTGTGGAGCCACCAGGCCCTATATACTCTGAACAGCAGTATACAGGCGGTGCAAACAAGACAGGGACTGTAGGTTTGTTGTTAAGTAGAATCTGTTTGTCATTTTGAACGGGTACATTTTTAACGTGTTTAGCTCCAGCCAAAAAATCTTTTTTAAGCTTTTTTGAAAACATAGGGAAGTGTTATCACCCCTGTGACATTTGTTTTGCTGTCTTTCCTCCTCTTTAGAAGATTTCACCTCACTTTTTGTCCCAATGACAAATGCTTTTTGAGAATTTGGGTTTTTTTTGTGGAACAAGGATTGGAAAGCATCAGTGGAAAGGAGAAATGTTTTTCCCATATTAACTCTTACAGGAGAGAATTTCCCTTCCTAGGGGTAGATTTCATCTCACTTCCTGTTGTCTCCTTCCGTTTGCAAGTAGGAGTCATTTGTAAGTTAGATGTTTGAAAGTAGGGGCCTGCCCTATATACTCAGCAGAAATTTGGGCCTTAGGTGTTGTTGTGGCCACAACACTGTAAGCCCTCACAGGGCCCTGCTGTGAAATATTAGATCAAGAATTGTAATTACATGCCCCTGTTGAACAGGGGTAGAAAAACTGGGCCTTTGGTGGTGGTGGTGCTGGTGTCACAACACTGTAAGTCCTCACTCGCTCTTGGTGGATGCAGAAATGGGCCCTGCTGTGAAATATTAGATCAAGAATTGTAATTACATGCCCCTGTTGAACAGGGGCAGAAAAATTGGGCCTTTGGTGGTGGTGGTGGTGGTGCTGGTGCCACAACACTGCAACCCCATACAGACACTCTAGTTAGAACGCAGGAACGAGCCCTGCTGCAAAGTATTGCATCAAAAATTGTAATTACATGCCCCTGTTAAACAGGGGCAGAAAAATTGGGCCTTAGGCACTGGTGGTGGCGCCCAGAACCAAAAATGTTCTTACAAGCTATCAGCGTGATGATTGAGGAGGAAGAGGATAATTACTCAGGGATAGTCACTCAGCATCAGCATAGGCAGTCTTTCAAGGGATCTGAGATTTCAAAAAAAATTATTCGGTTACATCAGCATCAGGTGCTTGGTAGCTGGTGGTGATCCAAGACTGATTCATTTTTATGAAGGTCAGTCGATCGACCGAGTCGGTGGACAGACGCACCCTATGATCGGTTACCACTCCTCCAGCAGCACTGAATGTGCGTTCCGAAAGAACGCTGGATGCAGGACAGGCCAGTAGCTCAATTGCATACTGTGCAAGCTCTGGCCAGTGATCCATCCTCAAGACCCAGTAACCCAGAGGATTTTCGTTGGGAAAGGTGTCCAAGTCTGATCTTGCCCCTAGGTATTCCTGCACCATGTAAAACAGACGCTGGCGATGGTTGCTGGAACCGATCATACCTTGGGGCTGCGGACCAAAAAATTGTCTGAACGCATCGGTCAGACGGCCACCTTCTCCGCCGCTCCTTCTTTGACTGACCGAAGCCTCAGCAACACGTTGTCCAGAAACAGGAGTTTGTAACCTCCCAGTCTCTGGGAACGCGTTGCACAGACCTTTCTGCAAGGCCTCCCGAAGATGTTTCATCCTCTGCTCCCTCTGCGATGGCAAGATAAGGTCCGCAACCTTACCCTTGTAACGTGTATCAAGGAGGGTTGCCAGCCAGTATTGGTCCTTCTCCTTGATACCACGAATACGAGGATCCTTACGCAGGCTTTGCAGGATCAGGGAGGCCATGCAGCGTAGGTTTGCTGAGGCATTCGGTCCGGAGTCCTCTGGGTTACTAAGGACGACATGGTCCGCAGCCACCTCCTCCCAGCCACGTACAAGTCCATGTGTTTCTTGAGACTGATCCCTTAAAGACTGCTGCTGATGCTGAGTGCCAGGCTCCACCTCCATACTGACACAATCTTCCTCCTCCTCCTCCTCCTCGTCCTCTTCCTGTGTGATCGGCGGGCACGCAGGAACACTGTCTGGATAAAGGGGGCCTTGAGAGCTAAGGAAGTCCTCCTCTTCCTGCCTCTGTTCTGCCTCAAGTGCCCTGTCCATTATTCCACGCAGCGTGTGCTCCAACAGGTGGACAAGGGGGACAGTGTCACTGATGCATGCACTGTCACTGCTCACCATCCTCATGGCCTCCTCAAATGGTGACAGGACAGTGCATGCATCCCTGATCATGGCCCACTGGCGTGGGGAAAAAAAACCAAGCTCCCCTGACCCTGTCCTGGTGCCATAGTCGCACAGGTACTCATTGATGGCCCTCTGCTGCGTGTGCAGCCGCTGCAGCATGGCCAACGTTGAGTTCCACCTGGTGGGCATGTCACAGATTAGGCGGTTCTTGGGCAGGTTAAACTCCTTTTGGAGGTCCGTCAGCCGAGCACTGGCATTATATGACCGGCGGAAATGCACACAGACTTTCCTGGCCTGCCTCAGGACATCCTGTAAGCCCGGGTACCTGCCCAAGAACCGCTGCACCACCAAGTTAAGGACGTGAGCCAAACAGGGCACATGGGCCATTTGTCCCTGTTGGAGGGCAGAGAGGAGGTTGGTGCCATTGTCGCAAACCACCATTCCTGCCTTAAGTTGGCGTGGCGTCAACCACCTCTAAACCTGCCCCTGCAGAGCTGACAGAACCTCTGCCCCAGTGTGGCTCCTGTCCCCCAAGCACACCAGCTCAAGCACCGCATGGCATCTTTTGGCCTGCGTACTTGCGTAGCCCCTTGAATGGCTACGGAGCACTGCTGGTTCCGAGGACAAAGCACAGGAAGAGGCCATGGAGGAAGAAGAAGAGGAGGGGGTGGAGGAGAGAGGTGTGTCACAATCATTAGCATTATGGAGGCGTGGTGGCGGAACAACCTCCAACACTACTGCACCTTGTCCTGCATCCTTCCCAGCTGCCAGCAGAGTCACCCAATGCGCCGTGAAACTTAGGTAACATCCCTGTCCATGCCTGCTGGACCATGAGTCAGCGGTAATATGCACCTTAACGCTGACCGCCCTGTCCAGCGAGGCATGGAGATTGCCTTCCACATGCCGGTAGAGAGCCAGAATCGCCTTCTGTGAGAAAAAGTGGCGTTTGGGTACCTGCCACTGAGGAACCGCACATTCCACAAACTCACAGAAGGGGGCAGAGTCTACCAACTGAAAAGGCAGCAGTTGAAGTGCTAGCAATTTTGCCAAGCTAGCATTCAACCGCTGGGCATGTGGATGGCTAGGAGCAAACTTCTTTCGGCGGTGCAGCAGCTGGGGAGCAAGGAGAGGTCCTCTTTGTTCTTTGGTGTGGGTCTTTTAGATACGCTTGCCAATGAACTGCATGGCAGGTCAACATATGTCTGGTCAAGCATGTGGTACCCAAGCGGGAGATGTTTTGGCCACGCGAGATACGCTTGAGACATATGTTGCAAATAGCAGCGGTGCGATCTGATGCACTCGTCTCAAAAAAGGCCCACACCAAAGAACTTTTTGAATAACGCGCAGAGACTGCAGCGCCCTGCACATGTGGAGCTTTGGGGTGTGATGCAGTCAATGTGCTGCCCTTAGGCTGGCCCCTGGAGGGCATCCTGCCTCGTTGGTGATGTGCCGCCTCCTCCTACACCTCTCTCCTATCAGGCACCCACGTTGAGTCAGTGACCTCATCATCCCCTCCCTCCTCATCACTGGAGCAAACCTGGCAGTATGCTGCAGCAGGGGGAGCATGACTGCCAGATTGCTGTCCTTCTTGGGCACCCCCTCTGTCCGTGCTCATGTTACTGCCTTCATCGAGCTCAGTATCATCATCAGAGCCTTCCAAACGCTGGGCATCCTCCTGGAGCATGTACCCAACACTGTGGTCAAACAGTTCGAGGGACTCCTCAGGAGGACATGGTGGGGCTAGGGAAGGAGTCACTGATGACATTGAGCCGAGGGAAGAGGCCGCTGCTTTGCCAGACAAAGTACCGTGGGCATGGGTGAGAGAGGATGAGGAGGATGAGGACGGCTTGGTCATCCACTCAACCAAGTCTTCCGCAGGTTGCGGCTCAACACGGCCAGCTGCCGAAAAAAAGGCCAAGCGTGTCCCACGGCCACGTACTGATAAGGATGCACTGTCTCCATGACCAGCACTAGACACAGAGCCTGCTTGCCCTCTCTTATTGGCTTGTGACTGTCTGCCTCTCCTTCTTGGCCTTCAGACATACTAATGGCCTGTAGCTGCACTAAGCTGTGAGGTGGACGCACCCCACTAACTTGTAGGTTTAGCTGAACACTGTGAGCAGGACGCACTGCACTAACTGTAAATAGTCTAGCTGCCTGACTGTGGTACTAATAGGATCAAAAGAACACCAGCAATTTTCTTCAGGTAGCTGTATTTACTGTAACAAGACAAGCCTGCCTGTCAGTAAGAAGATAACAGGAACGGATCTAGCTGAACACTGTGAGCAGGACGCACCCCACTAGCTTGTAGGTTTAGCTGAACACTGTGAGGTGGACGCACCCCACTAACTTGTAGGTTTAGCTGAACACTGTGAGCAGGACCCACCCCACTAACTTGTAGTTTTAGCTGAACACTGTGAGCAGGATGCACTGCACTAACTGTAAATAGTCTAGCTGCCTGACTGTGGTACTAATAGGATCAAAAGAACACCAGCAATTTTCTTCAGGTAGCTGTATTTACTGTAACAAGACAAGCCTGCCTGTCAGTAAGAAGATAACAGGAACGGATCTAGCTGAACACTGTGAGCAGGACGCACCCCACTAGCTTGTAGGTTTAGCTGAACACTGTGAGCAGGACGCACCCCACTAACGTGTAGTTTTAGCTGAACACTGTGAGTAGGACGCACTGCACTAACTGTAAATAGTCTAGCTGCCTGACTGTGGTACTAATAGGATCAAAAGAACACCAGCAATTTTCTTCAGGTAGCTGTGTTTACTGTAACAAGACAAGCCTGCCTGTCAGTAAGAAGATAACAGGAACGGATCTAGCTGAACACTGTGAGCAGGACGCACCCCACTAGCTTGTAGGTTTAGCTGAACACTGTGAGGTGGACGCACCCCACTAACTTGTAGGTTTAGCTGAACACTGTGAGCAGGACCCACCCCACTAACTTGTAGTTTTAGCTGAACACTGTGAGCAGGATGCACTGCACTAACTGTAAATAGTCTAGCTGCCTGACTGTGGTACTAATAGGATCAAAAGAACACCAGCAATTTTCTTCAGGTAGCTGTATTTACTGTAACAAGACAAGCCTGCCTGTCAGTACGAAGATTACAAGAACGGATCTAGCTGAACACTGTGAGCAGGACGCACTGCACTAACTGTAAATAGTCTAGCTGCCTGACTGTGGTACTAATAGGATCAAAAGAACACCAGTAATTTTCTTCAGGTAGCTGTAAATACTGTAACACGACAAGCCTGCCTGTCAGTAAGAAGATAACAGGAACGGATCTAGCTGAACACTGTGAGCAGGACGCACTGCACTAACTGTAAATAGTCTAGCTGCCTGACTGTGGTACTAATAGGATCAAAAGAACACCAGTAATTTTCTTCAGGTAGCTGTAAATACTGTAACAAGACAAGCCTGCCAGTCAGTAGGAAGATAACAGGAACGGATCTAGCTAAACTGAATACAGTGTATATATATATATATATATATGCAACAACTGGGATGCATATATATACACAATACACAGTAAGTGCAGCTAACTGACTGACTGTCCTGCCTAATCTAGCTAACTCAAATGAAATGACACTGTCTCTCTCTCTCTCTATCTCTCAGCACACCGGAACACACTGCACAGGGCCGCCGTGCA
Source organism: Lithobates clamitans (assembly GCA_037952925.1). NCBI lineage: Eukaryota > Metazoa > Chordata > Amphibia > Anura > Ranidae > Lithobates > Lithobates clamitans. The sequence continues at coordinate 6,650,656 of JBBGZY010000372.1, forward strand.
GGCGGCCTTATATAGTGTGGGACGTGTACTAAATCCCCTGAGCCATAATTGGCCAAAGCCTCCTTGGCTTTGGCCAATTACGGGTCTCTGTTCAGGCGGCGCTGTGATTGGCCAAGCATGCGGGTCATAGTGCATGCTTGGCCAATCATCAGCCAGCAATGCACTGTGATGCCGCAGTAAATTATGGGCCGTGACGCGCCACACGAATTTGGCGCGAACGGCCCATATCGTTCGCAATTCGGCGAACGACCGAACAGCCGATGTTCGAGTCGAACATGGGTTCGACTCGAACACGAAGCTCATCCCTACTAGCAAAGTTAGAATAATAAATGCTGATAAATAGTCCTAAATAAATACCATCAGCTGGGCTCCTACACAGAGCTCTTAACAACAGCCTTACTGGAAAGCAAACAGCAGCTCTTCATCCTGTGCTGTCAGTCAATCACCAAAGATTTTATTAAAATGGCTAAGGAAGAAGAAATTTTAAAGAAGAAGGAGGCAAGATATTTGATCCCGAACGCTCCACGAATACAGGTGATCTATCAGTTACTGAAAATACACAAAAACTCAACAAAACCGCCGGGCCGACCCATAGTCAGTGGAATCGGGTCTTTGTTTTCTCGAACTTGGGGAATATTTGGACTATTTTTTGCAGCCACTCACTAAGGCTGCTTTCACACTGGGGCGGTAGGGGGCGTCGGCGGTAAAACAGCGCTATTTTTAGCGCTGCTTTACCGCGGTATTCAGCCGCTAGCGGTGCGGTTTTAACCCCCCCGCTGGCGGCCGAAAAAGGGTTAAAACCGCTCGTATAGCGTGGCTATAGCCGTGGTATTGCCGCGGTATAGCCGCACTGGCCCATTGATTTCAATGGGCAGGAGCGGTTTAGGAGCGGTGAATACACCACTCCTTCACCGCTCCAAAGATGCGGGTGGCAGGAGTTTTTTTCTTCTCCTGTCAGCGCACCGCTTCAGTGTGAAAGCCCTCGGGCTTTCACACTAAACAAACAGCAGTGGCTGTTTTGGGTCGGTTTGTAGGCGCTATTTTTAGCGCAATAACGCCTGCAAACCGCCCCAGTGTGAAAGGGGTCTTAGAAATACCCCTCTTACCTCAAAGATAGCAAGGATCTTATAGAATTGATCAGTCCAATGGTAGTATCTGGAGATTGTTTGTTGGCAAGTATAGACGTTAACTCGCTATATACAAACATCCAGCAGAAACATGCCCTTCAAGCTGTTGAATGGGCTTTGGGAAGTACCAATATTAAATCTAAGCAGAAAGAATTTCTTATAAAAGCACTTGATATGGCGATGAGCCATAATTTTTTCTGGCATGAAAAAGAGTATTATAGACAAACCAAAGGTGTGGCAATGGGGGCTAAGTACACCCTTTCAGTAGCCAACATTTTCATGAGTTTTTGGGAAAGTCAAGCTATATACCAAACCAATATACCGGAGCTCAGACTCTACAAAAGGTATATTGATGACATTTTTATAATTTGGGCAGGATCACCAGAATATTTTTGTGAATTTCTAAAGAAAATTAGTGAAAATTCTTTCAATATTTCCTTTTCTGAGAGTTTCAGCTATATGGAGATCAATTTTCTAGATCTCACTGTCTTCAGAGAAGGTGACAAATTATGCACGCGCACTTTTTTAAAAGATGTTGACAGGAATGGTTACATTCTGCTGACCAGCTGTCATCATCCGAGATGGCTGAGGGGTATTCCAAAAAGCCAAATGCTTAGAGTCAGAAAAAATTGCAGTAAAGAAGACGATTACAATTCCCAAGCCAATGTCATTCTGGAACGCTTTCGAGCCAAGGGATACAAATTGGAAGATTTGGAACGTACCAAAAGGACAGTTGGTGAAATGGATAGAAAGGATTTATTCAAACCTAAAGTCACAAAAGAAAATGATTATGGTATAGCATTCATGACAGGTTTCAATAGACAATATCGTCATTTTGAAAAAATTATTAAAGAACATTGGCCTCTATTGCTGGAAGATACAGATTTGAAGAAGACCCTACCCACTCGGCCTAGATTTATCTACACAAAGTCACCCACACTTAGATTACAACTGGCACATAATGTGGTGAACCAACCCAGGAAGGTGTGCACTTTTTTGGATAGGACTGGGTTCTATAGCTGTGGAAGATGCATGATATACAGGACTTCAAAATTTTGTAGAAAAAAAATTACCCACTTTAGGTCATTATCCGAAGGAAGGGCTTTTGAAATTAAGAAATGTATCACATGCAGTACCACGCATGTTACTTACCTACTGTCCTGCCCATGTAACCTGCAATATGTGGGGAGGACTACCAGACAGTTAGGGGTTAGACTTAGAGAACATGTTAATAGAATCAAGAAAGGCTACAAACACCATGGCCTCTCAAACCATTTTAGGCTATTCCATAATAGGGATATTAGCTTATTAACCTTCTGCGGAATTGATAGAGTTGAGGACCCTTGGCGAGGCTCTGATCTTAAGAGAGCCATTTCACAGAACGAAACCCAATGGAACCATAGGCTTCGCACTTTACATCCTCATGGGCTCAATATTGAGCTAGATCTGAATTGTTTCCTATCCAATTGGTAATTTTATCATTGATTTTAATATATCTATTTTACATGGTGATAATTTGATATTTTAGACATCTGTTTGTATACTGTTGATTGGAGTATATTCTAGATTGGGAGGTAGTAAGGAGGTGGTTATACCTATCCCCCCCATATGTTGTTGCGTTTTCATGTAATGTAGAATCCAAGTTACTACATTTACTGTTTAAAGTAGAATTTGAATGGATATATTTTTTTATTTTATTTTTATTTTTATTTTAATTTCTATTTTAATATTTTTTTTTATTATTTGTTATTTTTATTTTTATTTTCAATTCTATTTTTTATTAGTTTTCATTGATTCTCATTTTCTTTACTTGTGTATTTGGTAATAGATTTTGCCAATACTTCTATCCAAATAATACGTTTATTGTCTATTCAATAAACAAATTAATGATGCGAGATATATTTTATCTATGTGAGACTTAGGTGTCCACATATTTTAAGTTTTTATGTATACTAATCGTATGCTGTTTACTTTTTGTAATAAAGTTTTTGGTGTTGCAACAGGATATGATGAATCAGGACAAATGGTGGTGTTTGTTTTCCACTAGCCTTGATTGGCTGTCACTTTTTTCATACACCTTATATATCCCAACATCCGTGGGTTGGATGTTAAGTCCTTTGATGACGCCCTGGGGGAGGGGCGAAACGCGTCGACGAAACATCCGGCTCACGTCTAATCAGTGACGCTTCTTCCTGTTTCCGTGGAACGCACGCTGTAAGCGGCGATCGCTGAAGTTTTCTGACATGCCTGATTGCAACCGAGGATTCTGTTAGTAGCGCTTTGATGCGCAAGTGACTTTTTAGCTCCGCAATACTTCACCATATTGCCTTTCTCTTTGTTTTTTGGGGTCGACATCTGCAAGTATATGACCTATCTGTTATGAACATCAGCCATTTCATATCCATATCTACATCAGAGGCATCACTTTATAACATCCAAAACAAAAAGAAGGAGGATCTGTCATAAGTGAATGACGTGAATTTCCTCCAAACAAAATAAATGGTGAGGTGGTGAGATAACATATAGCTGGAACACTTCAATGTGGTATTAAGCTTACCAGAAGCAAGCCAAATAAGGGCGAGTGGCTTAAACCCAGCCTGGGCCTTTGAAAGAAACTGATCCAGGTAGATTGAGATGTGATACACTAGTCCCGTATATCCAATCCACAAAGATGTGTCCGAAAATATATAATAAAAATATAGCGTAATACTGACAACGCAAACCACTCAAAAATAAATAAAAAGTGCAACACTCAACATAGACCCATCAATTGCGTATCTTTTGTAATTTGCACTTTATATATGTGGTATATTGGCAAGTAGCAGCTGATTTGTGTATTGCACTCACTATATATCAATATCCACTACCTATGTTATTTATGGATTTATGAGTAGCAATATTGCACTAAGAACTTTATATATCGTTTATTTATGGTGTGGTTATATATTTTCTACCAGCGCTGTATATGTTTTGCTTTTTATTTTTCAAGTATTAGTACTTTTTTACAGCAGCGGTAATATTTATCATTTGGTTCATTGTCGCTAGCGCTGCTTCATTCACACATACCCTGAACCTGTCGTTGTGCCATACTCAAAAAGGTAATCATCCATGGTCCTCTGCTGTATGTGCAGCCTCTGCAGCATTGTCAAAGTTGAGTTCTACCTAGTGGGCATGTCACAAATCAGGCAGTTTATAGGCAGGTGGAATTCCCGCTGAATTTCAGCCAACCGAACGGTGGCTGTGTATGACTGCCTGAAATGGCTACAGACTTTTCTGGCCTGCTTTAGAAGATCTTGCAAATGTGGGTACCTGTTTAAGAAATGCTGAACCACCAAATTGAGGACATGTGCCAGGCATAGCACATGTATCAACTTTCCCTTTAGAAGGGAGGACAGAAGGTTAGTACCATTTGTATGGGACTAACATCCTGGCTCCAGCTGGTGTAGTGTGAACCACTTCTGGGCCTGCCTCTGCAGAGCTGAAAGAATCTCTGCTCCAGTATGGCTCTTGACAGACCAGCTGAACTACTACATGGCATTTTTTAGCCTGACTCATTGAATAGCCCCTTGAAGGCTTAGGGGGTACTGGTGGTTCATAGGACAGTTCAGCAGAGGAGAGCAACGAGGGGGGGGGGGTGGAGCTGACAAATCTTGCATCATCACCACCAGCTGTATGGAGATGTAGCAGCAAAACAAGCTCTAGCACTGAGCCCTGTCCTGCATCCTTCCTAGTTGCCAGCAGAGTTACCCAGTGTGCTGTGAATGAAATAGATCTTCCCTGACCATGCTTGTTGGACCATGAGTCAGCAGTAAAGTGGAACTTGCAGTTGACTGCCTTGCCCAACGATGCCACAACATTGCCTTCCATGTGATGGTACAGAGCTGGAATGGCCTTATGCGCAAAGAAATAGCTACTGGGAACCTGCCATTGTGGTACAGCACATTCTGCAAATTCATTGAAGGGGTAGAATCAACCAGATGGAATGGCAGGAGCTGCATAGCCAGCAGCTTGGACAATCTGGAATTTAGACGTTGGGCATGTGGGTGGCAGTGTCTGTATTTTTTTTTGGCTGCAGAAGCTGGGGCATAGAAATGTGATTGCTATACTCTGCAGCTGGTGGTGTGCTGCTGGCAGATGTGCTGCAAGGACTTGTGACACCCTTCGCTATACCTTCATCCCTGTCAGTGGGGGCTGCTAAGAGGTCATATGATATAGCGGGGGTAGATCTGAAAGGTGAGGAGGAGAAGAATTGCTGCCCTTTTGTGTAGCTTTCAGGTGCTCTTGCCAACGGGCTGAGTGGTGGGAGGTTAAATGCCTTGTCAAGCATGTGGTACCCAAATGGCTGGTATTTTTGCCACGCTTGATCTACTTGAGGCAAAGTTTGCAAATTTGCAACAGTGGAATTGGCTGCACATGTGCTAAAAAAGGCCCAGACAGCTGAGCTGTGGGAAGTGGTCTGAGAGATAACAGCTCCACAATCTGATGGAATAGGGTGGCTGCTCTCTACTTATCCATGATGGCTGCCTCTGGAGGACATCCTGCCTTGTTAGTGTTGTGCCTCACCTTCAATTTTCTCCTTTGCTCTATCCAGCACCCAAGTCTTGTCAGTGACCTCATCATCCCCTCCATGCTCATCATCACAGGAGCCAACTTGGCAATACGCTTCAGCTGGGGAAACATGACTGCCAAATTGTCGTTTATCAGTGTAATCCCCTCTCTGTAGGCTCATGTTTCTACCTTCCTCTACCTCAGCCTGTGCATCATCAAGGCATAAGTGGCTGACACTGTGTTCAAATAACTCAGCTGACTCCTTCATGCATGATGCTGGGGATATGGCAGGAGTAGCTGTGGACAAGGAGGCAGAATAAGCCGCTCTGGCAGCTGCGGTGTACTGCACACTATATGCGGGAGGTGCTAGTGGCAGTTGGCCTGGCACTCCGCATGCTCGCGTATGTGTTGGCCCTATATTCGAGCCCCTCCGCTAAGGTAAGGGTTAATAGCCACCCGCCGAATGCCTTCTCCATCAGTAATGGTACACGCCAGGGGTGCCCTTTATCCCCCCTAATCTACATTTTGACTCTGGAGCCACTCCTCAATAGAATAAGAACTAATATGGACATTGGGGGACTGACAGTCGGTGGGAGGGAATTCAAGGTTGCCACCTTTGCAGACAATATTTTATTGTCCCTGAAATCGCCCCGTATCTCATTACCCAATTTATTGAAAGATCAAGATGTATCCTGTGTTTCTTTTGTCTGTAAACCCTGCTTGTTTATTACCTTACTATGTCATTTGATGTGAATTAGTACCTGTTTTCTTTACACTAAATAAAATCTTTATGGAAAAAGAAAAAGGATGAGCAGGATGGTTTAGTAAGCCAGTCCACCACCTGCTCTACATGCTGTGGCTGGATAGAATGGGCAACAGCACTAAACAGAGAAAACGGTGCCCTGCCTGAGGTTGGACCATGCCCACCTTTGCTTGTGGACACATACGCTGCTGGCCACCTCACAGTGGCATGGGAACGTCTGCCTCTCCTAGTTGGCCTCCCAGACATGATGAGCAAGGGCTTATTACCGAAATGTAATAGAACCAGGGAAATGTGTAATTGGATGCACTTCAATCAATGAAAAGTGGTGTTTGGTGCACTTTAACGTGAAGACTGCCGCTGACAGAAATGTCACTTCCATATACTGCAGTAAAACTGCACTGACACACTAAAATATACTGCAGTAAAAATGCACTGACACACTTCAATGTACTACAGAAAAACTGCACTGACACATTTCAATATACTGCAGTAAAAACTGCACTGATGCACTACAATATACTGCAGTAAAAATGCACTGACGCACTACAATATACTGCAGTAAAACTGCACTGACACACTGCAATATACTGCAGTAAAATTGCGCTGACATACTTCTATATACTGCCGTAAAACTGCACTGATGCACTACAATATACTGCAGTAAAAATGCACTGATGCACTACAATATACTGCAGTAAAACTGCACTGACGCACTACAATTTACTGCAGTAAAACTGCACTTACTCAATACAATATACTGCAGTAAAACTGCACTGACACACTGCAATATACTGCAGTAAAATTGTGCTGACATACTTTTATATACTGCAGTAAAAATGCACTGATGCACTTCAATGTACTGCAGGAAAACTGAAATGATGCACTACAATATACTGCAATAAAACCACACAGATACACTACACTAACACACTTCAATATACTGCAGTAAAACTTCACAGACGCACTACACTGACACTCACAATAGAATTACTATAGCACACTAACTCGCTAGTAGCAATAAACCAGTGGTTCTCAACTCCTGTCCTCGGGACCCACCAACAGGCCAGGTTTGCAAGATAACTGAAATATATCAATGGGCGTACAGCCAATGTTGGGTCCGAATGTCAGACTTACCCGTACCAGACTGACGAACCCGATGTAGCAGAGGATGGCCTCCCGTACGTATCTGGTTCCTGGCCCCTGATAGAGTACACAGAAGGCACAGAAGCACAGAATGGTATGAGAGCCTGGCGGGTGGTTTGCAGGGATAAGGCCCAGGATCCTGACACAAGCTGGCAGGTGGTAATAGGTAGGCTGGAGATCAGCTAACAGGTGCAGAGCAGGCAGATCCGGTCACTAGCAAAGTTGACAGCTGGCAGTCAGCACGGTACAAAGGGAGCAGGCAGATACAAAGTCCAGGGAGCAGGCAGGTTTTGGCAACAGGCAATCAGCACGGTACAAGGGGTCAGGCAGGTTCAACGTCAGAGGCAGGCCAGGATCAGTTTGCAGGCGGATAGCAGAGAGAGAGAGTCCAGTAAACAAGCCGGGTCACAGGGAGATCAGAGCAATACACAGGAAACAGGAAGTTCGGAAACAGGAAGCTGATGATCGGACAGCACCGAGCACAGCATCCCATCAGCTTAAATAGGGCAACCGGCGCCAAACACCGCGAGCACGCGCTCGCCGGCGCACTCCAGAGTGCCCAGCAAGTGTCCTGAACCGAGAACCTCTCTGACACCGAACTTACGCTTGGCCCAAACTGTTCGCCCAACACTACCGGCTGCCTGTACAGTAAATATCTGGCAGGAACGCAGGTCAGGAAAGGTCCCCAAGTCCCTAGCTTATGTTTCAAAATAATTGCATTTACCAAATGAAACATGAGAATTATTGTTAATTTTTAGGTACCTCCAAGAGTATTTTCTATTTTTTTAATTATACTTTTAGGCAAGAATATGCAGAAATTAAAATGGGGTTCTCTAAAGATGAGCAATAACATAACCATTTTTTAGACGCGTAGGGAATTTTGATTTAATAAAAGTACCGTACCTGCTGGTGTTTCTTTTGTTGATATCATTTGCTGCTCAGTGATTGCAGTATTCTAGTCTGCATCTCCCCAAGGTAATACTTAAAGCCTGGCAAGTTAGTGGGTCCTGAGAACAGGAGTTGAGAACCACTGCAATAAACAGAGCCCTGTTCTATCTATCTTCACTCCAATATCACATTGCAAATGCATGCTCTGGAAAGGAACCTTTTATACTGTGGGGTGGGTCTATGAACAATGAGCTATGATTAGCCTAAGGCCGCGTACACACGGGTGGACTTTTCGACCGGACTGGTCCGACAGACTTTCCAGCGGACTTTCGATGGACTTCTGACGGACTTCCTACTGATTTTTTAATGAACGGACTTGCCTACACACGATCACACCAAAGTCCGACGGATTCGTACGTGATGACGTACACTGGACTAAAATAAGGAAGTTGATAGCCAGTAGCCAATAGCTGCCCTAGCGTCGGTTTTTGTCTGTCGGACTAGCATACAGGCGAGCGGATTTCTGGGTCCGGCGGAGTTACGACGTAAAGATTTAAAGCATGTTCCAAATCTAAAGTCCGTCAGATTTGCGACTGGAAAAGACCGCTGAAGGTCCGGTGAAGCCCACACACGATCGGATTGTCCGCCGGATTTGGTCCATCGGCGTCCGTTGGACAAGTCCGGTCGAAAAGTCAGACCGTGTGTACGCTGCATAAGTCATCGCAACTTTCTCCAATCATGGCTCTGACACTGTTCAGTGCCCTGAATGGGCAAATCCTTCAGTAAAGCCAATCAGGGCTTTACTGAAGCGCACAGGGCAGTGCACAGTGCATTGTGGCGTATTCGGCTGGCTGAACACAATTCGGGAGTTCGCCGAATGGGCGTACAGCCAATGTTGGGTCCGAACTTACGCTCGGCCCAAACTGTTCGCCCAACACTACCGGCTGCCTGTACAGTAAATATCTGGCAGGAACGCAGGTCAGGAAAGGTCCCCAAGTCCTTAGCTTATGTTTCAAAATAATTGCATTTACCAAATGAAACATGAGAATTATTGTTAATTTTTAGGTACCTCCAAGTGTATTTTCTATTTTTTTAATTATACTTTTAGGCAAGAATATGCAGAAATTAAAATGGGGTTCTCTAAAGATGAGCAATAACATAACCATTTTTTAGACGCATAGGGAATTTTAATTTAATAAGTACCGTACCTGCTGGTGTTTCTTTTGTTACACCACTGTGTATTATAAATCTTCTCTCCCCAGCAATTTCCATTTGAGAAAATTGTAGACCATGTAGGTGTTCAATACTGAGGACTGAGGGATCATGACTGGAAATGTTCCCTGATCCACACTTTGAAGAGACCCACGGCTTTTCTGCAGACATTTCTTTGTTAACAAAAAATGTATTCTCTAGCTCATTTCTGCCATAAACTGGGTTTGTGGAATTTTGGAGGCCTGATGCATTTGCAAAGAAATGTTCGGTATTCATTGAAAAGCTTAGATTGCCTTCAGCGCCATAATAGTTATGCTGTGGAAGAATACTCTCAAGAATACTATCCTCTTCACCAGAAAGTATATCTGGAGAACTTTCATGTGTATCTGTAGTCTGATGGGAATATTGTTTGGAAACATTTTCTGCAAGTGTTGTCCTGTTTTGGTTTCTTGAAAAGCCCAGAGATGTTGCTTCTGAGTAATACTTGCGGCTAAATCTCATTGACTGTTTAGGTGCATTATGACAACTCTGCAAAACGGGAACATTTGATGATAGCAGTGTTTGTTCTACATCTTGGTTGTTCCTGATACCAGTGGTCTGACGATATTGCTGAGCATCTTTCTCAACTACTTCACTTTGGCGGCTTAATTTGGTTGCATCATTAGAAACCATTATTTTAAATGTTTTCAACAATCCATTATTACCGAGCTGTGATTTGTTGCTGGCAAATGCATCGCAGGAATTATGATTATTAATATCTATAGAAGAGCATTGGATAATGTCAGGGCTACAACAGTCTTCTATAGCAGCTGATGCTGAGATTTGAAAAGATCTTTGACATGTGGCTGATGTGCTCAACTTGTTCAAAGCTGTAATATCACTGAAATGCTAAGAGGACAAAATTAGAAGCATTTAAAGTAAATAATTTTTTATCAGTTTATATTTATTAACCCCATCAGCTTTCACACTTTATAAACCAAAACTATGTTTGCATTTCTGCTATAGACCTAATGATTCAGCAACATTGTCATTTTGCTACAAACAAGGCTTTATTTTGGTCTATTGTTTTGCAAAAAAACAAAAACAAAACAAAAACAAACGTATGTTCTATGCAATAGCGAATTAAACCGATTTTTGTTCAATTTTGCAACTTTTAAAAAATGTTTCCCTAGAAACAAGACAAAATGAGAATGGAGAATGAAGTATAGCTAAAGCTTTTTTGGCCATACTTCTCTTGAGGTTTACAGGAGCGCACTTACTTTTACTCTGCTGTAATCCAGAGTCAGCTAACAGCGGGCTATTTCCCGCTCTCAGTTGACATAGCAGAGCCACTCCAGGCTCTGTAAGGATCCCAACATTGTCGGGATCCACGCAGATACCTGATCATCAGCCGGCTTCGCCTTTCAGTGTGCCACTCAAAGCCAGCTGCTCCTGCACCCTCTCCTGCCATTCTTGCACACCATATGTAGATTATGATGTGCACAATACTATAGATGTTACTGTGTGCAGTACTGTAGATGCTACAGCACACATAACTGTAAATGTTACTGCAAAGTGGTCTGTGCATGGTATGGTGCATTATGCTATATCTATTACTGTTCAAATTACTGTAGATGGCACTGCACACAACTGTAAATGGTTCTGTGCACCATACTCTAGATGTAACTACACAACACTGTAGGTGGTATTGTGCACCACAGTTTAAATAGTGCTGTACACATTACTTACTGCACACTATACTTAAAACACCACCGATGATACTGTAAACGCTATGTATGCTGCTTACACAATACTATAGACACTAAAGAAATGTATTTAAGACATTGATATGCATATTGCAGTGCCCCATCAATATGTCTATTGTTATTGTGCACTGTGCTGTGGATACTAGACACTATATATTGTATATTTCTGTGCACCATAACGAGAATGCTAAGAACCATAATATGGACTCTAAAGACAATGTAAACAGTAGTGTTATTACTATGCAGAATATTAAAAACAAATAAGGGATTTATTTAGTGGGTGTATGCCAACCACTAAAATATGGTGTGCTCAAGCGATCAACTACAATAATACTAAAAAAATGGCTGCGACACACATCACAACGCAAATAGTAGCCAAATATTAGGAGACCCAAGTGCATTTACAAACCACTCTTTTACTATACTATATTGTGAACCAACTTTATTAGTACAAAAATTGGTATCTAACAAATTACAGTTTCATCCTGCAAAATAATATGTTAGTTGTCAGACTGTAAAACATCATATGGAAATATAGCTGAATCCTGGATAGTGGATAGGGTGTGTCCGCTGAGCACAATAAAATACTTTCTAGCACACCTACCACATACTCATCAGTCCCTTTGATTCGGTGGAGTTAGCTTTGTCTCCAGGGACAAAAAAAAAGCTGCTGCATTTGGCAGTTGGAGTTCTCAACTTACCAACAACTATTAAGGAATACCAAGAGTCGTTTATAAAGACCAGGGACTTTGCCATATCATATTGGACTCTGCACTAAATCAAAGACAAGACAAACTCTGCTTATATTCTTTTCCACTTTTGAAAACCCTTTTATTTGCTTATGTCTGTTTTGTTATATCTTTTCTGTAAATATTTCTTGCACCATTATTCTTTTTGATATAACAATACTTAAAAATCCTTAAACTGAATTTCTGAATGTTCTAACCATAAATGAAAGACCTTTGCCTCTGTAAAGAAGCTACCTTAGTGTCAGACTACATTCCTGTCTAGCCATTGCAGGGAGTGATCCAATTTTGAAAGGTCAGAATTGCAACAGCGGTTGCTGTGAAAGGTACATGTTTGCATTAAAACATGGCGGCACCTACTGTGTGTAAAGGGTTGCTCAGTTAACCTGCCCCAATGATGATTGCTCGCAGACTGCTAGTGCCTAAATTGTTGTCTCGCTAGCTGGAAAATCTACATGCAGGATGAGGCTGAGAAAGTAATTGTTACATATACTTTGTCATACCTTTAAAACTTTAGATGGCATTTCTGGAAATAGTTCCATTAGTTGGTCATTGGTTGCCAACAGTAACCATTGTAGTGAGGATCCTCTGCTTAGCATACTCTGAGCCACTAAAGGATTAATACTTGGAAATGAAAGTAAAACTCTTTCTTCCTGGAAAAGAAATTCATATTACTGCAAAATATAATGATTCTATTTATAAAAGCAGCATTAGGTACACTACAAAAATAATACATTTTTTTCTAAAGACCAAACTAGAAGACAAATAGCAAGTAAAATAAAAATAAACAATTTTTTTTTTGGCATAGTTCAAAGGCAACAGTGTCAGTTTATACTCTTTGTTGTATAGTCAGATACATTTTTCATATTAACAATATTTTTACAAGACATCACTGGAAAATATGCCTTATTGACATGCAACTTCACCAATGTCAAGATCACCTTTTACTTCAAAATTAGTATATCATTTTCTCATAAAGTTTGACTGAGACTTCAACCATTCTGTTATTGATAGCCACATAAACTGCATGCCCAAAAGACAAGGTTGTTATTATATAATTGTAATATTTAGAAAAGATGACAAGGAAACTTTTGTAAAATCACAATAAACAGATGTATTGCCCGCTACTCACGATCAGAAAATCATACGAAAAATACCGCTTTCGAGTGGATCATAAGATAATTGGATCATTAATACAGAGCTTTCGAGAGCCGATCAGAACATTTCATCCGATATTATTTGATCGGACATGCACGAAATTTTTTTTTCCTACGATGCCATATCGTATGATTTGTGTTTAATCAGTACAGCTGTCATTTGAAAATGCATTGCAACACATGACATCGCTTCTGAATTTTTATTCTGTCGTACAAGAATTTTCGTGACCTTAGTAAACTCTTCAGAATCGATCTGGGATTAGCATTTAAAAAAAACAGACGATCTTTCGTCCGATAATCTCAGTGAGTGTACCAGGCATAAGAGAAAAATAAATTGTGAACCTTTGCACATGTTTTGGATTTCTGACAAAGCTCCTAAAATGTGATGGGATCACATCTATGTAATAATAGTAAATAGAGCCTTATTTAAAAAAAATGCAATAATGCTATTCAACAATCTAGACAATCAATGTATTGAAGAAGAAGTATTTAAACCTCTAGGATAACAATATCTTGAAAACAGGGTGACTGGAGTCATATACCACAAAAATATGTTGAGTGATTTAATGAGCTCAGGGGTAAGGTTGACTCATTTCCCTTTTAAACTTCTTGGCTGTGTTCACATACTTCAGATGGATCAACCCTCTGCTACAGACTGTCACCTTGTGACTTGCTACAAAAGTTGCTTACAAAAGGTTACAAAGAAATTATTGAAGGAGGTGAGAACGAAGGAAGCTTCTTCCTGTCTGCCAAAATCTGAAGGCATAATTCTCCTATAGGGCAAAATTACGTGCCTGAAGCTCAAATATTGATTTTTAATGATATATTATACTGTTTCTGAGATGGAGACTCTGATAGCCTTAGCTAATCATATGGAAGATCGATGCAACAAAACCTGGTTCTACTGGATGGAATTCACGTGCTCCCCCGATTACCGAGCCATCATGGACTCTCAGGTATAAGCCATATTGTATCCTTGTCAGGCCCCTCTGGGGGTTTCCAATTTTTCATTTTTCTCATGCCACGCCTGGATACCTATCCCTTGCCCCCACCCTCCTTAGCCACTCCCTAATCTTGGCCCTTCCCCTCCTCTCCACCCCTCCTTTTTTCATTTGTTTTAGTTTTTTGTCTATTTTTCCCAGTTTTGGGCATATCCGACCACATGTTCATGCATATGGGGATGGTCTCCTGAGGCCAGTTTGACATACAAGTGTCCACTCAATAAACTTTCCCTTATGTCTATTGCTTTGATTGCCCCCTAGATCTGTTACTGTACATACAGTACCTTGGAAAGCATTCATATCCCTTGAAATTTTCCATATTTTGTCATGTTACACCCAAAAACGTAAATGTATTTTATTGGTATTTTATGTGATAGACCAACACAAAGTGGCACATAATTGTGAAGTGGAAGGAAAATGATAAATGGTTTTTAATTTTTTTTTACAAATAAATATGTGAAAAGTGTGGCATGCATTTGTATTCAGCCCCCTTTACTCTGATACCCCTAACTAAAATCTAGTGGAACCAATTGCCTTCAGAAGTCACCTAATTAGTAAATAGAGTCCACCTGTGTGTAATTTAATCTCAGTATAAATACAACTAATCCGTGAAGCCCTCAGAGGTTTCTTAGAGAACCTTAGTGAAAAAACAGCATCATGAAGGCCAAGGAACACACCAGACAGGTCAGGGATAAAGTTGTGGAGAAGTTTAAAACAGGGTTAGGTTATAAAATAATATCCCAATCACTGAACATCTCATGGAGCACTGTTCAATCCATCAATAGAAAATGGAAAGAGTATGGCACAACTGCAAACCTATCAAGACATGGCCGCCCACCTAAACTGACAGGCCGGGCAAGGAGAGCATTAGTCAGAGAACCAGCCAAGAGGCCCATATTAACTTTGCAGGAGCTGCAGAGATCCACAGCTCAGGTGGGAGAATCTGTCAACAGGACAAATATTAGTTGTGCACTCCACAAACCTGGCCTTTATGGAAGAGTGGCAAGAAGAAAGCCATTGTTGAAAGAAAGCCATAAGAAGTCCTGTTAGCAGTTTGTGAGAAGCCACGTGGGGGATACAGCAAACATGTGGAAGAAGGTGCTCTGGTCAGATGAGACCAAAATTTAACTTTTTGGCCTAAAAGCAAAACTAACACTGTACATCACCCTGAGCACACCATCCCTACTTTGACACGTGGTGGTGGCAGCATCATGTTGTGGGGATGGTTTTATTCAGCAGAGACAGGGAAGCTGGCCAGAGTTGATGGATGAGGTTCACCTTCCAGCAGGATAACGACCATAAACATACAGCCAGAGCTACAACGGAATGGTTTAGATCAGGGGTCCTCAAACTACGGCCCATGGGCTGGATACGGCCCGCCAGGGTGATTTACCCGGCCTGCGGACTGCCCCTTTAACATCGCAGCACTCCCCCTCCCTCTGCTACCTTAATCACACAAGATGAGAAACATGACAGGTCCGGACAAAGGGCTGGACCTTTCACCTTGATTTCACCAATCAATCACCTTCCCCTGCACTTGAAAAGTCACACCCTTTGTCCTGACCTGTCATGCCTCGTGTCTTGTGTAATTAAGGTAGCAGAGAGGAGGGGGAGTGCTGCGATGTTACAGAAGAGGCAGTGTAATACCACTGGAGGGCTCTGTGATGGGGGGGCTCTGTTAAGGGGGGCTTTGTGATGGGAGGGATATGCGATGGGGCTTTATTATGGGGATCTGTTATGGGGGGCTTTGTGATGGGGGATCTGTGGTCAGTGTGGATGTGATAAGCAAGACCCAGAGTATACCTTTGTTTAAATTTTCCTTGTCCTTCCACCACCAGAGGGAACGTTTTACTTTGGTGGGGATCGATACGTCTTCTTCCAGATTTTTGTCCTTTAACTGTTCCAACAAAAATCTCTGAAGGTCTCTTTGGTGGAACCTGGCCCATTGTACGGCCGGAACTGCTGCTTTCATAAGTCTTAATGCTGACATCACCTCCCTCACTGTACATTTGGTGCTGGTTTGAAGAGAAGACATCCTCTGCTTTAGATTCAATATCTTTTCTTCCGGCAAGACTATCCTTTGATCTACGGACAGGATCTTGTAGCCCAAATACAGAATATTCTGTGTTGGGGTTGTTTTGGACTTTTCCAAACTGATTATCCACCCCAATTGACTCAAGCTGAGTTGTGTTAACTCTAATGCCACGTACACACGAGCGGACTTTACGTCAGACTTTGCCCGGCGGACTTTTCGACGGACTTTATGATGGACTTTCCGAATGAACGGACTTGCCTACACACAATCCACCAAAGTCCATCGAATTTGTACGTGATGACGTACAACCGGACTAAAACAAGGAAGTTCATAGCCAGTAGCCAATAGCTGCCCTAGCGTGGCTTTTTGTCCGTCGAACTAGCATACAGACGAGCAGACTTTTCGACCGGACTCGAGTTCGACGGATAGATTTAAAACATGTTTCAAATCTAAGTCTGTCCAGCTTTTGAGAAAAGAAAAGTCCACTGGAGCCCACACACGATCGAATTGTCCGACGAAATCCCGTCCGCCGGGCAAAGTCTGCCGTAAAGTCAGCTCGTGTGTACGCGGCATAAGTCCTGACAAAGTTATTTCTCCGAGTGGGCCATGAGGAGCAAGTCATTTAGATATGGAATGATCGAGGCTGACTGAAGTCTCCATGGAACAAGTGCTTCTCTGAGAACCTTGGAAAAAATTCTCGTAGAGGACGACAGTCCGAAGGGAAGTGCTCTGCACTGAAAGTGATAAACTTTTGTGTCTATCTGAATCGCCATACAAAGACATTTCTGGCATTCCTTCCTTATTGGGATATGCAGATAGGCATCCCTTAAATCCAGGGTAAACACCTATTTTTTGGAGAAGATTACTTGTTGAGTAAATGGACTCCATCCGAAATCTTTTGTACTGGATGGAGAGGTTCAGGTGTCGGAGGTTCATGATTAATCTGAACTTCCCTGATGTTTTTTTACCACAAAGATGTGCGAGTAAAAACCATCCCCCTGTTCCTGAATAGGGACTGGTGTCAATACCTCTTGATCCACCATCTCCCCTATTAGTAGTGGTAAGGCCCTGGCCTTTTCTGAGTGTCTTGGAAGTTTTGTCACTAGAAATTTTGAGGGTGGGTCGCTATGAAATTCCAGCGCATAACCTATTTTTATTATGTGTAAAACAAACTCATTTGAGGTTATTTTTTCCCACTGCGGGAGAAATGTTTTTAGTCTTCCTCCCACAGAAACCCTGATGTCACTGGTGTTTGGGGTTCTGACTGGGGCGGTTAAAAAGTATACCCCCTTTTCCTTTCCCTTCTTGCCCTGTCCAGTGCTTTTTGGGTTTGAATTCTTTCTCTGTTTTTGAGGGTTTTTTTGAGGGACGAAAAAACTATCTTTGAAAGCTTTTCTTTTTAGTGGTAAAAGTTTTCTTTTTATCTGCCGTTCTTTCTAATGCGGTATCTAATTCAGGACCGAAGACTAAGTCTCCAGTAAAGGGAACACTGCACAAGCACGTCGTGGAGGCCGTGTCTACCCCCCAAGTTTTCATCCAGACTGACCTTCTGGCTGCGTCTGAAAGTGCCGCAGTCTTAGCTGCAAATTTAACGGAATTAGTTGAAGCGTCAGAAATGAAACCTGTTGCCTTGAAAAGCATAGGGAAGGTTTTTAAGAGCTCCCCTCTAGGAGTGCCTGCCTCTAGTTGACTTGTAGTTGTGACAACCAGAACTCAAGATTTCTAGCTACACAAGAAGTGGCTAGAGCTATCTTCAGGCCTGTCATTGATGCATCCCAGGCCCTTTTTATGACTACGTCTGTTTTCCTGTCCATTGGGTCCTTTAAATGTCCCATATCCTCGAAGGCAAGGTCAGACTGTTTCAACACTTTGGACAATAGGGCGTCTAGTTTTGTTTTGTTTTTTTCAGACCGCCTCTGGGTTCTCATCAAAGGGGAATCTTCTTTTAAGAGAATTTGGAAAGAAGGCTTTCTTATCCAGCTCGGCCCACTCCTTAAGGACAAGGTCAGAAAGTACGCTATATAGGGAATACCTTTGCCTGCTTTTTCCCCAGTGCCTCAAAAATCTTGTCATACCTGGACAACTGAACTTCTTCCTCATCAATTTCCAGGGTATCAAAAATAGCTCTCAACAGCTCATCCACCTCCTTAAGGGACAGCTTGTATTTTGCGACTTTGTTAGCTACAGCCTGATCCTCATCCTGGTCTGAGTCAGGGTCAGAGGATTCAGGCCTAACCAATGCGGGGCTATGCTCCCTGACTCTACAGGGCTCCCCGGAGCTGGATGTTGTAGGGCCTGGTGAAGAGGGAATTGCAGCTGCACTACTGGTGGAAGCAGACGTGTTTACATCTGCGATAAATTCCCTGAGAGGTTTAAAGGTTGACGCCATCTCATCTTAAAAGGTGCTAAGGAATTTAGCCAAAGGAGAGTCTGCCTCTGATTTTAGTAAGCCTGCAATACACTGCCTTCATAAAGCTTTGTTAGAGCCTGAAGATAACTTGTTCCCACAGTTAGGGCACTTTTTGCAGCCTGACTTGTCTTCCCTTGAAGCCTCCTTAGCATGTAGATAAAAATAGATGAACTTAGCATCAAACCTCAACCCTCTTAAAACACCTGTGCTGCAACCATGACTACTGCATATTCCCGGAAAAAGTGAGGTATCCACCACCATGGAGCATACTAGTCCCAACCCCACAACTACCAACACGAAAAACCACAGTACAGGGCTTACCTGGGTTTGGCTGGTGCCTGCATCCGCCGGAGTGTCCTGGGGATTCGCCTCCATGGTCCCCTCTTTCTTCTCCGAATCCTGCTGCTACTCCGCTATTGCTGGACACTGGTCAGGATTTACTAGGCCCAGCCTGGGCTCTTACCCTCCTCCTTGCGCCCTGGAGACCCAGAAAAGGTTGATGACGCAGTTCCGCCAGAAGTGACACAAACGGCGTCTCCGGCCCCCACTGCGATCGCAACAAGGAGCTGAGATGGATGAATCCACCTACACAGCTTCTGGGGGAACCTGCATCACCCTGCCACTGGCACACCTCAGCACTGGAAGGAGGGGGGTAACGGGTCTGCTCCTGTTTATGCTGGACAGTACCTGAGCCCCAAGAAAAAGAAGGTAAGAACTTCACTGGGGCTGACAGATAGGACCCAGTCCCCCTGTGTGGTCTCCACTCCCTTCAGGCAGCCCCTGAGAGATGAAGTCCCTCTCCTGGTTCTCAGCAACATGTTCCTCCGACGGAGGAAACACAAATGACTGACCAGGGACCTGAGGGACCGCCTTTTGAACTGTGGCAATGTGTTTCCTGTGGCAAAGGGAGGGACTCCATCTCTCAAGGGCTGTCCTGGAAGACGACTGGGGAAAAATAATGATGAAAAGGGGTGAACTGGTTTAAGAGAAAGGAACACGTGTTCCCCATGATGTCAGTGTTGGGTGAATATACAATATGACCACCACCGGTTGTGAAAAGGCTTATCAGAGTGAAGGGACTCAAATGGGCATACGCTCAATGAGTCAGCAAGAATTATGGTGTAAACACCAATGCATGGGACATCCGCGCCTGTACTTCTGAGAGTGGAAGATGATCCCTCCATCCAACTGATGACTATGATCAGCAGTTCGCAGATGTAACCAGCAAGATGGACAGAGTCTGGATTCACACATGTGTGGTGCGAATTCCAGCTCTGTTTTTTCTGGGAAGAGAAAAAACAGCTGTTCAGCGGTTCATCTCCATTGTAGCTGCTGATCAGCTGACCTGGTCTGATTCTGACTCATTGAGCATATGCCCATTTCAGTCCCTTCATTCCGGTAAGCCTTTTCACCACCGGTGGTGGTCATATTATATATTCATGCAACACTGACGTCACGAGGAACACTTTTTCTTTTCTCTTAATCCAGTTCACCCCTTTTGATCCCTATTTTTTATGGACTTATCAACCTTTAATTTATCAATTTTCATAGGACACTATATGGACTTATTCAACAGCAGCACAGTTAACCTTCAGTACAGGGTGTGCATGAAGGGGTTTCCTTCTTGAATAATGCTGTGATCTGTGAGGTGGGACTTGGGGGGTTTGTAGGTGTGACTGGGCAGGACTGAATACTAATTAGAGCTGTGAGGGAAGTTACATTGTTTGCAGAGTCTGAAAGACTTTAAGGGGACTCTAGCTTCTGCAGGAAGTGGCTGGGAAGGTACAGAGTCTATCAGCAGGATATACAGTGTTACATGATACAAAGCCACAACTAAACCCAAAATATCAGGGGACCTGTAGACCGAGCAACATGGTACAGAGATATGATCTATGCTGGGATTGATCATTCCATTCAGTTCTAGTGAAAAGAAAGTTGGAATTCAGCTTTCATGGGAATATGCCTGATTTAGCCCAAACAAGAAATCTACCCTTACAGTGGGACTCCCCTGCACTGCAAGGGTTAATTGCGCACTAAATCTAGAGATACATGAATAGGGAGTAATACCTTATTTCTCGTTGTAGCAGGGTCCCTCCAGCAGAGCGACCAGTCCCATGCAGTATCCTTTCTGCCACTCCTGGTCACACTCCTCCACGAAAAATGCAGGGTAAATAGGCCTGCATTGTATGTGATGACGCTAAGTTACCTACTACAGACCAGAGATTTGGGGTTAGGGTGTGTAAAACTGTCTGTTCCTGTACCCGCTAGACATAATGAGCATTTAACCCTTGCAGTGTGGGGGGCCCACTGCAGGGGAAGATTTTGTCAAATTCATACAAAAGGTATGTTAGAGAAAATATTTAGAAATGTGTTCATAAAAAAATGTATTAAAAAATAGAATGAATGGCTGGGGGGAAATACCACAATATGGCCACTAGATGGAGCTCAGGATCAAAGGAAATAAATACTAATTTCCTATCATTCGTAGCTTTATCGATTTGCCATTATTCAGGGGGGAGAGCCAGCAGCCGAGGAAGATGGCCGCATAAGGAGAGCTCCCAGTCCACGCTACAGCTCCTGAGCTTTCTTAGCGACTACATACAGCGACATAACGCCGTTCCAGCTCCTGATCACCAGCACAACACCGCCAGCGGATATGAGGAAGGAAAAACCGGGACCAGGTCCCCGCAAGCAAACTACGTACTTTGGGCCTGCCAGAGCTCAGCGACCTAAAGATGGCACCGGCTGAGAACAGCCATGCTCTCCCTCATACCACAGCACTCCACGCTGCTAAAACTCCAGCGGTGGAAGCAGAACCTCTTCCAGAGACTCTCTCCGGGGAACAGCCCTGTAAAATACAACCCCAAGAAATCCCTAGCATGCCAGTATGCAGGTGAGAAGGGGAAGGGAGACATGAGGATTCCACAAGAGAATTCATTGAATGCATAGATGATTATCCTGCTGTGGGGCAGCTCCTCTCACACAAGACACTGAAAGACATGCTGGTGTCTCTGATCACTCCACAGGGATATGATGACAATGGTTTCACAGATAAGAAGGGAGGTGGATGACATGGGAGATAGAATACACCACATGGAGAACAAGATGGGAGACTTTGCAGTAGCACACAATGAGCTGGTTGATGCTCACAATGAAGCAGATGATGCATTAACGGCCATTAAAGAAAAAATAGCGGACCTCGAAGACCGTTCCAGAAGGAACAATGTAAAATTCCGAGGGGTCCCTGAAAAAATACTCCCAGCTGATCCTCGCAACCATATTTAACAACTGATAGCAACACTCCTTCCTAAGGTATCCGAAAGAGAGATTGTTGTTGGCAGGGCACATAGACTTCCTAAGCCGCCATTTTTGTTTCTTTATTTACACCACTGATGCAGCTCGTCATTCCATGGAAAACACAGCTCCTCGCCTAAAAGAATTCCCAAGACCATACAAAAGATGGACTAACGATATCACCCAATCACAGGTACTTATCTACTTTTTGCATTACCTATTTGAGCAATGGCTATTAAAATAATCTCACTGAATGCACACGGGCTGAACAGCCCCGTCAAACGCAAAGCTATGTGACAGGAAGCTAAAAATCTCAAAGGAGATATCATTTGTGTGCAAGAAACCCACTTCTTGGATGGTAAAGCCCCAAAATGTACACGCAGACAATTCCTGCATGTGTTTATTGTGAACACAAAGGGAAAGAAAAGAGGAACATTAATAGCAATTAAGAATTCTGTTTCCTTCACCGTCCACTCTACAGTACGGGATCAAAATGGGAGATACATAATTCTTGTGTGAGATATTAATAATATCACGTATACCATAGCAAACATTTATGCCCCTAACACACACCAAATTCTTACGCAAAGTACTAAAAAAAATCTTCTAAGTACGTAAGGGATCTCTTCTTATTTGCGGAGACTTTAATGCCATTGTGGACCATAAACTAGACTCAACTGCTAAATCGCAATGCAGACCCTCATTACAATCTCTTCTACATACCAAAGATCTCTATGACTCATGGCGCTGCCTGAATCCTGCGGAGAAGGATTACATGTATTATTCAGCTCCTCATAAGACATAAACCCGAATTGATCTCTTTGTGTCTGACCTACAAATGTTATCAAAAGTGTCTACAGCGGCTATTCATTCCATTCTTTGGTCGGATCATGCTCCGATCTCAATAATGATCAGGGAAAGGAATGACTCACGGCCTATTTATATGTGGAGAAACAATGTGAGTCTCTTTTCCAGGCCGCCATTCAAAGAAGAAATTAAAAGCAAATTACAAGAATTCTTTTCTAACAATGTCACACCAGACGTGTCTTCTTCCTCAATATGGTGCGCACACAAATCTTTTGTTAGAGGCATATTAATACAGATGGCGGCCAGGGTAGAAAAGACGCAAAACACAACTTATGTCAGAAATACTTGCTAAAATTAAACAGCTGGAGTCTCATCATAAATCCACTTTGGGAGAGGACAAATTGATAGAACTGACCCAATATAGAGACCAATTTAAATCCCTATTAACATCAAATCACAAAAATGCTTTAGGGAGACTTAGAGCATTACACTACTCTCAGGGTAATAAAGCAGGAAAATTCCTAGCTAGCTACCTCAGAAATAGACAATTGAAATCTAAATTAGCTTCAATTTTTGACCCAGTAACGAAAACAAAAGTATTTAACCCGGTCCAAATTGCAAATGCCTTTCGCAAATATTAAAAATATAAAATTATTCCCGCGCTATCAAATATGGAAAGAGGCTGAGATAGGAAAAGCTGCTAGCACCGATAAGGGTACACACCTGACCTACAGAGTGAAAATATAAAAATAATAAGTGGTGCAGCGCTGATCCTCACTAAACAACCATGTGTAAAAAGGTGAATAAAAATCCAAGTGACGAATAAAACTAATCATAAACCAAAGTGGAGGAATGGAGGTGAAGCCAGATCACGTGGCAGCAAGTGGCAAGTATAAAAATAAGTAGTGTTAAAAATCGGTGAGGGTAAAATAAGGACTCTAGGCAATAAAGTGCATCTAAAGATAAAATGATGATATCATAGGCGAGCATAAAGGGATAAAAGAAAATAATATGCACTGTGTGCAAATGACGCTGGGAAAGTGACAGTGTGCAATAAACATAAGCAATCATATAATATCATAAACAAACATGTATGGATAGGAGGAAATAATATACACTGTGTGCAAATGACGTTGATAAAGTGACAGTGTGCAATGGACATAAGCAATCATATGGGTCTGGACCCCATATTAGTAAGTGACAAAGGTGCAAACAACATCCATCAGAGTGGGTGAAAACAAAATATTAATTAATAAATGTCCCAAACATTTAAGGTGCAAACGGTGCTCTAATACACAGAGTCCTTGACAGGGCTGAAATGGGTGACAGCAACGGTTTAGCATGCGGCCTTTGTAATAAACGTGCTTGGCGTGGGTAACATCACAAGTGTCTTCGTGTACAAACACACAAGTGAGTACTGGCCCCTTACCTTAGGGTAATAGGGCATGCGCATATGGTCAGATAAGCCTTTGGGATGTCCACTTAGGGGGCTCCAGCACGTCCCTCACGGTCCTGGGTCCTGGATGTAATCCCTCAGGTGTGGTGCAGGGGGGGGTGGGGGGGGGAGTATATGAAAAGCAGGAAGGATCCCAATAGTGAAATACGGTTTAAATCAATCACGTTTTTTAAAGAAGAGTAGATAGGGTACTCACATCATATATTAAAAACAGCGTTATGAATCCAATGAGCGGCGAGCTCGTAAGCCTCTGGCAGTCTCTGTAGCCTGTCTCGTCCCTACGCGTGACGTCACACCACACGTGACTTTATCAGGGGACCTTTATGCTCGCCTATGATATCATCATTTTATCTTTAGATGCACTTTATTGCCTAGAGTCCTTATTTTACCCCCACCGATTTTTAACACTACTTATTTTTATATTTGCCACTTGCTGCCACGTGATCTGGCTTCACCTCCATTCCTCCACTTTGGTTTATGATTCGTTTTATTCGTCACTTGGATTTTTATTCACCTTTTTACACATGGTTGTTTAGTGAGGATCAGCGCTGCACCACTTATTATTTTTATACTTTCGCAAATATTACTCAGACCTCTACAACTTAGTGAATGATTCAGCAACTCCGCAACCATCTGAAAGACTAATAGCCATTTTTTAAGGTCAGTAACCCTTCCGAAAATATCTAAAAAAAGACCTAGGTCAATTAAACTCACCCATTGGAGATGATGAGATTCTGGCTGTCATTAAGTCGTTGCCAAATAATAAATCACCCAGAGCTGAAGGCTTTACAGCTGAATATTACAAAACTTTTTCAGACACCTTATCCCCACATCTAAAGAGATTATTCAATGATGCAGCTACTAATGCATCCTTCCCTTCTGAAACATTGAAAGCAACGATAGTGACTTTACCTAAACTAGGGAAAACACCTGACTGTCCACAAAATTTTCACCCTATATCGCTGCTAAACTCAGATCTTAAGATATATGCGAACATTTTGGCCATTAGACTTGCTCTTATACGCATAGCTGAACAGAGGAGGACTCCCACAGTCTTTTTGGAACCTTGATGCCGAAAAGGCTTTTGATAGGGTCCACTGGGGGTACTTACAAGATGCCTTGAACAAATTTGGACTGGAAGGGTTCTCATTATCAGTGA
Source organism: Lithobates clamitans (assembly GCA_037952925.1). NCBI lineage: Eukaryota > Metazoa > Chordata > Amphibia > Anura > Ranidae > Lithobates > Lithobates clamitans. The sequence continues at coordinate 6,676,147 of JBBGZY010000372.1, forward strand.
TATCTGCACTATACTCTAATCCCTCCACCAACATTTATACGTCTAATGCACTGCCAGAAACCTTTCAAATTTCTAATGGTACGAGGCAGGGGTGCCCTTTATCCCCTCTAATTTTTACCTTAATAATGGAACCCCTTGCTGAATCAATCAGAAGCAGCACGGACGTTAAAGGCATTACAATAGCAGGGCAACACCACAAAATAGGCTTATTTGCAGATGATGTAGTCCTTACCCTCACAAGCCCAAAGTCATCGCTGACAGCAGTGCAATCTATAATTAATAACTTTAGTAACACCTCCTACTATTAATTAAACACTAATAAATCTACTGTATTACCGATCAATATTCCCAAATTAACTTTAGAATCCTTAAAATCACAATTTGCATATTCCTGGGAAAAAGGCAAATTACCCTACTTGGGGATCATTCTCTCATCCCCTTCGACTAATACATATAAAAATAACTTCCTACCTCTTATACAGACAATTTCACAGGACATCCTACATATTTCTAAATTAGAATTGAACAGGCTTGGCCGTATTGTGGCCTTTAACCACTTGAGGTCCGGGCCATAGCCGAATGTTGGCTACAGTGCGGACCTCAATCTCCGGGAGGCCGTCATGGGACGTCCTCCCCTTTCCTCGTTCCCCGTGCACGCTCACGAGTGCGCATCAGAGAAATTCTGTGCTTGCCGTGTCCCTTGGACACAGCCAGTCACAGATCGCGGTAAACGGCCAATCACAGCGGCCGTTTACAGTGCGATCGGCGGTGCCAATGAGAGATAATCTCAAATGTAAACATATGAGATCATCTCTCATTGCCGGCTCTCTCTCCTCACACAGAGACCGCGTGTGAGGAGAGAGAGGATCTGACAGCGATCTGTGCTTCAGTGAGTGAAACAACATATTTTACAGTGATAAAAGTGCCCAAACAGTGCCCCATCAGTACAGTGGGATCTGTGCCAATCAGTGCCCACTTGTGCCAATTGGTGCCCACCTGTGCCAATCGGTGCCCACCTGCGCCCACCTGTGCCAATCTGTGCTCACCTGTGCCCACCTGTGCCCATCTGTGCCATTGGTGATCAGTGTCCGGACATCTGTGCACATCTGCAATCAGTGCCACCTGTGCCACCTCATCGGTGCCCATCTGTGCCACCTAATCGGTGCCCACCTGTGCCACCTAATTGGGGCCCACCTGTGCCACCTAATTGGGGCCCACCTGTGCCAATCAGTGCCCATCTGTGCCGCCTCATCAGTGCACATCTGTGCAATCAGTGCACATCTTTGCCACCTCATCAGTGGCCATCTGTGTCGCCTCATCAGTGCCCATCTGTACCGCCTCATCAGTGCCCATCTGTTCCACCTCATCAGTGCCCATCTGTGCCACCTCATCAGTGCCCATCTGTGACATCTCATCAGTGCATATCTGTGCCATAAATCGGTGCCCATCTGTGCCACCTCAGTGCACATCTGTGCAATCAATTAGTGCCCATCTGTGCAGCTTCATCAGTGCCCATCTGTGCCACCTCATCAGTGCACATCTGTGTAATCAGTACACATCTGTGCCACCTCATCAGTGCACATCTGCGCCACCTCATCAGTGCACATCTGTGCCACCTCTTCAGTGCCCATCTGTTCCGCCTCATCAGTGCCCATCTGTTCCACCTCATCAGTGCCCATCTGTGCCACCTCATCAGTGCCCATCTGTGCCATCTCATCAGTGCATATCTGTTCCATAAATCAGTCCCCATCTGTGCCGCCTCAGTGCACATCTGTGCAATCAATCAGTGCCCATCTGTGCCCATCTGTGCCACCTCATCAGTGCCCATCTGTGCCACCTCATCAGTGCACGTCTGTGTAATCAGTGCACATCTGTGCTGCCTCATCAGTGCACATCTGTGCAGCCTCATCAGTGCTGCCTCATCAGTGAACATCTGTGCCGCCTCATCAGTGCACATCTGTTCAACTTCATCAGTGCACATCTGTTCCACCTCATCAGTGCCCCTCTATGCCACCTCATTAGTGCATCTCTGTGCCACCTCAGTGCCCATCTTTGCTCATCAGTACCGCTTCATCAGTGCCCATCAGTGCAGGCTTAGCACACACCTGTGTAGTCGCATCACCACCAACAAGCATGTCCAAAAGAAGCTTTTTCGCAGAGGAGGCACATCAAATACTTTCCCAGGCTGACGAGAGCAACGGGGAGCTCTCTTGTTAGGATTCCATTTCAAACTCTGATTCTGAGTCGGACGTAAATTATGAGCCAGTCCTCAGTAGTGGAACACTGAGTGACTCAGAGAAGGAAGATATTCGGCCTGCCAAACGAAGGCGTTCTAGTGAGGAGGCAGTGGCATCCACCAGCACCGCAGTGCCATCCACCAGCACCGCAGTGCCTTCCACCAGCACCGCAGTGCCATCCACCAGCACCGCAGTACCTTGGCAAGAAAGGCCAAGGACCCATGCCAGCCTTCCCTATGCCCTTCAGAACCCCTTGTGGCTTTCTCCTAATTCAGGAGAAGCCAACATTCCCCCTTTTACTGCCCAGCCAGGAGTCCAGGTTGACACGGAAAATTTTTCCCCAATCAATTTTTTTGATTTAATTTTTACAGAGGACATGCTATCAACAATTGTGGCCCAGTGCAGCCTTTATGCACAGCTATTTAGTTTAAATAATCCAACGTCCTATTATGCCTGTCCCTACGAGTGGAGAGACCTAACAGTAGAGGAGTTGAAGATTTTTTAGGCCTCACATTTTGTATGGAACTCACCAAAAAAACTACCGTGAATTCCTATTGGTGAACCCACCCCATCCACCACATGCCAATCTTCTCCAAGGTAATGCCCAGAACCAGATACCAAATGATAATGAGGTTCCTTCATTTCATGATAACACCCAGTGCCCTCCCTGAAATTACCCAAATTATGACAGACTTTTCAAAATTCGTCCACTTTATTATTTTTTACAATTATTTTTCTGAAGTATTCCCCCAGCTGTTTACCCTTGACCAACACATATGTGTGGATGAGTCCCTTGTCAAATTTAGTGGCAGGCTTAAAATAAAACAATTTATTCCCAGCAAAAGGGCCCGCTATGGGGTGAAGGTATACAAATTATGTGACCGAGTCACATGGTACATGTATTCCTTCAAAGTGTACGAAGGGAAGGACACCCAGCTGCAACCCCCAAATTGCCCAGACTACTTGGGATCAAGCGGGAAAATTGTTTGGGACCTGATATACCCCCTACTGGAGAAAGGCTACCACCTGTATGTAGACAACTTCTACACATCTCTGCCCCTGTTACACAACCTTACCGGAAGAAGAAGCCAGCATGTGGCACCGTAAAAAAGAACCGGAAGGGCTTTCCTCAAAGTCTTGTCAATAAGAGGTTGAGGAAAGGAGAAACAGCAAGTCTGCGGAACAAGGAGATTTTGGCAGTGAAGTGGAGGGACAGAAGGGATGTCTACATGTTGTCTTCGATCCACAATGATACCTTCGTAGAAATGCCTAGAAGAAATGGCCCCATACAAAAACCAAAATGCGTTTATGAATATAATTTGTTCATGGGGGGAGTCGACTTCAATGACCAAATGTTGGAACCATACCTTGCCACAAGACGGACATATGATTGGTATAAGAAAGTCGCAATTTATTTTTTTCAATTGGCCATGAACAACTCATATGTAATTTACCGCAACTCCACCCAAAACCCCAAACGCTTCCTTGGCTACCAGGAGGAAATTTACACTGCCCTTATATTCCCAAATGGCCCCCCAGAAAACATCCAATCAGATGTTCTTAGTCGACTCTCCAAACGCCACTTTCCAGATAGACTCCCTCCCAGACCAACAGGCCAACGACGTCAAAAAAAAAGTAAGGTGTGTACCAGAGCAGGAGTCAGAAGAGACACATCTTATTACAGTGCCCAATGACCTTCCGAACCAGGCCTCTGCATAGGTGAATGTTTTCGCCGTTACCATACTTCAATAAATTATTAGTGAAGTATGGTAAACGTAATCCTCAGTTCCTGCCTTCACACACCTTAACACCCCTTATGCCATTGCCTGCTCTGTAACTGACCCTGGCTTGTTATTCGACCACGCTTCTGCCTGCCGATTCTGTACATACCGCTGCCTGATCTGGAACTGACCCTGGACTGTTATTCGACCATGCTTCTGCCTAACGATTCTGAACATAACGCTACCTGATTTGGAACTGACCCTGGACTGTTATTCGACCATGCTTCTGCCTAACGATTCTGTACATACCTCTGCCTGATCTGGAACTGACCTTGGACTGTTTGACCATGATATTTGCCTGCCTCTTGGAATGATCTTGTACCCTGCAACTGGACTATTGGGATTCAACACAGGGGTCTCACATATGTGAGGGGCTCCAGAATTGTTTTTCTGGATGAAGAAAACAATTTTTTTTTGTTTTCTCATTCCTAGATTAGAGTCTGGAGATTCGGAGGCTTCAAAGAGATTTGGGTGGGAGAAGCCTCTACCCCTGTCCCCATTCTGTCCTGAATGAGGCCATACTTCTGCCTGCTGCCTGTAGGACTTACTGCCATTAAGTCCCTGCCTGTTGCACTGACCACACCACATGTTCCTGCCTACTACCAGGACCAATATTTATGGCAGTTCTGACAATATCTCTGCCTGCACTAACCCTGGACTGCTGCCTGGACAATTGTGTTTGCCGTTGCTGACCAAGTCCCTGCCTGTTGCCTGGACCAGTGCTATCCTCCTGTGTACAACTGCGCTACTACAACCAAAGGTAATCTTTTGTTTACGCTTTGCTCAGCATAATGTATTTTGGGGTGTAATTCTTGGTATGTGCATGCTATGTGTCCCTGGAACACCTGACGGTGTTCCTTGCATGTTGGATCTCTGTATGTGGTCAGGCTGTGTAGAAGTCTGACACATGTGGTATCGCCATACTCAGGAGGAGTAGCAGAATGTATTTTGGGGTGTCATTTTTGCTATCTAAATGCTATGTGTTGGAGATATCTTATAAACGGACAACTTTGTGTAAAAAAAATGTGTTTTAATTTTTTTCCACATTTTCCAAAAACTTCTGGAAAAAATAAACTGTTCAAAAGACTCATTATGCCTCATAGATTATACGTTGGGGTGTTAGCTTTCCAAAATGGGGTCATTTTGTGGGTGTTTCCATTGTCCTGGTGCTCCAGGGCCTTCAAAAGTGTAATAGATTGAGGTTGAGAAATGAGGTGTGTAATTTTTGCTCCTAAAACACCTGATGGTGCTCCCTGCATGTTGGGCCTCTGTATGTGGCCAGGCAGTAAAAAAGTCCCACATATGTGGTATCATAAAACTCAGGAGGAGTAGCAGAATGTATTTTGGGGTGTCATTTTTGGTATCTAAATGCTATGTGTTGGAGATATCTTATAAACGGACAACTTTGTGTAAAAAAAAATGCGTTTTGATTTTTTTTCCACATTTTCCAAAAACTTCTGGAAAAAAATGAACCATTCAAAAGACTTATTATGCCTCATATGTTATACGTTGGGGTGTTAGCTTTCCAAAATGGTGTCATTTTGTGAGTGTTTCCATTGTCCTGGTGTTCCAGGGCCTTCAAAAGTGTAATAGGTGGTTGAGAAATGAGATGTGTAATTTATGCTCCTAGAACACCTGCTGGTGCTCCCTGCATGTTGGGCCTCTATATGTGGCCAGGCAGTGAAAAAATCCCACACATGTGGTATCGTTATACTCAGGAGGAGTAACAAAATGTATTTTGGGGTGTCATTTGTGGGATGCACATGCCATGTGAGAGAAATAAGCTATTACAATGACAATTTTGTGAAAAAATAAATAAATACAAATCTTAATATTTCAAAGAATTGTGGGAAAAAATTACAACTTCAAATAACTCACCATACCTCTTACTAAATACCTTGAAATGTCTACTTTCCAAAAAGGGGTAATTTGGGGGGCATTTGTACTTTCCTGGCTTGTTAGGATCTCAAGAAATGATAGGCCACCAGTACATCAGATCTGATACATCTTTTATGATTTGCACCATAGCTTGTAGACTCTAAAACTTTCACACAGACCAAATAATTTCCACAAATTTTGGGTTATTTTTACCAAAGATATGTAGCAGTATAAATTGTGGCCAAAATTTATGAAGAAAAATTAACAATTTGCAAAATTTTATCACAGAAATTAAGAAAAAATCATTTTTTTAAAAAAAAATTTCAGTCTTTTTTCATTTATAGCGCAAAAAATAGAAAACCCAGAGGTGATCAAATACCACCAAATGAAAGCTCTATTTGTATGGAAATAAGAACAAAAAAATCATTTGGGTAGAGTGTTGCATGACTGAGTAAATGTCATTCAAAGTGTGAGAGCACTGAAAGCTGAAAATTGGTCTGGACAGGAGGGGGGTTTAAGTGCCCAGTAAGCAAGTGATTAAAATGATGATCCTTCCTAAAATTCTATATCTTTTCAGAACAATCACTATAGATATTCCAGCTAGCTTTTAAAAAAAAAAAATAACTCCCTCATTAAAAACCTTATATGGCAAAGAAAGATACCAAAAATAGCATTTTCTACACTACTAAAACCCAAAAAACTAGGTGGCGTGGGTCTACCAGATTTGGAATCTTACCATACAGCAGTACTTCTGAAACAAGCATATTCATGGTTCGACTCCACATCTGACAAACAATGGCTCTCCATAGAGAAGGCATCCACCGAATCCTTAGACCTCACCTCCCTTCTTTTGGCAGCTAGAAAAAACTCATCAGTAAATATTCCCAATCTCCCTGCTATACAAGCTACGGTGAATGCTTGGAATAAGAGTCACGACAAAGATAGGAAAAAACCACAACCACTCATATCATTGCGCCAACTCCTGTTTTAGAATACATAATACCCTCTATTACAACAAGACATTGGATATCTAACAGGATATGCACCATTAAAGACATCAACATAGAAAATCCAAAAGATAGACACTATGAAACACTACAAGTGAAACATTTATTTCAGAAAAATGACATAAGGCTTATCAACGTTAATAGCGAAAAAAGGCAGGAACTACAAATTAAACCCTTTAAAACAGGAGGTATCTTAAGACTATATGCACATCTTCAACCAGAAGATGAATGTCCTAAAACAACTCCTATGCTAGCATGGGAAAGAGATTTTAACATCTCTTTCAAGCTCAGAATGGAATAAAACCAGAGAAATTACCTTTAAGGCATCTAGATGTGTCAACCACTGGGATAATTTCCTTAAAATAATATATAGAAGCTATCTCGTTCCCCTCAAACTATCCAAAATATACCTGATTCAAAAGATGATTGCTGGAGGGAATGTGGGCAAAAGGGGTCCATAATCCATGTTTTTTGGAGATGCAAATGCCTAGGAAGTTTCTGGAATGGTAAATTTGTCTTGATATCCAAGATCACAGGTTTCTTCATCTCCCCTGCACCCGAAATGGCTCTCTTGCACCTGAAGCTAGACAAAGTACCTAAACAATTCCGTCCCCTGATCATACAAATTCTTACAGCAGCTCGTATAACGATTGCCTTCCTCTGGAAAACTAACAAGGCCCCTAATGTATCAGATACTATCAAAAGAGTACAAAATTCTGCCCAATATTAAAGATATTAGTGTTTAGTACAGGCTCTACACAAAAATTCTATAACATTTGAAACTGTTGGATCAATTGTTTCCCAGTAAGGGATACAAAGCCAGAAACCCAATACAAGATCCGGTCAATTGGAACCTTAATATTTTCCATCTGCTCCAATTACTACAGTATTATATGGTGTTAAAGTTTTGTTACGTTTTGTTTTGATGTTCTAACTTTTGTTGATACCCACCAGTTTGAAATCGTCAGATTATAATTCATATCACCCCCTTTATCAAGGGAATAGAGTTATAGTTGACAACCCTTCTGAATGTATTTGTACTGCACAAATGCCGAAAAGTTATATGTGGCTTTAATACTGTATCTCTCAAGATATGCTATGAATATCTTTGTATAATCTATCAATTTTCAATAAAAAATAATTGAAAAGAATTGCCATGATGCGGGATTTTCCTAAATCACTTATTTTTTTTATGAATGGGAAGCACTCAACTTTTATAGGAAATAGAAGGAGAACATCTATTCTTACCCTATTCTTACAGAACACATGTACCAGCAGTTTTGCTGGAAAATAGCTATGCAAATCTTTTTATAAATACACCCTTAAGGATTCATAGTGTCATCTGCAGGCTCTGGAGCTACACAAGTAGTTCTCAGTATTCTGTTATTTTACACTGACCTCTGATAAAAGGATGGAAAGCCAGGATTTGTCCAGCCACTTATAGGGGTCACTTGCACTCATCATGAGGGTGTGATCTGCAATACGCCTAACAAGCAATCCAGTCTTCTCTATTCCTGGAGAAATAAAAGTCTAAACACAAATATATACATGTATTATTCATTTTACTATTCAGTTATCTTATTATGATTCTATCTATGATGAGTAATATTTAGAACATAGGAGAAATCATCAAAAAATAATAATGAAATCTGTTAAAAGAGGTCAGGAAGGATAATTTTCTTATGTGGGATTAATTATATGTTACACTTTAAGGAAACATGAACCATCATTTATAACTTCCTGAGTAAGGTGTAACAGTGATACATCTTTATATGTATAGCATAGAGGATAATAAAAGAAAAGATTGCACTGCAATGTAAAGTGGTTGTAAATCTCAGTCATGGAATCTGAGCAATGCACATGTAGTGTTTACTTACCTCTCTCCAAAGCTCTAAGTGTCGTTTCTCTCTGGTGCTTCCTTCCTCTGTTATCAGTATGAGTCACTTCTGAGAAGTTTTCCCGACATATGAGATAAATCTGTATTGGGAGGGAGGGGGCGGGAGAGCCCAGCATGCAGCTTGTCTATTGAGAACACAGTTCTTCTGCTGTGTGAAGGGGGGGGTGTGCATTTCCTCCAATCAGCTCTCACACACTGTAACTGCAGTCTCTCTGCCCCCTCCTCTGTGCTCCTGACAGATGAAGAAAGATTTTTAACATGATCTGCACTTTTGAAGGGTAGAGAGGAGAAGATAAACAAGTAAAACCTATGTAGGAGGAATTGTTTAATTTCTGTGCATCACCTGAGGCTATTCACTTCACTGAGTATTTGAGCGGATTTACAACCACTTTAGGCAACAATCAAAAGGAATAATGGGCGCACAATGGGCCCATCGTTTAACAGTATATTTATTGCACAGGATGGTATAAACCAGCATTTTAGTGGTGGCACCCTTTAAAGTGATTGTAAAGTCTTGTTTTTTTTTTTGTTTAAAAATAACAAACATGTTATACTTACCTGCCTTATGTAGTGTTTTTTCACAGAGCAGCCCTGATCCTCCTCTTCTCGGCTCTCTCTTCAGGGCTCCTGGCCCCTCCCTCCTGTTGAATGCCCCCACAGCAAGCAGCTTGCTATAGGGGCACCCGTGCCAAGCCACAGCTCCCTGTGTCCATTCTCTCCTGATTGGCTGTCAATAGCGCCGCACTGCTGTCTCAGCCAATGAGGAGGGGGGCCCCAGAAGCCGAGACACTCCTGGAACATTGCTGGATTGAGATGGCCCTCTGGTAAGTATTAAGGGGGCTGCTGCACACAGAAGGCTTTTTATCTTAATGCATAGACTGCATTAAGATAAATAAACCTTTTGCCTTTACAATCACTTTAAAACTATGCAAAAAAGGCACCCCAGTCTAAAATGTAAAAAAAAAAAAAAAAAATGTTACTTATCAGTTGAAAAGCACTTTACATCAGAGGTTCACCCATCACATCAGAGCCCATCCCCATTTCACATAGGAGTCCACCTTTCACATCAGAGTTTCCCCATCATATCAAAGTCACCCCCTATATATCAATGGCCCCCCATCTCCAGAGTCATAGGCCCCCTATCACATCATAGTCCCTCCTATATATGAGAACCCCCCATCATATCAGAGTACCTCTATCATGGCAGAGTCCCCCTATCACATCAGAGTCCCGACTGGATCACAGTGTCTTCTCATCCATCTTTGATCCAGGATAAACTGGGTTTTGTGCTTGAGGCACCTCAGGGTAACCCAAAAGGCACCACAGGGTCCCATGGCACTCTGGTTGAGAAACCCTAATTTAACCGCTTGCCGACCAGCCACACCTCTTGACCTTTGACCTCTGGGTGACACGCCTTCTGACCTTTGAGGGTGGTCCCTATTCCAATCCCTGAGTCCTAACCTTGTTCTTCCAGGGGAAACCCTAACCCTAACCCCAACCCTAACCCTAACCCTAACTTCTAACCCTAAATTCTAACCCTAACCCCAACCTGGCATTTTATTGCGGCAGGTTGGCATAATCCCGCGAACTGTCGTAGCTATACGTCGGCTTGCGGGATCGGGATAGCAGGCGCATGCCCGTGCCCACTGCACAGCGGGGGTGCCGATGCTCGTGGCTGACGGTCGCGATGACCGCCAGCCATGAGCGATCACAAGCGCGAGGGACAGAACACAGAAGTGTGTGTGTAAACACACAAATCCCTGTTCTGTTCTGAGAGGAGTGACATATCGTGTGTTCCTTTTAGCTAGCAACCACGATCCATCACTTCCTCTAGTCAGTCTCCTCCACCTTCAGTTAGAATCACCTCCCAGGGAACACAGTTAACCCCTTGATCGCCCCCTAGTGTTAATCCCTTCACTGCCAGTGACATTTTTACAGTAATCAATGCATTTTTATAGCACTGATCGCTGTATAAATGCCAGTGGTCCCAAAAATGTGTCAAAATTGGCCGATGTGTCCGCCATAATGTCGCAGTCCTGATAAAAATCGCAGATCGCCACCATTACTAGTAAAAAAAAAAATAATATTAAAAATGCTATAAATATATCCTCTATTTTGTAGACGCTATAACTTTTGTGCAAACCAAACAATAAACGCTTATTGCGATTTTTTTAAACAAAACTATGTAGCTGAATACATATCGGCCTAAACTGAGAAAAAATGTGCTTTTTAAAAAAAAAAATGGTGATATTTATTATAGCAAAAAGTACAAAATATTGTGTTTTTTCAAAATTGTCGCTTTTTTTGTTTATCAAAAAATAAAAACCGCAGAGGCGATCAAAAATACCACCAAAAGAAAGCTCTATTTGTGGGAAAAAAGGACATCAATTTTGTTTGGGTACAGCGTCGCACGACTGCACAATTGTCAGTTAAAGCGACGCAGTGCCGAATCGCAAAAAATGGGCCGGTCATTTAGCAGACAAATCTTCCGGGGCTGAAGTGGTTAAACACATTGTTAAAGTTTAAAAACTATGAATTTTTTTTTCTAAAAGAATATAAACTGAATATAAACTGTACACCATTGACTTCTTATAAATATAAAGGCAACAAAAATACTTTCCTTGCATCATCTAATGAAATTCTAGCATAAAACCTATCATCTTTTTCTGCAGAATATTACTGAAGAAAGGAAATAGAAGACTGCCATGACAACTCGAGTGCTTTCCTCCTCCCCTTTTTTTTTTTTTTTTTTTACTGGAAGTCATATAGAGCTTACCTAAGACTCAAGTGTCATGCAGGTGATGCAATAGTTTGCACCATAAAGAAACAGCTGCAGTTGCAGAGGGTAAAGCTACATCTGTGACCTATAAATGAAAGGGTGCCTAGGCAGCCAGCTCTTATGCCCCGTACACACGATCGGACATTGATCAGACATTCCGACAACAAAATCCATGTTTTTTTTCTGACGGATGTCGGCTCAAACTTGTTTTGCATACACACGGTTACACAAAGTTGTCGGAATTTCCGATCGCCAAGAACGCGGTCACGTACACCACGTACGACGAGACTATAAAAGGGCAGTTCAGAACCAAGCGCAGCAACCTTTAGGCTCCTTTTGCTAATCTCGTGTTAGTAAAAGTTTGGTGAGAGACGATTCGCGCTTTTTCAGACTCGTGGCTTTCAGATCGTTTTCTGCTGTTCAGTTTGTGCTTGTGGGTTTGTATCTGGTCTTCAGTGCGTGCAGCGAGTACAATTGACTTGTCATTTTGTTTTTGTTCGTTCGTTACTGATTTTCAGGTCGCTCTTCACAGGCCTTGCTGTTCTTCAGTGCGTTCTGTTACTTCCTTCTGAGCAGCCGACCTTTTTCTAGCCATGTTGCGTATATGTACTCCTCGTAGAGTTCGTGCTGTGCGGGGGCTTGGTGTTGGGGTCCTTACCTTGACACAAGCCCAGTCCATGAACAGGGTGGGAAGGAGTTCATAGACCAAGAATTGGTTGCTCCAGCGTGACCAGTTCTGTCACATGCCTTTGCTTCGTGAGATCCGTGAGAATAATCCTGACGATTTCAGGAACTTTCTCCGGATGACGGACCCCGTATTTCACCGTTTGTTGGCTTTGCTGACCCCCTATATCAGCAGGCAGGATACCTGCATGAGGCAAGCCATCACTCCGAAGCAGATGCTAGTCGTCACCCTGCGGTACTTGGCGACGGGGAGAAGCCTGCAGGACCTTAAGTTCTCGACAGGCATCTCCCCCCAGGCTCTGGGGATCATTATCCCAGAGACCTGTTCTGCCATCATCCAGGTCCTGCAGAAGGAGTATATTAAGGTAAGATTTTTATCCTTTAACATCACATTTTATTGTATTTAATGTTTGATAAGATATTGTATTTCTTTCCTCATTTCCTAATTACCATGATTGTAATATGCTGTGAATGTCCCCTTTGTCCTCATGCATGCTGGAATTTTAACTAATTATTTTTTGTCCTTCATACATATTTGCCTTCACTTACTTCACCAGCATGCTCTCCTGGCCCTATATTCACCTCGTGTAGTCACTTAACAATGTATTTTGTCAACTCCATAGTAGTGCTTTACCCTAAAAACCCCTAATATGTTAAAAATTGTGATTTGAATTGAATTGTGTTTGAAATTCAGACAGAGTGCCAGAGGCTTTTTTTTGGGGTCCCAAAATCATTTGGAACCCTCCCCCCAACTGTTAACTCAGCTGATACCAATCCTCTATCTGTTGACTTTGCCAAACCCATATACACTATACCCACCTCTTTTGTGGTCAGATTTATGGATGAATTCCCCAAAGCATGTAGTGCAAGGGCCTGCCTGAATACTTTTAAATGGTACTGTTTGAAGTTTTTGTATCCTATTATTATCTTGATGGGTCATACTATTATAATTATAAGGGGTTCAATAGTATTGTGATGTTGGCAGTGGTGTTGGCTACTTATGAGTTCCTGTATGTGGACGGGGGGAAGATGTCAGATGGTGCAGTCATCCCCAGACGGAGTTCTACAGGTGTCTCCAGAATGGCAGCTTGGACTTGCCACCTCTAGAAGACAATGCGGAAGGACTCCCATTCGTCTTCGTTGCGGATGAAGCATTTGCGCTGGGGGACCATCTTATGCGGCCATTCCCTACGAGGACCCTCACCCCGGACCAGAGGGTTTTTAATTACCGGCTGGCCAGAAGAGGGTGGAGAACACGTTTTGAATAATGGCTAGCCGGTTCCGCCTATTTCTTACACCCATATATATCCTGGAGCATAAACTCAATCATATCATCCTGACGTGCTGTGTTCTCCACAACTTTTTAAGGAGAAATTCTGTGAACTATGCTGGCTCAGTTGGGCCTGAATCCGGAATTCATGTAAATGAACCAACCCTGACGGCGCTTGAAGCTGGCCGCCCTGGCTTGCCCCCCCTGAGTGCCCGCGATGTCCGTCTGAGATACATGGAGTACTTTGCGGGTAGGGGGGCCATCGATATGCCAGACAATGTCTGAGACATATAAAAAACAAATTTTAACTACTAAAATATTTGCTGACATTTACTGCTTGTGTTTCTTTTAGCTGACCCTGACATAAATTTGAGGAGTCCTGAAAATGGCGTGATTGTGTAACATTAGAAAGCATTGTTGGGTGTTATTTACTAAAGGCAAAGACACTTTGCACTACAAGTACACTTGAGACTGCACTGAAACTGCATTTGTAGTGCAAAGTGGATTTGCCCTTAGGAACTAACCCCCATTGTCACAGAAACTACCAATTTTACCACAAAATTTTTTTCCGAGCATTGAAAGAAGAATCCACACATTCTTGATTAACAATCTTTTTAATGGAAGCGCAATCACATGTGCATTTATCAAAGGTTTTTAAAACAAACCAACATGTTTGTTGTATAACAATTTTTTGGGTCACATTAATAAAAGTGGAAATGTCCATTTAAGGTAAAACAAGCAAGTTTAAAACCAACAAGAAATACACAAATCTGGAACCTACAAAGTTCAACTTTGTTAGAAATTGAAGGCAATATCAGACATGAGTATTTATAAACTGTGTTTGATATTGCGTTCAGATGGGGTAAAGTCACCCCTGGAAAAGCCAAATTTTGAAGATGCACACAAATTGCCAAATGTCAACATGTGCTAGCTGCCATCATGGGGGATCAAGGGACGTGCTTTGTGAGTGCAACCCCTACCTCTCAGCTACTTTAGTATTGAGGAAGGGGTTGCACCCACAAAACGCATACATTAATCTCCCGTGATGGCAGATAGCACATGTTGACACACTGTGTGCATCTTCAAAATTTGGCTTTTTGACACTATGTAAAAAAAGGTGCAACAATTTTTTGTGGAAAAAATGCAAACTACATTAGGGATTTCGAGGGGTTTTAAACTCTCCCTAAAACATCAATGATGTTCTTCATTTTGTTTTTAACATCATTGATGTTTTTCTGGATGTTTTCCAAGGCCCCATTACACCCCATGATCTCCCCGATCAGAATCTGGGCACTCTCACTGGTGAAATGTCCTTCATCCACAACATCACGATCACCTAAAATTATATAAAAAAAAAAAGGCCATGTATTAAAAATATGCCGGCATCCATCTCTTACCTGAGCCTGTGGCTGCAGACACTCACCTGTTGTGGTGACAATTTCCACCACGTCTTCCTCCTCCTCCTGTTGACTTTGGGGGATTTCCACTTCCTCATGAGGTGGGGGGTCTGTGGTCTCCTCGGATGAGTGGTGTCCTCCGAGTCTTTTCTCCCCTATGTAAAAAAAAATAGGTATACTTAGCACACAGATATTTTATGACAGAAATAGGAATAAGAAACATTGCTTGGAAGTGGGGTACAATTGTCTGTTTTGGCAGAGTTGCAAGATGAACAAATATTTTTTTCCTTTGTTTAGCTTGAATACTTACCTGTTTTGTACAAGCTTCACAGATGGAGACACCCCTATAGTATACACTGGAGCACCTGTGTGGACCCCCTAATAAAAAGGGTGGTCTGGTGTCCCACACTAGTGCTCCAGTGTCCAGATGTGTAAACAGCTGCTGAGTGCCCTCTCCTTACACAGAATCTAGTTTGCATTTCATTCTAGTTACCAACCCATCTAGACACCAAAATTATTTGACGAGAAGTAGGCTAGCAAAAAAGTATTCAAATGCATATGTCCAAAACATTGTGTTTTCTATGCCGAACGAACAATGTTTCATACGAACGAATATTGTGCCCATGAGCATGAAATTTGCCATTTCAAACTGTACAACAGTTAAGAAAAACACATGGAGCAGCACGAACGTTAGAAAAATAAAGAATAGGAACACAGCACAACTACTTACTTTTTTGAAGCACTCTCCTGATCCTTTTGTACTGCTCGTGCTCCCTTAATTTGAGGTCCGACCACCGCTTCCTGAGGTGATCCTTGGATTGTCGTACACCAAAATTCTTCTGCAGACTCTTGACAACTTTCGCCGTGATCTTGGCCTTTCTGACATTGGGGTTGGGGTAAGACCCATACTTCCCGTCATAGTCGGCCCCCTTCAGGATGTCCACCATCTCCAACATCTCCCCAAAGGACATATTTGAGGCCTTAAATCGTCTCCTCTGGGATCGGGACGTTTCTGGCTCTGGGCTTTCCTCCTCCTCCTCCTCGTTGGTGTAATTAGCACGCACCTGCTCTGTCTCCGCCATGTGCTCTTCCCCACTGCACTGAACGATAAGGGGCGGGGAATAGACTAGAAAGAATGTCAGGGGCTAGCGAAGTTTCACGCATGCGCAGTGTATATAAAGCGTATCACGCGTGCGTAGTACGTACGATCTGTGAGCGGAGGAAGGAGTATCGGAGGCGCCGATCGTGATAACGAAGGTAAGATTTAAAATTGGGCCTATACTGCTTCTAGATTGAGGCCTCTATTGGGACAAGATTAGGAGACTTTAGCCTGACATTAGGGTTTGTCTTGTGTTGTGTCTTGCAGAGAAAATGGATATCTTGAAGGATCAGGAGTTTCTCAGCATATTCATAGATATGTTCAGGAAGCTGCCCTGTCTATGGCAGGTAAACCACCCTGATTATAAGAACCAAAGAGGAAGGCAGCGCTGGATAAATTGCTTGAAATTGTGAAGCTGGTGATCCCCACGGCAGATATCACCTATTTGAAGATCCTAATTGGTGGCATGAGGAGCACTTATCTAAGGGAGCACAAGAAGGTCCAGGATTCCCAGGGATCAGGACATTTATGTCCCCAGGCTGTGGTACTATGACAGACTGCATTTTCTGGCAGGTCAGACTGAACCCAGGCCAGCACTCTCCACTCTTCCTTCCACGCTTCCTTCCCCATCAGCTGAGGCTTCCGACGTCCAACCTGGGCCTTCCAGGCAGCAAAATGTGGAGGAGCCCAGCTTGAGCCAGGTATAGCATTCTTCTAAAGATTTCTGGTTGTCAAATTAATGATGTTAAATAGATGTTACTTTGGAGTACTAATTTCTGATAGTGATTGATGAACCACAAACTAAAACGATGTCCCTTTCTCATACACAGGGAAGTCTCAGCCAGGAGGTGGCTGGGCCAAGTAGGCTGCCCGATACCCAGGTCCCTCCGTTCCGCCTTCAAAGAAAAAGTGGCAGGAAGAGGAGTAACCTGGAGGAGGCTGCAATAGGCCTATTTTGGAAGGCTACTGAGGCCCTCAGAACACCCCACAGTGTGGAAGAGGATTTTGCTGCCATAACAGCCTGCAAAATGCTGCAAATGAAGGAGGGCCAACGCCTTTTATGTGAGTGTGTCATTTTAGAAGCTCTACAGAAAGGGTTGATTGGCCAACTCACATGTGAAAGCCACATTTGTGAGCTCACCCATGGTCCTCCTCCTTCTCCAGGTCCTCCTCCTCCTCCTCCAGGTCCTACTCCTCCTCCTGCCACGCTTCCAACACCAGAGCCACAGCCGGGAAGGAAGCGTGTAAGGAAGACCAGAGAGTGATGGCCTGGGTTCAGTCTGGTCTGACAAAAGATGCAGGCTCTTGTATGACCACAGCCTGGGAACATACATGTCATCTGCTGCTGTTAATGATCTCTTGGACTTCTTGACCAGATTGAACTCCCTTATATATGGACTCCTCAGGTCACCAATTTTGCAGTAAAATAATTTATGTCTGCCCTGGGAGCTGCTTGCCTGTGGTATTAATAGGATCAGAACAACAGCAATTGTCTTCAGGTAGCTTTAACTGCACACTGTGCAGAGGACACAGTACACTAACTGTAAATACTGCAGCTGCCTGTCTGTGGTAGTAATAGGATCAGAACAACAGCAATTGTCTTCAGGTAGCTTTAGGTGCACACTGTGCAGAGGACACAGTACACTAACTGTAATTACTGCAGCTGCCTGCCTGTGGTATTAATAGGATCAGAACCAGAACAACAGCAATTGTCTTCAGGTAGGTTTAGGTGCACACTGTGCAGAGGACACAGTACACTGACTGTAAATACTTCAGCTGGCTGCCTGTGGTACTAATAGGATCAGAAGAACACCACCAATTTTCTTCAGGTAGCTTTAGGTGCACACTGTGCAGAGGATGCACTACACTAACTGTAAATACTGCAGCTGCCTGCCTGTGGTATTAATAGGATCAGAACAACAGCAATTGTCTTCAGGTAGCTTAAGGTGCACACTGTGCAGAGGACGCAGCACACTAACTGTAAATACTGTAGCTGCCTGCCTGTGGTATTAATAGGATCAGAACAACAGCAATTGTCTTCAGGTAGCTTTATGTGCACACTGTGCAGAGGATACAGTGCACTAACTTTAAAAACTGCAGCTGTCTGCCTGTGGTACTAATAGGATCAGAAGAACACCACCAATTTTCTTCAGGTAGCTTTAGGTGCACACTGTGCAGAGGACACAGTGCACTAACTGTAAATACTGCAGATGCCTGCCTGTGGTACTAATAGGATCAGAACAGCAGCAATTGTCTTCAGGTAGCTTTAGGTGCACACTGTGCAGAGGACACAGTACACTAACTGTAAATACTATAGCTGCTTGCCTGTGGTATTAATAGGATCAGAACAGCAGCAATTGTCTTCAGGTAGCTTTAGGTGCACACTGTGCAGAAGACACAGTACACTAACTGTAAAGACTGCAGCTGCCTGCCTGTGGTACTAATAGGATCAGAACAACAGCAATATTCTTCAGGTAGCTTTAACTGCACACTGTACAGAGGACACAGTACACTAACTGTAAATACTGCAGCTGCCAACGTGTGGTATTAATAGGATCAGAACAACAGCAATTGTCTTCAGGTAGCTTTAGGTGCACACTGTGCAGAGGACACAGTACACTAACTGTAAATACTTCAGCTGCCTGCCTGTGTTACTAATAGGATCAGAAGAACACCATCAATTTTCTTCAGGTAGCTTTAGGTGCTCACTGTGCAGAGGACGCACTACACTAACTGTAAATACTGCAGCTGCCTGATTGTGGTATTAATAGGATCAGAACAACAGCAATTGTCTTCAGGTAGCTTTGGGTGCACACTGTGCAGAGGACGCACTACACTAACTGTAAATACTGCAGCTGCCTGCCTGTGGTATTAATAGGATCAGAACAACAGCAATTGTTTTCAGGTAGCTTTAGGTGCACACTGTGCAGAGGATACAGTACACTAACTGTAAATTCTGCAGCTGTCTGCCCGTGGTACTAATAGGATCAGAAGAACACCACCAATTTTCTTCAGGTAGCTTTAGGTGAACACTATGCAGAGGACACAGTGCACTAACTGTAAATAATGCAGCTGCCTGCCTGTGGTACTAATAGGATCAGAACAGCAGCAATTGTCTTCAGGTAGCTTTTGGTGCACACTGTGCAGAGGACACAGTACACTAACTGTAAATACTATAGCTGCCTGCCTGTGGTATTAATAGGATCAGAACAACAGCAATTGTCTTCAGGTAGCTTTAGGTGCACACTGTGCAGAGGACACAGTACACTAACTGTAAATACTGCAGCTGCCTGCCTGTGGTATTAATAGGATCAGAACAACAGCAATTGTCTTCAGGTAGCTTTAACTGCACACTGTACAGAGGACACAGTACACTAACTGTAAATACTGCAGCTGCCTGCCTGTGGTATTAATAGGATCAGAACAACAGCAATTGTCTTCAGGTAGCTTTAGGTGCACTGTGCAGAGGACACAGTACACTAACTGTAAAAACTTCAGCTGCCTGCCTGTGTTACTAATAGGATCAGGAGAACACCACCAATTTTCTTCAGGTAGCTTTAGGTGCTCACTGTGCAGAGGACGCACTACACTAACTGTAAATACTGCAGCTGCCTGCTTGTGGTATTAATAGGATCAGAACAACAGCAATTGTCTTCAGGTAGCTTTAGGTGCACACTGTGCAGAGGACGCACTACACTAACTGTAAATACTGCAGCTGCCTGCCTGTGGTACTAATAGGATCAGAACAGCAGCAATTGTCTTCAGGTAGCTTTTGGTGCACACTGTGCAGAGGACACAGCCCACTAACTGTAAATACTGTAGCTGCCTGCCTGTGGTACTAATAGGATCAGAAGAACACCACCAATTTTCTTCAGGTAGCTTTAGGTGCACACTGTGCAGAGGACACAGTGCACTAACTGTAAATACTGCAGATGCCTGCCTGTGGTACTAATAGGATCAGAACAGCAGCAATTGTCTTCAGGTAGCTTTAGGTGCACACTGTGCAGAGGACACAGTACACTAACTGTAAATACTATAGCTGCTTGCCTGTGGTATTAATAGGATCAGAACAGCAGCAATTGTCTTCAGGTAGCTTTAGGTGCACACTGTGCAGAAGACACAGTACACTAACTGTAAAGACTGCAGCTGCCTGCCTGTGGTACTAATAGGATCAGAACAACAGCAATATTCTTCAGGTAGCTTTAACTGCACACTGTACAGAGGACACAGTACACTAACTGTAAATACTGCAGCTGCCAACGTGTGGTATTAATAGGATCAGAACAACAGCAATTGTCTTCAGGTAGCTTTAGGTGCACACTGTGCAGAGGACACAGTACACTAACTGTAAATACTTCAGCTGCCTGCCTGTGTTACTAATAGGATCAGAAGAACACCACCAATTTTCTTCAGGTAGCTTTAGGTGCTCACTGTGCAGAGGACGCACTACACTAACTGTAAATACTGCAGCTGCCTGATTGTGGTATTAATAGGATCAGAACAACAGCAATTGTCTTCAGGTAGCTTTGGGTGCACACTGTGCAGAGGACGCACTACACTAACTGTAAATACTGCAGCTGCCTGCCTGTGGTATTAATAGGATCAGAACAACAGCAATTGTTTTCAGGTAGCTTTAGGTGCACACTGTGCAGAGGATACAGTACACTAACTGTAAATTCTGCAGCTGTCTGCCCGTGGTACTAATAGGATCAGAAGAACACCACCAATTTTCTTCAGGTAGCTTTAGGTGAACACTATGCAGAGGACACAGTGCACTAACTGTAAATAATGCAGCTGCCTGCCTGTGGTACTAATAGGATCAGAACAGCAGCAATTGTCTTCAGGTAGCTTTTGGTGCACACTGTGCAGAGGACACAGTACACTAACTGTAAATACTATAGCTGCCTGCCTGTGGTATTAATAGGATCAGAACAACAGCAATTGTCTTCAGGTAGCTTTAGGTGCACACTGTGCAGAGGACACAGTACACTAACTGTAAATACTGCAGCTGCCTGCCTGTGGTATTAATAGGATCAGAACAACAGCAATTGTCTTCAGGTAGCTTTAACTGCACACTGTACAGAGGACACAGTAAACTAACTGTAAATACTGCAGCTGCCTGCCTGTGGTATTAATAGGATCAGAACAACAGCAATTGTCTTCAGGTAGCTTTAGGTGCACTGGGCAGAGGACACAGTACACTAACTGTAAAAACTTCAGCTGCCTGCCTGTGTTACTAATAGGATCAGGAGAACACCACCAATTTTCTTCAGGTAGCTTTAGGTGCTCACTGTGCAGAGGACGCACTACACTAACTGTAAATACTGCAGCTGCCTGCTTGTGGTATTAATAGGATCAGAACAACAGCAATTGTCTTCAGGTAGCTTTAGGTGCACACTGTGCAGAGGACGCACTACACTAACTGTAAATACTGCAGCTGCCTGCCTGTGGTACTAATAGGATCAGAACAGCAGCAATTGTCTTCAGGTAGCTTTTGGTGCACACTGTGCAGAGGACACAGCCCACTAACTGTAAATACTGTAGCTGCCTGCCTGTGGTATTAATAGGATCAGAACAACAGCAATTGTCTTCAGGTAGCTTTAGGTGCACACTGTGCAGAGGACGCACTACACTAACTGTAAATAATGCAGCTGCCTGCCTGTGGTACTAATAGGATCAGAACAGCAGCAATTGTCTTCAGGTAGCTTTTGGTGCACACTGTGCAGAGGACACAGTACACTAACTGTAAATACTATAGCTGCCTGCCTGTGGTATTAATAGGATCAGAACAACAGCAATTGTCTTCAGGTAGCTTTAGGTGCACACTGTGCAGAGGACACAGTACACTAACTGTAAATACTGCAGCTGCCTGCCTGTGGTATTAATAGGATCAGAACAACAGCAATTGTCTTCAGGTAGCTTTAACTGCACACTGTACAGAGGACACAGTACACTAACTGTAAATACTGCAGCTGCCTGCCTGTGGTATTAATAGGATCAGAACAACAGCAATTGTCTTCAGGTAGCTTTAGGTGCACTGTGCAGAGGACACAGTACACTAACTGTAAAAACTTCAGCTGCCTGCCTGTGTTACTAATAGGATCAGGAGAACACCACCAATTTTCTTCAGGTAGCTTTAGGTGCTCACTGTGCAGAGGACGCACTACACTAACTGTAAATACTGCAGCTGCCTGCTTGTGGTATTAATAGGATCAGAACAACAGCAATTGTCTTCAGGTAGCTTTAGGTGCACACTGTGCAGAGGACGCACTACACTAACTGTAAATACTGCAGCTGCCTGCCTGTGGTATTAATAGGATCAGAACAACAGCAATTGATTTCAGGTAGCTTTAGGTGCACACTGTGCAGAGGACACAGCCCACTAACTGTAAATACTGTAGCTGCCTGCCTGTGGTATTAATAGGATCAGAACAACAGCAATTGTCTTCAGGTAGCTTTAGGTGCACACTGTGCAGAGGATACAGTACACTAACTGTAAATTCTGCAGCTGTCTGCCCGTGGTACTAATAGGATCAGAAGAACACCACCAATTTTCTTCAGGTAGCTTTAGGTGCACACTATGCAGAGGACACAGTGCACTAACTGTAAATACTGCAGCTGCCTGCCTGTGGTACTAATAGGATCAGAACAGCAGCAATTATCTTCAGGTGGCTTTAGGTGCACACCGTGCAGAGGACACAGTACACTAACTGTAAATACTATAGCTGCCTGCTTGTGGTATTAATAGGATCAGAACAACTGCAATTGTCTTCAGGTAGCTTTAGGTGCACACTGTGCAGAGGATACAGTACACTAACTGTAAATTCTGCAGCTGTCTGCCCGTGGTACTAATAGGATCAGAACAACAGCAATTGTCTTCAGGTAGCTTTAGGTGCACATTGTGCAGAGGACACAGTACACTAACTGTAAAAACTTCAGCTGCCTGTCTGTGTTACTAATAGGATCAGGCGAACACCACCAATTTTCTTCAGGTAGCTTTAGGTGCTCACTGTGCAGAGGACGCACTACACTAACTGTAAATACTGCAGCTGCCTGCTTGTGGTATTAATAGGATCAGAACAACAGCAATTGTCTTCAGGTAGCTTTAGGTGCACACTGTGCAGAGGACGCACTACACTAACTGTAAATACTGCAGCTGCCTGCCTGTGGTATTAATAGGATCAGAACAACAGCAATTGATTTCAGGTAGCTTTAGGTGCACACTGTGCAGAGGACACAGCCCACTAACTGTAAATACTGTAGCTGCCTGCCTGTGGTATTAATAGGATCAGAACAACAGCAATTGTCTTCAGGTAGCTTTAGGTGCACACTGTGCAGAGGATACGGTACACTAACTGTAAATTCTGCAGCTGTCTGCCCGTGGTACTAATAGGATCAGAAGAACACCACCAATTTTCTTCAGGTAGCTTTAGGTGCACACTATGCAGAGGACACAGTGCACTAACTGTAAATACTGCAGCTGCCTGCCTGTGGTACTAATAGGGTCAGAACAGCAGCAATTATCTTCAGGTGGCTTTAGGTGCACACCGTGCAGAGGACACAGTACACTAACTGTAAATACTATAGCTGCCTGCTTGTGGTATTAATAGGATCAGAACAACAGCAATTGTCTTCAGGTAGCTTTAGGTGCACACTGTGCAGAGGACACAGCACACTAACTGTAAATACTGTAGCTGCCTGCCTGTGGTATTAATAGGATCAGAACAACAGCAATTGTCTTCAGGTAGCTTTAGGTGCACACTGTGCAGAGGATACAGTACACTAACTGTAAATTCTGCAGCTGTCTGCCCGTGGTACTAATAGGATCAGAAGAACACCACCAATTTTCTTCAGGTAGCTTTAGGTGCACACTATGCAGAGGACACAGCACACTAACTGTAAATACTGTAGCTGCCTGCCTGTGGTATTAATAGGATCAGAACAGCAGCAATTGTCTTCAGGTAGCTTTAGGTGCACACTGTGCAGAGGACACAGCACACTAACTGTAAATACTGCGGCTGCCTGCCTGTGGTATTAATAGGATAAGAACAACAGCAATTGTCTTCAGGTAGCTTTAGGTGCACACTGTGCAGAGAACACAGTACACTAACTGTAAATACTTCAGCTGCCTGCCTGTGGTACTAATAGGATCAGAAGAACACCACCAATTTTCTGCAGGTAGCTTTAGGTGCTCACTGTGCAGAGGACGCACTACACTAACTGTAAATACTGCAGCTAACTGCTTGTGGTATTAATAGGATCAGGACAACAGCAATTGTCTTCAGGTAGCTTTAGGTGCACACTGTGCAGAGGACACACTACACTAACTGTAAATACTGCAGCTGCCTGCCTGTGGTATTAATAGGATCAGAACAACAGCAATTGTCTTCAGGTAGCTTTAGGTGCACACTGTGCAGAGGATACAGTACACTAACTGTAAATTCTGCAGCTGTCTGTCCGTGGTACTAATAGGATCAGAAGAACACCACCAATTTTCTTCAGGTAGCTTTAGGTGCACACTATGCAGAGGACACAGCACACTGACTGTAAATACTGTAGCTGCCTGCCTGTGGTATTAATAGGATCAGAACAGCAGCAATTGTCTTCAGGTAGCTTTAGGTGCACACTGTGCAGAGGACACAGTGCACTAACTGTAAATACTGCAGATGCCTGCCTGTGGTATTAATAGGATCAGAACAACAGCAATTGTTTTCAGGTAGCTTTAGGTGCACACTGTGCAGAGGACACGGTACACTAACTGTAAATACTGCAGCTGCCTGCCTGTGGTATTAATAGGATCAGAACAACAGCAATTGTCTTCAGGTAGCTTTAGCTGCACACTGTGCAGAGGACACAGTACACTAACTGTAAATACTGCAGCTGCCTGCCTGTGGTATTAATAGGATCAGAACAACAGCAATTGTCTTCAGGTAGCTTTAGGTGCACACTGTGCAGAGGACACAGTACACTAACTGTAAATACTGCAGCTTCCTGCCTGTGGTACTAATAGGATCAGAAGAACACCACCAATTTTCCTCAGGTAGCTTTAGGTGCACACTGTGCGGAGGACGCACTACACTAACTGTAAATACTGCAGCTGCCTGCCTGTGGTACTAATGCCTGCCTGTGATACTAGAGGACGCATTACACTAACTGTAAATACTGCAGCTGCCAGCCTGTGGTATTAATAGGATCAGAACAACAACAATTGTCTTCAGGTAGCTTTAGGTGCACACTGTGCAGAAGACGCACTACACTAACTGTAAATACTGTAGCTGCCTGTGGTACTAATAGGATCAGAAGAACACCACCAATTTTCTTCAGGTAGCTTTAGGTGCACACTGTGCAGAGGAAGCACTGCACTAACTAATTACTGCAGCTGCTTGCCTGTGGTATTAATAGGATCAGAACAACAGCAATTGTCTTCAGGTAGCTTTAACTGCACACTGTGCAGAGGACACAGTACACTAACTGTAAATACTGTAGCTGCCTGCCTGTGGTATTAATAGGATCAGAACAACAGCAATTGTCTTCAGGTAGCTTTAGCTGCACACTGTGCAGAGGACACAGTACACTAACTGTAAATACTGCAGCTGCCTGCCTGTGGTATTAATAGGATCAGAACAACAGCAATTATCTTCAGGTAGCTTTAACTGCACACTGTACAGAGGACACAGTACACTAACTGTAAATACTGCAGCTGCCTGCCTGTGGTATTAATAGGATCAGAACAACAGCAACTGTCTTCAGGTAGCTTTAGGTGCACACTGTGCAGAGGACACAGTACACTAACTATAAATACTTCAGCTGCCTGCCTGTGGTACTAATAGGATCAGAAGAACACCACCAATTTTCTTCAGGTAGCTTTAGGTGCTCACTGTGCAGAGGACGCACTACACTAACTGTAAATACTGCAGCTGCCTGCTTGTGGTATTGATAGGATCAGGACAACAGCAATTGTCTTCAGGTAGCTTTAGGTGCACACTGTGCAGAGGACGCACTACACTAACTGTAAATACTGCAGCTGCCTGCCTGTGGTATTAATAGGATCAGAACAACAGCAATTGTTTTCAGGTAGCTTTAGGTGCACACTGTGCAGAGGACGCACTACACTAACTGTAAATACTGCAGCTGCCTGCCTGTGGTATTAATAGGATCAGAACAACAGCAATTGTTTTCAGGTAGCTTTAGGTGCACACTGTGCAGAGGACACAGCACACTAACTGTAAATACTGTAGCTGCCTGCCTGTGGTATTAATAGGATCAGAACAACAGCAATTGTCTTCAGGTAGCTTTAGGTGCACACTGTGCAGAGGATACAGTACACTAACTGTAAATACTGCAGCTGTCTGCCCGTGGTACTAATAGGATCAGAAGAACACCACCAATTTTCTTCAGGTAGCTTTAGGTGCACACTATGCAGAGGACACAGTGCACTAACTGTAAATACTGCAGCTGCCTGCCTGTGGTATTAATAGGATCAGAACAGCAGCAATTGTCTTCAGGTAGCTTTAGGTGCACACTGTGCAGAGGACACAGTATAATAACTGTATATACTATAGATGCCTGCCTGTGGTATTAATAGGATCAGAACCACAGCAATTGTCTTCAGGTAGCTTTAGGTGCACACTGTGCAGAGGACACAGTACACTAACTGTAAATACTGCAGCTGCCTGCCTGTGGTATTAATAGATTTAGAATAACAGCAATTATCTTCAGGTAGCTTTAACTGCACACTGTACAGAGGACACAGTACACTAACTGTAAATACTTCAGCTGCCTGCCTGTGGTACTAATAGGATCAGAAGAACACCACCAATTTTCTTCAGGTAGCTTTAGGTGCTCACTGTGCAGAGGACGCACTACACTAACTGTAAATACTGCAGCTGCCTGCTTGTGGTATTGATAGGATCAGGACAACAGCAATTGTCTTCAGGTAGCTTTAGGTGCACACTGTGCAGAGGACGCACTACACTAACTGTAAATACTGCAGCTGCCTGTCTGTGGTATTAATAGGATCAGAACAACAGCAATTGTTTTCAGGTAGCTTTAGGTGCACACTGTGCAGAGGACACAGCACACTAACTGTAAATACTGTAGCTGCCTGCCTGTGGTATTAATAGGATCAGAACAACAGCAATTGTCTTCAGGTAGCTTTAGGTGCACACTGTGCAGAGGATACAGTACACTAACTGTAAATACTGCAGCTGTCTGCCCGTGGTACTAATAGGATCAGAAGAACACCACCAATTTTCTTCAGGTAGCTTTAGGTGCACACTATGCAGAGGACACAGTGCACTAACTGTAAATACTGCAGCTGCCTGCCTGTGGTATTAATAGGATCAGAACAGCAGCAATTGTCTTCAGGTAGCTTTAGGTGCACACTGTGCAGAGGACACAGTATAATAACTGTATATACTATAGATGCCTGCCTGTGGTATTAATAGGATCAGAACCACAGCAATTGTCTTCAGGTAGCTTTAGGTGCACACTGTGCAGAGGACACAGTACACTAACTGTAAATACTGCAGCTGCCTGCCTGTGGTATTAATAGATTTAGAATAACAGCAATTATCTTCAGGTAGCTTTAACTGCACACTGTACAGAGGACACAGTACACTAACTGTAAATACTTCAGCTGCCTGCCTGTGGTACTAATAGGATCAGAAGAACACCACCAATTTTCTTCAGGTAGCTTTAGGTGCTCACTGTGCAGAGGACGCACTACACTAACTGTAAATACTGCAGCTGCCTGCTTGTGGTATTGATAGGATCAGGACAACAGCAATTGTCTTCAGGTAGCTTTAGGTGCACACTGTGCAGAGGACGCACTACACTAACTGTAAATACTGCAGCTGCCTGCCTGTGGTATTAATAGGATCAGAACAACAGCAATTGTCTTCAGGTAGCTTTAGGTACACACTGTGCAGAGGACACAGTACACTAACTGTAAATACTTCAGCTGCCTGCCTGTGGTACCAATAGGATCAGAAGAACACCACCAATTTTCTTCAGGTAGCTTTAGGTGCTCACTGTGCAGAGGACGCACTACACTAACTGTAAATACTGCAGCTGCCTGCTTGTGGTATTAATAGGATCAGAACAACAGCAATTGTCTTCAGGTAGCTTTAGGTGCACTGTGCAGAGGACACAGCACACTAACTGTAAATACTGTAGCTGCCTGCCTGTGGTATTAATAGGATCAGAACAGCAGCAATTGTCTTCAGGTAGCTTTAGGTGCACACTGTGCAGAGGACACGGTACACTAACTGTAAATACTGCAGCTGTCTGCCCGTGGTACTAATAGGATCAGAAGAACACCACCTATTTTCTTCAGGTAGCTTTAGGTGCACACTGTGCGGAGGACGCACTACACTAACTGTAAATACTGCAGCTGCCTGCCTGTGGTACTAATGCCTGCCTGTGATACTAGAGGACGCACTACACTAACTGTAAATACTGCAGCTGCCTGCCTGTGGTAATAATAGGATCAGAACAACAACAATTGTCTTCAGGTAGCTTTAGGTGCACACTGTGCGGAAGACGCACTACACTAACTGTAAATACTGTAGCTGCCTGCCTGTGGTACTAATAGGATCAGAAGAACACCACAAATTTTCTTCAGGTAGCTTTAGGTGCACACTGTGCAGAGGAAGCACTGCACTAACTAAATACTGCAGCTGCTTGCCTGTGGTACTAATAGGATCAGAAGAACACCACCAATTTTCTTCAGGTAGCTTTAGGTGCACACTGTGCAGAGGACACAGTACACTAACTGTAAATACTGCAGCTGCCTGCCTGTGGTACTAATAGGATCAGAAGAACACCACCAATTTTCTTCAGGTAGCTTTAGGTGCACACTGTGCAGAGGACACAGTACACTAACTGTAAATACTGCAGCTGCCTACCTGTGGTATTAATAGTATCAGAACAACAGCAATTGTCTTCAGGTAGCTTTAGGTGCACACTGTACAGAGGACACAGTGCACTAACTGTAAATACTGCAGCTGCCTGCCTGTGGTACTAATAGGATCAGAAAAACACCACCAATTTTCTTCAGGTAGCTTTAGGTGCACACTGTGCAGAGGACACAGTACACTAACTGTAAATACTGCAGCTGCCTACCTGTTGTAATAATAGGATCAGAACAACAGCAATTGTCTTCAGGTAGCTTTAGGTACACACTGTGCAGAGGACACAGTACACTAACTGTAAATACTGCAGCTGCCTGCCTGTGGTACTAATAGGATCAGAAGAACACCACCAATTTTCTTCAGGTATGTAAGAGAACTGTCAGAATGCGCCCGGCACGCACACGTGCGCATGCGTGCATTCACGGGCATCGGCAGATTTCCTTGCGCAGGAACGCACATCTGGCCACAATTGGCACCTGACAGCCTATTTAAGGGTTGCTCTGATTTCTGACAGGTGCTGCTTGATCTTCAGCTGTGTCCTGAGATTCTGAAACCCTGTTTGTTTGACTTGACTTCCTGTTGCTGAAACCCTGGCCTTCCTGACCCTGTTTCTAGACTCTGATTACTCTGATTACCGGTTCCTGATCCTGGCTTCCTGTTGACCCTGCTCCTGTTTATACCTTGGTACCTCACTGCCCGCCCATTACTGAACCCGGCTTACCTGATGACCTCGCTCCTGTCTCCTGTTTGGCTCCACGCTGTTTACGAGTACCTGTGCTGGCCGTCCATCCTCTCAGCTTTGCTGGTTCCAGCTCTTCACCAGAAACCCTGCCTGCACTTGCCAGTCTGCAACACTTCCGGCAAGTTCTGCATGCAGCATTCACAGGCACTCGTGTTCCTCCTGATCCTTGCCACCATCTGTTCCATCTCCAGTGGGGCTTGGATTGGAGATACAAGAGAGGCTGACCTCGTCATTTCAGACTCCTCCCAGGTACGTGACAAGGTAGCTTTAGGTGCACACTGTGCAGAGGACGCACTACACTAACTGTAAATACTGCAGCTGCCTGCCTGTGGTACTAATAGGATCAGAAGAACAACACCAATTTTCTTCAGGTAGTTTTAGGTGCACACTGTGCAGAGGATGCACTACACTAACTGTAAATACTGCAGCTGCCTGCCTGTGGTACTAATAGGATCAGAAGAACACCACCAATTTTCTTCAGGTAGCTTTAGGTGCACACTGTGCAGAGGACACAGTACACTAACTGTAAATACTGCAGCTGCCTGCCTGTGGTATTAATAGGATCAGAACAACAGCAATTGTCTTCAGGTAGCTTCAGGTACACACTGTGCAGAGGACACAGTACACCAACTGTAAATACTGCAGCTGCCTGCTTGTGGTACTAATAGGATCAGAAGAACACCACCAATTAAGTACTGTAAAAACGCCTGCCTGTCAGTAGGAAGAGAATAACAGGAACGGATCTAGCTAAACTGAATACAGTGTATATATATATATATATATATATATATATATATATATATATATAATACACTGTCAGTGCAGTTAACTGACTCGCCTGCCTACTCTATCTAACTTAAATCAAATGACACTGTCTCTCTGTTTATCTCTCCGCCGCCACAACACACTACACAAGGCTGCCACGCAGGCGGCCTTATATAGTGTGGGGCGTGTACTAAACCCCCTGAGCCATAATTGGCCAAAGCCACCCTGGCTTTGGCCAATTACAGCTCTTTGTACAGACGGCGCTGAGATTGGCCAAGCATGCGGGTCATAGTGCATGCTTGGCCAATCATCAGCCAGCAATGCACTGCGATGCCGCAGTGAATTAGGGGCCGTGATTTGCCACTCGAATTTGGCGCGAATGACCCATAACGTTCGCAATTCGACGAATGGTCGAACATGCGATGTTCGAGTTGAACATGGGTTCGACTCGAACTCGAGGCTCATCCCTACTCACGAGGTATGTGGGTTTATAGTAGGGATGAGCTTCGAGTTCGAGTCGAACTCATGTTCGACTCAAACATCGGTTGTTCACTAGTTCGCCGAACAGCGAACAATTTGCGGTGTTCGCGGCAAATTCGAAAGCCGCGGAACACCCTTTAAAAGTCTATGGAAGAAATCAAAAGTGCTAATTTTAAAGGCTTATATGCATGGTATTGTCATAAAAAGTGTTTGGGGACATGGGTCCTGCCCCAGGGGACATGAATCAATGCAAAAAAAAGTTTTAAAAACGGCCGTTTTTTCGGGAGCAGTGATTTTAATAATGCTTAAAGTGAAACAATAAAAGTGTAATATTCCTTTCAATTTCGTACCTGGGGGGTGTCTATAGTATGCCTGTAAAGAGGCGCATGTTTCCCGTGTTTAGAACAGTCTGACAGCAAAATGACATTTCAAAGGAAAAAAAGTCATTTAAAACTACTCGCTGCTATTAATGAATTGCCGGTCCGACAATACACATAAAAGTTCATTGATAAAAATGGCATGGGAATTCTCCACAGGGGAACCCCGAACCAAAATTAAAAAAAAAAAATGACCTGGGGAGTCCCCCTAAATTCCATACCAGGCCCTTCAGGTCTGGTACGGATATTAAGGGGAACCCCGGCCAAAATTTTAAAAAAAATGGCGTGGGGTCCCCCTCAAAATCTATACCAGACCCTTCAGGTCTGGTATGGATTTTAAGGGGGACCCCACTCCAAAATTTTAAAAAAATGGCGTGGGGTCCCCCAAAAAATCCATACCAGACTCTTATCCGTGCACGCTACCTAGCAGGCCACAGGAAAAGAGGGGGGATGAGAGAGCGCCCCCCCTCCTGAACCGTACCAGGTCACATGCCCTCAACATTGGGAGGGTGCTTTGGGGTAGCCCCCCAAAACACCTTGTCCCCATGTTGATGGGGACAGCCCGGTGGTTGTGGGGGTCCCCCAGATCCCGGCCCTCCCCTCTGTGTGAAATGGTAAGGGGGTACAAAAGTACCCCTACCATTTCACAAAAAAACTGTCAAAAATGTTAAAAATGACAGAAGATAGAAGAAAGAAGAAGCATTTAAATAAAGGAATTGTCAAAAACTGTCTCTTGTCATTTTTAACATTTTTGACAGTTTTTTTGTGAAATGGTAGGGGTACTTTTGTACCCCCTTACCATTTCACACAGGGGGGAGGGCCGGGATCTGGGGGTCCCCTTGTTAAAGGGGGCTTCCAGATTCCGATAAGCCCCCACCCGCAGACCCCCACAACCACCGGGCAAGGGTTGTGGGGATGAGGCCCTTGTCCCCATCAACATGGGGACAGGGTGTTTTGGGGGGATACCCCAAAGCACCCTCCCAATGTTGAGGGCACGTGGCCTGGTACGGTTCAGGAGGGGGGGCGCTCTCTCGTCCCCCCCTCTTTTCCTTTGGCCTGCCAGGTTGCGTGCTCAGATAAGGGTCTGGTATGGATTTTTGGGGAGACCCCACGTCATTTTTTTTTTATTTTGGCGCGGGGTTCCCCTTAAAATCCATACCAGACCTGGAGGGTCTGGTATAGATTTTGAGGGGTACCCCACGCCATTTTTTTAAAAAATTTTGGCCGGGGTTCCCCTTAATATCCATACCAGACCTGAAGG
Organism: Lithobates clamitans; assembly: GCA_037952925.1. NCBI lineage: Eukaryota > Metazoa > Chordata > Amphibia > Anura > Ranidae > Lithobates > Lithobates clamitans. Next base: position 6,708,715 of record JBBGZY010000372.1, read on the forward strand.
GTCTGGTCTGGAATCTAGGGGGACCTCCCACGTCAATTTTTTTTTTTAATTTCGGTTCGGGGTTCCCCTGTGGGGAATTACCATGCCATTTTTATCAATGAACTTTTATGTGTATTGTCGGACCGGCAATTCATTATTAGCCGCGAGTAGTTTTAAATGGCTTTTTTTCCTTTGAAATGTCATTTTGCTGTCAGACTGTTCTAAACACGGGAAACATGCGCCCCTTTACAGGTATACTATAGACACCCCCCAGCTACGAAATTTAAAGGAATATTACACTTTTATTGTTTCACTTTAAGCATTATTAAAATCACTGCTCCAGAAAAAACTGCCGTTTTTTAAACTTTTTTTTGCATTGACCTCATGTTCCCTGGGACAGGACCCAGGTCCCCAAACACTTTTTATGACAATAACTTGCATATAAGCCTTTAAAATTAGCACTTTTAATTATTCTTCGTGTCCCATAGACTTTAACGGTGTTCGCGTGTTCGAACAAATTTTTTGCCTGTTCGCAAGTTCTGGTGCGAACCGAACAGGGGGGTGTTCGGCTCATCCCTAATTTATAGCATATTCGTGGTAGAACAGCACAGATTACACGTTTTTGTCCTCTTCAGCCTTACCTAGGGACAGCATAATTCTTTTCACATTTTATATATATCAGTGTTAGGGACACTTAGCAACTATAAAAGATAAAAATGTACATTTTTGGTTGTTTTCAATAAAACATCCTCACATGCAGACATCTAGGCTTATCCAATAAACAGTGTGGAGAGTCAAGTTTTAAAGCTTTTGTCACCCCAACACTTCATATTCCTGATATGTGCCTACTGTACCATGTACTTGTATGAAAAAGGTATTGTGGTTTCTTTTTATTGCTTCCTTTGTATGAAATCTATGGTGTTTTTGGTAGTTTTCTTGCTTTTCTATTTAAAAACTGACCACATTAAGCAGGGGAGCACACCGTGGTCAATTCTCTAACTATGCTGGGAACTCAGTTTACGCTCCTCCAATGACCAGACTTGTCCTGACACTCCCCTGCAGCACAGCCATTTACTGGCAAGCTCAGTGTGCTGCTGCTTTTTCTCCCCCTGCTCTTATTTAGCTGAGAACAAAGGGAATGTGAGCACTTTTTAAAAAAAGGAAAAAAATGTATTTATAATTTTTTTTTGTATATCTTTACAAAATATTTTGCCTTTCATTTCCATTTTATACTGAATGGGTTGTTTTACAAGGTGGTTGGTTACAATCACTTTAAGCACACAGATTGTAGCATAGGGTACCACTTGCCTATCTGAGAAGCACATCTGTCAGGAAGGGATTTTAATTAACGATTACTGCCTGGCTGCTGTAATACAAGGGTAATCAATAATTGCTATACCACCAAAGACGATGTTGCTGGGCAAAAACCTGGGTATCTAGTTTTAGTAATACCTTAGGACAGGATGTCCTAGCCATAAAGGAATCTTTGCAGTAACCTATATAAACTATTCTACATTCAGTTTACGAAAATTACAGTTTACAACTAACACAAAATGGATAGAGATCACTTGCTACAAGAACAGCAGTTTTTTACTTGGAACACTACTCCTTGCAATGCTTTATTGAATACACCAGATAATCTTTCTTTTCACTTTTTCACTTCTAATGGGTTTTTGTTAAATGATATCATTTCTTTTTAATAATAATAATCTCTACAATCAGACAACTTTATTTATCTTACCTTAATTTGCAAGTCTTCTGATCTTGACAAATATGCAGTTATAGCTGCATAGACTAGAGCAACATTGTGTAAAGTTATTCCTGAAAGACTGTACCTAAAAAAAGCACAAAAAAAAATAAATAGGATTTTTATAACAGCTTACGTGTAAAATCCTTTTCTTGGAATACATCACGGGACACAGAGCCATAGTTATTAACTATATGGGTATATAGGCAACTTCAGGTGATGGACACTGGCACATCCAAGACAGGAAGTTCACTCCCTATATAACCCCTCCTCCTACCAGGAGTACCTCAGTTTTGTAGCAAAGCAATATACACAAATCCCAAAAGCAGGAAGGGACCTCTGTGTCCCGTGATGTACTCCAAGAAAAGGATTTTACAGGTAAGCTGTTAAAAAAAATAGGATTTTTATATCGTACATCACGGGACACAGAGCCATAGTTATTAACTATATGAGACGTCCCATAGCAATGCTATTTGAGGGGAGGGAGACACAACCCGCTGGGCACCCACAGACTTGAGGACCTATACTGCTGCCTGCAGCACACTGCGCCCAAAGGCGATATCCTTATGCCTTTTTACATCCACCCGATAAAACCTGGTGAATGTATGTACTGAAAACCAAGTTGCGGCCTTACAGATCTGAGCCATGGAGGCCTGGTGATGTACTGCCCAAGAAGCACTAACTGCTCTGGTAGAGTGTGCCTTGACTTGAAAAGGCGGAATCTTACCTTTTAAACCATAAGCCTGAATTATAACTTGCCAAATCCACTTAGAAATAGTGGATTTCAACGCCAACTGTCCTTTCCCAGGACCTTCCGGCAGCACACATAAGACATCAGTCTTCCGGATCTGAGCAGTCATCTCTGAATATACCTTGACCGCTCTCACCACATCAAGACAATGTAGTGACTTCTCTTCCCTAGAACATGGTTTTGGAAAAAACGATGGTAGGACAATATCTTGGTTCAGGTGAAACCCTGAGACCACTTTAGGCAGAAAACTTGGACGAGGACACAACACGACCCTGTCCTCGTGAATAATCAAATATGGCTCTTTACAAGAAAGAGCAGCCAATTCCAAAACCCTCCTTGCTGAGGCTATAGCAACCGAAAACGCTAGCTTCCTTGTCAGAAGGACCAAGGGATTATGCTGTATCGGTTCAAAGGGCTGTTTTTGCAACGCTGACAAAACTAAGTTCAAGTCCCAAGGATTTAAAGGTGATCTAACTGGCGGATTAAGCCGCATCACCCCTTGCATAAAAACCTGGACCAAAGAATGCGAAGCAAGCAGTCTTTGAAATAAGACCGATAAAGCCGAGACTTGGCCATTAATAGTACTCAAGGCCAGCTTCATCTCTACCACTAATTGAAGAAAGGCAAGAATTCTGCCTATGCTATACTTCTGAGGGTGCCAACCCTTGGATTCACACCAGGAAACATAAGCCCTCCAGACTCTATAATATATGATTCTAGAAGCTGGCTTCCTTGCATTATTCAAGGTAGAGATAACTGAGCTGGATAGCCCACGTTTCTTCAGAATGTGGGTTTCAAATGCCAAGCCGGTAAATTTAGAGTTTGTAAGGTAGGATGGAATATCGGCCCCTGTGAGAGTAGGTCTGGATGTAGTGGAGGGGACCATGGATCCCCCACCGCCATCTTTACAATTTCTGTATACCAGGACTTTCTGGGCCATGCTGGGGCTACAAGAATTACCGGCTTTATTTCCAGCTTGATTCTGCAAAGAAGTCATGGCAGCAACTGAATAGGGGGAAATGCATAAATTAGTGAGAACTGATCCCACGGGGTCACCAACGCATTTTTTCCGCATGCGAGTGGATCCCTTGTTCTGGACACAAAGTTGATCATCTTCATGTTGAACCTGGATGCCAGAAGATCTATGTCCGAAGTTCCCCATCTTTGGCAAACAGCCAGAAAAATGTCGGGGTGAAGGGACCATTACCCTGGGAACAACTGCTGGCGACTCAAGTTGTCGACTGCCAATTCTCTACTCCCGGAAGGAAAACTGCCAGCTCTGGCATTGTCGGATTGGATCCTGACAGGACAACCCCATAACCTGAATGTCCAGGCCTTCAGAGCCAGACGCGCCAGACATCTCTAGGATGTTGATGGGCAAGGTTCTTTTTCGGTTCTTCACCAATGTCCTTGGACAGTTGTCTTTTCTAGTACTGCTCCCCATCCTGAAAGACTGGCATCTGTCGTTACCACTTTCCAGATAACTGGTCTGAAGGATCTTCCGTTTAGCAGATTCCGGGTTACCAACCACCAACTGAGGCTCTGGGATACCCTTGGGGACAGCCGCATTGGTAAATCTAGAGCTTGAACCATTTTGTTCCAAGCAGACAGGGAACCGCTTCGAATGAAGCCACCATCTTCCCTAACAACCTCATGCAAAGGCGAATGGAGGGATCTCTTTCTGACCTGACCATCTGCACCAGCTCTCTTATGGCGTTGATCTTTGCTTGAGGCACAAACACCTTTTTCTGGGCTGTATCTATGATCAGACCCAAGTACTCCAGGCTTTTTAGCAGTTTAAGGAAGACTTCTCTAGGTTGAGAATCCAACCTAGATTTTCCAGGTATTTGGTTGTAATGCGCACGCTTTGCTCCAAACGGGCCACTGACTGGTCTATTAGCAATAGATCGTCCAGGTACACCAAGACTGTTAAGCCCTGTGCCCTTAGCCTGGCTAGAGGTGGAGCCAGAACCTTTGTAAATACCCGGGGTGCTGTAGCCAGCCCAAAGGGCAAGGCTATACATTGGAAATGATGCTGATCTACCTCGAACCGCAGAAACCTTTGGTGAGCGGGAAATATAGGAACATGCAGATATGCATCCCTGATGTCAACAGCCGCCAGAAGTTCTCCTCCTTGAAGGATAGAAACCACCGACCTGATCGACTCCATGCGAAAAGAGCGGACCTTCAGGAACTGATTTAGATTTTTTAGAATGGGCCTGACATCTCCATTCGGTTTTGGTACCGTAAAGAGGTTTGAATAGAACTTCAAACCTTGCTCTTCTGTGGGGATTTGCATGATCACCCCCTGAGCCAGTAATCGGTCTAATGCCCGAAACAGAGATTGCCTTTTCCTTGGATCTTGGGAACATTTGACCTCAGAAAATGAGGCGGTGGAAACTCCCGAAATTCCAGTTTGTACCCTAGAGTTATCGTGGAGATGACCCATCTGTCCTGAATTTCCTCTTTCCAGACTTCTGAGAACTGCAGAAGTCTTCCCCCCACCCTTCATAATGAGGCTTTAGAATTCTGCTTTGCAGGTTTCTGCCCCCAGGACTTCTTTTGTGCCTGGACCTGACCTTGAGGCTTTCCTCTAGACTCTGACAGCGGAGGCCGTCGCGACTGCCTAGAGGCAGATGCCCCTGGCACTGGAGAAAGAGCCCACCTAAATGAAGGGCGTTTATTCCTTCTTTTGACTGGCACAAGAGTACTTTTCCCACTTGAAATCTTTTGGCTGTATTTGTCCAAATCATCCCCAAATAGCCGATCCCCATGAAAAGGAAAACCAGTCAGGAGCCTTTTGCATGGTGCTTCGGCTGACCAACTTTTCAACCACAGGATCCTACGCATGTGCACTAGCACAAGGGCAAGGCAAGACACCTGGTGAATCTTTAATGGTGTCTATAGCAAAACATAATGCTCTTGGCAGTTCGGCCAAATCCCGGGCTTGTTGTACAGGAACCACCTTAAGGGCCTGTCTAAACTGGTCCTTTAGGGATTGATAGGTGCCTATTGCAGCAACTGCAGGCTGAGTAACTGCATCTGCCAAAGAAAAAGAGGATTTTAAAAGGAATTACAACATTTTATCTGTTGGATCCTTAAGCATTTGAGCATTGTCTATTGGAAAAGTTAGACTTTTATTCACACTGCATATAACAGTGTCAACTGTTGGTACATTCCACTTTTGATGAATTTCTCCTCCATGGGATAGAGTACTGTGAATCTCTTTGGAGGGAGAAAATGCTTATCCAGATGATCCCATTAAGCATAAATAAGCTGTTCTAGTAATGCATGGACGGGAAATGCACGCAACGTCTGCGGAGGTTTTAAGGAACCCAAAGAAGAAACAGAACTTTCAGCTGACTCCGTTAGGGGCAGCTTGAAAGTAGAACGAACCATTTCTGTAAGAGATTGTACCAGCAATTTCTCAGATTGTGAGGCTGAAAAAGGGTTCAACCACCGTTCTTTCCTTCAAAGAGGAGTCATTGGATTGTCTTTCCTTCTGATCGCCTGAGGGTAACACCTCATCCTCTACCCACTGTTCCCTTGGTAAAGGGTCTGAGGTGGGGGAGGGGGATCTACCACGCTTCCTATCCTTTTGGATGGAGGATGTGATTAAAGCTGCTAGTCTTTCCTCTAACCCCAACAGGGCGGAGGAAAGGGCATATTCAGTCACGTATACAGGGGCTGAAATGTAAGAAGCAGCTGCAACACCAACTGGTTCCAAGGACTCACCCTGGCTAGCCACTTCTGGTATTTCAGGAGAAGATGACAGTGTGGAGGCACGACTGGAGTCCTCAGCGCCTGGGGGTGATGTTTTTGGTACCTTTTTGAGGTGTTTGTACTGGCCTTTTTGGGAGGCATAGTTCTAATCACAAAAGCAGAGGCAATATTTAAATGCACTACTTGCTGAACAATAGTCTAGCAAAGAAATGCCGCTAATAAAAGTTCAGCCTAGCGCTGGGTAAAGATGTCTTTCCTCTATTGGGAATGCCTGTATGCAGCCCTTACGTGCCCCACCGCTCCTGTGTCCTGTGTGATCAGCCAGCATGCTCTCCAGCCATCCGACTGAGGAGAGTCTGCTCTTTGTACTCAGCTTCCTCCCTGTGCCGTGTGTCCTCGTGGACGCTACGTCCTGCATATGGCGCCGCACCTAGGCCCCGCCCCCTCCGTCACCCCTCCTCCTTTTTTTAAACTCAGCTAGTTCCCGCGCGTGCGGGCGGCATTCGGGTCTGTCACTCGGCAGACCCAGCAGGAGGGGAGGGGAGGAGAGGCAGGGCCTAATGGAGAGCAGAGCAGGGGAAACTTCTGAGCAAAAGGGAGCCGCCGCCCCCCCTCCGGTTGCAGGGGGAGCACAACCATTGTTGAATTTTCCCAATCCTTTTACTCCCTCCAGGGGGGAGAAGTGCGGTATGGCAAATCTCTTACCTACATGAGGAATCCCCACTGAGACAAGCTGCTGCTGAGCCCACACACAAGCTGTGACACTGAGCTGAAGTGAGAGACAACTTACTAAGGTATGTGCATTATCTCCCTCTAGTGGAGATTTAAGGCATGATAAACATTTTTCCCAAGGAAGAAACACCATAGGTGGACATTTTACAGTTCCTAGGCTTCTTCGCTTACCTTATCCTCACCGCAGGATTTCTGCTGATATCATACAGATCCAATCTTTAGCTATCACGGTGGGCTGCGTTTAGCAAACCTTCAAGAACCAGATCCCTTTTTATCGGGGTTCCACTCCCTTGGACCTGTATAGCACCCTGTCAGGAAAAAACTTTAGGTAAGCATGACCAAAGCACTGGGTCCCGGGGTCCAGCCCTCCAAGGAGAGGTGTTACAGGCAAAACCTTGTTCTTCTTATCCGAGGCCCAGGTACCTTGGCCTCAGTGGCACTTTGGATGTATGGGGTCAGTGGAGGCTGTTTAAATCCAATAGGGATCCCTTCAGCAGAGCTCTTCAGAGCACATCTTCACTCGTGAGCAATACCTTAGACACTAGCGAAAAAACTGAGGTAGGAGGAGGGGTTATATAGGGAGTGAACTTCCTGTCTTGCGTGTGCCAGTGTCCATCACCTGAAGGTGCCTATATACCCATATAGTTAATAACTGTGGCCCTGGGAGGAGATATGGAGATACTTCCCAAATGAGATCTTAATCACAGTGGGACCTGTAGTCAGAGACACATACTGGCTATGAAACAGTTACTTGATCTCTATTGACAGCATTAGGCAGAGCAAAGTCTACAGCATCATCTTCCTTTGTAGCTTTGAGATGTCATATAATTGAATGCCCAAAAGTCCAAAAAAAGCTAATGCTTAAAGATGTGTTAATGTGTATCCAAATAAACCATGTTCTTTAGAAACAGCTGCCTTTCACCTTCAATCAGTGGGGCACCATAGCTCTTGTGTATGGCACTTTCTGTAGCCCGCTGAACATTGTTTCTACCATGAAAGGGCTAATTTGTTGTGTCCCCCCCCATGCCAAAGCCTCCCAGTCTTCACTTGCTGCAGCTTCCTCAAAGTAATGTTTGATGTGCAGCTCAGATTTATATATGCTTTATCGTACACATATCTGCAACTGTATTAAATATAGAGCTCTGTAGATTATCCACTGGAGGGGGCAAACACTCACTCTACAATTAATAATCCTACTTACTGAAAGCCCAGTTAAACTTTCAGCTTAAAATAGCTAAATACTTCCCAGATGCATCAAAAGAAAGTTGAGCAAAGTCTTAAGCCTCGTACACACGATCGGATTGTTGGCCAACAAAACCGTGGACTTTTGTCCGAAGGGCGTTGGCCAAACTTGTCTTGCATACACATGGCAAGGAATTGTCGGTCAACAAACACGAACGATACTGACGTACTACGTGGTTTTTCAGCTCTTTAGCGCCACCCTTTGGGCTCCTTCTGCTAAATTTGTGTTCGTAGAAGTTTGGTGAGTGTCGATTAGCGCTTTTCATTTTTGCGTTTTTCATTTAGTGCTTTTCATTTAGTTTCTGAACAGCCGTTTGTCAACCAGACATGTTGTGGAATCGGAGGAGATAGCGTGTTATTTATTATTGGCCTTGGAGTTATTGCTTTGACATTATTATTTGGGTTGAATAATAATGATTTGATTTGGTATATTTTTGGATGCATAGAATGCACTTTTTGGTTAAGTTCCATTGGCAGATAGCATGTCTAATTTCAATTGTTTTCTATTTTTATTGCACAATAAAAAAATTGTGTAGAATAATACTTGGCTATGTGTTTTACTTCAAATGACAGTTTGGGAGTAGGCAGTTACATGTAGCAAAATACAATGTAAAAAAGGGACACCAACATAGTTGTATCTTCGATCTTAAAAACTACAGGATAATGGTGTTGTGGTAACTTGCTCAAAAAAAAAAAAAAAAAAAAAAAAAAAAAAGCATAATAATATTATTCTTGATATCACTAGAAAAAAAAGCCTTTGAAAATTTGTTTGCAATAACTCCATCAGTATCACCAGCAGAGCAGCTTCATTATTATCCCATTAAAGAAGAAGAGAATGCGTGCTGCATTTGAGATTTCATAATTTGCCATGTCACAAATGTTAATTTTCCATTACGAAAAGCTTCTGGCTCGTCCTTGCTTCTGAGCATGCGTTTGTACTTTGGACTTTTGTCCGACGGACTTGTGTACATACGCTTGGAAAATCCGATAACAGACATTTGTCCGCGGAAAATTTTAATCCTGCTAACCAACATTTGTCCGCGGAAAATGCGGCAGCAATGAAGCATACACACGGTCGGATATTCTGCTAACAGCCTGTCATCACACGTTTCCCGTCAGAAAATCCGATCGTGTGTACGAGGCTTTACAGTTTTTGTTCTCTTAAAAACCAACCACAGGTTGAGTAGGCAAACCTGTGCCCTGTCAGCACCTGGAAAGTGGGATCCTTTGCAGAGGTCTTACACACCTCCTGCTGAGTCAGTACCAGAGCTTTCCAATCAGTGGAGAGCATGTGCTCTGCTGCCTGAAGAGCCCTAGATCTAACCCAATAAAGAACATGTTGGACCCTGCAAAGAGACCACCGTTTCCCCACAGAAAGCAGGGGTCCTGCTCTACAGCATACTGGCAAGGGGACAGGCTTTTTTATTCTGGCTGTGGCTGTTTTAGCAAGAAAAAAAATGAAAACATTGAATATCATTTGTTTTGATGTTCCTTGAATGTACCTAGCTGATATAAAGTGTAAGTAACCTCCAAAAAATAAACTCTTATTATTATTATTACAATTGAAATAGATGTTCCATCCATAACTTCCTGTGCTCCCTCCATGTGTACAAGGAGGAGTTATGCAGATGAGGAGAGGGCTGTGTTCCTTGTAAGTCATTAGAAATGTGTATGGAATCAGAAAATGTGTTTTCCTATAGAGATGAGCTTCAGCATCCTCCAAACTCATCTCTATCTTGAACTCTCAACGAACGCTTTTTTTTGTTCCCCAAAAAGCTGCTGATTGGGTCATTGCCCGCCCCAAAGCTCACGGTTCATGATCATGCTTTAGGGTGGGGAGTGACCCAGCCCACAGCTCATTGGAGCACAGAAAAGTAGAAGTTTGGAGTTTGGATTAGGGATGAGATCAGAGGATGCCCAAGCTCATCTCTATTCCTGCACAGATAAATAATTGCAAATTATGCATACAAACAAGGTGTTTCTAAAACAATACACAAACAAAAAACACTGAAAGGACAATACTGACTTATCTACTGTACCTATAGTCAAATGACCTGCTCATGTACTTGATCCCAAAAATCTCTAAAATAGAATTATAAGTCCCTTTCTAAATGTTGGTGTGCTTTCTTGCATGCTTGTAATTCAGAAGTCATAGCATGACCATTCAAATGGGGTTGATTTCTAATTAGATGAAACCATTTTAAAAGTTTTTATTGTCTACCCTGTCTGATGAATATACTTACTCAGAGTTTAATCTTTCTTTAGCATACAAGAGGATCCAGCAGCAGCTGTATTGCAAAGACAGAGCCACAAGTTTGAGGATCAGGTTCTCGGCAGACTTATCAGGCATCAGACCTTCCAGACTCTAATTAAAATTTAACCAAATGTTAGGTTTTATTTATGTTCTTGTTTTACAGAAAATTGTATTAAAATCTCCCTCTCTCTCTCTCTCTCTCATAATTATCAAATCATTCTACTATAAAAACTTACTTTAAAATTCATATTACCAAGATTAAACAAACAGCAAAAAAACCCCCACAAAAGACACTTCAAGCATGTAATTTTGTATTGGGTCTTTGTCGTAACTAAAAATTGTAGTATGTTTTCATGACTTTTGTCTGAAAATCACTACAGTTTAGCATTATGTGTGTGAGAATGGTCTACTATGCCACAAAAGAGGGAAATTTCTCATTTAACTTAAGCAAAAATGTTAATTTTTTATCTTTAGTTAGAGCAGTGTTTCTGAAACTTTTTACCTTGGAGGAACCCCTGGCAAAAAGTTTGAGATCTTGAGGAACCCCTGAAAAAATGTTCACATCTACAGCTTACAGAACATTGGTATGATCAGCGAGCTGTTGATAACAAAAATTTAAAGTATATATATATATTTTGTAGAAATAGCATTAAATAAGAGAATAAATATTAAAACGTACCTAACGGTATTTAATGTGAAACTTGTGCTTTCTTTTCCTGCAGAGCTGATCCATTCAGGGGACATTACATGAGGCAGAGCACATGACAGGGGACATTACATGGGACAGGGCACATGACAGGGGACATTACATGGAACAGGGCACATTACATGGGGCAGAGCACAATACAGGAGACATTACATGGCACAGGGGACATGACAGGGGGCATTACATGGGGCAGGGGACATGACAGGGGACATTACATGGGGCAGAGCACATTACAGGGGACATTACATGGTGCAGGACACATTACATGGGGCAGAGCAAATTACATGGGACAGGGCATGGGACAGGGGACATTATATGGGGCAGGGGACATGACAGGGGACATTACATGGGACAGGCACATTACATGGGGCATAGCACATTACAGGGGGCATTTTATGGGGCAGGACATATTACATGGGGCAGAGCACATTCCATGGGACAGGGCACGTGACAGGGAAAATCATATGGGGCAGAGCACATGACAGGGTAAATTTCATGGGACAGCGGACATTTAAATGGACAGGGCACATGACAGGGGACATTACATGGGAGAGGGCACATGACAGGGGACATTACATGGGACAGGGTACATGACAGGGGACATTACATGGGACAGGGCACATGACAAGGGACATAACTTGGGGCAGGGCACATGACAGGGGACATTACATGGGGCAGAGCACATTACATGGGGCAGGGCACATGACAGGGGACATTACATGGGACAGGGCACATGACAGGGGACATTACATGGGATAGGACACATGACAAGGGACATTACATGGGACAGGGCACATGACAAGGGACATAACTTGGGGCAGGGCACATGACAGGGGACATTACTTGGGACAGGGCACATGACAGGGGAGATAACTTGGGGCAGGGCACATGACAGGGAACATTACATAGGACAGGGCACATGACAGGGGACATTACATGGGACAGGGCACATGACAGGGGACATTACATGGGACAGGGCACATGACAAGAGACATTACATGGGACAGGGCACATGACAAGGGACATAAATTGGGGCAGGGCACATGACAGGGCACATTACATGGGACAGGGGAAATTACATGGGATATTACTTGGGGCAGGGCACATGACAGGGCACATTACATGGAGCAGAGCACATTACATGGGGTAGGGGACATGACAGGGGACATTACATGGGACAGGCCACATTACATGGGACATTACTTGGGGCAGGGCACATGACAGGGCACATTACATGGGGCAGAGCACATTACATGGGACAGGGCACATGACAGGGGACATTACATGGGGCAGGGCGCATGACAGGGGAGATTACCCGGGGTTGGGCACATGACAGGGGACATTACATGGGGCAGAGCACATTACAGGGGACATTACATGGGACATGAAATGGGGCAGGACACATTACATGGGGACATGAAATGGGGCAGGACACATTACATGGGGCAGAGCAAATTACATGGGACAGGGGACATTACATGGGGCAGAGCACATTACATGGGACAGGGCACATTACATGGGGCAGAGCACAATACAGGGGACATTACATGGGACAGGGTGCATTTTTTTTTGTTTTTTCTATGTGTGTGTACCCATATAGGGGTCAGCCAGAACTGGAAGAGAAGACCAATGTCTTGGAGACATTGTTAGAATCTTTAATGTTCTAACCCTCCCTTTTATAGGGTTTTGGTTTTGTCTGGAGTTGGACAGAAGCAAGGAAACTGCAGGTATATACCACCTTAAGGAGAAATTATATTTCAATAAATATTCAGATAAATATAATGGGGAGAATGAACAGAGTTTTCTATGCCATTGTAACAGGAAGTTGGTGCAAATGTTGTGCACCACACTAACAAAGCAGATAGACCTGTTTCACGTCTACCCATGACAGTTTCTCATAATTAACATAATTAAGAAAGTAATTGCTGCATTATTTCAATATTGAAAACTGCAGATCCTTGTCAAACTGGACCTGGCATATGGGATGTCAACTGTCTACTGTTAACCTGGCAGACAAGTCACATACCTCTCTCTCTGGTTGTTAAACCTGGCCAACGCAGGGTTACATAGTTAATCATAGTTACATAGTTAACCACTTCAGCCCCGGAAGGATTTACCCCCTTCCTGACCAGAGCACTTTTTACAATTTGGCACTGCGTCGCTTTAACTGCTAATTGCGCGGTCATGCAATGCTGTACCCAAGCGAAATTTGCGTCCTTTTCTTCCCACAAACAGAGCTTTCTTTTGATGGTATTTGATCACCTCTGCCGTTTTTATTTTTTGCGCTATACACGGAAAAAGACCGAAAATTTTGAAAAAAAATGATATTTTCTACTTTTTGTTCAAAAAAAAATCCAATAAACTCAATTTTAGTCATACATTTAGGCCAAAATGTATTCGGCCACATGTCTTTGGTAAAAAAAAGTCAATAAGTGTATATTTATTGATTTGCGCAAAAGTTATAGCGCCTACAAACTAGGGTACATTTTCTGGAATTTACACAGCCTTTAATTTATGACTGCCTATGTCGTTTCTTGAGGTGCTAAAATGGCAGGGCAGTACAAAACCCCCCAAAATTACTCCATTTTGGAAAGTAGACACCCCAAGGAAATTGCTGAGAGGCATGTTGAGCCCATTGAATATTCATTTTTTTTGTCCCAAGTGACTGAATGACAAAAATAAATAAATTACAAAAAGTTGTCACTAAATGATATATTGCTCACACAGGCCATGGGCATATGTGGAATTGCACCCCAAAATACATTTAGCTGCTTCTCCTGAGTATGGGGATACCACATGTGTGGGATCTTTTGGGAGCCTAGCCGCGTACGGGGCCCTGAAAATCAATCACTGCCTTCAGGATTTCTAAGGGCGTAAATTTTTGATTTTACTCCTCACTACCTATCACAGTTTTGAAGGCCATAAAATACCCAGATGGCATAAACCCCCCCAAATTACCCCATTTTGGAAAGTAGACACCCCAAGCTATTTGTTTTGAGGCATGTTGAGTCCATGGAATATTTTATATTTTGACACAAGTTGCGGGAAAGTGACAAATTTTTTTTTTTTTTTTTGCACAAAGTTGTCACTAAATGATATATTGCTCACACAGGCCATGGGCATATGTGGAATTGCACCCCAAAATACATTTAGCTGCTTCTCCTGAGTATAGGGATACCACATGTGTGGGACTTTTTAGGAGCCTAGCCACGTACGGGGCCCCGAAAACCTATCACCACCTTCAGGATTTCTAAGGGTATAAATTTTTGATTTCACTCTTCACTGCCTATCACAGTTTCGGAGGCCATGGAATGCCCAGGTGGCACAACCCCCCCCCCCCAAATGACCCCATTTTGGAAAGTAGACACCCCAAGCATTTTGCTGAGAGGCATGGTGAGTATTTTGCAGCTCTCATTTGTTTTTGAAAATGAAGAAAGACAAGAAAAAAATTTTTTTTTTTCTTTTTTCAATTTTCAAAACTTTGTGACAAAAAGTGAGGTCTGCAAAATACTCACTATACCTCTCAGCAAATAGCTTGGGGTGTCTACTTTCCAAAATGGGGTCATTTGGGGGAGGGGGTTTTGCCACCTGGCCTCCATGGCCTCCGAAACTGTGATAGGCAGTGAAGAGTGAAATCAAAAATTTACGCCCTTAGAAAGCCTGAAGGCGGTGCTTGGTTTTCGGGGTCCCGTGTGCGGCTAGACTCCCAAAAAGTCCCACACATGTGGTATCCCCATACTCAGGAGAAGCAACAGAATGTATTTTGGGGTATAATTTCACATATTCCCATGGCATGTTTGAGCAATATATCATTTAGTGACAACTTTGTGCAAAAAAAAAATTTGTGTCACAATATAAAATATTCCATGGACTCGACATGCCTCTCAGCAAATAGCTTGGGGTGTCTACTTTCCAAAATGGGGTCATTTGGGGGGGTTTGAACTGTCCTGGCATTTTATGCACAACATTTAGAAGCTTATGTCACACATCACCCACTCTTCTAACCACTTGAAGACAAAGCCCTTTCTGACACTTTGTGATTACATGAAAAAATTATTTTTTTTTTTGCAAGAAAGTTACTTTGAACCCCCAAACATTATATATATTTTTTAAAGCAAATGCCCTACAGATTAAAATGGTGGGTGTTTCATTTTTTTTTCACACAGTATTTGCGCAGCGATTTTTCAAACGCATTTTTTTGGGGAAAAACACACTTTTTAAAATTTTAATGCACTAAAACACACTATATTGCCCAAATGTTTGATGAAATAAAAAAGATGATCTTAGGCCGAGTACATGGATACCAAACATGACATGCTTTAAAATTGTGCACAACGTGCAGTGGCAAGAAAATTAATACATTTTTAAAAGCTTTTAAAAGCCTTTACAGGCTACCACTTTAGATTTACAGAGGAGGTCTACTGCTAAAATTACTGCCCTCGATCTGACCTTCGCGGTGATACCTCACATGCATGGTGCAATTGCTGTTTACATTTGACGCCAGACCGACGCTTGCGTTCGCCTTAGCGCGAGAGCAGGGGGGACAGGGGTGCTTTTTTCTTTTTTTTTTTTCTTTAATGTTTTTTTGCTTTTTTATCTTATTTTTAAACTGTTCCTTTCATTTTTTTTTTTTTTATCATTTTTATTGTTATCTCAGGGAATGTAAATATCCCCTATGATAGCAATAGGTAGTGACATCTACTCTTTTTTGAAAAAATTGGGGTCTATTAGACCCTAGATTTCTCCTCTGCCCTTAAAGCATCTGACCACACCAAGATCGGTGTGATAAAATGCTTCCCCAATTTCCCAATGGCGCGGTTTACATGCGGCGAAATCTAAGTCATAAAATGCTTGTAGCTTCCGGTTTCTTAGGCCATAGAGATGTTTGGAGCCACTCTGGTCTCTGATCAGCTCTATGGTCAGCTGGCTGAATCACCGGCTGCATTCTCAGGTTCCCTGTTGAGACAGGAGAGCCAGAGAAAAACACGGAAGATGGTGGGGGGGGGCATTCCCTCCCACTGCTTGTAAAAGCAGTCTAGAGGCTAATTAGCCACTAGGATTGCTTTTACATGAAAGCCGACCGCTGGCTGAAAAGAATGATACCAAGATAATACCTAAACCTGCAGGCATCATTCTGGTATAACCACTCAAAGTCGTGAATGGCGTACCTGAAGACAAAAAAATGGTTAACAATAAAGCACAGTAAACGGTAAAGTATAAAAAATTGCATACCTGAAAAGCAAACATGATAAAACATAATAACAATAAAACATTGCAGAATAGAATACAGTAAAAAAGAGCAGAACAATAGAGAGAGAATAGAGAGAGAGAGAGAACAATAAAATGACAACTATTTTTTTTTATTTTATATTTTTGTTTGTGTTTTTTTTTTTTTTTTTTTTACACTTTTTTTTGTAACTGTAACTTTTATAACTGTAACCGGTTCCAGGTTCGGGTCTCTCAAAATGCGATGGCATCTTGGGAGACCCTGTGAAAGTGCGCCTAGTCTGTGGAATGCTGTACCCTACGCTAATACTCAACTAGTGTATGGTAGCGTTCAAAACATTCACCAATGCAAAGACCAGGATTGTCAGGACAGGAGAGACAATAATAGCGGGTATCACGCCTATATCCGCGCTTGCTGCAGACACAACATTTTTTTGAGGGGATTTGTTGGGTAGGGGTACTCGGGAGGACATAAAGACAACGCCTCTCATGCAGCCAACTGCATTTGGTTGGGGATGTGAATGGGGGGAGTACGGGCGCTGCAGAAGTGGTGGGTTCCCAATTAGGATTGGCGAATGCAGCAGTAAGGGCATTATGGGCACGACGGGCCTGTGTTTGTCTTCTTCTTGGTGGCAGTGGGACACTACTTGTGCTTGCCACCTCACCAGCTTGAACTGCACTTATGGGACTCCCCACGTCACCAAGTGTTACTGCAGTGCTGGTTTGACTACGACCGGGGTGTACTAGGCCACTGGTGCTTGCCAGTTCACCAAAACGCTACCAAAAATACTGTTAGCGATCGCAGGGATCAGGCCTGACTCTGCGAATGGTGCAGTTATGCGTTTAGTGTTTTGTAAGTGACAGTGATCGATCGATACTGCACTTGGGTGGGCTGGGCTGGGCCGGGCTGAGGGGCAAAATGCAGGTGCTAGCAGGTATCTGGGCTGATCCCGATAACACTGCGTTTTTGGGAACCCTAAACTGCTGGGGACGCCAGTATAGATCTGATTGGATCAGATATTGATCCGTTCAGATACTATACCACTAAGGGAGGTGTACGCTGCGTGCGTGGGTGTTAGCGGTACTGGCACTAACCTGACGCTGCCTGGGGCTGGTGCTTGCCAGTTCACCAAAACGCTACCAAAAAAACTGTTAGCGATCGCAGGGATCAGGCCTGACTCTGCGAACGCTGCAGTTATGAGTTTAGTGTTTTGTAAGTGACAGTGATCGATCGATACTGCACTTGGGTGGGCTGGGCTGGGCCGGGCGGAGGGGCAAAACGCAGGTGCTAGCAGATATCTGGGCTGATCCCGCTAACACTGCATTTTTGGGAACCCTAAACTGCTGGGGACGCTAGTATAGATCTGATCGGATCAGATATTGATCCGTTCAGATACTATACCACTAAGGGAGGCGTATGCTGCGTGCGTGGGTGTTAGCGGTACTGGCGCTAATCTGACGCTGCCTGGGGCAATGCATATCACCGCCGGGCGATCAGGGGGCTAAACCTTTATTAGGTAATAAACTGCGGGTGCCCTGACACTATAAAAAATAAACGAACTAACCAGCGTCACCCGTAACAGTTATACGTGATCAGTGGTGAAAGGGTTTAACTAGGGGGCAATCAAGGGGTTAAAATATTTATTAGGTAGTATATGGGGGTCCCTGTCGCTATCAAACGCTGACGGCGAACCTAAATATTTACGTCCCTAACTAGCGTCACCAGCGACACTAATACAGCGATCAGAAAAATGATCGCTTAGTGACACTGGTGACGGGGGGTGATCAAGGGGTTAAAACTTTATAAGGGGGGGTTAGCGGGGTACCCTAGACCTACAGGGGGCTAACACTAACTGCCCTACCACTTCTAACTGTCACAAACTGACACCATGCAGTAATCAGGAAAAAAAAAAACTGCTTGGTGTCAGTGTGACGGGGGGGGGAGGGGTGAGCCGAGCCGAGGAGAGATGACATCACATCCTCTGCCTGTGTGTACTACACACAGGCAGGGGATGATTCTCATTGGCTAGGAGCGATCGCGAGGGGGGGCCACGATCAGATGGCCTCCCCCTCATCTCTGAACGCTCCCAGACAAAAGCCGACCGCCGCTGGTACCGGGGGGGGGGGTCCGATCGGACCCCCCCGCCCGCGGGAAGGCAATCACGTACCAGGTATGTGATTTTGCCTGCCCATGCCATTCTGTTGACGTATATCGTCGTTAGGCGGTCAGCAAGTGATTAATCAGGTTGAAAAAGGACAAAAGTCCATCTAGTTCAACCACAAATAAATTTAAAAAAATAATATCATACAATCCCATATACACAATCCTATACCCACAGTTAATCCAGAGGAAGCCAACAAAGCATAATCCAATTTGCTACAGCAGAGGAAAAAAATCCTTGCTGATCCCAGAGAGACAATTGGATTTTACCTGGATCAACTTTACCTATAAATGTTAGTACTCAGTTATATTATGCACATTTACAGTCTGAGTGCTGACGCTGTAGAGAGCAGACTTCTGTGCAGCAGCTCCAGCCATC
Source organism: Lithobates clamitans (assembly GCA_037952925.1). Classification (NCBI taxonomy): domain Eukaryota; kingdom Metazoa; phylum Chordata; class Amphibia; order Anura; family Ranidae; genus Lithobates; species Lithobates clamitans. Next base: position 6,727,615 of record JBBGZY010000372.1, read on the forward strand.
CGGCCATCCGGCCACCCAGCCACTTAGGACTCATCTCGGACACCCCCAACAGAACTGCACCGGAACCCACCCATTTATCCATCACACCGTCCACACCATCCGGACGCCGCGTTCAGCCCGCCGGCTGCACAAGCCCATCCCGCAGGAAACACCACGGCTCCGGCAAGTGCCAAATCACTGCCTCACCTCCCACAGCCGATCGGCAGCCTGACCGGCTGGCCCACGCCCCCCTCCTACCGGATCCATCCTCTCATCCTCTCACCATCTTTTGTAGCTGGACCAGGAACATAGCACTCGGATAGCCCACGGCTCGGGCCTAGCCGGCGGCCATCTTGGGACTCCCTAGCATCTGGACAGCCCGCGGCTCGGGCCTAGCCGGCGGCCATCTTGGTCTTCCCTCCTGAGGCCACAGCACTCCACCGGCCCTCGGAGATCATCCCGTCTCTTCCAGGTAAGACCCACCATCCCACGGACCCCCCTCACTGTTCACGGTCCCGAACCACCCCATACCTCCACCGGGGCCGCTGTCCGATCACCCCGTTCTCTAGCCGCTAGACTCGGGGGACAGACCGCGGCTGCGGCCTAGCTCCAGCCAGCCGGCCACCTCATAACCCTCCCACACTTGTCCAGCAGGCCCCTGTGCCCCTCTACACCTGGAACACCCCCTCCTCACTACTGGACCTCACTGCAGGGGCACAGGTTGACACCGGAGGCCAGGATATCCACAGCTCTGGCCCTGCCCAGCGCCCATCTCAGATCCTCCTAGACACAGTCGCAGCACCAGTCCATAACCAGTAAGTAGTGGCCAGATCCCCCTTCACCCTCTCTACAGCCCCCCCTTCCCCCTCTCCCCTGTCTTTTCTTCTGAACCATCCTGTACAGGTAAGCCCACCGGGGTACCCCAGCAGTTTATTCAGGGTCCTCGAGTCCGATCGCCCCTCGGGGGGTCAGGAAGAAACTTTTTCCTCTGCTGCAGCAATTGGCTAGCTCAGCTGAACTTTCCGCACCATCATCCAGCCCATCAACTACACTACTCCCATAGCAGTGGCAGCCATCTGTCCCTCCATCCCCCAGCAAGCTCATCGTCGCTACATCAGTACCATCTTCTGATCATCATTCCTTCAGCAACTTTGTCTTTCTTACCACGTGCAATTTCAAATACACAGTGGACGCCCTCCACAGGCTAAGAAACACTGCCTCAACTTTACCAACCGCCACTCAAAAAAGACTAAAAAAAGAACAATTACTAAGGACCAACCCACAATCAACCATCAAATACAGGGAGACACCAATCCAACCACAACAGCTAGCATGCGCCCTGATCAACACCAGATCTGCAGTCAAACACAGACTAGAAATCCACGACTTCATCATCGAAAACAATATAGATTGCCTCTTCATTACGGAAAGCTGGCTAACACCCGACTGCAACACCATCCTAACTGAATTAGTGCCTGAGAACTACAGGATCCTAACTGAGCATAGAATAGGAAAAAAAAGAGGAGGCCTAGCAGTGATCTTCAAATCGCACCTTGTGTTCACCAAACCAACTTTACAGAACTCAGTGCCTTTCATGGAGACACTCTCCCTGCATCTTTAAACAACACCCCAAGACACCACTCACATACTACTATGCTACAGGCCACCAGGACCAAAGACCAATCTCCTTACACCACTCACTGAATTCATTTCAATACACTGGAACAGATCTCAGAAGAAACTACATTCTGAACTCTTCAAAACAACATTATCAAACAAAATACCATTGCTAAACTTAAACCTCTCAACGGAACAAACACTCAACTCCCTAAACAAGGCATTACTACAAACAGCAGACTCAGTGGCACCAAAACGCAGAACATTCATCTGCAAAAAAAACTTGAGATGGTTTAATGGCACTCTCACCCTACTCAAGCAAGAACAGAAGAGCTGAAAGAGCATGGAGAAGAAATCCTACCAAGGAAAACCATACAAACTACAAAGCACTCACTGTGAAATACCACAAAGCAATTTTCAAAGCCAAAAAAGAACATTTCTCGAACACAATCTCAACTGCGGGAACTTTTCAAAATAGTCGCCCAGTCAATGAACCCAACCTGCTTAGAGCCCCCAGCAAACGAAACTCAAGAATTCTGCAATGAGTTATCAAATTTCTTCATTGACAAAATCGACAACATTCGGAAAACAATTCAACAGAAAAAAAACAACCAACCTCACTCAACCAAAGCAAAAAGAGGATATCGACACGAACATCACACAATCACCGAATTTCTCTTTGACCCCAATCACCACTGACACCAACAAAAACATCATCAGAAGCCTTCGAGACAGCACATCACCAAACAACATCATTCCCACAAAACTGAAAGAATGTTCCGACATCTTGGCCCCTACTATAACACACCTCATAAATCAGTCTTTCAAAGAAGGGTTTGTTCCAACCACCCTCAAGCAAGGCATCATCAAACCCCTGCTAAAGAAACCCAACCTCGACCCTGAGGACCCTAACTACCACAGACCAATAACAAGCCTCAACACCATCTCCAAGATTATGGAGAAAGCAGTAGTACAACAGCTACAACGCCACCTAGACACACACCAACTCCTGGACCCTCTGCAATTAGGCTTCCGCAGAGGCCGTGGCACAGAAACGGCACTTCTCAAAATATGGGACGACGCCCTTGAAGCAGCAGATGACGGAGAATCATGTCTCCTGGTACTGTTAGACCTCAGTGCAGCATTTGATACAGTGGACCACAATACTCTACTTGTCTGCCTTACAGAAGTAGCAGGAGCCACAGATTCTGGTCTAAAATGGTTTGCATCCTTTTTAAAGAATCGTTCTCAGACAGTGAAACTAGGAGCATTCACTTCTGAAACCCGCGCAATCTCCTGTGGAGTCCCTCAGGGTTCACCCTTGTCACCAGTGCTATTCAACACCTACATCCGCCCACTCCTCAAAATCATCAGAAAATCGGACCTCTGCTTTCACTCATACGCTGATGACACCCAACTCTACTTTCGCATCACCAGACAAAAAGACCATCATCAGCAATTAGAGAAATGCCTCACTTTGATAGATGACTGGATGACCGTTAGCGCCCTCAAACTCAACAGTTCAAAAACAGAACTTCTTCTCCTACACGCTAACCAAAATTCCAAAACTAAGACCCCGTGGACACCTCCCACCATCTTTGGACAGACCATCTCTCCAAGCACCAAAGAAAAGAGTCTCGGAGTCATCTTTGACTCAGAAATGTCAATGGATGCACAAATAGGATCAGTAGTTAGCGGTTCTCACCATCTCCTCCGCCTGCTATGTAGATTCATCCCCTTCATCCCAGAAGGGGACAAAGCAGCAGTAGTTGGAACAATCATCAATTCCCGACTCGACTACGCAAAATCCCTCTACATAGGATTACCCCAATATCAGCTTGCGCACTTACAACTCATCCAAAACACTGCGGCAAGACTGCTAACAGGAAAAAAAACCTGGGAATCCATTTCCCCATCCCCGAGGAGCCTACATTGGCTAACCGTAAAGAATCGTATCACATTCAAGACCCTCTGCCTCACCCACAAATGCATACAAGGAAACGCTCCTCAATACCTTCGAGAGAAAATAAAACACTACACACCCAATCGCAGTCTTCGATCATCTAACAAAAACCTCCTCCTCATTCCCAAATACCGCTACAAATCAAAAGGAGAACGAAGATTCGCAGTCCAAGGACTACAGCTATGGAACGCTCTTCCGACTTACATCCGCATGGAAGAAAACCATCAGGCCTTCAGGAAAAACTCAAGACCTACCTCTTCTAAGAAGCTGACAACACAGAACGCTACTAGCGCCTTGAGGTGATTCAGTTCGCATTTGCAGCGCTTTACAAATCATTCATTCATTCATTTAGGAAAGAATCCAGGCCTTTCTTGAAGCAATCTACTGAGCTGGCCAGAACCACCTCTGGAGGGAGCCTATTCCACATTTTCACAGCTCTAATGCTGCGTACACACGATCCGACATTCCAACAACAAAATCCATGGATTTTTTCCGATGGATGTTGGCTCAAACTTGTCTTACATACACACGGTCACACAAATCTTGTCGGAAATTCCGAACATCAAGAACGCGGTTATACACAACACGTACGACGAGCCAAGAAAGATGAAGTTCAATAGCCATTCTGCTTAATTCCGAGCATGCGTGGAACTTTGTGCTTCGGAATTGTGTACACACGATCAGAATTTACGACAACGGATTTTGATGTCAGAAATTTTGAGTTCCAGATCTCAAATTTTGTGTGACGGAAATTAAGATGGAAAATGTCCAATGGAGCCTACACACGGTCAGAATTTCCGACAACAAGCTCCCGTCGAACATTTTCCGTTGGAAAATCCAACCATGTGTATGGGGCATAACTGTGAAGAAACCTTTCCGTATTTGGAGATGAAATCTCTTTTCCTCTAGGCGTAAAGAGTGCCCCCTTGTCCTCTGTGTTGACCATAAAGTGAATAACTCAACACCAAGTTCACTATATGGACCCCTTTTATATTTGTACAAGTTGATCATATGCCCCCTTAATCTCCTCTTCTCAAGAGAGAAAAAAATCAGTTCCTCTAATCTTTTTTCATAGCCGAGTTCCTCAATGCCTCTTATCAGTTTGGTTGCCCTTCTCTGTACTTTCTCCAGTTCGCCGATATGCTTTTTGAGAACTGGTGCCCAAAACTGAACTGCATATTCTAGATGAGGTCTTACTAATGATTTGTACAGGGGCAAAATTATATCTCTCTCTCTGGAGTCCATACCTCTCTTAATACAAGAAAGGACTTTGGAAACCGTAGCTTGGCATTGCATGCTATTATTGAGCTTATGATCTACAAAAAAACCCAGATCCTTCTCCACTATGGATTCCCCCAGTTGTACTCCCCTTAGTATGTATGATGCATGCATATTCTTAGCCCCCAAGTGCATAACTTTACATTTATCAACATTAAACCTCATCTGCCACATAGTCGCCCAATTAGTGCATTGAGGTCAGCTTGTAAATTGGAAAACATCCTGTAAGGACGTTATTCCACTGCATAGCTTAGTGTCATCTGCAAAAAATGAAATGGTACTGTTAATCCCAGACCCTATATCATTTATAAAGATATTAAAGGTAAGGGTCCCAGCACTGAACCTTGGGGTACACCACTGATAACCTTAGACCATTCAGAGTAAGAATCATTAACCACTACTCTCTGAATTCAGTCTTTTAGCCAGTTTTCTATCCATTTACAAACTGATATGTCTAAGCCTGTGGACTTTACCTTATACAGTTAGGTCCATAAATATTGGGACATCGACACAATTCTAATCTTTTCAGGCCCTATACACCACCACAATGGATTTGAAATGAAACAAACAACATGTGCTTTAACTGCAGACTTTCAGCTTTAATTTGAGGGTATTTACATCCAAATCAGGTGAACGGTGTAGGAATTACAACAATTTGTATATGTGCCTCCCACTTTTTAAGGGACCAAAAGTAATGGGACAGATCAACAATCATCCATCAAAGTTTCACTTTTTAATACTTGGTTGCTAATCCTTTGTAGTCAATTACAGCCGGAAGTCTGGAACGCATAGACATCACCAGACGTTGGGTTTCATCCCTGGTGATGCTCTGCCAGGCCTTTACTGCAACTGTCTACAGTTCCTTCTTGTTCTTGGGGCATTTTCCCTTCAGTTTTGTCTTCAGCAAGTGAAATGCATGCTCAATCTTATTCAGGTCAGGTGATTGACTTGGACATTGCATAACATTCCACTTCTTTCCCTTAAAAAAACTCTTTGGTTGCTTTCGCAGTATGCTTCAGGTCACTGTCCACCTGCACTGTGATGCGCCGTCCAATGAGTTCTGAAGCATTTTGCTGAATATGAGCAGATAATATTGCCCAAAACACTTCAGAATTCATCCTGCTGCTTTTGTCAGCAGTCACGTCATCAATAAATACAAGAGAACCAGTTCCATTGTCAGCCATACATGCCCACGCCATGACACTACCACCACCATGCTTCACTGATGAGGTGGTATGCTTTGGATCATGAGCAGTTCCTTTCCTTCTCCATACTCTTCTCTTCCCATCACTCCGGTGCAAGTTGATATTGGTCTCATCTCTCCATAGGATGTTGTTCCAGAACTGTGAAGGCTTTTTTAGATGTTGTTTGGCAAACTCTAATCTGGCCTTCCTGTTTTTAAAGGCCCACCAATGGTTTACATCTTGTGGTGAACCCTCTGTATTCACTCTGGTGAAGTCTTCTCTTGATTGTTGACTTTGACACACATACACCTACCTCCTGGAGAGTGTCCTTGATCTGGCCAACTGTTGTGAAGGGTGTTTTCTTCACCAGGGAAATAATTCTTCGGTCATCCACCACAGTTGTTTTCCGTCGTCTCCTGGGTCTTTTGGTGTTGCTGAGCTCACCGGTGCATTCTTTCTTTGTAAGAATGTTCCAAACAGTTGATTTGGCCACATCTAATGTTTTTCTATCTCTCTGATGGGTTTGGTTTTTTTTTCAGCCTAATGATGACTTGCTTCACTGATAGTGACAGCTCTTTGGATCTCATATTGAGAGTTGACAGCAACAGATTCCAAATTCAAATAGCACACTTGAAATGAACTCTGGACCTTTTATCTGCTCCTTGTAAATGGGATAATGAGGGAATAACACACACCTGGCCATGGAACAGCTGAGCAGCCAATTGTCCCATTACTTTTGGTCCCTTAAAAAGTGGGAGGCACATACACAAACTGTTGAAATTCCTACACCGTTCACCTGATTTGGATGTAAATACCCTCAAATTAAAGCTGAAAGTCTGCAGTTAAAGCACATCTTGTTTGTTTCATTTCAAATCCATTTTGGTGGTGTATAGAGCCAAAAAGATTAGAATTGTTTCAATGTCCCAATATTTATGGACCTGACTGTACATTAACCATGTGTGGGGAACTGTATTGAACGCTTTTGCAAAATCCAAGTATACCATGTCCACAGCTACCCCTCTGTCCAAGGTTTTACTTACCTCCTCCTAAAAAGAAATCAGATTTGTCTGACAACTTCTGTCTTTCATGAATCCATGCTGTCTGTTGCTTAAAATATTTTTTCCAGCAAGAACTCATCTATGTGGTCTTTTATTAAACTCTCCAGTAACTTCCAGACTATAGAAGTTAAACTAACAGGTCTATAGTTACTTGTTAAAGACTTTGTTCCCTTTTTAAATACAGGCACCACATTGGCCCTACGACAATCCAGTGGTACTATTCCTGTCATTAATGAGTCCCTAAAAATTAGATACAATGGCTTTGAAATGGCAGAGCTCAATTCTTTTAGGATCCATGGGTGGATGCCATCTAGTCCAGGTGCTTTATCCACCTTGTTTCTGTCTAAATATTTCTGGACCATATCACTTTTGAGCCATTGTGAATCATTTGGGGCTGTGTCACTACCACCCCCATTGTGGACATGAGTTCCCCCATGCTTCTTTGTATACACAGAACTGAAGAATGTATTTAATAAATGTGCCTTCTCTTTGTCCCCAGTCACCCACTCTAGATTATTTTGTAAAGGGCCTACATGCTCAGACCTGACCTTTTTACTATTAATATATTTGAAGAATTTTTAGGGGTTTGTCTTACTATCTTTTGCAATCTGACGTTTGTTTTGAATTTTTGCGTCCTTGATTTCCCTTTTACGTATTCTGTTATATTCTTTTTAACATTTAAACGACGATAGTGTTCCTTCATTTATATATTTTTTAAAAGCTCTTTTCTTATTGTTTATAGCTTTTTAACTTTGGCCGTGAGCCACATAGGTTTTATTTTTAGCCTTTTAAACTTATTGCCCATAGGAATATACTTTGCAGTGAGTTCACAAATAGTCTTTTTGAAGAATTCTCATTTCTGTTCTATGTCCATTGATGCCAATATTCCCTCCCAGTCTAATGCCCTGTACACACGGTCGGATTTTCTGATGGAAAATGTGCGATCGGAGCTTGTTGTCGGAAAATCCGACCGTGTGTTGGGTCCATGGGACTTTTTCCATCGGAATTTCCAACACGCAAAGTTTGAGAGCAGGCTATAAAATTTCCCGACAACAGAATCCGTTCGCGTAAATTTCAACCGTGTGTAGACTATTCCGACGCACAAAGTGCTACACATGCTCAGAATATATTCCGAGACGGAACTGCTCGGTCTGGTAAAATTAGCGTTCGTAATGGATATAGCACTTTCGTCACGCTGCAATGTTTTAAATTGTTTAATGCAGTGCACTCTCTTCTTTATAATGCTAGAAGAATGAAGTTGTTTTGCTGCTTATATTCACAGAGAGTTCTCACAAACTTCTTTCTTTATTATTTCTCGTGATTTCATGAATATAATATTTTGATTAGTCACATCTCCCGAAAAGTTTTTTTTTTAATGTTTTTAGATTTTGTATTATTTTTTTTTAGTTTTTTAAATCCTGATCTTCTGTTATTTTTTTAATTATATATTTTTTTAACTCCAGAATAGTTTTGGGTGTGTTTTGTGTGTCAAGTTACCACAACACCATTATTATCTTGTATTATTTAATCTCAAGGAGATTGTTGGAGGTGCTGATGTCTCTTGTTAATTTCATATTGTATTTTTGAAATGTACCTGCCTCCTCACAAACTGTCCTTTTTGAAGGAAAACACACACCTAACCAAAGAAAGAGGGAGGCAACGCTGGAGAAACAGCAGAAATTGGCAAAGCCTTTGGCCCCCATCAATTATTTTCAGGCAAAATAGGGGGCCTGAGGAGTCCATATATGAGGGAGTACAATCTGGTCCAGAAGTCCAAGAGATCATGAACAGCAGCAGATGACATGTATGTCCCCAGGTTGTGGTCATGCAAGAGCCTGTATCTTTTGTCAGACCAGACTGAACCCAGGCCATCACTTTCTTGTCTTCCTTACACTCTTCCTTCCTTCCTGCCAGGCTGTGTCTGTGGTGTTGGAATTATGGCAGGAGGAGGAGGAGGAGGATGATATAACTCACACAGGTGGGTATTGGGTGTGATTTCACCCCTCACCCCCTTAGTTAATGTTTTATAAAGGATTTCCTCACACATGAGGCGTTGGCCCTCCTGCATGTCCTGCAGTTTGGTGGCAGTCAAGCAGGCAAAGGCCTTTTCACGAGTGGGGTTGGCTCTGAGGGACGCAGAAGCCTCCTGAATCAGCCTGAGCACTGACTCCTCCACGTTACTCCCCTTCCTAGGTCTTTTGTTTGGAAGGCGGAGGGGAGGAACCTGGGATTCTGTGAGGCTTCTACTGGGCCCGGCCTCCTTCTGGCTGCCACTAACCCCGCCTCCTCCTGGCTGTCACATTCCACAGCCTCCTCCTGTGTACCACATTCCACAGCCTCCTCCTGGCTGAGGTCAAAGGGACATAGTTTTAGTTTTTAATTCATCAATCACACACAGTTTTCATCTCATGACTGTTGCAAATTGAATGTTAACAAATATAACAGACTATCATTGTGAGCCCAGCATTTTTCATTCTTGTCCCAATTTTTTTTGGCCACTACTGTCTATTGATATGTAAAACACTTTATTAAATCAGCAATTATTGATCAATAATAAAATCTGGTAAACATAATTTATTTATTGACCAGAAATCTGTAGAACAATGCTATACCTGGCTCAAGCTGGGCTCCTCCACTTCTTCCTGGCTGGATGTCCCAGGTTGGACATCGGAAGCCTTAGCTGGGGCAGAAGATAGGGTGGAAGGAAGAGTGGAAGGAAGGGTTGAGAGGGATTCCCTGACTCACAGAAATCGCAGTCTCTCAAAGTACCACAGCCTGGGGACATAAACGTCATCTGCTGCAGCTCCGCATCTCTGGGAATCCTGGACCTTCTTGCGCTCCCTAAGATAAGTGCTCCTCAGGCCACCAATTTTGGCTTTTAAATAGGAGATGGTTGCCGTGGGGACCACCGGCTTCACCAACTCCAGCAGTTTCTCCAGGGCTGCCTGCCTCTTTTGTTTATGATTATATTGCAGGTGTTTGACCTGCCACAGACAGGGCAGCTCCCTGTATTTGTCTATGAAAGGGGGAGGAAGTTGTGGTCATTGAAGCCATCCATTTTATCTGTAATACACAAAACAAACCCTAATGTCAGGCTAAAGTCTCCTAATCTTGTCCCAATATAGGCCTCAATCTATAAGCAGTATAGGCCCAAGTTTAAATGGTACCTTCGTTATTACGTTTGGCGCCTCTGATACTCCTTCCTCCGCTCACAGATCGTACTTACGATGCACGCGTGTTACGCTTTATATGCACTGCGCATGCGTGAAACTCCGCCCGCCCCTGACGTTCTTTCTAGTCTATTCCCCGCCCCTTCTCTTTCGGCGCAGTGGGAGAGCACATGGCGGAGACACACCAGGTGCATAATAATTACAGCAAAGAGGGGGAGGAGGAAAGCCCGGAGCCAGAAACGTCACGATCCCGGAGGAGAAGATTTAAGGCCTCAAATATGGCCTTTGTTGAGATGATGGAGATGGTGGACATATTGAAAAGGGCCGACTATGACGGGAAGCATGGACCTTACCCCAACCCAAATGTCAGAAAGGCCAAGATCATGGCGAAAGTTGTGAAGAGTCTGCACAGGAATTTTGGGGTACGACGATCCAAGGATCAACTGAGGAAATGGTGGTCGGACCTCAAATTAAGGGAGCATGATCAGTATAGAAGGATCAGGAGAGTGCTGCAAAAAAGTAAGTAGTTGTCCTGTGTTCTTATTCTTCACTTTTATTACGTTCGTGCTGCTCCATGTGCTTTTCTTTACTCTTGTACAGTTTAAAATGGCAACTTTTACGTTCATGGACACATTATTCGTTCGTAGGAAACATTGTTTGTTCGGCCACTAAAACACCATGTTTTGTCCAGATGCAGTGCAATAAATTTTTTCTGCCCTGCTTCTCTTCAAATAAGTTTGTTGTCTAGATGGGTTTGTAACTAGAATGAAATGTAAACTAGATTCTGTGTAAGGAGAGGACACTCAGCAGCTGTTTACAGATCTGGACGCTGGAGCACTAGTGTGGGACAAAAGAACACCCTTTTTATTAGGGGGTCCACACAGGTGCTCCAGTGAATAATATAGGGGTGTCTCCATCTGTGAAGCTTGCACAAAACAGGTAAGTATTCAAGCTTGACAAAGGACAAAAATATTTCTTCATCTTGGAACTCTGCCAAAAGATACAATTGTACCCCACTTCCAAGCAATGTTTCATATTCCTATTTCTAGCCTCAGATATCTGTGCTAAGTATACCTATTTTTTTTTACATAGGAGAGAAAAGACTCGGAGGACACCACTCATCAGAGGACACCAGGGACCCCCCACCTCAGGAGGAAGGGGAAATCCCCCAAACCCAACCAGAGGAGGAGGAAGGAGATGTTATAGAATTTGTAACCACAACAGGTGAGTGTCTACGACCACAGCCTCAGGTAAGAGATTGATGCCGGCATATTTATAATATATGGTGTTTTTTTGTTTTTGGTGATTGTGATGTTGTGGAAGAGGAATGTCAAGTGAAAGTGCCCAGATCCTCATCAGGGATATAATGGGGTGTAATAGGGATTTAGAAAACATAAAGCAAAACATCAATGATGTTCAAAACAAAATGAAGAACATCATTGATGTTTTGGGAGTACATAAAACACCCAGAAATCCTTAACTTTTTGCAGGTTTATGGTTGTTTTTATGACTAATTTTTGACATATTATAGAAAAGCCAAATTTTGAAGATGCACACAGTGTGTCAACATGTGCTATCTGCCATCACGGGAGATCAATGTACGCGTTTTGTGGGTGCAACCCCTTCCTCAATAATAAAGTAGCTGAGAGGAAGGAGTTGCACCCCCAAAACACGTCCCTTGATTCCCCATGATGGCAGCTAGCACATGTTGACATTAGGCAATTTGTGTGCATCTTCAAAATTTGTTTTTTCCAGGGGTGACATCACCCCATCTGCTGAATGCAATATTAAACACAGTTTATAAATACTCATGTCTGATATTGCCTTCACTTTCTATAAATGTTGAACTTTGTAAGTTCCAGAGTTGTGTATTTTTTATGGTTTAAAACATGCCTGTTTTACCTTAAAAGGCAATTACTACTTATTATTAATGTGACCTAAAAAATTGTTATACAACAAACATGTTGGTTTGTTCAAAAACCCTTTTAGAAACGCACATGTGATTGTGCTTTGATTAAAAAGATTGATAATCAACAATGTGTGGCTTCTTCTTTCAATGCTCAAAAGCAGTTTTTGGAGTAAAGTTGTTGTTTTCAGTGACAATGGGGGTTACTTACTAAAGGCAAATCCACTTTGCACTACAAGTGCAGTTTCAGTGCAGTATCAAGTGCACTTGTAGTGCAAAGTGTATTTTCCTTTAGTAAATAACACCCAACAGTGCTTTCTAATTTTAAACAATCACGCCATTTTCATGACTTCCTAAATTTCGGTCATGGTCAGCTAAAAGAAAGCCAAGCAGTAAATCCAAGCAAATATCTGTTCAGTTTAAAATATATTTTTATTTAAAAAATGTCTCAGACATTGTCTAGCATATCGATGCCCCCCCTACCCGCAAAGTATTCCATGTATCTTATACGGACCTCGCGGGCACTCTGGGGGGGCAAGCCAGGATGACTAGCTTCAAGCGCCGTCAGAGTTGGTTTATTATTATAAATTCCGGCTTCAGGCCCAACTGAGCCACCATAGTTCCAAGAATTTCTCCTTAAAAAGTTGTGGAGAACACAGCAAGACAGGATGATGTGATTGAGTTTATATTCCGCCATGTGTATCGGTGTAAGAACTAGGCAGAACCGGCTGGCCATTATTCCAAACGTGTTCTCCACCACTCTTCTGGCTCTGGCCAGCCGGTAATTAAAAACCCTCTGGTCCGGGTTAAGGTTCTCATAGGGAATGGCCGCATAAGATGGTCCCCCATCGCAAACACTTCATCCGCAATGAAGACGAATGGGAGTCCTTCCGCATTGTCTTCTGGAGGTGGCAAGCCCAAGCTGCCATTCTGGAGACGCCTGTAGAACTCCGTCTGGGCGATGACTCCACCATCTGACATCCGGCCATTCTTCCCCACGTCCACATACAGGAACTCGTAAGTAGCCGACACCACCGCCAACATCACAATACTATTGAACCCCTTGTAGTTGTAATAGTATGACCCCGAGTTGGGGGGTGGGATGATGTGGACGTTTTTCCAATCAATTGCCCCAACGCAGTTGGGAAAGTCCCACCGCTGGGCAAAGTGGGAGGCCACAGTCTGCCATTCCTGTGGGTTGGAAGGAAACTGTGGAGTCAAACAAGAAAAAATAATTAATCATTTTGCACATGAACATTGAAAGCAGATTAGACACAAACATTCTTGGCCAACATCAGTATATCATTTATTTTAGGGAGTATTTAAAGACAAAGGTATAAGGTCCACCTATTAGATCCCCCCCCCCCCCTCATGGGCCATTTTATAAATTTTAGGGGAGGGTGTTTTGGACAGATAACCCTCTCCACTTCATTGAGAGATGAATGCCTAAATAATGTGTATTACTTTGGCCAGACCCTCCTTACTTACACTATTGGCAGCCCACTGGACAGGTAAGAAGTGTCATAATACAAAGATATAAATACACACTGTACACATTTTAGCACATGTTTACATTCTCCTATTACCTATCAAGATAATAATAGGATACAAAAACTTTAAACAGTACCATTTGAAAGTATTCAGGGGGGCCCTTGCACTACATGCTTTGGGGAATTCATCCATAAATCTGACCACAAAAGAGGTGGGTATATAATGTGTATGGGTTTGGCAAAGTCAGCAGATAGAGGATTGGTATCAGCTGACTTCGCAGTGGGGGAGAGGGAGGGTTCCAAATGATTTTGGGACCTAAAAAAAAAAACTTCTGGCACTCTGCCTGAATTTAAAGCACAAATAACATTTTTACACATTTTAGGGGTTGTTTAGGGTAAAACACTACTATGGAGCTGCCAAAATACATTGTTAAGTGACTAGACGAGGTGGATATAGGCCCAGGAGAGCATGCTGGGGGAGGTTAGTGAAGGCAAATATGTATGAAGGACAAAAAAAATATTAAAAAAAACAGCATGCATGAGGACAAAGGGGACATTCACAGCATATTACAATCATGGTAATTAGGGAATGAGGAAAGAAATACAATATATTATCAAACATTAAATACAATAAAATGTGATATTAAAGGATAAAAATCTTACCTTAATATAGTCCTTCTGCAGGACCTGGATGATGGCAGAACAGGTCTCTGGGTTAATGATCCCCAGAGCCTGGGGGGAGATGCCTGTCGAGAACTTGAGGTCCTGCAGGCTTCTCCCCGTCGCCAAGTACCGCAACGTGGCGACTAGCCTCTGCACCGGAGTGATGGCTTGCCTCATGCATGTATCCTGCCTGCTGATATAAGGGGTCAGCAAAGCCAACAAATGGTGAAAAACGGGGTCCGTCATCCTGAGAAAGTTCCTGAAATTGTCAGGATTTTACTCACGGATCTCACGGAGCAAAGGCATGTGACAGAATTGGTCACGCTGGAGCAACCAATTCTTGGTCAATGAACTCCTCCTCGCCCTGTTCATGGACTGGGCTTGTGTCAAAGTAAGAAATCCAAAACCAAGCCCCCACACAGCACAAATGAGTACGTACACGCAACATGGCTAGAAAACGGTCAGCTGGTCAGAACGAGGTAACAGAACACACTGAAGAACAGCAAGGCCTGTGAAGAGGGACCTGAAAATCAGTAACGAACGGACAAGAACACACTGATAAATCAATGGGAACTCACTGCACGCACTGAAGAACAGATACAAACCCACAAGCACAAACTGAACACCAGAAATACTATATGAAAATCACAAGTCTGAAAAAGCGCAAATCGTCTCTCACCAAACTTCTACTAACATGAGATTAGCAAAAGGACCCCAAAGGGTGGCGCGCTTGGTATTGAACTGCCCTTTTATAGTCTTGTCGTACGTGGTGTACGTGACCGCGTTCTTGATGTTCGGAAATTCCGACAACTTTGTGCGACCATGTGTGTGCAAGACAAGTTTGAGCCAACATCCGTCGGTAAAAAACGACGGATTTTGTTGTCGGAATGTCCGATCAATGTCCGACCGTGTGTACCTGGAGAGCAGCCCTCATCCTTGGAAAATTTGCTCTCTTAAAGTTAAGTGTTTTTATCTTTCCCATATATGTTTTTTGCTTACAGCTAACATCAAATTAAATCATGTTATGGTCACTGCTACCCAGACGTTCCTTTATATGAACATTAGTATTAGCTCTGCATTGTTTGAGATTACCAGGTCCAACAGAGCATCATTCCTAGCTGGGACCTCAATAAACTGGACCATAAAATTGTCCTGTAATAGGTTTATAAATTTTTGCCCTTTAACTGTTCCAGCAGTGCCATTACTCCAGTCAATTTCTGGGTTGTTAAAATCCCCCATTATTATCACCGCCCAAGCCCTTGCAGCCCTTTCCATCTGTGAAAGGCGCTGAGTCTCCACCTTATCATTAACATTGGGTGATCTATAACAAACTCCAATGATTAACTTTGAACTAAGCACATCTATATGCAGTTCCACCCATAATGTTTCAGCCACACCACACTCTCCATCAATTAGGTCCTCATTCACACTCACTTTGAGATTCCCTTCTCACATAGAGACAGACCCTGCCTCCTTTCTTTTTTACCCTGTCTCTCCAAAAGAGTGCATAGCCAGAAATATTATTAGCCCAGTCATGTGAGGAATGAAGGCAAGTTTCAGCAATACCGATTACATCATAGCCCTCCTCGTACATGAGAGCTTCCAACTCACCTATTTTGCTTGGCAGACTTCTGGCATTGGTGAACAAACACTTTAATGCATTATTACATTTTGCTCTGGTGTTTTGCATATCTCTTTTAGTAGTACAAATGGCACTATCATTTCCAAGGGTTGTTTGCAACATGGGAATTTTCTTGTCACCTGCCATAACCCTCCCCCCATCTAACAGCCTTCTTTCTCCCTCTTTTTCTAAGCTGAGCAGGGAAAGGCAGAGGGAGGCAGAACAAACAGTTCTTGTTCTCAATGCTGTGTCTAGAGCAGACACAGCATACATAATGGAACAGATCACATGAACTTTGTTAATTAGGAGGATGATTTGCTCTGTTTTCTCAGTTTAGAAGAGTGGAGCAGGCTTTATGCCTGCCTCACTCTTTAACACCCCCCCCCCCAATTCCACCCCCAATGTTTACACAGCAGATTTGTAAATAACTGCTTAACCCACTCAGTGGATAAGGAATCACGTTTGCTGATTATTCACACCAGTTTGTGAATTGCTCTGTTATTCCTCATCTCAGCACAGGCCGCCCACAACTAGTCTACAGGTAGCTTTAATCTGAGTTTGTGAGACATTCAGTTACGAGCTTGCCATGAAAAAATACTTTTTCAGGTAAGTTCCTTGTACTTTAGAGAAGCCTACTCCCACTCTTAATCAGAAAGTTCAAATGCTCACTACCATCCTAATACACATACATTTTTAATTGGATATCAGTCATCAACACAATCCAATTAAAGTGTCAGTTTCAGATATATCAGGTCTTCTGCATCAAAGCAAATGCATTGTTCATCCTAACATTGTATGGTTGCTTTTAAATTATATCAATTACATTTGAGACAACTATAAATCTAGATGGTTTTACAGGAATTGTTGAACTTGCATTTGTTAGGAACTGTAAAATCATTGCTGGTATACGTATGTAAAAAACAAAAGTACAAACAAAAGGAATATCACATGACTGCCTAAAGCTAAACTCCAGGTATGTATCATGAATACATCCTTAAAGTAGAATTCCAGCCTCAGCCTAACTAGTCTTAAAAATGCCCTCCCCTCTCCTAATAACTATGCCGACAAACCTGTGTAAATAAAGATGTATATACTTTACCTACAGTGCCTTAAAAAAGTATTCATACCCCTTGAAATTTTCCACATTTTGTCATGTTATAACCAAAAACTTAAATGCATTTTATTGGGATTTTATGCGATAGACCAACACAAACTGGCACATAATTGTGAAGTGGAAGGAAAATGATAAATGGTTTTCAACATTTTTTACAAATAAATATGTGAAAAGCGTGGCGTGCATTTGTATTTTGCCCCCCTTTAATACTTTGTAGAAACATCCTTTTGCTGCAATTACAGCTGTAAGTCTTTTTGGGGATGTCTCTACCAGCTTTGTACATCTAGAGAGTGACATTTTTGCCCATTCTTCTTTGCAAAATAGCTCAAGCTCTGTCAGGCGCTGATGTAGGATGAGAAAGCTTGGTTTGCAGTCTCCGCTCTAATTAATCCCAAATATATTCTATAGGGTTGAGGTCAGGACCCTGTGCAGGCCAGTCAAGTTACTACACCCCAAACTCGCTCATCTATGTCTTTATGGATCTTGCTTTGTGCACTGGTCCAAATCATTTGGTAGAGGGGAGATTATGGTGTGGGGTTATTTTTCAGGGGTTGGGCTTGGCCCCTTAGTTCCAATGAAGGGAACTCTTAAAGTGATACCAAAGTCTCTTTTTTTTTTTGTTAAAAATAACAAACATGTTATACTTTCCTTCTCTGTGCAGTGGTTTTGCACAGAACAACCCAGATCCTCTTCTTCTCGGGTCCCCCCGCCAGTGCTCCTGGCCCTTGCTTCCTGCCAAGTGTGCCCACAGCAAGCAGCTTGCTATGGGGGCACCTGAGCCGCAGCTCCCTGTGTCCATTCAGACACAGAGCCACGATCCAGCCCCACCCCCTCTTCTTCCTCATTGGCTCACTGACTTTGATTGTTAGCAGCGGGAGACAATGGCACTTGGCTGCTGTCTCTGGCTGAGGAGGGAGAGTGCCGGACAGCCGAGTCTCTCGTGCAAGATCACTGGATTGAGATGGGGCTCAAGTAAGTATTAGAGGGGCTGCATACAGAAGGCTTTTTATCCTAATGCATAGAATGCATTAAGATAAAAAAACCTTCTACCTTTACAACCACTTTAAGGCGTCAGCATACCAAGACATTTTGGACAATTTCATGCTCCTAACTTTGTGGGAACAGTTTGGGGGTGGCCCCTTCCTGTTCCAACATGACTGCGCACCAGTGCTAAGCTAGATTGAAAAAATGCAGCTTAGGTAAGTTTTTAACACTGATTTTCTTCTGCTAGTAAACCTGTAAACTAGTGTGGATGAAGCCTTAGGGCTCCTGTACACTACAGCTTCTAAACTTGAGTTTAGGAGCTTTTGCCATTTTTTTGTCAAAGCTCCTAAACTCAACTCCTTAAAAGCCTATGTGTCCATGCACACATAGGCTTTTACAAGAGTAAAAAGAAAAAAAGAAAAAAAAGAAAGTGGGGCTTTAACGTACAAGTAAACTTTAACTGAATAAAATTAAATTTTGCCAAAGCACTCTGTATCATAAACAACTGCCATGTTTTTTACCTTTTCTTCCTTTATTGCATCTCAATACTGCTGATCTTTCTAGCTCTTTCGAACACTTTGTATCTACCTGCACTCACTTCTGTGTTGGCTGCATATCATCTGGAAAGCCTTCCTAATGGTGTCAATGCAAAACATGTCTGCACCCTCAGCATCAGCATGGTTGTCTCCATTGAAAGCGCATGTAACAGGGTGCCAATGCATAAGAGCAACTGGGATACAATGACAGAGAGTTTTCACTCCATAAGAGGAAGTGCCTAAACAAGGACCTTCGTGGCAAAAACAAAAGGTATTGTTTTTTTTTTTTTTTTAATTGAAAATAAGCTTTATTGATCAAACAATAGTATTGTGTACAGGGTAAACATCAAAACAGTTTCCAAGATATACACATAAGGTCGTGTACAGTATTACACCCCATATCATACCACATTTTCCCATATTATACATGCAATAACTGGTTATTTGTGTCCCATAGTGTCATGCGCATTACAGGTTTTTTCAGGTTATACTGTCTAGACCGGCCAGTCCCTACTGTAACTGCTCTACATGTGTGGTGTGTAGGTGTGCTGGCCTCTGGGGCACCCTATTTCTATATTTTACTCATATGCAGGTTTCTGGTGACTTAGCCTATTTGTCCCATATTTGGTCATATTTGGAGGGGCAACCTCTATGTAGGTAAACAAGTTTCTTATAAGGCAAAGTGTTGTTGACTTCCGCTATCCAGTGTGTGATCTCCGGAGGATTAGGCCTCACCCAGACTCTGGCAATTACCTTTCGTGCAGAAAAAAGTGTTTCGTGTATAAATATCTTTTGGAATTTATTTATCTCTGGGTCTGATAAAATTCCCAGGAGGCAGAGTTTGGGTTGGAGTGTTACAGGTAAACCCATGGTGTCATGAAGAAAGCGCACCACTTGTGTCCAGAATGCCTGAATCCGAGGGCATTTCCACAATAAATGAAAAAAGGTACCGAAGGCTTGGTTGCACATTGGGCACATTGTGGATTGATTGCTCTTGTACCTTGAAAGTCTAAGTGGTGGGAGGTATGATCTATGAATCAGAAAGATTTGAGTTAATCGGTCGGACAATTTAGGAGACACTAATTTACATGTATCGAGGGCGTCGCTCCATTCGTTATCTGCCAGTGTACCTACTTCTCCCTCCCATCTAGATTTCAGAGCATAAGCCGACGTAGTTGCCTGCGAAAGCGTCAGCATTGCGTAAAATTGAGAAATTTGTTTTTTTGGGTCAGGGCATTTTAATGCCTCCATCAATGGGTTGTTGACTAGATTAAGTTCACCCGACGGGAACTGTGAGTGAAAGGCGTGACGCAGCTGTATATACCTGAAAAACATCTGGTTTGGTAGTGAAAACTCCAGTTTTAATCTATCAAAGGTTTTTAGCCTGCCATTGTGAGTGATGTGCAACATGTAAATAATCCCCCTTGAGCTCCACACCTCGCTGTCAGGGATTGAATTAAATTCTGGGAGATTCATGTTGTGCCACAAGGGGGTAAATTCGTTTATTGCTGGCAGGCGGAGTCTATCAGTGGCCAAGTTCCAGATCTTAGCATAATGGTACAATAATGATTTACGGTTAGCATTTCTGTCTTCCCAAGTAGTTCGCCCCGTTATTACAACCATCGGGTCTTGTGACATCTGGGACCATCTAGGGCATAGAAAACGTAGAAATGTCTCTCTGTCTATCTTGTCAACGTGAAAGATTTGGGACAACTGAGCTGCAATATAATATGCGTTAAAGTCAGGTAAAGCCGTTCCCGCTAGGTCTGTGGGATTTTTCAGTTTGTGCCAGGAGATTTTATGTCTGTTGTTGCCCCAGATAAATGGCTTCATAATAACTTCCATTAATTTAAAATGTCTAAGCACCAAGTATATTGGCGAATGCCAAACCATGTATAATATTTTAGGCAGGAGGACCATTTTTACAAGGTTTATGCGTCCCATCACCCCCAGCGGGAGGCGAGCCCACACCTGTGTTTTGTGCTTAAGCATTGCAAACAATGGAGCTATGTTGAGTGCCTCATAGTCGGCTGGGTCCCTTGTAGTCCTAAATATTTAATAGTGTCTACTCTCTGCAAGGGCAGTATGGCTCTGTCTTTGGGTTGCGGAAAACTGTCAAGAGATAGTATCTGAGATTTGTCCCAGTTTATCCTGAGGCCCGGAGAATGTGCCAAACCGTTCTATTAAGTCTAGTGTGAGAGGTAGGGAGTTTTCTGAGTCGTCAAGGTATAGTAGGGTATCGTCAGCATATGTACTGATCTTTTCTGTCACTTCCCCCCTATGAAGTCCCTTTATTTTTCCGGGTGCGCCCGGATGGCTATTGCAAGGGGCTCTGCCGCCAGGCCATATAGCAGAGGCGACAGAGGGCACCCCTGTCTCGTGCCCCTGGACAATGAGAATTGCTCAAATGGCCACCCGTTCGCCAGCACTCTCGCCATCGGAGATTGATATAAAAGTTGCACCCGTTTTATAAATTTGGGGCCGAAGCCAAACCTGCCCAAGCACATCCATAAATATCTCCATTCCACCGAGTCAAACACTTTGGCTGTGTCCAGAGCAACACTCACTCTTGACCCTACGTTTTCATGGGTGGCTTGCAGATTTATGAATAATCTCCTGAGACTGAAAGACGTATTTCTGCCTGGCATAAATCCCGCCTGGTCACAATGTATTAGAGACAGGACTACTTTATTGAGGCGGATAGCCAGTATTTTTGCAAGAATTTTGATATCTACCTGGAGTAGAGATATAGGCTTGGGGGATGTGTGGGTCTTTCCCTGGCTTGGGAATTAGCACTATGGTGGCTTCTCTCATAGACGCTGGCAGTTTGGAGTCTTCAAATATGGCCTCGTACAACTGGAGTAGTCTAGGGATCAATACTTCCGAATAAGTGGAGTAGAACTCCACCGGTAAGCCATCCGAGCCCGGGGATTTAGACCCGGGGAGTTCCGCTAGTGCCCTGGAAATCTCATCAGATGTCAATGGAGCCTTTAGTTCCTCAACCTGTTCTTTGGATAACTGGGGAATTGTTAGCTCCCCCCGGAAGGATTCCATTGGGGAGGTATCTGGCGGGGCTGTGGATGTGTAAAGCTTATTAAAGAATTCCTTGAAGAGGTCTGCTACTCTATTTGATTCTGTTTCTATGACTCCGTCAGAGGAACGCAATGAGATCACCATGGGGGGGCCTGTCCTCGCTGTGCACTAGATAGGCTAACAGTCTCCCTGCCCTCTCTCCATGTTCAAATGACCGCTGTCTATGGAAAAAGTTTGCGTTTAGATTTTTCATATTGCAGCTGAGTCAACACCCTTGAGCATAGTTTGGGGCTATCAGCTCTGTCAACATTGGGGGCCTCTAGAAACGCTTTCTCTGAATCACGGAAGTTAGCCTCCACCTTAGTTATTGCTATCTCTGATACTCTTTTGAGTTTATTAATTTTGTTGGTCAAGATCATGCTTTTTATATGCTTCCCACACCAGCTGTACCGGGGTAGAGCCCTCGTTAATTAGAAAATAATTTCCCCATTCCGTCGAGAGGTCATCATCTTCCGGTAGTATAGTCAACCAGAAGGGGTTCAACCTCCATGTCGCCGGAGCGTGGCCCAATAGGGACAATGATCCGAGAGGGATCTAGGAGAGAAGCCTACATCCGACAATCTAGGGAGGAGTATCTTGGAGACTAAGATAAGTTTGATACGTGACATAGTGCGGTGTGGTGTGGAGAAACAGGAGTATTGCCTAGTTGTGGGGTTCCTAGCTCTCCAAGTATCTACCAGATTAAAATCTGTTAAAAGCCTAGCGAACCTTGTAGAATGTGATGACACTGGTTCAACAGATGAGCTACTGAGTCTATCTAAGGCTGGATCTAGAACATTGTTAAAATCACCTAGCCATATAGCCGGAGTGTTAGGATGTAGAGTCATAAAATCAAACCCAGCAGCAATAACGGCAGAATTAAATGGAGGTGGGACATAAAATGCCATAAGGAGAAGCAGATCTCCGTGGAGCTTAGCCTTTAAGAAAATGTATCTACCTTGAGGGTCAGTCACCGAGTCCTGGAGCTCAAAATGGGTATTTTTGGCTATTAAAATCGAGACCCCCCTTGAGAGCGTGGTGTGCGTTGAATGGAATGCCCACCCAATCCACAGCCGCTTGAGTACTCTGTGTGTGAGACCCTCAGCATGTGTTTCCACCAGAGCCACCACGTCTGCTCTTTGTTTCTTAAGTAGTGAGAACACAGCTGATCTTCCACGTAATAAATTTCAAGTTAGACATCTTGGAATGTGAAGATAGTAGTGAACTCCAGGACTCAGGCCCCTCTTAGTTATCAGTACCCTAACACAAATATTGCATCGAGGAGCCGTTACCAATAACACCATGGGACTAACATAATGGCGAAAACCTGCAATTGACATAGGGTAATACAGTATAGCTTGTAAGATTCTGAAACCCCAACCCCCCACCCCGCCCTGCACCTTCCGACACTGGTGCGAGCTTTTATCCCAAACATGGCATAAACATTGTCCAACCTGTGGAAAAAAGGTTATATCGTACCAATATTTTGGAGGCAGTCACTGTAATCAGAGTAATAATAAGTTCAGGAACCTTGAGGAGTATATACAGCGTAGCCATATTCTGTATGTTCCATATCAGGTGGTGAACTTTGGTAAATGGGGCGAAGATACGCTGTATACCGTTGCACATTACAGGACTCGACTCACCTCACATGGTGAGTACTCCAAAACAGATGCTCGCTCCGCCGGTTGAATGTGTGGACCGTGCATTTCTAGATTAGAGGCCAGTAGCTATAAAACATTCCACCAAGACTGGGGACGATAGGGAGACTATCGTACAAAATTATATTTGTAGTGCTTGAGTGGGAGTCTCTCGAATCACAGCCTGCCAGAACCTCCTATGAGAGTGTGCGACTATGATGTCCATCAGAGCATGTCTGCTCAACGGGAACATTTAGAATCAGGCCTGGTCGGTGCAAATCCATCGTTCAACCCCCCAGAGTCACAGGTTACACAAAGCTGTCCACCCAGCCCATGGGCTTGTATAGAGTTTCCGTCTTTAAATGATTCTGTGGGGCTGTCCGGAATATAGACCCTGAGGGGCCATGGGATGACTCAGGGCCAGAAAGGAGTAGTATAACTACTTATCTGTGGGCCTCTCTTTGCTCCAGCCATGCGATAGCAGCTTCAGGATCCTCAAAGAAATGAGCCCTGTCCTCTCCCTCCACGCGAAGCCGAGCTGGGAAAAGCATTGCGTACTTGATATTCTTTATGCGGAGGCGTCTCTTAACTTCCATGAATGTGCGTCTTCTCCGCTGCACTTCCGCAGAGAAGTCCGGGAAGACGGCAACCATTTTGTTTCCTAGGGGAATATTACCCTTCACTCTGCTGAGACGGAGTATGGCGTCTCTATCTCTGTAGTTCAAGAATTTTGCTATAAACGTGCGCAGGGGTGCTCCTGGTGGTGGTAGTCTGCCCGATAGGCGATGCGCGCGTTCGACCATGAATGTTGGCGAGAACGATTCTCTCCCATATGTATCACAAAGTAAAGTTTCCAGAAACGTGGGGGGATCTTTCCCTTCTACCCCCTCAGGGAGTCCAACAAATCTGAGGTTACAGCGTCTGAGTCGGTTCTCAATGTCATCTTGCTTTTGTAATAACTGGTTTACTTGGTGCTGCAGCTCCGTCGTGGAGTTCTGCAATGGGGGGAGGGAGTCCTCTACATTGCTCAGCCTGGTCTCAGCCTCAGTAACCCTGCCCTTAAGCTTCTGGAAATCTTGCCTTACTAATGAAATGTCTACCTTAACCTCCTCAATCCGCGCTGTGAGGGTGGTCTGACATGCTGTGATGGCTTCTTGGCATGATGTAATCGCCTCCAGCACCCTCACTGTATCCGTTCCGACAGAAGGCTCCTCTCCCAGTGCGGCAGCGCCATCTTGGCTCGGGAAGTCTGTGTCTCGTCAGCGGAATTGTCCTAGTTTACAGCCGCCGCGGTTGCCTTCTTTGGCAGCGACATATTACTGGCGGGTTCCCGGTTCAGCGGCACTGATTTATGGGTTTATAGTCACTATTTGGCGGTCTCAGGATGTTCCAAAAGGATTAATGGCCGGCGGAGCTCTGTCGATCAGCGTCCTATTCCATGCCGCTCCAGGCCACGCCCCCAACAGGTATTGTTTTAATGAAAGCTGCAATTGTGAAATGACTGAAAATGACTTTTGAAATTGAAAGTCAAAGTGATTGGATTTATACCCAATTTAAAGATGGTCAGAACCATGAGGCCCATGAAAAATTTCAGTCACATTAGAGCTTCAGTAAAGAAAAAACCCGAGGGTCATTAGAAGACCACCTAGCCAAGTAGTTGTAAAAAGAGAACCAGCGGCAGTTTTTAGAAAGTATGCAAAAAGACTTTATTGATATAAACACTATTGAATATATATAATATATATAAATTGTTTATCAACTGACCAACCCCCCGTCGAAACAGCCAATTAAAAATTGTGATAACATTGTCACACTACACAAAAAAAATACACACCATACATACAAACAGGCCCAGGACCACACACATTATCAGACAGGTTACTATGACACAGTGAATATTGATTCAGACTGTAACAGCTCAAACAGGCAGAACCTTTACCAAGAGTCCTAACCAGGCTTCAATTGGAGCACAGATTCAACTAAATACCAACTGATGTACAGTGGTCTACCTGTAAGTGGATGTTTCAGCCATAAATCACCACTGGTGGATGGGGACTTTGTTCAGCAACAGACATTGAAGCCACAGTTAAGAACTACATAGGGGCACTAATGACCAGGGATCTATAGTTCAAATTTGGCAGCTCTAGCGCAGAAAATTATTCTTCCAAGGCTGTGGATAGCGGTGAGTGATAGGACCTCTCCGCGAGAAAATGTAAGTTTAATGACGAGACACCTCACATTGTCACACTAGATACAATCGTGCTCAAAAGTTTGCATATCCTGGCAGAAATTGTGAAATTTTGGCATTAATATTGAAAATATGAGTCATCCTGCCAAAAAACTGTCTTTTATTTAAGGATAGCAATCACGTGAAGCCATTTATTATCATATAGTTTTTTGGATCCTTTTTAAATCATAATGATAACAGAAATCACCCAAATGGCTCTGATAAAAAGTTTACATACCCTGGAATGTTTGGCCTTAGTACAGACACGGAAGGTGGCACACATAGGTTAAAATAGTAATTAAAGGTTAATTACCCACATTTGTAGCTTTTTAAATGACAATTATGCCGTGTACACACGACCGGACTTTCCGGCAGAAAAGGTCAGATGGAATCATTCCATCGGACATTCCGATCGTGCGTGGGCTTCATCGGACTTTTTATTTCTAAAATTCTGACGGACATAGAAATAGAACATGTTTCAAATCTTTCCGACGGACTCAATTCCTATCGGGAAAACCATTTGTCTGTATGCTAGTCCAATGGACCAAAAACGACGCAAGGGCAGCTATTGGCTACTGGCTATTGAACTTCCTTTTTCTAGTCCCATCGTGTGTCATCGCATTCTAAATGAACGGACTTTGGTGTGATCGTGTGCAGGCAAGTCCGTTTCAGCGGAACTCCGTCGGAAAGACCGTCGGCGTCTATTCTGACAGAGAGTCCGGTCGTGTGTATGCGGCATTAGTGTCTGTGTATAAATAGTCAATGAGTTTGTTAGCTCTCACATGGATGCACTAAGCAGGATAGACACAGCCATGAGGAGGTAGAAAAGAACAGTCAAAAGACCTACGTAACAAGGTAATGAAACTTTACATAACTGGAAAAGGATTTAAAAAGATATCTAAAGCCTCGAATATGCCAGTCAGTACTGTTTAATCACTTATTAAGTGGAAAATTAGGGGCTCTTTTGATACCAAGCAAAGGTCAGGTAGGCCAAGAAAGATTGCAGCCACAAATGGCAGAAGAATTGCTCAGGATACAAAGAAAAACCCACAGGAAACTGCAGGAGAAATACAGACTGCTCTCCAAAAAAGACGGTCTGGTTGTTTTTAACCACTTCCCTACCCAGCCATAGACATATGACGTCCACAGATGGGATCTCCCATCCTGGGTGGACGTCATATGACGTCCTGGAATTCCCGGCCATCTAGGGGGCGCGCGCGCCCCCGCCGCGCTGCTCGGGACCCGGTGCGTGTGCCCGGCGGCCGCGATGTCCCGTTAACCGGGCCAGACCGTGGATATGTGTGTTTACGTCCTGTCAGTTGTGAGGAGAGCGATCTGTGTTCCCAGAACGGAGGAACACTGATCAGTCTCCTCCCATTGTGCGTCCCCTCCCCCTACAGTTAGAATCATTCCCTAGGAAACATATTAACCCCTCCCCGCCCCCTAGTGGTTAACCCCTTCACTGCTTGTCACATTTACACAGTAATCAATGCAATTTTATAGCATTGATCGCTGTATAAATGTGAATGGTCCCAAAAATGTGTCAAAAGTGTCCAATGTGTCTGCCATAATGTCGCAGTCACGAAAAAAAAAATCGTGATCGCCGCTAAAAAAATAAAAAAATAAATATTTTTTTTAAATGCCATAAATCTATCCCGTATTCCATATTTTGTAGACGCTATAACTTTTGCGCAAACCAATCAATATAGGCTTATTGCGATTTTTTTTGCCAAAAATATGTAGAAGAATACGTATCGGCCGAAACTGAGGAAAAAAATTGTTTTTTAAAAAAAAAAATGGGATATTTATTATAGCAAAAAAGTAAAAAATATTGTGTTTTTTTCAAAATTGTCGCTCTTCTTTTGTTTATAGCGCAAAGAATAAAAACCGCAGAGGTGATCAAATACCACTAAAAGAAAGCTCCATTTGTTGGGAAAAAAGGACGTCAATTTTTTTTGGGTACAACGTTGCACGACCGCACAATTGTCGTTTAAAGTGCGACAGCGCTGAAAACTAAAAATTGGCCTGGGAAGGAAGGGGGTGAAAATGCCCTGTATTGAACCGGTTAAGGAGCACAATTCAACGACACTTGAACAAACAAGAGCTGCATGGTTGAGCTGCCAGAAGGAAGCCTTTACTGGTATATTGTAACCAGGCTTTTTTGTGGAACTTGTACAGTAAAGTCTTCTTTCTGGCAACTTGACAATGCAGCTCTTTTGTGTTCAAGTATCATCATATTGTGCTCCTTAAAAACAACCACACAATCTTTTTCCTGAGCAGCCTGTATTTCTCCTGAGGTTACCTGTGGGTTTTTCTTTGCATCCCGAACAGTTCCTGTGGCAGTTGTGGCTGAAATCTTTCTTGATCTACCTGACCTTGGCTTGGTATCAAGAGATCCCCAAATTTCCACTTCTTATTAAGTGATTGAACAGTACTGACTGGCATATTCAAGACTTTGGATATCTTTGTATATCCTTTTCCATCTTTGTAAAGCTTCATTACCTTGTTACGCAGGTCTTTTGACTGTTCTTTTCTACCTCCTCGTGGCTCAGTGTCTAGCCTGCTTAGTGCATCCATGTGAGAGCTAACAAACTCATTGACTATTTATAAACAGACACTAATTCTGATTTAAAAAGCCACAAATGTGGGAAATTAACCTTTAATTGCCATTTTAACCTGTGTTTCACCTTCTGTGTCTGTACCAAGGCCAGACATTGCAGGGTATGTAAACTATTTATCAGGGACATTTGAGGGATCTCTGTTATCATTATGATTTAAAAAGGATCCAATAAAACTATGTGATAATAAATGGCTTCATGAGATTGCTATCCTTAAATAAAAGACAGTTTTTTGGCATGATCAGTCATATTTTCAATATTAATGGCAACATTTCACAATTTCTGCCAGGGTATGCAAACATTTGAGCACAACTGTAAGGAGGCCATCAGGCTAGGCTCATTATATCGCTATTAATATATTCCTTGCTGCAAGACAACACTTAGAGTGTCCATATTTCCCTTTCCACAGCCAGAGCAGCCAATGGAAAATAATGGTGATCGTCCTCAGAGACCAATCGCCTTTCTCATTAGTCCTGCAGTATTACCGCTGTACTAAATACCATTCTTAAGGGGAGAAAAATAGCAAACCATCTCCGAAACATTCACCTAGAGTGGCAGATGATACAGGGTTTCCATGGATTTCGGATGAAGCAAGGAATAGATATATTATTATTATTATTATTATACAGGATTTATATAGCGCCGACAGTTTACGCAGCGCTTTACAACATTAGGGAAGACAATACAAGTACAATACAATTCAATACAGGAGGAATCAGAGGGCCCTGCTCGTTAGAGCTTACAATCTAGGAGGGAGGGTCAAGTTATACAAAAGGGTAATAGCTGTGGGGGATGAGCTAATGGAGAAAATAGTGCAGTTATTAGATGGAGGCAGGATAGGCTTCTCTGAAGAGGAAAGTTTTCAGGGATTGCCTAAAAGAGGATAAATTTGGAGACAGTCTGACAGTTTGGGGTAGGGAATTCCAGAGGATGGGCGAGGCTCGGGAGAAGTCCCGGAGGCGGATATGGGAGGAGGTGATGAGGGAGCTAGAGAGCAGGAGGTCTTGGGAGGAACGGAGATGGCGATTAGGTTGGTATTTTGAGACTAGGTTAGTGATGTAGCTGGGGGCAGAGTTGTGGATGGCTTTGTAACTTATTGTTAGTATTTTGAATTTAATTTGTTGGGCGAGTGGCAGCCAATGGAGGGATTGGCAGAGAGGGGTAGCAGACACTGAGCGGTTTGTAAGGTGGATATATATAGATATATCTATTCCCACAATACAATAATCATCACTACAAATATTCTATGTATATGTACCCCTCAAAAAGATTACATTTGTTAGTGTGCTAATTTTTTTGGTTTCTTTTTTTAAATATCTGATCATAGTAGTATACTGTATAAGGCAATCCATCTTTCATAATGAATGCTGCTAGGGCAAATTCTACTGAAATAATATGTCTTGAAAAGTAAAATCTTCCAGTGCTCAAACAAAGCAAACTAGTAGCATAAACACTCAGCACAGGCATCCAAAATAGTAAATTGCAGAAATAGCACAACAGGGATATGTGTTCAGGTAAAAAAAAAACACCATGCATTTAGTACCACTTTAAATATTTTTGTTCCCTAGGCAGTAGGCTCATGCTATTTTTCAAGTTTCATATGCATTGAGACTGTTTTACCTAAAGACTATGAAATGTATTTTGCAAAGTGAAGCAAACTTATTTTTGTGTTATCTATCGAATCGTGTGCAGAAGTTCTATATTTTTAAATTCTCCTGCACATAATTGGATGTTTAAATTTGAAAATATCTTTTGTAAATCACAAAATGTTGTTATCAGTCAACAAAGCTTGTACTCCTTTCTCCCTTTTCAGCAGCCAGTGCATACATTCCTGTTCTAAAATATAGACTGGTAAGCATAGGTTAAAGAAAAGTTACCATATGGAAGAATCACAGGTATTACAGCAGAGTTTGAAAACCAGTTTAGCATTTTTTCAATAAATACATTTGGAGTAAACATATTTTCTTTCTCGTACATTACGGGACACAGAGCAGCTAAACGGTGGATGGTCACTTTTGAGCTCTTTGTGAGCTTCTATACTGTAACCCTGCACAGGTTCAAGGGACACCATTTCTAGATCGGATCCATTTCAAAAAGCTACTATGCTAAGATAAATGGTACCCGAGCTTCGTAAAGAAGATTAAAGGAGTGAGGTTTTACCTGTAATGCAACCTTTGGGTGCTGGACTCTGCATAGTGGTATCCTGAACACCACAGCTCTAAGGCATTCCTGTAGGGTAATGTACAGGTCCAAGGGAGTGGACCCTAATGCTAAAAGGGTACCCAGTCCTTGAAGGTCGGTGGTGACAGAACACGCCGCGATGGGTGAAGGCTGGACCTCTGGCTTAGGCTATTGTCCTGCGGCGGGAGTAGTAAGTGGCCCTGTGAAAAACCAGGGTCCAATTATTATATATACCCCTGCAACAATGTATGTTTAGGCTGACATGTTTTTAAAAAAAAAAAAAGTTTTCCTTGCTATGCTTGTTTTGCCCACTAGAGGGCATGGGTTTGCTGCTCTGTGTTTCTCTTCCCAGAGCTTCACAAGCCATGGGAAGCTTTTAAGAAAACAAAAGTTTACTTGTCTTGCCTTGGGTGCTGACAACCCACGCTAAGAAAATAATTTTACTGTTAGGGTTCTCCCCAACTTGGGAAATTTTATCAAGGGGTCACGGCACTAAAAGGTTGAGAACCACTGGGCTAAACGTAACTCTGCTGCTCTCCTAAATGATTGGAAGTACCTGGGCAATCTGAGCTGCAGCGTCTATCTGGCATTGTGGCTACTACCAGTACTACAACCTCAGAGTTTATTACTAAAGAAGTCCTAGCATCAGCTTTGACTGGTTTAGAGGGCAAAATTGCTGTAATGATCGCTCCCTTGTAAGAGGATGCTAGCTGGTTTTCCTTTTCATGGATAACATTTGTTTGGGGATGATCTTGATAAGTACATCCAAAAGATATCTGGTGGAAAGAGTTCCCTCCTTCCTGTGAAAAAGGTAGATAGAAGGCCCGTTTTTAAGGTACCACACGCTAATTTCTCAGGTTTTTCAGGACCTAGGCAGCTCCGACGGCACCAGGGATCTGCTGCCAAAGGTAAACAGTAGGGCCAGAGCCAAAAGAGGCTGTGGGTCCAAAGGTCCACTAATACTGGCACCAAACCTTCCTTGTGAAGGGACGCCTCCACTCCTGCGGGTGGGGGGAAGGTTGCTGCAGTTTGCAGGAAATGCTAATTCAGGACAGGTGGGTCATCTCCACAGTGTCTCAGGGGTACAGGCTGTTAATACACTGTTACCCTCCTCAAAGATTTGTGAGGCTCAGCGTTCCCACGGACCTTTCAAGAAAGGGCTTATTACTCCAAGCACTAGACCGTTTAGGGTGGCAGGGGGTGATCATAGAGGTCCCTGTTCCCGAAAGGGGAACAGGGTTTTATTTGAATCTGTTTCTCGTTTCCAAAGACAATCGGTGACATAAGACCAATTCTTAAGAGCACTGAACCGTTATCTCTCAATGCAGCCCTTTCAAATGGAATCAGTCTGCTCTGTCGTGACCTCTCTCCAAGAAGGAGATTTTCTGGCATCCATAGATATCAGGGATGCATACCTGCACCTGCCAATTTTTCAACCTTATTAAAGACTTTTGCGCTTTGTCATAGAGGAACAACATTTTCAGTTTGTGGCTCTGCCCTTTGGGCTCACAACCGCACCCCGGGTCTTCACAAAGATCCCAGCACCTGTACTGGGTCTTCTAAGATCTCGTGGGATCTTAATTGCAGACTACTTAGTTGATCTCCTACTCAGGGATCAATCGCTGCAGGTTTTGATAAGGAACATGACCTTCACAGTCCAATTCCTGGAACATCTTGGATAGATCATAAATTCAGAGAAATCGGCCCTAAAACTGGTTCAAAGTCTGGAATACTTAGGCCTTATCATGGACACAGTCCAAGCAAGAGTGTTCTTGCCTCCAAGAAGGGTTGAGGCCCTAATGGATCAGGTTCGGGGGGTAAGCCAAAAAAGACGCCCGTCTGTCCGAGTCCGAGTCTCCTGGGAAGGATGGTTTCCTCATTCAAGGCAATTCCTTATGCCTAGTTCCATTCCAGGGCATTGCAGCAGAACATTCTGTCTCCATGGAGCAGGAAGATGCAGGTTTTGGATTCCTGCATGATCATAAGCCCCAAGGCTCGAGGAAGTCTTGCCTGGTGGTTAGTAGACCAGAATCTGGTACAGGGAAGGTCTTTTTTTCCGCTGTCGTAGAAGGTAGTGACCACAGATGCCAGTCTTTCCGGCTGGGGCGCAATCATGGAAAGTTCCACAGTCCAGGGGAAATGGACTCTGAAGGAACAAAGATTGCCCATCAGTGTGCTAGAGCTGCGAGCAATACGCCTTGTGCTGAATTATTGGACGTCAAAGTTACATGGTCACCCGTTAAGGGTGCGAACCAACAATGCCACGGTTGTGGCCTATGTCAACCATCAGGGTGGCACAAAGAGGAGCCTGGTCCACATGGAGGTCAGTCATGTGTTACCCTGGGCAGAAAGGCATGTGCCAGTGCTGTCTGCCATCCACATTCCAGGGGTAGAGAACTAGAAAGTGGACTATCTCAGCCGCCAACAGATACATCCAGGAGAATGGTCTCTGCGCCCACAAGTGTTTATGCAGATTTGCCAGCGGTGGTGTACACCGGATGTAGACCTGCTGGCATCCAGGTTCAACTGCAAGATTTAGCAGTTTGTATCCAGAGCAAGAGATCCACTTGCGATCGGGATAGATGCTCTGGTAGTTCCCTGGACTCAGTTCTCTTTGATTTATGCATTCCCCCCGATTCCTCTTCTGCCACATCTCTTGCGCAGGATCCGAGAGGAGATGACATCAGTCATTCTGGTAGCTCCGGCCTGGACCAGGAGGGCCCAGTATCCAAAGGTAGTGAGATTAGCAGTAGGCAAGCCTTGGACACTTCTGCTCCAGGACAGGTTTCAGCCTTAGCAGTGTACTTCCAGAAGCCTTTGGCTTCACATTCCCTGGTCCGGACTTTTTTTCAGGGAGTGACTCACTTATTGCCTCCCGTTAAATCACCTCTTTGCCCATGGGATTTGAATTTGGTTTTGTCGATGCTACAGGAGCAGCCTTTTGAACCAATCAACGAAGTTCCATTGGTTCTCTGGACACAGAAGTTGGCTTTTCTTTTTGCAATTACTTTGGCTAGAAGAATCTCCAAATTGGCGGCCCTTTCCTGTAAGGAGCTGTATTTGATTTTTTGCACCATGATAAAGTGGTGCTACGGCCTGTTCCATCCTTTTTGCCTAAGGTAGTTTCTGAATTTCATTTAAATCAGGATATTGTTCTACCTTCTTTTTTCTCTCAGCCTGGCCCGCCAGAAGAGAAGCAGTTGCCCCTTTTGTATGTGGTGCGGGCGGTCAGAGTCTAACTGGAAAGGTCTGCAAGCATCAGAAGTTCTGATGCTTTTTTTGTTTTGCTGGAAGGCCCCAAGAAGGGTCAAGCGGCTTCTAAGGCATCCATTTCACTTTGGATTTGCCAGTTAATCACTCAGGCCTATGGTCTGAAAGGTAAACCTCCTCCATTTGGGGTTATGCTACCAGGGATGTTGGAACCTCCTGGGCTTTTTGCCATCAGGAGTCAGTGGCGCAGATTTGCAAGGCCACCACTTGGTCTTCGTTACATACGTTCACAAGATTTTATTAGGTGGATGTTAAGGCAGCAGAAGACTCGGCTTTTGGCCATAGTGTTTTGCAGGCTGCTGTAAATATCTGATGGTGTTTTCATACAGTGTGTCTCCCTCCCTTCAAGGCTTTTTCTCTGCGACATCCCAGGTAGTAATGTATAAGGCAGCTCTGTGTCCCGTTATGTATGAGAAAGAAAATTTTATTTTTTCTTCATACTTACCTATAAAATCAATTTCTTTGAGTACATCATGGGACACAGGGGCCCCTCCCCTCTCTTTTTGGGAGTTCTTTGCTTGCTACAAAACTGGAGTACTTCCTGTTTGTGAGGGGTTATATAGGGAATCACTTCCTGTTTTTGGTTATTCTACCAGTGTCCATTTACCTATAGGTGGCGCATAAACTAGGTAGTAATGTATATGGCTGCTCTGTTTTCCGTGATGTACTCAAAGAAATGTATTTTACAGATAAGTATGAAGAAAAAATAAAATTTTTAAAATATTTTCCTAAGACTTATTTTAGGCCTTTAGTAAATTCATTATAGATTTACAATACACAGCAGTCTTCAGTATAATAATGCCAAAAATATGTGGGAGTTGATGACACACTAGATGCAAACAGAGAAAACCACTAATATTAACTTTGATAAATAACCCTTTTTGGGAAAAGGGACACTTTCATGAATTAAAAAAAAAAGAAACAGTAAAGTTAGCCCAATTTTTTTGTATAATGTGAAAGATGATGTTACGCCGAGTAAATAGATACCAAACATGTCACGCTTTATAATTGCACGCACTCGTGGAATGGCGACAAACTACGGTACCTAAAAATCTCCATAGGCGACGCTTCAAATTTTTTTTACGGTTACCAGGTTAGAGTTACAGAGGAGGTATAGTGCTAGAATTATTGCTCTCACTCTGATGATCGCGGCGATACCTCACATGTGTGATTTGAACACCATTTACATATGCGGGCGCAACTTCCATATACGTTTTCTTTGCTGCGCGAGCTCGCGGGGATGGGGGCGCTTTAAAAAAAAAAATTCTTATTTATTTTACTTATTTTTATATTATTAAATTGTGTTTTTTTTTTTTTTTTTATGTGATCACTTTTATTGCTGTCACAAGGAATGTAAATGTGACAATAATAGGTGGTGACAGGTACTCTTTATGGAGGGATCAGGGGTCTAAAAGACCTTCAATCCCTCCTTTGCACTTCAAAGTATTCAGATCACTGCAAATGGCAATTCTGAATACTGTATATTTTTTAAAATCCGGCGCCATTTGCAGCCGAGTAAACAGGAAGTGATGTTGTGACGTCGCTTCAGTGTTTACATTCAGGAGACTGGAACTAAGCCGTTTCCGGCTTTGTGCCAGTCTGTCTCTAGCCACCAGAAGTGGCGGCTCGTGGATCGGGTCTCCCGGTGGGACGGACGGCCCAGTCAGAGTGGGGGACGGGGGGATGTCCCCTCCCGCGCGACCGGGATAACAATTGAGCGGCTTTTAGCCACATCGGTTGTTATACCTGGAAAGCCAATCACCCGCTCTAAAAAATGGTATCAGGATGATGCCTGCAGCTGCGGGCATCATCCCAGTATAACCCACTGAAGCTGAGGCCGCATATCTGCGTACGCTCGGCGCAAAGGGGATAAATTCCAATATGCAACGTTTATCCTTAAAGTGCACCTGTGACCATGAAAAGCAAAACAAGCTAAAGGCAGAATTGAGTACAGTATAAAAGAAGCTCACTGTCCAAGCCCTTTTCCCATTTTCAAAGCAAAATAGTACCAAAGTCTACAAACAGCAACCCACCTTCCCTGTGCAGTCAATTGCTGTGTAGTGAGTGGTCCACATATCTACTCCTAGTAGCAGTTGTTTCCTGAAACTACCATAGGTGATTACTATCCATTGTGGTACTATCTTGCTTTGAAAAGGGCACACACCATTGGTTTACCCAACTGTCTGCTCTAACCTGCTTTAAGTTTGTGATCAGAGGTGCATTTTAAGACCTGAAATTACTTTGGCTACCGACAATGACAAAGATGCATACATTTCACACAAGACTAAGCTTCCTAAATCTTTTTATTACCATTTTACCCATATAATTCACTTGATGTTTTCTTTGGAGTTTTTTCATATTTTATTGTAGCACATTTATGTCACTATTACCAGAATCTTTCAAATGATTATTATTTACAGGAGGATTGTACACAAAACTGATGACCAGAAACTGTGCTACCATTCCAAAGAAAACAATTCAAATGACTAATACAATTAAATTGGAGACAAATATTACATTCCAGTAGGCTATAAGGCATACTGTAATATGGATGGAAAAAAACAGTAATTACAGTATTTCATGGAAAGTAGAAATGCTATCATCATTCAGCCAGATGCACATTTTTTAGCTATCCTAACAGTTTGAAGTTTAATTTTTCTGTAAACATATATTGAAGAACATTTCAATATATACGCTGGTATTATGTTCGGTTTCCACACCCTTCAGTGGCCAGCTGAGAATGCACTAAAAATTCCTTACAACGCTTGAGACTAAAGTGCAGTCATTAACCAGGTCTGTTACATTCAGCCGTATTCAAACATCACACTTTGGGCTCATGGCAAAGACGTTTGTCAAGGTATCTGATATGCACATAGTTGTTTCAGGTCAGGAGAAGGATGACAGCCCATGAGCTTGCACTTACAGTAACAAGTCAGCAAGGGCAGCTTCCATTTGCTAGCCTGTCACCTTTTCTTGAAATCTACTTCCAGGATAAATTTTATTTCTTGAAATAATCCCACAGGCAGTGGGACTATTCAATTTGGAGCTATCCTCCGCAGTACCTCTTTTTTGACACAAAGGGTTGATTTACTAAAGGCAAATCGGCTGTTCACTTTGCAAGGGAAGCTGTACTTTGCAAGGGTATTTTCCTCAGAGCTTAGTGAATGAGGTGAACAGCAAAAGGGCCCTACTGCTTCACGTGACTAGCTTTGCGACATCAAAAAGGGCAAATGTTAAAAAATAGAAAGCAGCAAAATACAGCCATTAAGAGCGAGAAGAGGGTGAGGCAATTTGAACCTGGAGTTAAGCTGATAGACAGACCCTTCCTTTTGCAATATAATCTTTCTACTCCTTCTACATTCTACATCAGGGGTCTTCAAACTGTGGCCCTCACAGGAACTACATTTCCCATCATGCCTAGTCATGTCCGTGAATGTCAGAGTTTTACAAAGCCTCATGGGATGTGTAGTTCCGCAACAGCTGGAGGGCCGTAGTTTGGAGATCCCTGTTCTACATGATATGAAGTAAAATATAAAACACCAAGAAAAGGGAGACTCCATTTTAGAAATAGTAGCAAATCTATGGATCTGGGAACAAATATCTCTGTAGGGAATTAGAGGATTATAAGAAGCCTGCGTGTGATTCAGCCCACTAATAAAGCAGTTTTGGGTGGGCTGTCCTTTTAAATATATTATATGAAGGGTTTTTAAAAACTTTGTACACTTTTTATATTTTCGTTGGAAACGGTGAGGGTGGGAGTTTTGCTGATGGCATTAAAAAGTTGGTACGGCACTGGCAAAAGTGCATCACAAAGAAAGGTAACTATGTAGAAAAATGATGTAATTTGTTTTTGAAATTCTTAATAAAAAAAAAAGAGTTAAAAAAAAGGTGTGAAAACTTTTTGAAGAACCCTTGTAATTTACTATAAATCAGAATGGCTTTAATACTGAAATATGATCTCTGCCCTAACAATAAACAGTATACCTGCAATACGATGACAGTGGACTCATCTACAGTGATCACAGCACAGTGGCTAGTCTTTCCAAATAGCTGCAGAGAAGGGCTGCACTCTCTTTCAATAAATGTCATATTATACCTGCAACAAATTAAATCAAGCTAATGAAATAACAAAAGCGGAAGTCCGCTGATTAATTTGTTTAAACTAACAGCACACAGGAGCTAAATGACAAATTCTATATGGTGCTAGACGTGCAGAATGAAAACATTTTTTAGTTTAGTTTTGGATGGATTTGTTAAGTTAATCATTTGGTTTAGTTACATTTGTTATGTTAGAATGATTAATTTTCGTAATTTGTTTCATTTTTTCGTTCTCCATTCAAATTTTCTGTCTGTATTCGAACTGAATGTGTATCGAAATCGATTAGAATATTTGAAGATTAGTTAGGTACTACTTGTTCATAGACTGGTTAAATATTTGAGATTTTATCAGTTAAAAGTACGTTTTTCCAACATGAAAGCCTCCATTATAGACCCAACAGAATATGTTAACATGAATTTATGGCAAGTTATCATCATTAAAATTAATAAAAAATTGTTGAACTAAAAGAGTATCAACATGTGCTGGACCCCAAACACCTTGACGCTAATCATGAAATACCACTAAATTCTTTTATTGGAAATTTTGGCAACAACTTTATGCATTGTATAAAAATTGAATTACTATTACTAACATGAAACTCACATGATCGAAGATACTATCTTTTTGTTTACCTTAAGACCCACATGCATAACAATTCAGTTGAGTATAGTCATTACAAGCATATTATGCCTTCATTTGTGCACACCATCCACTGCCACCAGAATAGGGTTGGGGGAAACAAGGAGCATGAAAATGAGTATACTATACATATAGAATGCCATGTATGAAGGTCAAATGAGTTAAATACTGGTAATGGTTTGGATATGTACTGTACAATAGATTCCTATTTTATATTTGGTACAATTTATGCAAAGTAGATCAGTTCCACTGCATTTAAAGGCAGCTCTCCTTCTCATTATCGAGTAATGTAACCTATGAAAATAAAGGTAGCAGTTTTATTAGGCAAGTTAGTGCAAGAGCTAAGATGAGCACACAAAGTGCAGTAATAGTAACTGTCACCTGGTGAGTAGAGCCTGGTTATGCAGAGGAAGGCCTCTCTTGCACCTCTGACTCGGAGCACCTGGTAGTGTATACAGGTAGCGCAGGAGTGCAGAGTCACATGAGTGACGGTTAAGCGTGCTTGTTGGGTTGCTGATCCAGTAGTTCGCCAGATGGCAGTGGGTCTCCGTGGCCAGGAATAGGCTGGTGCTTAGCCGAAGAGCAGGTCCCAGCTCTGGAGGGACAGTATATTTACTGGCAGAAACATGCTTAGGCCTCACCAAGTAGATGAACTGTGCTGTTAAATATTGGAACTGTTGCCCTCTTGGGGACTTTTAGGATAAAATGGACATTCTCATGTTTGACCAAGCCTTTCTCTACTTCTTTAAATATTGAAGACTTTTACAAGCATGTATTGTAAAGGAAGCTGTTGGAACAAAGACTGCTCTTGTCACAAAACAAGGAGATATTTACATGGTATTGTGAATAAACAAAAGCTGCCACAGGACACAAGGTTATATAAACTTTTCTCGCATAGAGATAACCTAACTTATTGTGTTCGAGTGGAGAACTGTTTAAATAGCTAACACCTTGGCTCACAAAACTCATTGTATGAACTTTTAGGATGGTTTAGACAAACAAATCATTTCTAAAACACCCAGTGAGAATGTTCCAGGTCCCTCTCAACACGTTAGAGAAAGTTGAATATTGTGCCAGTCAAAAATAATTTAAGGTATCAATAAGGTTATTATAAGTCATTTTAAACTATCTCTGACATTGTAGGTCACAGAGACATTATAATGTTGGCGTCTGCGGACCCAACAACTTTGCTATGAAGAAAATGTATATGAAAGTGTGATTTTATAACTAGAAGTGTTTTAAGTAACGAATTAGTATTAGGAAAAACATATAATCATGATTATAATCATATAAGATTGTAGCCTACACTTAAGATAAACAAATGTTCAGTGGAGATACCAGAAGTTATACAGGTATCCATATAGATAATCATTTTTATGTAGTATTGATGAAATATATAACAATGTGTGTATTTCCTAGATAGACCAGTTTTACAGATATACATTTATAGAGATACAGTTATATAACCAAGTTATGTAATGATGATTAATCAAACTTATACTGAGTGTATTTTACATTAGACCGAGTACCAGAATATTTAAAGGTATATACTTATCCTTACCATTATACACCTTATGAAAATAGAACGTATTAATTTAAAAGGATGGACTCAAAACACGTGTGAGACACCTGGTGGTTGAAGGTGGTATTATTTGAACTCACTAACTTTCCAGAGGAAGTTAATCATTACGTCTCCTAACCCAATGGGAAGTGAGCCACCTCCTTTTGGGCAGAGCCATTATAATTTTTATGGTCTTATTATCTGAAATGGTATTTAGAGGCAAGTAAGATGGCAGAAAAAAAAACGGAAGGAGGAGAGAGCTCAGGGGGAGAGCTCAGGATCCACCCTGAAGGGGGGACACTGGGAGACACACACACTCCCAGACTGACACTCATGCACCATGCATGAATACATCTCTTTACATTCATGAAAATTCCTCAACACCTAATACTTAGAACTCAGAGGTCACAAGAAGTAAATCCTCTTTAGGAGTATCCATTTTGAAACTACGGCAGCCATCTTAACTCTGGTAACCAGCCAATAGGAACTGTAGCCATCCTGGAATGGGTAATTATGTCATGTTGATTTTATCTTGTATGTTCTCTCAAATATTGATATGTTCTCTCAAATATTGATGTATTGAATATTATTCAACTGATAATCATTCTCCCGAATCAATAACCGCCTGGTAGATTTTTCTCTAAAGATTCAAATTTTTCATTATATTTTTCTTTTTGCATAGTTGCCACATTTATTGACAAAACAAACGTCTAATTTATTTCACAATTTTAACCACTTACTTACCTGCAGTATAGTAACGGTTGTACGTGTGAAATACAGACGTTCTGTTTAAGTGTCAAGTTCACAAGGTTATTGATTCTACCGAGAAGTTATCATGGTGGTATTAGGTCAAAGGGACGGTGCGCCCATTTTTGCAAGTGTTTTTTTTTATTTTCAAGACGTTCATGTAACGCAATCGGTATCTTAATTTCATGTGATTATTTGTGTTTGTTTACCAATAAAATTTCTATTTTGTGTGACCACACGTCTCCGTGAATAAGTTTCACAAGTACAGACTGTGTCATATTGATTGATTTTGTATCTTAAAAATATCTTCGTTAAAAATTACTCAAGGATAATTATTATGCGGGAAACCTGTCCTTAAAAAGGCACAACTTATTCTGACTGAATATTCACGACAGCGCATATGCGTTTGCACGTTAGCACGCACTAACGCTTCTCTCCTTCCAGGTATTCAGGGAACAGGGATTCTTCTGCGGCTATTATTCTGTCTTCTGACAGAGCCTTCCTGACAGTAACCCTAACCCATGTCAAATAATTACATTCATTTTTCAGTAGAGATAGATTAGTGGAAGGTTATTTCAAAACTTACATTTGTATATAATAACTGGTTCTTGCCATATGCAGATATGTTCCCAAAAACAGAATGTTTTTTAGTAATTATACAAAAGCTGAGGAAGACCTGTCAAATAACATTGCCCCCTCCCCTTTAGTCTAAAGGGAACAAACATTTTTTGATGGAGTTGAAAATGTCACATTTGCAAAATTTGGTCCTAACTGGACCATATCTATGTAATGGTAAGTCTACCATGTCACAGAGTTGGCCATTACTAATGGGGCCTACACATTATATGATAATCAGAGGGAAAATTCAGTATTCCGAACGATTGTCAAGATTTTAATGTAGTGTGTACAAACATTTCAGACAATTCAGACCTTCCAAAAGAAAATTACTGAAGGAGCAAACTGCACAATTTTTCTTGTTACTAAACAGAACTTATAATTTTCATGTAATGTGTACTGGTTTCATACAATTAAACATCACATGATAAATACTGCACATATTTGCAAAAAAAATTTAAACATTACAACCCAGAAAAACATGTAGCCATTTGTAACCACGAAGTAAATATCATAGCTATAATAATAATAATGTATACAAATATGTATATGACTATATGTATGACACAATGGGGGTTTCGAAAGGCAAATACACTTTGCACTACAAGTGCAAATTACAAGTGTAAAGTGCACTTGAAATTGCACTGAAAGTGCACTTGGAAGTGCAGTCGCTGTAAATCTGAGGGGTAGATCTGAAATGAGGGGAAGCTCTGCTGATTTTATCATTCAATCATGTGCAAGCTAAAATGCTGTTTTTTATTTTCCTTGCATGTCCCCCCCGGATCTACAGCGACTGCACTTCCAAGTGCACTTTCAGTGCAATTTCAAGTGCACTTTGCACTTGTAGTGCAAAGTGGATTTTCCTTTCGTAAATAACCCCCAGTGTCCTTTTATCATTTTGATGAGCCTCGTTTCTGTTGTCCTACGGAGTAGTAAATAGATTCTACCCTATTTGACTAGCACTCTTGAAAGTAGCACCCAATATTTTTTTTGTTTGACCATACCTGGATGGTTTTCACAGTCTAGTTTGATCCTTAAGAGTTTGCTGTACCTGTAATGGCCATGTGTACTGTATGTGTAGCAGCCATTTTGTTCAAGTTGAGCCATTACATTTTATTTGTCATTAGCTCCTCTGTTTTAAACCAGAGATCCAGCAGCTCTGATCCCCCCTCCTCCTTCCTTCAATTTATACAATACACAAACTGTTAGATGATGCCAGGACCTTATCAATCCATTGATCAGACACACAGACCTTTCCATTACCCAATCCACAACTTTCTTTCAAATATTTCTATTAATTTTATAAAATAGAGTACAAAAGCATATGGCCAAATATTGATGTAGGTGTAAGAAGAATAATATTGCACTTAGTGCAGCCCTCAATAATTCCATTCGCCTGCTCGCATTTTGCAAGTGGTCTGCGAGTGCACGTGGTTCTGCGAGTGCACGTAGTTCTACGAGTGGTCTGCAAGTGCACGTAGTTCTGCGAGTGGTCCGCGAGTGCACGTAGTTCTGTGAGTGGTCTGCGAGTGAACGTAGTTCTGCGAGTGCATGTAAGTCTGCGAGTGCATGTAGTTCTGCAAGTGATCTGCGAGTGCACGTAGTTCTGCAAGTGGTCTGTGAGTGCACGTAGTTCTGCGAGTGGTCTGCGAGTGCACGTAGTTCTGCGAGTGGTCTGTGAGTGCACGTAGTTCTGTGAGTG
Source organism: Lithobates clamitans (assembly GCA_037952925.1). Lineage (NCBI taxonomy): Eukaryota > Metazoa > Chordata > Amphibia > Anura > Ranidae > Lithobates > Lithobates clamitans. The sequence continues at coordinate 6,770,549 of JBBGZY010000372.1, forward strand.
GTCTGCAAGTGCACGTAGTTCTGCGAGTGGTCTGCGAGTGCACGTAGTTCTGCGAGTACCTGTGTATTGCCTTGAGTATTATGCCACGTACACACGGTCTGACTTTTTGACAACAAAGGTCCGACGGTCTTTCCGACTGACTTTTTAACGACCGGACTTGCCTACACACGATCACACCAAAGTTCGACGGATTCGTACGTGATGACATACGACCGGACTAAAATAAGGAAGTTGATAGCCAGTAGCCAATAGCTGCCCGAGCGTTGATTTTTGTTCGTTGGACTAGCATACAGACGAGCGGATTTTTCGACCGGACTCGAGTCAGTCGGAAAGATTTGAAGCATGTTCCAAATCTAAAGTCCGTCACATTTTTGACCGAAAAAGTCCACTGCAGGTCCGATGAAGCCCACACACGGTTGAATTGTCCGCCGGACTCGGTCCGTCGGACCAGTCCGGTCGAAAAGTCCGGTCGTGTGTACGCGGCTTTAGTGTCAGGAAGCTAGTTGTTCGGTAATTTGGACAGGGTATAATCCCCAATCCTCATTGAATTTAATTGGTACGATGCCTGGCAGGTGTGGAGAGGCGACTCTTTGTACATCTTGCAGCATGTATGCGTTCCTTGATCATCCGATCGAGGGTGAATACTGTGGTGCAAAATGTAAGAGCATTATTTCCCTGGAAGCCCAGGTTCTGAATATGGAGAAGCAACTGTCAGCACTGAGAAGTCCCTCCATAATAAAGGAGAGCCAGGAACGTACACTGCAGGTGCTGGCAGGGGTCAGCACAGAGGTGGGTGGAGACAAAGAGGTGCAGGCACTAGGAAAGAGTAGATTGGTGACAGTCAGAAAGGGTAGAGGGGGAAGTGCCAGGGAGGCCGATCCAGAGCTGGAGCATCCCAATAAGTACGCTCCATTGAGTGACATTGGTGAAACCAGTCAGGGACCAGCACTGCTGGAGCTGAGGGACTCTCCTAGCTGCCAGGGGAAGAACTTCTCCAGTGAGAGTGGGGGGGAAGTGAAGGGAAAGGAAAGACAGATTCTGGTGGTAGGGGACTCAATTCTTAGAAGGACAGAGAGGGAATATGTAACAAAAAACTGAAGCCGCGAACAGTATGATGTCTACCGGGCGCTCGGGTTCGGAACATCACGGATCTGGTGGACAGATTCCTGGGAGGGGCTGGGGAAGACCCAGCTGTCATGGTGCACGTTGGCACCAATGACAAAGTCAGAGGCAGATGGAGTGTCCTAAAGAACGATTTTAGGGATTAAGGAGCTAAATTGAGGAAAAGGACCTCCAAGGTAGTATTCTCAAGAATACTACCGGTACATCGAGCCACACCAGAAAGGCAGAGGGAGATTAGGGAAGTAAACAAGTGGCTGAAGAGCTGGTGTAGTAAGGAGGAGTTTGGATTCCTGGAGGATTGGGCCGACTTCTCAGTCGATAACCGGTACTATTAGAGGAGATGTATGCAACAAAGTGCATATAGGGGACGCCCCTTTGGATTTTAAAGGCAGCAGGAAAATAAGAAAAGTAGATAATGATAAAAGGCAAAAACAGTGCCAACTTTATTATTGTACAAATATGGATAAAAGTGTCTAAGAGACAGGGCAAAGCATATACAATGAATAATCAATATCTTTACAAATAATTGAATATAGGACATACAGAGCATTAATTAATAATATCACCCAGTGCCATCGACCCCAAGAAACCAACCCAGTCAAAGTGGGTATGGTGGGGGTAGGTGGCTAGAAAATATATCCCGACATGTTTCGGAGAAGACCGTAGTCAAACTTGTATATTCCTTCTTCAGGGGAATTATTTTACATACAGGCGGGTGAAAATGTTTCTTGTCTCTGGAACATAAGTGTATACATAAGTAAATAACATAGCAAGGAAAAACTATAGAGTGGTCTATTCACTGGCCATTATTATAGAGAGTAAGCAAAATCACAGTACTTACATAATTAAGCTCATGTCATAAATAAGAAGCAGATAAAAGGATCATATGCTGGCTGTGGGGGTCCACCGGTGGCAAAGGAGGGGAACCCGTGGTAACACACAGAGCCGCAGGGGCACTTTCACAAGGGACGCCCAATCCTCCCTGTAGCAAACAATGTCACCATTAGGGGGAAAGATTGCACATGGAGAAAGGCAAGGAGGTGTATATCAGAGCTATAAAGTGTGTGGTGGCTGGCCATATAAAGTGCCAGGTCCCTGCAAAGCAAGGTTCCTACCTTGGTTGTAAGCCAAAGACATCTGTTGCTGACAGTCCGGTGTCCGCCAGAGGAATGGCACAGGACATCCGGGTGTGAAGCGGAGGAGAGCAAAAAGAATCCCAAGAAATTCTTGAAGTATGTAAACAGTAAAAAAAGGGAGGACAGACCATATTGACCCCATAAAGAATGAGGAAGGACATCTGGTTACAAAGGATGGGGAGATGGCGAAGGTATTGCATTTATTTTTCTCCTCAGTCTTCACGAGGGAATCGGGGGGCTTCAGTAACCAAAACTGCAAAAGTAACCAAAACTGCAGTGTTTATCCTCAGGACATATCACAGGAAGCACCTCCATGGTTAACAGAGGACAGAATTAAAATTAGACTTGAAAAACTTAACATTAATAAATCACCGGGACCAGATGGCTTGCACCCAAGGGTACCTAGGGAACTCAGTCAAGTAATTGCCAGACCATTGTTTTTAATTTTTACTGACAGTCTACTGACTGGAATGGTACCAGCTGATTGGTGAAAAGCCAATGTAGCACCAATATTTAAAAAGGGCCCAAAATACATCCCTGTGAATTACAGACCAGTTAGCCTAACATCAATAGTATGTAAAATCTTGGAGGGAATGATAAGGGACTATATACAAGATTTTAGTAATGAGAACGGTATCATTAGCAGTAATCAGCATGGATTCATGAAGAATTGTTCTTGCCAAACCAATCTACTAACCTTCTATGAGGAGGTGAGTTGCCAGTTAGATAAAGGAAGGCCTGTAGACGTGGTGTATCTGGATTTTGCAAAAGCATTTGACACAGTTCCCCATAAACGTTTACTGTACAAAATAAGGTCGGTTGGCATGGAACATAGGGTAAGTACATGGATTGAAAACTTGCTACAAGTGCGAGTTCAGAGGGTGGTGATAAATGGGGAGTACTCGGAATGGTCAGGGGTGGGTAGTGGGGTCCCCCAGGTTTCTGTGCTGGGACCAATCCTATTTAATTTGTTCATAAACGACCTGGAGGATGGGGTAAACAGTTCAATCTCTGTATTTGCGGATGATACTAAGCTAAGCAGGGCAATAACTTCTCCGCAGGATGTGGAAACCTTGCAAAAAGATCTGAACAAATTAACCACTTCAGCCCCGGAAGGATTTACCCCCTTCCTGACCAGAGCACTTTTTACAATTCGGCACTGCATCGCTTTAACTGCTAATTGCGCGGTCATGCAATGCTGTACCCAAACGAAATTTGCGTCCTTTTCTTCCCACAAATAGAGCTTTCTTTTGATGATATTTGATCACCTCTGCCGTTTTTATTTTTTGCGCTATAAACGGAAAAAGACTGAAAATTTTGAAAAAAAATGATATTTTCTACTTTTTGTTATAAAAAAAATCCAATAAACTAAATTTTAGTCATACATTTAGGCCAAAATGTATTCGGCCACATGTCTTTGGTAAAAAAAATGTCAATAAGCGTATATTTATTGGTTTGCGCAAAAGTTATAGCGTCTACAAACTAGGGTACATTTTCTGGAATTTACACAGCTTTTAGTTTCTGACTGCCTATGTCATTTCTTGAGGTGCTAAAATGGCAGGGCAGTACAAAACCCCCCCAAATGACCCCATTTTGGAAAGTAGACACCCCAAGGAAATTGCTGAGAGGCATGTTGAGCCCATTGAATATTTATTTTTTTTGTCCCAAGTGATTGAATAATGACAAAAAAAAGAAAAAAAAAAAATTACAAAAAGTTGTCACTAAATGATATATTGCTCACACAGGCCATATGTGGAATTGCACCCCAAAATACATTCAGCTGCTTCTCCTGAGTACGGGGATACCACATGTGTGGCACTTTTTGGGAGCCTAGCCACGTACGGGGCCCCGAAAACCCAGCACCACCTTCAGGATTTCTAAGGGCATACATTTTTGATTTTACTCCTCACTACCTATCACAGTTTTGAAGGCCATAAAATGCCAAGATGGCACAAACCCCCCCCAAATGACCCCATTTTGGAAAGTAGACACCCCAAGCTATTTGCTGAGAGGCATGGTGAGTATTTTGCAGCTCTCATTTGTTTTTGAAAATGAAGAAAGACCAGAAAAAAAATTTTTTTTTTTCTTTTTTCAATTTTCAAAACTTTGTGACAAAAAGTGAGGTCTGCAAAATACTCACTATACCTCTCAGCAAATAGCTTGGGGTGTCTACTTTCCAAAATGGGGTCATTTGGGGGGGGGTTTGTGCCACCTGGGCATTCCATGGCCTCCGAAACTGTGATAGGTAGTGAGGAGTGAAATCAAAAATTTACGGCCTTAGAAAGCCTGAAGGCGGTGCTTGGTTTTCGGGGTCCCGTGCGCGGCTAGGCTCCCAAAAAGTCCCACACATGTGGTATCCCCGTACTCAGGAGAAGCAACAGAATTTATTTTGGGGTGTAATTTCACATATTCCCATGGCATGTTTGAGCAATATAACATTTAGTGACAACTTTGTGCAAAAAAAAAAAAAAAAAATTGTCTCTTTCCCGCAACTTGTGTCACAATATAAAATATTCCATGGACTCGACATGCCTCTCAGCAAATAGCTTGGGGTGTCTACTTTCCAAAATGGGGTCATTTGGGGGGGGTTTGAACTGTCCTGGCATTTTATGCACAACATTTAGAAGCTTATGTCACACATCACCCACTCTTCTAACCACTTGAAGACAAAGCCCTTTCTGACACTTATTGTTTACATGAAAAAATTATTTTTTTTTGCAAGAAAATTACTTTGAACCCCCAAACATTATATATTATTTTAAAGCAAATGCCCTACAGATTAAAATGGTGGGTGTTTCATTTTTTTTTTTTCACACAGTATTTGCGCAGCGATTTCAAACGCATTTTTTGGGGAAAAAACACACTTTTTTAAATTTTAATGCACTAAAACACACTATATTGCCCAAATGTTTGATGAAATAAAAAAGATGATCTTAGGCCGAGTACATGGATACCAAACATGACATGCTTTAAAATTGCGCACAAACGTGCAGTGGCAACAAAATTACTACATTTTTAAAAGCCTTTAAAAGCCTTTACAGGTTACCACTTTAGATTTACAGAGGAGGTCTACTGCAAAAATTACTGCCCTCGATCTAACCTTCGCGGTGATACCTCACATGCATGGTGCAATTGCTGTTTACGTTTGACGCCAGACCGCCGCTTGCGTTCGCCTTAGCGCGAGAGCAGGGGGCGACAGGGGTGCTTTTTTTTTCTTTATTTTTTTTCTTTATTTTTTTTTGCTTTTTTATCTTATTTTTAAACTGTTCCTTTCATTTATTTTTTTTTAAATCATTTTTATTGTTATCTCAGGGAATGTAAATATCCCCTATGATAGCAATAGATAGTGACAGGTACTCTTTTTTGAAAAAATTGGGGTCTATTAGACCCTAGATCTCTCCTCTGCCCTCAAAGCATCTGACCACACCAAGATCGGTGTGATAAAATGCTTCCCCAATTTCCCAATGGCGCTATTTACATCCGGCGAAATCCAAGTCATAAAATGCTCGTAGCTTCCGGTTTCTTAGGCCATAGAGATGTTTGGAGCCACTCTGGACTCTGATCAGCTCTATGGTCAGCTGGCTGAATCACCGGCTGCATTCTCAGGTTCCCTGTTGAGACAGGAGAGCCAGAGAAAAACACGGAAGACGGTGGGGGGGGGGCATTCCCTCCCACTGCTTGTAAAAGCAGTCTAGAGGCTAATTAGCCGCTAGGATTGCTTTTACATGAAAGCCGACCGCTGGCTAAAAAGAATGATACCAAGATGATACCTAAACCTGCAGGCATCATTCTGGTATAACCACTCAAAGTCGTGAATGGCGTACCTGAAGACAAAAAAATGGTTAACAATAAAGCACAGTAAACGGTAAAGTATAAATAATTACATACCTGAAAAGCAAACATGATAAAACATAATAACAATAAAACATTGCAGAATAGAATACAGTAAAAAAGAGCAGAACAATAGAGAGAGAATAGAGAGAGAGAGAGAACAATAAAACGACAACTATTTTTTTTTATTTTTGTTTGTGTTTTTTTTTTTTTTACACTTTTTTTTTTGTAACTGTAACTTTTATAACTGTAACCGGTTCCAGGTTCGAGTCTCTCAAAATGCGATGGCATCTTGGGAGACCCTGTGAAAGTGTGCCTAGTCTGTGCAATGCTGTACCCTACGCTAATACTCAATAGTGAATGGTAGCGTTCAAAACATTCACCAAGTGTTACTGCAGTGCTGGTTTGACTACGACCGGGGTGTACTACGCCGCTGGTGCTTGCCAGTTCACCAAAACGCTACAAAGAAAAGTGTCAGTGATCGATCGATACTGCACTTGGGTGGGCTGGACTGGGCTGGGCCGGGCGGAGGCGCAAAACGCAGGTGCTAGCAGGTATCTGGGCTGATCCCGCTAACACTGCGTTTTTGGGAACCCTAAACTGCTGGGGACGCTAGTATAGATCTGATCGGATCAGATATTGATGCGTTCAGATACTATACCACTAAGGGAGGTGTACGGTGCGTGTACGGTGCGTGCGTGGGTGTTCGCGGTACTGGCGCTAATCTGACGCTGCCTAGGGCGACGCATATCACCGCCGGGCGATCAGGGGGCTAAACCTTTATTCGGTAATAAACGGCGGGTGCCCTGACACTATAAAAAATAAACGAACTAACCAGCGTCACCCGTAACGGTTATACGGTGATCAGTGGTGAAAGGGTTAACTAGGGGGCCATCAAAGGGTTAAAACATTTATTAGATAGTATATGGGGGTCCCTGTCGCTATAAAACACTTACGGCGAACCTAAATATTTACGTCCCTAACTACCGTCACCAGCGACACTAATACAGCGATCAGAAAAATGATCGCTTAGCGACACTGGCGACAGGGGGTGATCAAGGGGTTAAAACTTTATTAGGGGGGTAAGGGGGGTACCCTAGACGTACAGGGGGCTAAACCTTTATTCGGTAATAAACGGCGGGTGCCCTGACACTATAAAAAATAAACGAACTAACCAGCGTCACCCGTAACGGTTATACGGTGATCAGTGGTGAAAGGGTTAACTAGGGGGCAATCAAGGGGTTAAAACATTTATTAGGTAGTATATGGGGGTCCCTGTCGCTATAAAACACTTACGGCGAACCTAAATATTTACGTCCCTAACTACCGTCACCAGCGACACTAATACAGCGATCAGAAAAATGATCGCTTAGCGACAATGGCGACAGGGGGTGATCAAGGGGTTAAAACTTTATTAGGGGGGGTAAGGGGGGTACCCTAGACCTACAGGGGGGTAATACTAACTGTCCCACCACTGCTAACTGTCACAAACTGACACTATGCAGTAATCAGGGGAAAAAAAAAAAAAAACCTGCTTGGTGTCAGTTTGTGACAGGGGGGGGGTGATTGGGGGGGGATCGGGGGGCGATCGGGGGGGGATCGGGGGTGTAATATATGCCTGGCATGTTCTACTGTGTGTGTGTGTGTTTGGTGCACTCACATGTCATCTCTCCTCGGCGCTGGAACGGAAACTGCCAGACCGAGGAGAGATGACATCACATCCTCTGCCTGTGTGAAACGACACACAGGCAGAGGAGGATTCCCATTGGCTGGGAGCGATCGCGAGGGGGGGGCCACGATCGGATGGTCTCCCCCTCGTCTGTCATCGCTCCCAACCAAATGCCGACCGCAGCTGGCACCGGGGGGGGGTCCGATCGGACCCCCCACCCGCGGGAAGGCAATCACGTTTCAGGTACGTGATTTTGCCTGCCCGTGCCGCTCTGCTCACGTATATAGGCGTGAGGCGGTCGGCAAGTGGTTAATGGGGTGGGCAACTACATGGCAAATAAGGTTCAATGTAGAAAAATGTAAAATAAGGATGTGTAATCCTTAAGATCTGAACAAATGAATGGGGTGGGCAACTACATGGCAAATAAGGGTTTAATGTAGAAAAATGTAAAATAATGCATTTGGGTGGCAAAAATATGAATGTAATCTATACACTTGGGGGAGAACCTCTGGGGGAATGTAGGATGGAAAATGACCTGGGGGTCCTAGTAGATGATAGGCTCAGCAATGGCATGCAATACCAAGCTGCTGCTAACAAAGCAAACAGAATATTGGCATGCATTAAAAAGGGGATCAACTCCAGAGATAAAATGATAATTCTCCCGCTCTACAGGACTCTGGTCCGGCCGCACCTAGAGTATGCTGTCCAGTTCTGGGCACCAGTGCTCGGGAAGGATGTACTGGAAATGGAGCGAGTACAAAGAAGGGCAACAAAGCTAATAAAGGGTCTGGAGGATATTAGTTATGAGGAAAGGTTGCGAGCACTGAACTTATTCTCTCTGGAGAAGAGACGCTTGAGAGGGAATATTCTTTCAATATACAAATACCGTACTGGTGACCCCACAATAGGAATAAAACTTTTTCGCAGAAGAGTTTAACAAGACTTGTGGCCACTCATTAAAATTAGAAGAAAAGAGGTCTAACCTTAAACTATGTAGAGGGTTCTTTACTGTAAGAGCGGCAAGGATGTGGAATTCCCTTCCACAGGCGGTGGTCTCAGCGGGGAGCATTGATAGTTTCAAGAAACTATTAGATAAGCACCCAAATGACCGCAACATACAGGGATATACAATGTAATACTGACATATAATCACACACATAGGTTGGACTTGATGGACTTTGTGTCTTTTTTCAACCTCACCTACTATGTAACTATGAGTGGATTTTGAGGGCTGGCGAGGAAGTGGAGGTGAGCACCGCCGGCAGCGTGGGTTGAATGGGAGTCCTTCTTCCAGCGATTGCGGATGGGAAGAGAGAGGAATGCCACCCGAATGATCAGAGCGCAGGGAATACAGCGATAACAGCTTTTATTTCACATTGCTGTGTTCCCCGCTGCTCGCTGTCACATACAGCCCCTCCTCCTGGTCCCGGGACGGGTGTTCTGTCAATCAAAGTTCCCCTGTCCAGGGGTCGGGGCTGTATGGGAACACAGCAATTGAAATGAAAGCTGTTATTGCTGTGTTCCCTGCGCTCTGATCATCCAAGCAGCTCTCCTGTTGCTTTACTCCCCTGCACAGGTAGGCTGCATGGTGGGCACAGGATGCATTGTGGACACAGGCTGCATGGTGGGCACAGGCTGCATTGGTGGACACAGACTGCATGGTGGGCACAGGCTGCATTGGTGGGCACAGACTGCATGATGGGCACAGGCTGCATTGGTGGACACAGGCTGCATGGTGGACACAAGCTGCATGGTGGGCAAAGGCTGCATTGGTGGGCAAAGACTGCATGATGGGTACAGGCTGCATTAGTGGGCACAGACTGCATGGTGGGCACAGGCTGCATTGGTGGGAACAGGCAGGCTGCATTGGTGGGCACGGATAAAGTTGTTAATATTTATTTTTATAACTTAATTATGCATAAAAGTCCATCAAGTCCAACCTATGTGTGTAATTATATGTCAGTATTACATTGTATATCCCTCGGTCGTTCAGGTGCTTATCTAATAGTTTTTTAAAACTATCGATGCCCCCCACTGAAACCCCCGCCTGTGGAAGGGAATTTCACATCCTTGCCACTCTTACAGTAAAGAACCCTCTACGCAGTTTAAGGTTAAACCTCTTTTCTTCTAATTTTAATGAGTGGCCACGTGTCTTATTAAACTCCCTTCCGCAGAAAAGTTTTAACCCTATTGTGGGGTCATCAGTATGGTATTTGTTAATTGAAATCATATCCCCTCTCAAGCTTCTCTTCTCAAGAGAGCATAAGTTCAGTGCTCGCAAACTTTCTTCATAACTACTATCTTCCAGACCCTTTATTAGCTTTGTTGCCCTTCTCTGTACTAGCTCCATTTCCAGCACATCCTTCCTGAGGGCTGGTGCCCAGAACTGGACAGCATACTCCAGGTGAGGCCGGACCAAAGTCTTGTAGAGTGGGAGAATTATCGCTTTATCCCTGGAGTTAATCCGCTTTTTAATGCATGCCAATATTCTGTTTGCTTTGTTAGCAGCAGCTTGGCATTGCATGCCACTGCTGAGCCTATCATCTACTAGGACCCCCAGGTCCTTTTCCATCCTAGATTCTCCCAGAGGTTCACCCCCTAGTGAGTAGATTGCATTCATATGTATAAAAACCTTCAATTGCATCATAATAAAGCAGAACAGTTATTTGGAAAGATGCTGAGTGTATCTTTTGTCTCTGTTCCTTACTGCAGTAGTTATTAATAATTTGGAACCACTAATCAATATGACGATAGGAGTTGTCTATCTATAAAATGTCCTGGTCAAGTGGCGAGCTTTGCCTAGGAGGGGCTTTACAGGTGACCCTGAGAATCCGAAATGAGGAGCTTGAGACGATCCAGGAATTTCTAATAATCAGCCGGCTGAGGTAAGCCTTTTGCTTACATTTGAACAATGGATGGTGACACAAACTTAGTGGAAGGAGACAATCAGCCCACATCCCTGTGTTCATATACAGTAGAAAAAAATTTATTTTTTCCTCTTAATTGGGATTTTGAAGGGCGGAGGTCTCCAAAAAGTATAACAAAAAATGTATAAAAAATGTCAAATTTTATTATATCAAAAAATTAAAAGCATAACACATACTGAATAAAGAATAACAAATAACGAAAAAAATATTGCAGATGCCAGAATGTACAAATGATGGTAATACAACAAGGATATACAAAACAAGTTGACGGAACTACACTTAACCCATAGAAGCTGTTTAAGCAAAGGCGCTAATTAACAGTGCAGGCCCAACGCGTTTCGAGGTATTTTATAGTGATTGCGACCTCTTCTTCAGGGGCTGGAGGTAAGGTGTATATCCATCATAATATTGCAAGATCAACATCACATGGCATCCGATTCAGGAGAGGGGGAGGGAGAGAGTGGTTAGCCACCGGGGTCCAGAACCGAATATCAGCGCCACTGCCGCGAGACCAAGATCGTCAGCAGATCAGGACCGGGCACAAAGGGCGTCGCGTCCATCAGCTATTGCTGTGTAGGGACTAAGGTTATCTCTACTCTGGCTCCAAAGAATGGATGACCATCAGCTGATAACACCCCGAGTGATTGGGATTATGGAGATATTATAAAATGGAGGTGTTGTCTATAGTGGCTAATGGATCTCAAAAAGCAGTAATCCAGGAGGAGATAACAATAAAGCACCTATGGTCAGCAGCTTAAACGGTCACAGCAACTGCACATTCAGTTCAGTATCCTCCCAGCGAATTAAGAGGAAAAAAAAATTTCTATTGTATTTTGCTTACATTTGAGTTATCAGACTTCCTTGATCAGTAAGACATTTTCGTGACAAAGGGTACCTATTTTACTCCCCTTAATCGAACTGTATTGATTGGTGGTTATATGTTATGTTGTCACTGTCTACTGTCCATCGGAGTGTTTTAGATAAGAAAGGGAAGAATAGTGCTGTTCACAGGTATATGTAGTGCACATCTGCTAGATAAAGTAGTTTAGAGGCAAGAGGGTATAGGCACAGGTAGAGAAGACTGGCCAGTCATTATGGGCATTAAATTAAGTAATTGAATGAAGGGTAAGAGACCCTCAAAAAATGCCCAGCGCAAGAGGAGCGCTATATATGAACTGAAGCTGCGGTTCCGCCTATACTGAGCCCCTAGATTAATGGTTAAAGTGGACATGGATCCACAATGGGTAACTGGGTTACCAAAGTCCACAGGGACTAAGAATCATGCAGAGTAAACAGCTAGAGAAACAGCTATCTATGTGAGCAGGATGGATCAAGGGTGACAATTAACACTAGAGAGAAAGGGACTTTTTCATGCTAAGTTATGGGATGAATTTGCGGTCAGGCACTACAACTAGTAAAGTCAAAAACAGAGAAATGAGAATTAAAACAGAATACTTTATATGTTGTCAGAGAGGGAAGATGGGATGGGTACTGAATCTGATAATCTATGAGCGTCTGATCATAAAAGGTACAGTATGTGAAGTATGGTATTACAATACATTGGATGCAAATGATCTCTGAACAAAATAAGGAAAGCAGAAGTTAAGCAAGGAAATATAGAAAGAGTTAAAAGAAATCGAGAGAATGATATGCATGTGTTGTGTACAAATGGGAAAAATGTAAGCGATTTTAGAGAGATATTGGTGTATGTGTGAATGCTTTAGTTCTATCGCTTGTGTGTGTCATGTATGCAGATGTGACCCCCTCCTTTGCTCTCTCATGAAAGAATGTGGCTGGGATGAAAGGTCAGTGATAAGCTGGAAGGACACCATGCGAATTTCATTGTTTTAGACAAAACATTTATAACAAAATTGCCGGGTTAAGGAATCTAATGATAAACAATGTGATCACAATTATCTTTGAATCTGTTTTCCAAACATGGTAAAATGAAGGTTACATTTAACTGTGTAATACACAAATTGAATATCCTTTGATAATGGAAACAGTGCATTTAAAAAAGGGAAATTAAGTAAAATTAAATAATATGTCCCCCTTTAAGGAAATGTATCTGTGGATATATATTAGTGTGTGATATTGAAATTATCATTTGAGTATTCATTTCTAATATGAGTTTAACAATTTTATTAATAATATAGATATATTGAAACTGGTTTAGACAACCTTTAGTTGGAAATGAAATCTTAAGGGCTGATAATAACTTGATGTGCAGTCCATGATGTGAGAGTAATAATAAATAAAATGTAAATATAACAGATCCATCACATCAAGTCCACACACCCTGTTAGGATAGATGCCACCTGCAGCCAGTTGTTTTATAGTTTTTGATGTGGCTGAGTGCTTTCTGGTCCATCATACAGATTGTTGGTCCTTTTGTTTTTATTTATTTTTATTTTTGAAATCCAAAGCATGATGTGTGGAAATGTTGTGCCCCTTTTCCTTGTAAGTGCCGTGGTATAAGCGGAAGAATATTTTGGATTTATGGACATCTCTGCATGACAGCAGGGTATTGTTATCATTTATTATAATAATGCCAGGAAAAAGTTGTCTTTTTGAAACCAGAAACTGGAGTTCTTACACAAACAGCATGATAGAAAAAAGCCATTGTAATATATTTATGCAAGCTGGACGCAGTAAAGAAGGTTTCACCCTAATATATCAGAGCTGTAGCTTTATGCAAAGGTGCTATTAGACAAAGTTACAGACATTATTTTGGTCAAATATTTAATTATTAAATGGTCTCACATTCAGCGCAGCAAATATACAGCTAACTAAATATTTGTCTAATGAAAGGTTCAAATTATGGATTTTTGTTACCATAAACGTACAATTGTAATATTAAAGCGGAGTTCCACACAAAAATGGAACTTCCGCTTTTCGGAACCCTCCTCCCCTCCGGTGTCACATTTGGCACCTTTCAGGGGGGAGGGGGGTGCAGATACCTGTCTAAGACAGGTATTTGCACCCACTTCCGGCATAGACTCCCATGGGAGTCTATGCCTCTTCCTGTCCCCACCGCGCTGTCTGCTGGGAACACACAGCTCCCAGGAGAGAGCGGGGACCACTAGGGACGCGCAGCGCGACTCGCGCATGCGCAGTAGGGAATCGGGAAGTGAAGCCGCAACGCTTCACTTCCTGATTCCCTCACCCAGGATGGCGGCGGCAGCTGCCGAGAACTGAGCGGGTTCTCAGCGTCCCCTGCCGACATCGCTGGATCCTGGGACAGGTAAGTGGCCATGTATTAAATGTCAGCAGCTGCAGTATTTGTAGCTGCTGGCTTTTAATATTTTTTTTTTTTTGGCGGTGTGGGTGAACCCCCGCTTTAACCACTTCAGCCCCGGAAGAATTTACCCCCTTCCTGACCAGTGCGTTTTTTGCGATTCAGCACTGCGCCACTTTAACTGACAATTGCACGATAGTGCGATGTGGCTCCCAAACAAAATTGATGTACTTTTCTTCCCACAAATAGAGCTTTCTTTTGGTGGTATTTGATCACCTCTGTGGTTTTTATTTTTTGCGCTATAAACAAAAAAATAGCGACAATTTTGAAAAAAAACGCATTATTTTTTACTTTTTGCTATAATAAATATCCCCCAAAAATATTTTAAAAAACATTTTTTTTCCTCAGTTTAGGCCGATACGTATTCTTCTACATATTTTTGGTAAAAAAAAATCGTAATAAGCGTTTATTGATTGGTTTGCGTAAAAGTTATAGCGTTTCCAAAATAGGGGATAGTTTATGCCATTTTTATAATTTATTTTTTTTTACTAGTAATGGTGGCGATCAGCGATTTTTATCATGACTGCGACATTATGGCGGACACATTGGACATTTTTGACACATTTTTGGGACCATTGTTATTTATACAGCAATCAGTGCTATACAAATGCACTGTTTCCTGTGTAAATGACACTGGCAGTGAAGGGGTTAACCACTAGGGGGCTCGGGAGGGGTTAAGTATGTCCTGGAGAGTGTTACTAACTGTGGGGGGGTGTGGCTGCATGTGACACGTCACTGATCTCTGCTCCCGATCACAGGGAGCAGAGATCAGTGACACTGACACTAGGCAGAACGGGGAGATGCTATTTTACATTAGCATCTCCCCGTTCGTCCTCTCCGTGATCGAGTCTGCGGGACCCGCGACCCGACTCACTGAGCTTCCGGCAGCGCGCACGCAATGGCATGGCGGCAAATTCAAAGGGGCGTACAGGTACACCCATTTGCCCAGCCGTGCCATTCTGTCGACGTACATCAGCGTGCGCCGGTCGGGAACCGGTTAATGTGATACCTACGTAATCATGTGTATAAAAACCTTCAATTGCGTCATAATAAAGCAGAACAGTTATTTGGAAAGATGCTGAGTGTATCTTTTGTGTCTGTTCCCTACTGCAGTAGTTATTAATAATTTGGAACCACTAATCAATATGAGGATAGGAGTTGCCTATCTATAAAATGTCCTGGTCACTTCTGTGTTTACGGGTTGCATCGTGTGTGCTCCTTTGATCTTCCACCCTCCGATGTTCCAGATGCCAACACTACGATTGAAAATTTCTCCAAAATCTTGTCCGACGTTAATCATGCTATTTCTCGCTCTGTGCAGGATTTTTTAGAAAATGGCTGACAAGAGGCACTCAAAGGCACCAGGATATAAAGTTGGTGACAAAGGGTGGCTATCATCTAGGAATCTGTCCCTGCATGTTTCATCTAAAAAACTTGGCCCTATGAAATTATGGAGATTGTTAATCCTGTGGCCTGCAGATAAAAACTTCCCCCATCCATGCGCATTCCAAATGTCTTTCATGATTCATTGTGGAAACCTGTTCATTCCAGCCTCCAAGTAAATGAACCAGAACCTGTGGACGTGTTGGACAGTCAGGAATATGAAGTGGCATTTATTCTTGATTCCAGACGAGTGCGCAATTCCTTACAATATCTCGTTCATTGGAAAGGTTTCAGCCCAGAGGATCGATCTTGGGTCCCAGCTCATGATCTTCATGCTGACCGACTTAAGAAGAAGTTCCATCTTCGTTTTCCAAGTAAGCTTGGGGGTGCAGGAGCAACTCCTCGAGAAAAGGGGGGTACTGTCAGTACTAGGATCCCTTTAGGACCCAGTAGAACTCACCTGACACAGCCTTTGCCTGGGAAACAACAGTGATTGGCCAGCTAACCTTTAAATCACCTGTATCAGCACACAATCAATGCTCATGATACAGTTGCTTACCTTTGAAAGCTATTGCTTGAACCAGCTGACATCGGCTCTGTATATTTCGTGCATGACCCAGCTAGTTTTGACCCTGCTTGCTCGCTTCTGATTCGGTACCATTTGGACTCTGGTCTACCTGTGTATGACCCAGCTTGCCTAGACTACGCTTGCCTGATTATACTGTAGTGCCTTCATCTGTAGTAGTGAACTACAAGGTCCAGCCAACGCCTACATTCATCTGCAGCGGTGAATTACAAGTCCCAGCTGACCTGCTCTGCTTAGACCTGCTCATGGTATGTGCTCTTGTTCCTTGAACTCTTTGCATAATCAGTACACCTGAACTGTTACCTGTTATTTTCTTCTAGCCTGACAATAAGCCCTTATACTGAAATAAACATTCATATTGCCTAGTAAAAAAACAAATTTGATTTCATCTTTCATATTTACATATACTGTAGCTTACTATGCATATGTGCAATATCATAGTTATACCTTGACTCAAGCAGATGCAGTATCTCGGGGTTATTTGTAAGTCCTTCTGATGACAGAAAAACGTAAGGAATTTGAATGTGTAACAGGAGCTCGTTCTCACGGTATGTTGAGGTCTCTTAAAAAAAAAAAAAAATTAGCACAACAATAAGTTAGCATTATGAAAAAATCATGAATAGAACATTCTATAATCTTGTAAGACATATCTAATGTAGTCTTGCAGTACTAGTGTCATTGGTTTGAATTTAATTATGGCTATAGGAAAAAGACTGCCTAATGCCCTGTACACACGGCCGGTTTTCCCATCGGAATAAACTCTGAAGGTTTTTCTGACAGAATTCCACTCAAGCTGTCTTGCATACACACGGTCACACCAAATTCCGACCGTCCAGATCACGGTGACGTACAACACGTACAACAGGACTAGAAAAAGGAAGTTCAATAGCCAGTGCGCCACCCTTTGGGCTCCTTCTGCTAATCTCGTGTTTATCTAGTGTTAGTAGAAGTTTGGTGAGAGACGATTCACGCTTTTCAGACTTGTGCTTTTCAGATCGTTTTACTGCTGTTCAGTTTGTGCTTGTGGGGTTTGTATGTGTTGTTTAGTGCATGTAGTCAGTTCGTATCTGTTTTTCAGTGTGTTCTTGTCTACTCGTTTCTGATTTTCAGCTTGCTCTTCACAGGCCTTCCTGTTCTTCAGTGCGCTCTGTTAGTTCATTTTGAGTAGGCTTGAATGGAGGAGAAGATTTGGATGCCGCACACCGGATGTAGTCAAAAAACTTCACTTTATTGAAAAAATGGGATCATCAAAATGACAAGACTGTCATGCAGAAAGTACAGGTAAGCTGACGCGTTTCGCACTCAGGACTGAGTGCTTACTCATAGCTCTTATGCCCCGTACACACGGTCGGAGTTTCCGATGGACATTGTCCGATCAGAGCGTGTTGTCGGAAATTCCGACCGTGTGTGGGCGCCATCGGACATTTTCCATCGGATTTTCCGACACACAAAGTTGGACAGCAGGAGATAAAATTTTCCGACAACAAAATCCGATCGCGTCAATTCCGACCGTGTGTGGCCTGTTCCGACGCACAAAGTGCCACGCATGCTCAGAAGAAATTCCGACACGGGACAGCTCGTTCTGGTAAACTTAGCGTTCGCAATGGATACAGCACTTTCGTCACGCTGCCATGTAAAAAATGGTTTAATACAGCGCACTCTCTTCTTCTTTATAATGTGACAGGAATTAAGTAGTTTTGCTGCTCATATTCACACACACTTCTCACAAAGTTTTATTTGTGTTTTTTTAGTGGGATTCCCTCAATATATTGTTATTAGTTGTCACATCTGACAGTTTTATATTTTTTATGTTTTTTTTTTTTGTTTTTAAGCCTTTTTTTTTCTTTAATGTTTGGATTTTTTCCAAGGCTGATCTTTGTTCAATGTTATTTTTATTTTTACTCCAGAATATTTTTGTGTGTGTTTTGTGTGGCAAGTTACCCCAACACCATTGATATCTTTTATTATTTAATCTCCATGAGATTTTTTGTTGTTGGTGTCCCTTGTTCATTTCACATTGTATATTAGAAATGTACCTGAATCCTCACAAACAAACCATCATTTTTGAAGTAAAACACATAGGAGAGTATAGTTCAAAACAAAAATCCTTTATTAAGGGCTCAGAACCAAACAAAGAGGAAGGCAACACTGGATCAACAGGAGAAATTAGTGAAGCCTGGGACCCCCACGGCAGACATCAATTCTTAAACCTCAAAATTGGTGGCCTGAGGAGTCCATATGTAAGGGAGGGCAGTCTGGTCCGGGATTCACAGAGATCCGGATAGCAGCAGATGACATCAGTGTCCCCAGGCTGTGGTACCACAAGAGGCTGCATCTTTTGGCCGACCAGACTGGATCCAGGGTCCTCACTGTCTGGTCTTCCTTTCACACTTCCTTCGGGGCTGTGGCTGTGCAGTTGGAGATGTGGCAGGAGGAGGAGTAGGACCTGGAGGAGGAGTAGGACCTGCAGGAGGAGGAGGAGGACCATCCCAAAGCTGTGTGTGAGGTGTAATTTGGCCCCTCACACCTTTCGCCAGAGCCTCTGATATGAGGGCCTCACACATGGCTTTTTGGCCCTCCTCCATCCTCTGCATTTTATAGGCTATGAATGCAGCAATGTTCTCCTGCCTGGTGTGGGGTGCTCCCAGGACCTCTGTAGCCCTACAAAAAAATCTGATAGCAGCCTCCTCTAGGGTACTCCTCCTCCTGCCACTTTCTGTTTCCAGGGGGGGGTGGAGGGACCTGCAGATCAGCCACCTCCTGGCTGAGACTTCCCTGTGTATGAAAAAGGGACATGGTTTTAGTTTTTGCATCATCAATCACAATCATAAATTAGTACTCCCAACTAACATCTAGTTAACAGCATTGATTGGACAAGCAGAAATATTTAGAGGAATGCTATACCTGGCTCAATCTGGGCTCCTCCACATGTGGCCTGGAAGGCCCAGGTTGGGCGTCAGAAGCCTCAGCGGGGGGGGAAGGAAGCGTGGAAGGAAGACTGGAGAGTGATGACCTGGGTTCAGTCTGGCCTGCCAGAAAGTGCAGCCTGTCGTAGTACAACATCCTGGGGACATAGATGTCATCTGCTGTTCCGGATCTCTGTGAATCCAGGACTTTATTGCGCTCCCTCAGATATGTGCTCCTCAGGCCACCAATGAAGATCTTTAAATAAGTGATGTCTGCCGTGGGGATCACCTGCTTCACAATTTCACACAATTGCTCCAGTGCTGCCTTCCTCTTTGCTTGGTTCTTGTAATGGGGGTGTTTAATCTCCCACAGACAGGGCAGCTCCCTTAGCATCTCTATAAAGACTGAAATGAAGTCCTGATCTTTCAGTACCATATCCATGTTCACTGCAAGACACAACACAAGACAAAGCCTAATGTCACACCAAACTCTCATAATCTTGTTACAATATAGGCCTCAATCTATAGAAGCAGTATAGGCCCAAGTTTGTCTCTTACCTTCGTTCTTACGATCGCCGCGTTCAATGCTCCTTCCTCCGCTCACAGATCAAACGTAATACGCACGCGTGTTACGCTTTATATACACTGCGCATGCGTGTAACTCCGCCCGCCCCTGACGTTCTTTCTAGTGTATTCCCCGCCCCTTTTCATTCGGCGCAGTGGGTGAAGAGCATGATGGCGGAGTTAGAGCAGGTGTGTGCTAATTCTAGCAACGAGGAGGAGGAGGAGGAAAGCCCGGATCCAGGCACGTCCCGATCCAGAAGGAGACGTTTTAAAGCCACAAATATGTCGTTTGGGGAGATGTTGGAGATGGTAGACATCATGAGGAAGTCCGACTATGACGGAAAATATGGGCCTTACCCCCACCCCAACATCCGAAAGGCCAAAATCATTGGTAAAGTGGTCCGGAGTCTAGAGCGGAATTTCGGGGTACGAAGGTCTAAAGATCAGCTCAGGAAGCGGTGGTCGGACCTGAAGTTGAGAGAGCCAGAGCAGTACCGAAAGATCCGGAGAGTGCTGCAAAAAAGTAAGTAGTTGTGCTGTGTTCCTATTCTTTCTGTCTTTATTACGTTCGTTCTGCTCCATATGCTTTGATTAGTTGTAACGTTTCCAAAGGTCAACTTTAATGTTCATGGGCACATTATTCGTTTGTATCAAACATTTTTCTTTCGGCCTCTAGAACACCATTGTTTAGGCCATATGCATTTTCACACATTTTTGGGGGCCTACTTGGATGCCAAATATTTGTTTGTGTAGATGGGTTTGTTACTAGAATGAAATGCAAACTAGATTGTGTGTAAGGAGAGGACACTGAGCAGCTGTTTTCACATCTGGACACTGGAGCACTAGTGTGGGACACAAGAACACCATTTTTATTAGGGGGCCACACAGGTGCTCCAGTGTATACTATAGGGGGGTCTCCATCTGTGAAGCTTGTACCAAACAGGTAAAGTATTGCAGCTTGACAAAGGGCAATAAAAAATATACATCTTGGAACTCGGCTAAAATAGACAATTGTACCCCACTTCCAAGCAATGTTTCCTATTTCTATAGTTCTGCCATCAAATATCTGTGTGCTAAGTATACCATTTTTGTTTTACATAGGGGAGAAAAGACTCGGACACCCCTCATCCGAGGAGACCAGAGACCCCCCACCTCTGGAAGAAGGGGAAATACCGCAAACCCAAGAAGCTGAGCAGGAGGAAGAAGAAGACGTGGTGGAGATTGGCACCACAACAGGTGAGTGTCTGCGACCACAGGCTCAGGTAAAAGAGATGGCTGGTGGCAGATTTTTGAGACCTTTTTTTTTGTTCTTTATCTCTTTTTAGGTGATCGTGATGTGAGGGATCCAGAACGCTTTACATCTGAAAGTGCCCAGATACTGATAGGGGAGATCATGGGGTGTAATCTCCAATTGCAAAACATCCAGCAACAAATCAGTGATGTTATTAAAAAAAATAATAACATCATTGATGTTTTGGGGCGAATTTAAAACCTACAAAATCACCTGTTTTATCGTACCAAACTTTTTTCAATGTTTAGAAAAGCCAAATTTGGAGGATGCACACAGTGTGCCAACATGTGCTATCTGCCATCACGGGAGATCAATGGACGCGTTTTGGGGGGGCAACCCCTTCCTCAATTATAAAGTAGCGTTGAGGAAGGGCTTGCTCCCCCCAAACACGTCCCTTGATCCCCCCTGATGGCAGATAGCACATGTGGACATTTGTAAATTGGTGTGCATCTTCCAAATTTGGCTTTTCCAGGGGTGATTTCCCCCCATCTGAACGCTATATCAAACCCAGTTCCTAAATACTGATGTCTGATATAGCCTTCAGGTTTTACCTAATGTGAACTTTGTAAGTTCAAGTTTTTTGGCTTTCTTGTTGGTTTTACACAGGCCTGTTTTATCTGAAATGGATATTTTGATTTTTCATAATGCTACTGCAAACATTTTATACAACAAACATGTTGGTTTGTTTTAAAAACCTTTGGTAAATGCGCATGTGATTGTGCAGGTATAAAAAAGTGCCTTACTCAAGAATGTGTGGATTATTGTCTCAACACTACAACACTTTTGGGGTGATGTAATTGTTGTTTTATGCACAAATGGGGGTTATTTCCTAAGGGCAAATCCTCTTTGCACTACAAGTGCAGGTTCAGTGCAGTTGCAAGTGCACTTGTAGTGAAATGTGTTTTTGCATTTAGGAAGTACCAGCCAACACTGTTTTTTATAAGGTTACCCAATCACGACATTTTCTGCACTCAACACATTTCTGTCAGGGTCAGCTAAAACAAACACAAGCAGTAAATGTCCACCAAGAATTTCTTTTGGTTGTTTTTTATTTGAAAAAGGTGTCACATATTGTCTGGCATATTGATAGCCCCCCTACCCGCAAAGAACTCCAGGTATCGTAACCGGACATCACGGGCATTCAGGGAGGGCAAGCCAGGACGGCCGCTTTCAAGTGCCGTCATTGTTGATGTTTTTGGGATTCCGGCCTCAGGCCCAACTGAGCCAGCATAGTTGGCTGAATGTTTTCGTAGAAAATTATGGAGAACACAGCAGGCAAGTATTATATGGTTCAGTTTATACTCCGCCATATGGATGGGTGTCATAAATAATCGGAACCGGCTGGCCAGGATTCCAAATGTGTTCTCCACCACTCTTCGGGCTCTGGCCAGCCGGTAATTAAAAACCCTCTGTTCCGGGGTGAGGGTCCTCATCGGGAATGGCCGCATCAGGTGGTCCCCCAGCGCAAATGCTTCATCAGCAACGAACACAAATGGGAGACCTTCAACATTGTCCTCTGGAGGTGGCAAGTCCAAGCTGCCATTCTGGAGACGCCTGTAGAACTCCGTCTGGGCGATCACTCCACCATCGGACATCCGGCCATTCTTCCCCACGTCCACATACAAGAAGTCGTAATTAGCCGACACCACCGCCAACATCACTATACTATTAAACCCCTTGTAATTATAATAGTAAGACCCCGAGTTGGGTGGTGGGACGATGTGGACGTGTTTCCCATCAATTGCCCCTCCGCAGTTAGGAAAGTCCCACCGCTGGGCAAAGTGGGAGGCCACAGTCTGCCATTCCTGTGGCTTGGAAGGAAACTGTTGAGGAAAAAACAATAAACATTACTATTTTTTCACAGAAACCTGGCAAGCAGATTAGACACAAACATTATGGGTCAACCTCCAGATAGCATTTATTAAGGGGAATTTAACAACAACAAAGTATAAGGTACACCTATCATATCCCCCCCCCTCTCATGGGCCATTTTTAACATTATAGGGGGGGGAACTCTTGGACAGGTAACCCTCTTCACTTCATTGAGAGATGAATGCCTAAATACAGGGTATTACTTGGCACAGCCCCTCCTTAGTTACACTATTGGCAGCCCACTGGACAGGTAAGAAGTGTCATAATACAAAGATATAAATACACACTGTACACATTTGAGCACATTTGGACATTCTGCTATTACCTATCAAGATCATAATAGGATACAAGAACTTTAAACAGTACCATTGGAAAGTATACAGGCAGGCCCTTGCACTACATGCTTTGGGGAATTCATCCATAAATCTGAGCACTAAAGAGGTGGGTATAGTATGTATGGGTTTGGCAAAGTCAGCAGATAGATGATTGAGGATAGAGAATTGGGATCAGCTGACTTAGCAGTTGGGGGAGGGAGGGTTACAAAAAATTTGGGGACACCACAAAAAAAAGCCTCTGGCCCTCTGCCTGAATTTAAATCAAAAATAACATTTCAAAACATTTTAGGGGGTGTTTGGGGTAAAGCACTACTATGGAGCTGATAAAATACATTGTTAAGTGACTACATGAGGTGAATATAGGGGCAGGAGAGCATGCTGGGGAGGTTATTGAAGGGCAAATATGTATGAAGGACCTAAAATAATAATTACATAAAAATCCACCATGCATGAGGACAAAGGGGACATTCACAGCATATTACAATCATGGTAATTAGGGAATGAGGAAAGAAATACAATATATTATCAAACATTCAATACAATAAAATGTGATATA
Source organism: Lithobates clamitans (assembly GCA_037952925.1). NCBI lineage: Eukaryota > Metazoa > Chordata > Amphibia > Anura > Ranidae > Lithobates > Lithobates clamitans. The sequence goes on from JBBGZY010000372.1 coordinate 6,794,025, forward strand.
AAAGGATAAAAATCTTACCTTCATATACTCCTTCTGCAGGACCTGTACGATGGCAGAACAGGTCTCTGGGATAATGATCCCCAGAGCCTGGGGGGAGATGCCTGTCGAGAACTTGAGGTCCTGCAGGCTTCTCCCTGTGGCCAAATACCGCAAGGTAGCGACCAACCTCTGCTCCGGAGTGATGGCTTGCCTCATGCAGGTATCCTGCCTGCTGATATAGGGGGTCAGCGAAGCCACCAAACGGTGAAACACGGGGTCCGTCATCCTGAGAAAGTTCCTGAAATCATCAGGATTATTCTCACGGATCTCACGGAGCAAAGGCATATGACAAAACTGGTCACGCTGAAGCAACCAATTCTTGGTCCATGAACTCCTCCCCACCCTGTTCATGGACTGGACTTGTGTCAAGGTCAGGACCCCAACATCAAGCCCCCGCACAGCACAAACTCTACGAGGAGTACGCATACGCAACATGGCTAGAAAACGGTCGGCTGCTCAGAACGAAGTAACAGAACGCACTGAAGAACAGCAAGGCCTGTGAAGAGCGACCTGAAAAACAGCAACGAACGGACAATATCGCACAGAAAACTCCAATACGAACTGACTGCACGCACTGAAGAGCAGATACAAACCCACAAGCACAAAATGAACGGCAGAAAACGATCTGAAAGCCACGAGTCTGAAAAAGCGCGAATCGTCTCTCACCAAACTTTTACTAACACGAGATTAGCAAAAGGAGCCCAAAGGGTGCCTCGCTTGGTTCTGAACTGGCCTTTTCTAGTCTCGTCGTACGTGCTTGACGTCACCGCGTTCTTGGCGATCGGAAATTACGACAACTTTGTGCGACCGTGTGTAGGCAAAACAAGTTTGAGCCAACATCCGTCGGAAAAAATCCGAGGATTTTGTTGTCGGAATGTCCGAACAAAGTCCGACCGTGTGTACGGGGCATTACTCTTGCCTAGCATTCAGCCAGCACCTGGAGCTCTTCTGCTCTGAAACTTCCACTTAGACCTGGGTCAGTGTCAGCCTGAGCGGTGGAAACACTTTCTTAGTTCGTTTTGAGTAGCCGACCATTTTAAAGCCATGTTGCGGGTACGTACTCGTCATAGAGTCCGGGCTATGTGGGGGCTTAGTGTTGGGGTTTTTACTTGCACCCAAGCCCAGTCCATGAACAGGTTGGACAGGAGTTCATGGACCAAGAATTGGTTGCTCCAGCCTGACCAATTCTCTCATATGCCTTTGCTGCGTGAGATCCAGGAGAATAACCCTGATGATTTCAGGAATTTTCTCCGGATGACGGACCCCGTTTTTCACCATCTGTTGGCTTTGCTGTCCCCTTATATTATGAAGCAGGACACTTGCATGCGGCAAGCCATCACTCCGGAGCAGAGGCTAGTCGCCACGTTGCGGTACTTGGCGACGGGGAGAAGTCTCCAGGACCTCAAGTTCTCGACAGGCATCCCCCCCAGGCTCTGGGGATCATTATCCCAGAGACCTGTTCTGCCATTATTCAGGTCCTGCAGAAGGACTATATTAGGGTAAGTTTTCTCCTTTAACATCACATTCTATGTATTGGACCTGTTCTGACATTATTCAGGTCCTGCAGAAGGACTATATTAGGGTAAGTTTTCTCCTTTAACATCACATTCTATGTATTTAATGTAGGCTAATGTATTGTATTTCTTTCATCATTCCCTAATTATCATGATTGTAATATGCTGTGTATGTCCCCTTTGTGCCCATGCATGCTGGAAGCTTTTAATGCTCCCTTTTTGTCCTTCATGCATATTTGTCTTCACTAACCTCCCCAGCATGCTATCATGGGCCCATATACACCTAGCCTAGTCACTTAACAATGTATTTTCTCAGCTCCATTGTAGTGCTTTACCCTAAACACCCCGTAAATGTGTCCAAATGTTATTTGTGTCCTTAAATTCAGGCAGAGTGCAAGAGGCTTTTTTTTTAGGTCCCAAACTCAGCTTGAACCCTCCCCCCCTAAACGTTTTACAATGGGCCATCAGAGGTGGTGAGGAATCTAATAAGTGGGCCTTATATTTTTGTCTTGAAATACTCCTTAAAATAAATGTTATACTGATGTTGGCCAAGAATGTTTTTGTGTAATCTGCTTGCAATGTTATGTGCAAAAGTACTAATATTTTTTTTTCTGGTTTGACTCCACAGTTTCCTTCAACGCCAAAGGAATGGCAGACTGTGGCCTCCCATTTTTCCCAACTGTGGAGGGGCAATCGATGGTTAACACGTCCACATTGTGCCACCACCCCATTCAGGGTCTTTCTATTACAATTATAAGGGTTTTAATAGTATAGTGTTGATGGCGGTGGTGTCGGCACAATATGAGTTCCTCTATGTGGATGTAGGGAAGAATGGCCGGATGTCGGATGGAGGAGTCTTCGCCCAGACAGAGTATTCCCGACGTCTCGAGACTGGTGGCCTGGCATTGCCACCTGCTGCGGACAGCGTTGAAGGACTCCCGTTCATCTTTATTGCTTTATTGCATTCGGTCTGGGCGAGCACCTGATGAGGCCATTCCCCCAAAGAACCCTCACCCCTTCGGCGCACGCACATGCGCACTGGCGCACACCCAACGTATTCCTTTCTGCTGGCCTATATAAAGGGCTCTGGTACTCAGACAAATTGCTGGTTCGTCTTCAGCTTCCTGTTTTGAAAACATGATCTTCTCTCCTGTGCCTGTTTATCCATTGTGACCCGGATTGCTACCTGACTACTCTACTCTTCTCCTGGACCTGACCTCGGCTTATTTAAACGAATCTCCAACGATCTCCTGTGTTTGACCCTCTGCCAGTGACCCGGATTGTCTCCTGTCTCCTTGCCTCGACCTCCTGCCTGTAACCCGGACTTGCCTTGTGTCTTCCTGACACCATCCATCAGCCTGCAGTTGTTTTGCTGACTCTGGTGTTTGACCCTCAGCCTGGCTCTGGACTTTCTGTTTGTTCTCTTCCAGTTAAGAACTCCTGTTACCAGTTCCTGCACAGCGGCTCCTCCCTTCAAGTTCCTCCACGCAAGTCCTCTACGGTCCATTGGGTAGCCTGTGCCTCTTTGTGCCATTAACCTCCTGTACCACCTCCAGGGGGGCGGACTGCGCTTAGTTGCAAGGGTGAACCGCTCGGCCTCGGTAAGTACTTTCCTGACAGTACGAACCAGCCATGTCAGAGGCCCACAGAGCACGTTCCCCACTTGAGATCCTATGTCAGCAAGTCTCTACACTCACCGATGCAGTTCAGAAGTTGCAAGAGGGATACACCCAAACTGACAATCGTCTTCAACAACTCTCTGGGGCACCCCCATTAGCAGCCGCAGCTCCTGCTCCTCCCAGTGGGGCCTCTTCTCAAGTATCACCGAACCCTACAGTGATTATGGCTTCCCCCGAACCCAGGGTTCCTATACCAGAGCGATTCGCTGGTGACCGCAAAAAATCCAGGGCCTTCAAAAACACTTTTTTCTCTGTACTTAACTCTGCAACCCAGGACCTTTTCGTCTGAAGTAGTCAAGGTCGGATTTATCATTTCCCTCTTAGCCGATGAACCCCAAGCTTGGGCCCATAGCTTGATGGAACAGAGGAGCCCTGTGTTGAATTCAATAGATACCTTCTTTGAAAGTATGGCACAGCTTTACGATGATCCCCAGCGCATGGCTACGGCTGAGGCAACGCTACACAATCTATCCCAAGGGCGAAGGCCGGTAGAGGACTATACTGTGGAGTTCCGGAAATGGTCAGCCGATACCGGCTGGAATGAACCTGCCCTTAAGTACCAGTTCCGTCAGGGGCTGTCTGAAACCCTGAAAGATGAACTGGCCAGGATTGAGACCCCTGACACTCTGGAGGATTTGATCCAAGCAGCCGCCAAATTGGATCGGCGTATGCGAGAGCGGCGCTCAGAACGCTTCCAGGCTCTTCGTCCCAGCTGGATGCTCCCCAAACCGACTCCCATCCATCCATCCTACCCAGTTCCTCCAGTCTCCATCACTCCTGAGGTTGAGCCTATGCAATTAGGACTAGTCCGTGCTCCTCTTACCCCGGAAGAAAGATTACGTAGGCGTCAGGGTAACCTGTGCCTTTACTGTGGGGGTTCTGGACATTTCCTTCATTCCTGTCCTGTGAGTCCCAGTAAGTCTTACCCTCGATCTGCCTTAAATTATCAAGTCTCCGGTAATTTACAGACTTATGTTACCCTCTTTGTCTCCTTACAGTTAACGGGAAAGGAAACTCGCCTGCTGGCCATAGTTGATTCTGGAGCTTGCAGTTGCTTCCTGGATGCTTCATTAGCTGCAAGATTAAACATCCCTCTGTTGACAAAGAACCAAAGCCTTCAGGTACACCTAGCTGATGGGTCTCTTCCCTGTTCTGGACTTATCACTCAGGAAACCAGACACATCCTTACCACCACGGACTCCGGTCACCAGGAGTTCCTACGCTTTGACATTATTCCTTCCCCTATGTTTCCCATCATCTTGGGGCTTCCGTGGCTACAGGCTCATGAACCACAGATTAATTGGTATAAAAAAGAAGTCTCCTTTTCCTCCCAATACTGTTCTCAACACTGCCTCCTTCCAGCACCAGCCTCTTGCTCAACCATACTACCAATACCTGATAATCTTCTACATGTACCTCCAGTCTATCTGGAATTCAAGGATGTCTTTGATAAACAACAGGCCAACCGTCTACCACCTCATCGGTCTTATGACTGCCCTATAGACCTTTTGCCCGGCTCAGAAATTCCTTTTGGCCGCATCTTTCCCTTGTCCGAGACAGAATTAAAGGCTCTCAAAACCTACATAGATGAAAATCTTGAGAAAGGATTTATCCGTCCCTCCTCATCACCGGCTGGAGCTGGTATCTTCTTCATAGAGAAAAAAGATGGCTCTCTCAGACCATGCATTGATTATAGGGAGCTAAACAAGATCACCATTAAAAACCGATACCCGCTTCCTCTCATCCCAGAGTTGTTTCAATGTTTTCGATCCGCTATGATCTTCTCCAAGTTAGACCTACCAAGTGTATGTACCCAGGCTGTGATACTTCAACAAACTGCGGTTTCTGGACGACCAGCTTGAAGCCAAGGAATCACTTTCTACCCTTCCATGCAGCCTTTCCTCCACCCTTCCCTCAACCCCAGCAGAGGCTGACAAGGACCAACCTGGGCCTTCCATCCTGGAAGAAGTGGATGCGCCCAGCTGGAGTCAGGTATATTATTTTTATATATATTTATTGTCCTAATATTAATGATGTCAACTAGATTTACTAATTGATAACAAATCAATGATATAAAAAAAGTGATTTACATATCAACAGACAGTAGTGGCCAAAATGTTTGGGACAAGAATGAAAAATGCTGGGGTCAGAATGATAGTCTTTTCTATTTATTAACATTCAATTTGCAAGTCATAAGCTGAAAATTGTGTGTGATTGATGAACCAAAAACTAAAACTATGTCCCTTTTTAATACACAGGATAAGCTCAGCCAGGAGGAGGGTCTGGAAAGTGGCACACAGTAGGAGGCCGTGCCCAGTGTCAGCCAGGAGGTGGCCATGCCCAGTGTCAGCCAGGAGGTAGGTGAGCCCAGTGTCAGCCAGGAGGTGGGTGGGCCCAGTGGCCTCACCCAATCACAGGTGGCTCCCCTCCGCCTTCCAACTAAAAGGCCCAGGAAGGGGACGATCATGGAGTTGTCAGCACTGGGCCTCATTAGGGAAGCAAGTGATGTCCTCAGAAGCCCCACCGACACTGAAGAGGCCTATGGCTGCTATCTAGCCACTAGATTGCAGAGATTGGAGGAGGGCCAACGCCTCCTCTGTGAGGGAATTTTTGCTCAGGCCCTTCAGAAGGGGGCCCATCCTTCTCCTCCTCCTCCTGCCACAAGTCCACCACCAGAGCCCCAGCCTCCAAGGAAGGCTGCAGGGAAGCATGGAGGGAAGGCTGCAGTGAAGAGAAGAAAGTGATGGCCTGGGTTCAATCTGGTCTGACCAGGCGCAGGCTGGTGTAGTACCGCAGCCTGGGGACATATACCGCAGATTTTGCTCCAAATTATATGGACTCCTCAAGCTCCTCAAGCTAACAATTTTATTTTCCACAGACTTGATGTCTGCCCTGGGGGCCAAAAGGCGTCGCAAATTCCAAAAGTTTCTCCAGCGTTGCCCTCCTCTTTATTTTGTTACCCAGAAAATACTTGCCTATGTGCTTTTCTAAAAAAAGGACAGTTTGTTTGTGAGTAGGCAGGTACATTTCAAAAAGACAATGTCAAATTAACAAGGGACACCAACACAAACCAACCTCCTTGAGGTTAATAAAAAATACAAGATAACAAAGTTATTGTGGTAACTTGACACACAAAAAAAAGGGGGATCACTAGAAAATAACTTTTCAATAATCCAAAAAAAAAGGAGATCTTGATGAAAAAAAAAAGATGACTATAAAAATTAATTCTAAACATTATTATGGAGATCTGGCTTTAAATAAATAAAAGATTATTCATGAGATCATGAGAAATAATAAAGAAATAAGTTTGTCAGAACTCTGTGTAAATATCAGCAGCAAAACAACTTCATTATTCTAGCATTATAAAGACCAAAAGAATGCACTGCATTAAAAGATCACAGAATTTGCAGCATGAGGAATGTGCTATCTCCATTACGAACGCTAGTTTTACCAGACCGAGCTCCCTTCAGACTTTTTCTGTTGGAAATTCCGACCATGTGTACGCAGCATTAGCCAATTCTTAGCCAAGAGATTGTGATAAAAAGTCTGTTTCACATGGCATGTTAAAACATTTTTGATTGAATTTAACACATTATACAGTCATCATTCCTGTGGCTAAGGAGTGGCTAAGGAGCTCCTGAAAATAAGTGGGTAATTTGGGAGGTTTTCTGTACAGAAGTACTTTTAAATATAGCACTTAATTAGCATTAGTAAATGAATTTCCCATAAGCTCCCTCTCATCAAAACTTTATTTTATGGCACAGCTTTAAGGAAATAGATTTTTTTTTTAGCTTCTAATGGCAGAGTTGGTCAACTGTCTCCCTCTTTTTACATTGCTAAATATAATATAGAAACACTAATGGATACCAGTAACAGCAATATAATTTAAACATTTGCATCCAATTTCATTATTAATTATTTTTATCAACACATTCACAGTCACTCATCTGGCCCTGCTTTGGTGCTCATTCTTCTTTTTGTGTAAGGGCTGCTGTACGATGCAGTCAGTTTTAACAGCCCTTTTATTTGAATGGGCTGCAAAACACTGAAATGCGGAAAAAGTAAAGCAAGCTCTACCTTTTCGAAAGGCACTGAACCAAACCCTATGGTACTGCTGTACCATGTGATTTGGTGCCTGCATATCCACTGCATTTGTGATCTGCTTTTGGGGTGCAAATAACAACTCAACAACGCACCTGCATGCACATCAGAAGGGCAGCGTGTATACCTGTGGTGTGGGAAACGCACATAGAGCACACTATTCCAGCACCGCATTTTGGTGTGAACTAGCCCTAACTATTGCATGTTACACAGTTGGTGCCGGAATAAGGCTACCTAAGGACAAATATGTCTTGCCCTAGCAAAGTTCTATTTTCTGATAGTTCCATGTAATGCTACTGGAAGTAATGGTGACTTCTTTTTTCTTTTCTTATATTATCTGAGTAGGTGTTCTATTACTTACCCATAACAGAAGTATCTGGCAGTTGGCATTTTAAGGTTATGTGTGGAACATTCAGGTCCTGACACAGCTTTAACCAGACATCAGTGCAGTCATATTCAACAACAAGGGAAAAGTGAGCCCAAGGAAAGTCATTTCCTATGTACTGGTTATTCACTATGGCATATGAATATTTTCTTAAACTGAAAATAAGAATACAACATATTTTATTTTTTTTTTATTTTGCATGCTTTTATACATTTTCATTTAAATATACATCTAAATGCAGGAAAAACAAATAAGCAAATAACTAAACAAATGTACAGTGCCTTTAAAAAATATTCACACCCCTTGAAATTTTCCACTTTTGTCATGTTACAACCAAAAACGTAATATGTATTTATTTTTTGTAATTCCTTTATTCTTTCAAAAATGTTACAGGTTAGTTATCAAGAAGCAAATGACAACATATACAAAAATAATTGAAATGAAAATATGTCACATAAAGGGTTAGATACCATATCAGAAGTGTCAAACAACACGCCCCTCGGTTATGCGTTTTGCAAAGTGCATGTAGGGATTAATCCGTGTGATGGAGCAGTCTGTGAACTCAACTGGAAAAGCTTCCTAAGTGTCATCTTAATAACCCATTTAGATTTGTATAGCTATCAAGACCAATCAGTGAGAATAAAATTCCTCAGCTGGTTGGGATGAAAGCCCCCCAAAAAACCAGCTGAGTCCAGTCATGGGATGCACAGATAGGTAATGTATAACAGGATATTCTCAGTATCTGACTAAACTTTCCCAAAACTGGGGGAAATTTGAGGGGAAACAGAGGGAAGGGAGTGAGAAAGGGGAGGGGAGAATAGAACCCCCCACGGTTTAGGAAAGGGGGAGGGGGGTAGGCAGAAGGGTAGTGAGCAGCAGAGGCGAGGAGAGAAGGAGGAAGAGGAAGAAGAGAAAGAAGGGGGAACGACAGTGGTGCCTCCCGGCCAGACAACAACCCAAGCCCCGGAATCATTCAGTCTGTGCCACCTCTTGGAGGTACAGTTCAGAATAGATGTAATGTTGCCATGGTTGCCAGGTCTCCCGAAAGGCCTCCTCCCTGCCGTACAGTGTGGCGGTGAGATCTTCCATGTTTCTTATTTCATTCACCTTGGCAAACCACTGGGATTTAGTTGGTGGGGACTCCGATCTCCAACACAAGGGTATGCATGCCTTGGCGGCATTCAATAATTGAATAGTGAGAGAGGCTTTGTATTTCTTGATTGGTCGTCTGGAAAGATGCAGCAAGCAGGCCCCGGGATCCCCCTCCAAAGCAACACCAGTCAAGTGCCTAATTGTGCGTGCCACCTCCAGCCAGTAAGGTTTGATTTTGGGGCAGTCCCAAAAAATATGGAACATCGTTCCCTCTCCTAACCCACACTGCCAACATAGACTAGGAACTTGTGGGAAAAAACGGTGTAGAGTGGAAGGCACTCTGTACCAACGAGTCACATTCTTATAACATGTCGCTTGAACTCTGGTGGCCAAGGATGATTTGTAAAAAAAGTAGAATCTTTTCCCTCTGCGATTCATTGAATTGAACTCCTAGTTCCTCTTCCCACTTAAAAAGGAAGGGGGGAATGAACCCTTCTGCTGGTGAAATCAGGGAGGAGTAATTCAGAGATAAACAATGGCGGGTTGGTTCTCTGCGGTGGCAGATTTGTTCCAACTCTGTGAGCTGGCGCGATATGCCCGGAATCCGTGCACATCGGCGTAGAAAGTTACGTAGTTGGAGACCGCTCAAAAAATCCAATGGAGGATCAATGGCCACCAACCCGGCGTCTGCCGTGAGCTGGCCAGTCGGGCCTAGGAAGTCGTGGAGGTGAGGCCACCTTCCCCCCACCGTCAAATAACGGAGGACCCGGACAACCGGGTAGAAAATCAGGGTTGCCCAGGATTGGCACCATAGGTGAAGGTATCGGGGATACCGAAGAATGTCGGAAGGCGTCTCTGGCCACCTGAATTGTGCTTACTAGTGTGGGGAGAGCGGCGATGGCCTTCGGTATAGGAGTGGTGATCCACGGCCAACTCTTGGCCATACCTTCGGAGTCTTCCAGCTCCATTGCCACCCAGTGTTTTGCCTCTGCATGGCAGTGCCAGTCGACTACTCTGGTGAGGTGAGGTGTGCTGCCCTATAGTAAGCTTTCACATCAGGGAGGCCAACCCCACCTCTGTGCTTTGCCATATGGAGGAGTTGCAATTTAATACGCAGTTTTCGATGCGACCAGACAAAATAGCGAAACATCGAATGAATTTACTTAAAGAAAGGAGGAGGGAGGCGAATGGGGAGGGCTTGTAGCAGATAGAGCACCCTAGGCAAGGCGGTCATCTTTATGGCATTACATCGACCAAACCATGTTAAGGTAAGGGAATGCCAGTGATGCAGATCAGTTTTGAGACGAAGAAGTAATGGGGCGAAATTCGCCTGGTATAAATTAGCAGGGTCAGGGGTGATATCGACTCCTAAATAAGGGATAGTATTGGTTGCCCAGTGTAGTTGGTATTCCACGCGCAAACGGCGTACTATGTCCGTGCCCTCCGTGATGTTAAGTAAAGAGGATTTGGTTAAGTTAATTTGGAACAGGGAGAGAGCCCCATACTCCCAGAGGGAGTGGAGTAAGATAGGGAATGAGGCAAGTGGGTCCGCTAAGAAAAAGATAAGGTCGTCCGCAAAAGCGGCAACTTTATGGGCCCCAGATGATTTGTGGTAACCGATAATGCCCTAATTCGCCCTTATCCTGCAAAGGAAGGGTTCCAATGTGAGTATGAAGATTAGCGGGGACAGGGGGCATCCCTGTCGGGTACCATTGCGAATGGTAAAGTAGCTCGACCTTGTCTCGTTGACCTTGACCGCAGCCGTAGGATGGGAGTAATGGGATAATATCCAACTAAGCATCGATGAGCGAAGACCGATGTGCTCTAAGGTGGCCTGTATAAAGGACCAGTCTACACGGTCAAAAGCCTTCTCCGCGTCTGTTGACAGCAGGAGAAGGGGTCGCCGCAAGGTCCTGGCTGCATGAATTAGGTTTACCACCCTAATGGTGTTGTCACGAGGTTCTCGCTGTGGTGCGAAGCCCGCTTGGTCCTTATGAATTAGGCTTGGTATATGTAGGATTATCCTATTGGCCAGTATCTTGGCAAACAATTTTAGATCGGTGTTCAGGAGAGCTATCGGCCGATAGCTCCCACACCGCAATAGGTCCTTCCCCTCCTTGGGGATAAGGGATATGTAGGCTCTTAAAGTGTCAATGGGAAAGGAATTGCCTTCTGTGATCGAGTTAAAAGCAGATACCAAGGGCTTAGAGAGCGTCTCAAAAAAGGTCTTATAATATGTTGGTGTGAAACTGTCAGGGCCTGGGGCTTTCCTTGGCTTCGAGTTTGCCAGTGCTACACCCAGCTCCGCCAAGGTGATGGGCTCCTCCATTTCTTCGTGAACAGCGGTCGGAAGTGAGGGCATGCCCAACATGGCAAGATAGAATCGAGGGGTAAATCCCCCAGCGGAATTCGGGTCCTCAGACGGTGGCCTGTCTAGGTTGTAGAGGCCTTCATAAAACGATCGGAACTCTGCTGCCATATCAGACGATGCGGTCATCTTCTGGCCGGATGATGACAGGATGTGGAAATATAGGTTTTGGTACGGGGGCCTCGCAGTGCTCTGGCTAGTAGCAAACCGGGTTTATTGGAGTACTCGTACATTTTATGGCGTGCCCATGCCAATTTTTGTTTCGTTTTATGAAACAAAAGTGTGCAAAGTTCTTTGCAAGCTTTGAGGAGTTCTTGTTGGGTGCATCGGGCAAGATTAGCCTTATGAGCGCACTCTAGGGAACGGATCTGAGTGAAGAGTTCGTCTATGCGACGTGTTCTCTCCTGCTTAAGGCGGGCTCCTATGCTGATTAAAATGCCCCTTACAACTGTCTTGTGGGCCTCCCAAACCATTAAGGGATTAGGAACTGAGGCTTCGTTAATGGAGAAATACTCCCGCAACTTGGCCTGTATCTCTGAGCGGATCTCCTCTGATTGCAGCATAGCTTCATTTAGTCTCCACGAGGGTGGGGTTCGGGTCACTGGGCCCAACTGAAGTGTCAGGTGTATCGGTGCATGATCTGAAAAGGAAATGACATCTATGAAGGTAGTCACCACCCTAGCTAAGTCTGTTTGTGATAGCAGCAAATAGTCCAGTCTCGAATAGGAGTGATGGACTGGAGAGAAAAATGAATAGTCCCTATCCTGAGGGTGTGACAGACGCCAAGGATCTATTAAGCGCAAGGCTTTCATAAGGCGTGCGTAGGAAAGATGAGATGAGCCGCGTGAGGCGTCTAGTGATGGATCCATCGTAAAGTTAAGGTCCCCCCCAAAGATGAGTATCCCCTCTGAAAACTCCAGTAGCTGAGGTAGCAGCCTCCGCAGGAATTGTGGACGGTCTATATTGGGAAAGTAAACATTGGGAAGGTGACCTGCACATCAAACACCTTCCCCCTCAGAAGGAGAAAGCGGCCCTGTGGATCCACCTGCTGTGCCTCAAACGTCCACGGTACCGACTTTGCTACAAGGATGCTGACCCCCTTGGATTTGGAGATGGGCGATATGCTGTGGTATGCCGTCGGGAATGCTCCATTAGTCAATTTAGGAATACAGTCACCATGGAAGTGCGTTTCCTGTAAAAAGGCAATTTGAGTTTTGCCCTTGCGCAAATCAGTTAGTAGCTGTGAGCGCTTTTCTGGAACATTAAGGCCACGTACATTGAGGGAGGTGACCCATAGCGTCGTCTATCGCACTGGCAAGCAGTGTTAGTAAAGTGAGGTGAGCAAGTGTCCCCAGCCCAAGTCCCCACCCAGCCAAGGGGCAACACCACCAAAGGGAGAAAGGGGGCAAAGGATGGGTAGAGAAGAAGGGAGAGCGAGAAAGGTGGGAGAGAGAGGGAGAGGATTATAGGAAAAACAATCTAGCAATACAATTACTCTCTGGACCCCCGATTAGCACTGAGGAGTCCAATCGGGAGACCGTCCTAAATGGGGGTGGTCAGGGCAGTGAGGATTACTTTTTTATCAAGCAATTATATAACCAAAAGTTAGACAAAAAAGTCATAATGTTAGGAGATGCAATAGGCGAGGACAATGAGAACCGTAAAAAATAAATATAACGTTAGAACCAACTTAACATCAAATATAATCCAGCGAGCAACTAACGCTCGTATAACATATGAAAATACCCGTCTTCTAAAGCCGCATAGCGTTGCTGCACCGGGGGGGGAGGCTCTGTGGAAAAAGGATCACGCACAAGCCATAAATACCAATAGGTAGAGCCTGCTTGGATTCCCTACGCCCTGTCCCCCCCCGGTGCATCAAGACCGGGGCACCATCCTTCCTTAAAGGTAAGTATTTGCAACAATTGGAAGGAAAAATAAGGTTAAGTGAGCCGCAGGTAATCGAACCAGTTAGGAACACTGACCGCAGGCTTGGCGATGAACTGGAACAGGTCAGGAAGTTGGTCTGGTGTGCGGAGATGGACCTCTGAACCATGCTTCTTAACAATCAAATGAAAGGGATGGCCCCAGCGGTATGTGGCTTCAGCTTCCCGTATCACCTCCAACAATGGCCGCAGCAGGCCTCGCATAACACGAGTCTGCCTAGATATGTCAGGAAAGATCCGTATGGGTGCCCCATCAAAGTCAATCGTGCCCTTCTCCCATGCAAGGCGTAAGATCTCTTCCTTAATTGTGAAAAAATGCACCCTGCACAAAACATCACGGGGGAGATCGGGGTCGGCCGAAGCCCACTGTGTGGGAGGAGGGGCCCTGGGACCCGGTATACAGTGAACCCTATCCAGTTCCAAGTCGGCGGTAGGTGGCTTACCTAGAACCTGGTTCAGGATAGCTACAACAGTAGAACGGAGATCTGGGCCCATGGTGGCCTCCGGGATACCTCTAAGGCGTAAATTGTTCCGCCTGCTCCTATTCTCACCGTCATCGATCCGCAGGTGAACATCCACAAGATGACGGCGGAAAACCTTGTGTTCTAACTCAAGGGATGTAATGCGGGCATCAGTGGTTGCATTAGAGGACTCTATAATAGTTACCCTCTCCTCCACTGTGTCCACCTGCTGTTTCAGATCATGCAGTTCGTTAGTGAGAGCATTCACTATGGAGGTTGCCATGGCATTAAGGTCCTGTTTTGTAGGTAGGCCTGAGACTATGTCCCTTAGGGATTCCTCCAGGAGGCTGCTCGTTCCCCCTGCACTCTCAGAGATCAATTGAGTGTTCAGGAAGGGGTTGGCGGGGGACTGTATGGGAGAATGTGGCCTGGAAGGGAGAGGGGGAAAATCCTCCTACACTTCTGCGGCTTCAACCTGCACCCCCTTCTTACTTGATGTTGCGGAGGTGCCTCCCAGAGGAACTCGTGGCAGCGCCATCTTGCTTCGGGCGGCCGGTGAAGAGACTTGGTGTTGCCGCAAGAAATAATGAGAGATTTCGGGTCCCCTCTGTTCTTCTATGGCCGGCGGGTGTTTGCGGTCCCCTGGCATGAGAAGCTGGCTCATCTGAAAGGCTCTACAGGTGATTCTCAGCCCGTTCCTGTGCAGAGCTCCTGTCGGTGCGTCCTCACGCTTCCATTGCTAAGCCACACGCCCCAAACGTAAATGTATTTAAATGGGATTTTATGTGATAGACCAACACAAAATGGCACATAATTGTGGAAGGAAAATGATAAATGTTTTTCAACATTTGTTTACAAATATGTGAAAAGTGTGGCATGCATTTGAATTCAGCCCCCTAGAGTCAATACTTTGTAGAACAACCTTTCACTGCAATTACAACTGCAAGTCTTTTTGGGGATGTCTCTACCAGCTTTGCACATCTAGAGAGTGACATTTATGCCCATTCTTCTTTGCAAAATAGCTCAAGCTCTATCAGATTGGACGGAGAGTGTCTGAACAGCAATTTCAAGTCTTGCCACAGATTCTCAATTGGATTTAGGTCTGGACTTTGACTGGGCCATTCTAACACATGAATAGACTTTGATCTAAACCATTCCATTGTAGCTCTGACTGTATGTTTAGGGTCGTTGTCCAGTCTGAAGTATTTTGCAGACTCTAATGCCGCGTACACACGAGTGGACTTTCCGGCGGACTGGGCTAGGCTAGTCCGATAGCTTTTCGGGATAAAAATCCAACGGCCCTAGAAATAGAACATGTTTCAAATCTGCCCGATGGACTCAAAGTCTGACGGACTAAAATTGGGAAACTGTCCATCTGTGTGCTGGTCCGACGGACCAAATACGACGCAAGGGAAGCTATTGGCTACTGGCTATTGAACTTCCTTTTTTAGTCCCGTTTACGTCATCACGTTCAAACCGAACGGACTTATGAACAGACTTAGTCCTATCGTGTGTGGCCAAGTCCGTTGGTTCGGAATGTCCGGCGGAAAGTCCGCTCGTGTGTACGCGGCATAACAGGTTTTCTTCTAAGATTGCCCTGTATTTGGCTCCATCCATCTTCCCATCAACTCTGACTAGCTTCCTTGTCTCTGCTGAAGAAAAGCATCCCCACAACATGATGCTGCCACCACCATGTTATACAGTGGGGATGGAGTAATCAGGGTGAAGTGCAGTGTTAGTTTTCCACCACACGCAGCATTTTGCTTTTAGGCCAAAAAGTTCAATTTTGGTCTCATCTGACCAGAGCACCTTCTTCCACATGTTTGCTGTGTCCCCCACATGGCTTCTCGCAAACTGCAAACGGGACTTCTTATACCTTTCTTTCAACAATGGCTTTCTTCTTGCCACTCTTCCATAAAGGCCAGATTTGTGGAGTGCACAACTAATAGTTGGCCTGTGGACATATTCTCTCACCTGAGCTGCTGATCTCTTGGCTGCTTCTCTGATGAATGCTCTCCTTGTCTGGCCTGTCATTTTAGGTGGACGGCCATGTCTTGGTAGGTTTGCAGTTGTGCCATACTCGTTCTATTTTCGGATGATGGATTGAACAGTGCTCTGTGAGATGTTCAAAGCTTGGGATATTTTTTTATAACCTAACCCTGCTTTAATCTTCTCCACAAATTTGTCTTTGACCTGTCTGGTGTGTTCCTTGGCCTTCATGATGCTGTTTGTTCACTAAGGTTCTCTAACAAACCTCTGAGGGCTTCACAGATCAGCTATATTTATACTGAGAATAAATTACACACAGGTGGACTCACTCTATTTACTAAATAGGTAACTTCTGAAGGCAAATGGTTCCACTAGATTTTAGTTAGGGGTATCAGAGTAAAGGGGGCTGAATACAAATGCACGCCACACTTTTCACATTTATTTGTAAAAAAATGTGAAAACCATTTATCATTTTCCTTACACTTTACAATTATGTGCCACTTTGTGTTGGTCTATCACATATATGACATAATGTGGAAAATTTCAAGGAGTATGTATACTTTTTCAAGGCACTGTACTTTTTTAGCTTGGATCTGCATTAATGCTGAACTCCAGGCTCAAGAAAACAGGAATTTTGACTTACCTGTAAAATCCTGATCTTAGAGTACAGTAAAGGACTTGTTATTTATACACCATGGGTTGTATGCAGGCACCTACGGGTGATTGAACACTAGCAAAAAAAATAAATACATTTCTAGTGCTGCCCACAAAGCACACCATATAACCCTATCCACCCCTCTGTATCCTATCCAAAATACAGAGGGGAGAGTTTTGTGTCATGTACTGTGCCCCAAGACTCTAAGATAAGGAATTTACAGGTAAGTGAAAATTCCTATTACCATAATCGTACAGTACAAGACATAGGACTTGTAATCATAGACCATGAGATGTACACAAGCATGTAAACCAGCCTTTTTCAACATTTTTATAGTGGAGGAACCCTTGAAATAATTTTCCGCTCAAGGCATCTACAGATCACCGTACATTAGTGTGATGGTTATCGGGGAGAATGTTCTTTATATGTGTGGTCATTGGAAACATTTCCCCCCTTACAGACAGATAAAAAGATCATCTGTGTCAGTTAATTATGTGAAAGGCAGACATTGTTCAAGGCTCAAGGAACCCCTAGCAACCTCTGGAGGAACCCTGTTTGAGAATGCCTGACTTAAACTGAGGGGTGGGCAACAACAGAACTGCTAACATCCACAAGAAAACAAGGGTTAAAGAACCTGAACAAAAACACGAGTCTAAACTTCCACCTGGATAATGTGAACAGAGGACCAGGCGGTGGCCTTGCAAATCTGGAAAGCAGATGCTTAATGCTAGAAAGCCCAAAAGCCACCTATAGCCCTGGTGAAAAAGGCTCTAATGTAATCCTTTCCTTAAGGGTTTATCCCCTGGAAATGAGTACTCAGGTACTCAGGGTGAGATGCTGGTCAAGACCTGACTGAAGAAAGGCTAAAATACATTGAATTTTGTTTCTCAGAGTAAGGTGGGATATAACAAAGTAGGAAATACCCCAATCCCTCACGACTTTCAGGGATTTCAATAGCGAGGGACCGGTCAGAAAACTGTAAACTCTGCCCCAGCCTGTAAGGCTGGCATCTGTTGTCATTACCTTCCAGGATGTATGAAAAGAAGACTTTTCCAATTAAAAGGGCAGGATTGGCGATCCATCATGTATATGAGAGCCATGAGTATATTGTATTGAAAAGGTTTGTAGCGGAACTGAGCCGTGAAAAAGGCTACCATGAAGCCAGAACCCTCATTTAGAAGAAATCCGGTGGGTACTGTAATGATCGGAAGGGTCTTCATATAAGATCTTAGAGAAGTAAACTTCTCCTCGAGAAAAACATTTCTGGTTTAGGCTGTGTCCAAGATTAGACTCAGGTACTCCAGATGATATGACTTTGGAAGGTTGATTGTCCAGCTAAAGGTATGAAAGAAATTAATTGTCCTGTGGAAGATTGTAGCCAAGGTTGTGGCTGAGGAGCAGGCCCGGACTGGCCAAAGGACACACTGTGCACTTGCCCGGTGGGCTGGTGCCCCATGTTCGTGTTGGGCCCAAAGCAGCTGGGCTGCTCCTTGAGCCGGTGCTGCTTACCCAGCCTCCCTGCAGCCTCCACTTCAGTTCAGCCATCGGGGTCGGGCGGAAACAGGTGACCCATGACCATAAGGGGGGGAGGAACTAGAAAAGACACCTGCCGCAGGCATGGTGGAGCTGATCCAGAAAAAATGTGCCCCCCCGTGGGCCTGGATAGGAGGAGCGGTAGGGGCGGCTGCATATAGAAGAATAAACCTGCAGGTGGAAGAGGAGAAGCAGGCTTTCAGAGGCTGCAGGAGGAAATGGAAAGATTGATTCTTCTATATGCAGCCACCCTCTGAGCTCTCCACCCCCCATGCTCCTGGCCTCCCGTGTTCTCCGACACCCGCTGGTGCTCTCCAGCCCCCCCTCTGCTCTCTGCCCCCCTCCCCAGTGCT
Source organism: Lithobates clamitans (assembly GCA_037952925.1). Classification (NCBI taxonomy): domain Eukaryota; kingdom Metazoa; phylum Chordata; class Amphibia; order Anura; family Ranidae; genus Lithobates; species Lithobates clamitans. Next base: position 6,812,140 of record JBBGZY010000372.1, read on the forward strand.
CTCCAACTCCCCCAGTGCTCTTTGACATCCCCCTATGCTCTCCAGCCCCCCAGTGCTTGCTGACATCCCCCTGTGCTTTCCAGCCCCCCCAGTGCTTCTCCTACATCCCCTGTGCTCTCCAGCCCCCCTTCAGTGCTCTTCAGTCCCCCTGTTCTCTCCACCCCACCCAGTGTTCTTTGCCTCTCTCCTGTGGTCTCCGCCTCCACCTCCTCCCCCTGTGCTCTTCGGAAGCCTCAGCTGTGGTGAAAGGAAGAGTGGAAGGAAGGGTCGAGAGTGATGGCCTGATTTCAGTCTGGTCTGACAAAAACCGCAGTCTGTCATTGTACCAGAGCCTGGGGACATAAATGTCATCTGCTGCTGCTCCTGATCTCATGGAATCCTGGACCTTTTTGCGCTCCCTATTATATGTGCTCCTCAGGCCACCAATTTTGCACTTCAAATAGTCGATGTCTGCTGTGGGAATCACCGGCTTCACCAATTACAACAGTTGATCCAGCGCTGCCTTCCTCTTTATGTTGTTATTATAAAAAGGGTGTTTCACCTGCCACAGACAGGGCAGCTCTCTGTATTTATCAATGAAGTTGGGGAGGAAATCATGGTCATTGAATTTATCCATATTCTCTGCAAGACACAACACAGGACAAACCCTAATGTCAGGCTAAACTCTCATAATCTTGTCCCAATATAGGCCTCAATCTATAAGCAGTATAGGCCACTGATGCCCCAAGTTAAAATTGTACCTTTGTTAGCACGATCAGCGCTTACGCTACTCTGTCCTCTACTCACAGATCGTACGTACGACACACATGTGTTATGCTTTATATACACTGCGCATGCATGAAACTCCGCCCCTGACCTTCTTTCTAGTATATTCCCCGCCCCTTCTCTTTCAGCGCAGTGGGAGAGCACATGGTAGACATGAGACAGAGCAGGTGCATGATAATAGCAGCAATGAGGGGGATGACGAAAGCCCGGAGCCAGAAATGTCCCAAACATTGAGGAGATTTAAGGCCTCAAATATGGCCTTTGTAGAGGTGGTGGAGATGGTGGACATCTTGAAGAGGGCCGACTATGATGGGAAGTATGGACCGTACACAAACCCAAATGTGAGAAAGGCCAAGACCATGACTATAGTTGTGATTCAAGGATCAATTGAGAAAAAGCTGGTCAGACCTTAAATTGAGGGAGCATGATCAGTACAGAAGGATCAGGAAAGTTCTGCAAAAAAGTAAGTATTTGTCCTGTGTTCCTATTATTACTTTAGTGCTGCTCCATGTACTTTTCTTTACTGTTGTACAGTTTAAAAGGGCAAGTTTCAAGTTTGTGGGCACAGTAATCATTCGTAGTAAACATGGTTCGTTCACCCACTAATACAATGCTTTTGGCAGATGCAGGTTAACTACATTTGTACAGGCCTATTTGTATTAAAAGAAGTTTATTACATTGTTGTCTAGATGTGTTTGTAACTAGAATGAAATTAAAACTTGATTCAGTGTAAGAAGAGGACACTCAGCAGCTGTTTACACATCTAGACGCAGGAGCACAAGTGTGGGACACCAGAACACCCTTTTTAGGGTGTCCCACACAGGTGCTCCAGTGGATACCAGGGGTGTCTATATGTGGGAAACTTTTACCAAAAAAGTTAAGTATTCTAGCTTGAATGAAGGGAGAAAATCATGTCTTCTTGCCTCAAATATCTGTGTGCTAAGTATACCTTTTTTTTATTTACATAGGGGAGAATAGACTTGGGACATCTGAGGACACCAGGAACCCCACACCTCCTAAAGAAGGGGAAATCCCCACACCACAACCTGAGGATGTGGATTCCGAGGTTCAGGAAGTGGTTGAAATAGTGACCACAACAGGTCAGTGTTTGAGACCACAGCTTCAGGTAATAGATGTATGCTTGCATATTTATAACACATGGTGTGTTTTTTTATTATTTTTAGGTGATGTGGATGTTGTGGAAGAAGAAACTCATTTCACCAGTGCAAATGCACAAGTCCTCATTGGGGAGATAATGGTGTGCCACCCGTAATTAGAGAAGATAAAGGAAAACATCAATGATGTTGAAAAAAGGCTCAATAACATCATTGATGTTTTAGGCAGAATCTAAAACACCCAAAAAATCTTATTTTACAGTTTGTCGTTATATTTTAGAATTTAAAAAAAAATGTAAAGTAATTTGATAGCCAAATTTTGAAGATACACACAGTGTGTCAACATGTGCTATCTGCGATCATGGGATATCAATGTACGCGTTTTGTGGGTGCAACCCCTTCCTCGCAACTCAAGTAGATGAGAGGAAGGGGTTGCACCCCCGAAACACGTCCATTGATCCCCCATGATGGGAGCTAGCACATGTTGACATTAAGCATGGGATCAGGAGGGAAATCCACATTTTGACTCCCAATTTGTGTTCATCTTCAAAATTTGGCTTTTACAGGGGTGACATCACCCCATCTGATGAAGGCAAAATCAACACAGTTTTGACATACTAATGTCTGATATTGCCTTCACTTTTTCAAAGCTGAACTTTGTAAGTTCCTGAGTTATGTATGTTATGGTTTTAAACATGCCTGTTTAACCCAAAAAATGATATGTCTAATGTCAAACATAACAATGTTATACACCAAAGATGTTGGTTTGTTCAAAAACCCTTTTCTAACGCACATGTGAATGTGCACGAAGTAAAATGTTTTCTACTTAACAATGTGTGGCTTCTTCTTTCAATGCTCAATACCAGTTTTGGGAGTAAGTTGGTGTTTACAGTGACAATGAGGGTATTTACTAAAGGCAAATCCACTTTGCACTACAAGTGCACTTTCAGTGCAGTTTCAGTGCACTTTCAAGTGCACTTGTAGTGCAAAGTGCAAAAAAGGTCAAAGGTAATATGTTGGTGTTTTTCCCACATTACTAAGCAAATATCATTATACATATATATTTATGTTACAGATAAGAAAATAATTACCCAACTGTAAACCTCCCCTCATGATGGAAAATATGTACCAAAATGAATTTCCGAAACATGTCGGCATGTATGCTACAAATCTATTTGACTGATCAATTTATTTTGAGGGGTATCCTGGATTATTAGCATATATAAGTCTTGTTGATGATGATTCATTGGTGTACTGTCTATAGTTTTTAAGAGAATTGTGTAATTGTGTTTTTGCACAATATATTTTCTATTTTTGTATATCAATAAAGTTGGCACCCTTGTGTCTTTTTAATACTCTACTTCTTATTACTCTACTCTGCCAGTTAAAGTCCAAGGGGACATACCCTAAATGCACTTTGTTGCATGTTCTTACTATGACGTAATGTAGGATGTTGGCAGGTTAGCACACTATTCAATTCCCATATTCTCTCTCTCTCATATTTAAAAACCCTCTGGTCCGGGGTGAGGGGCCTCATGGGAAATGGCCTCATCAGATGTTCACCTAGCCCAAACTCTCCATCAGCTACTAACACAAACGGAAGACCAGCCATGTTGTCTTTCGCAGGTGGCAAGCCCAAGCCACCATTCTGGAGCTGTCTGTAGAATTCGGTTTGGGCGATGACTCCACTATCCGATATCCGGCCATTCTTCCCCACGTCCACATACAAAAACTCGTATGTCGCCGTCACCACCGCCAACAACACAATACTATTAAACCTCTTATAGTTATAATAGTATGACCCTGAGTTGGGGGGTGGGACGATGTGGACATGTTTCCCATCTATTGCCCCTCCGCAGTTAGGAAAGTCCCACCGCTGGGCAAACTGGGATGCCACAGTCTGCCATTCCTGTGGGTTTGAAGGAAACTGTGGAGTCAAACAAGTAGAAAAAATTAGTACTTTTGCACATAACATCGCAAGCAGATTAGACACAAACATTCTTGGCCAACATCAGTATAACATTTATTTTAAGGAGTATTTAAAGACAAAAGTATAAGGTCCACTTATCAGATTTCTCACCCCTTCTGATGGCCCATTGTAAACATTTTGGGGGGGGGGGGTATGTTTTGGACAGGTAACCCTTCTCCACTTCATTAAGAGCTGAATGCATACATAATGTGTGTTACTTTGGCCAGCTCCTCCTTACTTACACTATTAGCAGACCACTGGACAGGTAAGAAGTGTCATAATACAAAAATATGAATATACACTGTCCAAATTGAAGCACATTTTTACATTCTGCAATTACCTATCAAGATAATAGGAGAACAAAACTTTAAACAGTACCATTTGAAAGTATTCAGGTAGGCCCTTGCACTACATGCTTTGGTGAATTCATCCATAAATATGACTACAAAAGAGGTAGGTATAGTGTGTATGGGCAAAGTCAGCAGATAGAGGATTGGTATCGGTTGACTTAGCGGTTGGGGGGGGAAGGAGGGTTCCAAATGAGTTTGGGCCCCCCCCAAAAAGCCTCTTGCACTATGCCTGAATTTAAGGACAAAAATAACATTTAAACACATTTTAGGGGGTGTTTAGGGTAAGCACTACAATGGAGCAGACAAAATACATTGTTAAGTGACTAGGCTAGGTGTGTATGGGCCCAGGATAGCATGCTGGCGAGGTAAATGAAGGCAAATATGCATGAAGGACAAAAATGGAACTTTAAAAGCTTCCAACATGCATTAAGACAAACAGGATATTCACAGCATATTACAATCATGGTAATTAGGGGATGATGAAATAAATACAATACATTAGCAAACATTAAATACATATAATGTGATGTTAAAGGATAAAACTTACCTTAATATAGTCCTTTTGCAGGACCTGAATGATGGCAGAACAGGTCTCTGGAATAATGATCCCCAGAGCCTAGGGGAGATGCCTGTCGAGAACTTGATATCCTGCAGACTTCTCCCCGTCACCAAGTACTGTAACGTGGCGATGAGCCTCTGCTCGGGAGTGATGGATTGCCGCATGCAGGTGTCCTGCTTCGTAATATAAGGGGACAGCAAAGCCAACAGACAGTGAAAAATGGGGTCCGTCATCTGGAAATCATTCCTGAAATCATCAGGATTATTCTCCTGGATCTCCTGCAACAAAGGCATGTGAGAGAATTGGTCATGCTGGAGCAACCAATTCTTCATCCATGAACTCCTCCTCGCCCTGTTCATGGACTGGACTTGGGTCAAAGTAAGTACCCCAACACCAAGCCCCTGCACAGCATGAACTCTACGACGAGTACATACCCGCAACATGGCTTCAAAGCGGTCGGCTGGTCAGAACGAACTAACAGAACACACTGAAAATTAGAAAGGCCTGAGAAAAGTGAGCTGAAAATCAGAAACGAGCGGACAAGAACGCACTGAAAAACAGATACGAACTGACAACACGCACTGAAAAACAGATATGAACCCACAAGCACAAACTGAAAATCAGTAATGAACTGAAAAGCACGAGGCTGAAAAGCGCGAATCATCTCTCACCAAACTTCTACTAAAACGAGATAAACACGAGATTAGCAGAAGGAGCCCAAAGGGTGGCGTACTTGTTATTGAACGTCCTATTTATAGTGCCGTTGTACGTGTTGTACGTCCGCGCGTTCTTGGTGATCGGAATTTCCGACAACATTTGTGCGACCGTGTGTATGCAAGACAAGTTTGAGCCAACATCTGTCAGAAAAAAAATCCATGGTTTTATTGTCGGAATGTTCGATCGTCTGTACGCGACATAAGAGTTATTCTAATCAGGCATGTTATGTAACTGATAACGTTATATCAGCGAACATATGATGTGATTTCTGTTGACTGTTTTGATAAGTGATGGAAATTTATTGTCATTCTTAGGGCATGGTTGAAAAACTGGTTGATGTTCTTTTAAACAAAATTAACAATTTTGTTTTTCTTTTTTCTTCAGAAAAAAGCATTATACAGTATTAAAAATGGATCTAAAATCAATATTAATGCCTTTTTAAAATGCAGCAAACACTGTCAATGCATATGTGGTAAAACTGGTAAACCCAGTAAAGTCTGTTGTAATTAGATTTATTCAACTTTAGTTTCTGCATCTGGCGTACTAAAATTGTGTTAACTATAGTTACACTTTATGCATTTTTACTTGATTCACCCTAAAGGGATTCATATATGCATGCAAATCAGGGAGAACTGTGCAGTTCAAGAGGATTTGTCTGGGTCTAAAAGATAAGCACTGATATATAGTTGTGTCTGTAAGTTCAGGATGTACCGCTGATGTAACTATTGATAATGGATGATTTGTGTTACTACCAAGGACCTGCTTATGAGCGTTAAAAAGTTTTAACAGATGGTGGGATTAATGAGGGTTGTTCAATAAAGTATAAGCATATGCACAAACATAAAAGATCCACACTATTCATGCAGAAAAAAAAAATGGCTGCCATAAAGTATTCATGGAGATGCCCTTAAAAAGAATGGAGCCGGGAAGGGCTAAACCCCTGTTTTTTTTTTTGCTGTGTTCTACTGGGGAGATTTTCCTTTATTTCCTGTTCTGTAGACACAACAGGAATTAATAAAAAAATGCATCCATATGACGGAAATTCACCTCTTAGACAGTTGCCACCTGAACAAGCATCCCCATTGGAAGATTTACCTTCATCTTTTGTTCTGGTATCAACTGTAACATTTTTGACTTCTTATCAATGATCAATAGGACAAATAAAGAAGGATAATCTATCCAATGGGAACACAGACAGTAACAACAATTTTACAGAGGCTTTAGCCTTTGAATTATCTATCCAAAACAATAAAAATGGTTTTGATTATATTTAACACCTTAATAATAGTTTAGTTACTCCTTTTCCAGATATCTATATTATTGTTATAAGAGGGTGTAAGTAAGTACCTGATATAAAGGGAAAAAACCTGGACATTTCTGTGTGCCAGTAAGGCTTCCTACCCCTATTGAGGGGTCTATAGGAACATGCAGAAGTGGGTCAACTCTCAACATTGTCAAAGGCATGCTAGGGATTCAGGGCAACCAAGGCTGTAGAGAGATCATCTAAAGGTATGCTCAGGCCAGGGCCGGATTAACGAAGGAGCTATTCGAGCTGCAGCTCCAGGTCCCTACCTTAAAATCGGCCAGCCCAGCCAGCAGTAGGAGCCCAATTTCTCCTGTCCATAAACGTCTGTGGGACAGGAGAAGCTGTTTGTAAATGTAGGGGTGGCTTGTTGCATCTGTGTTGGCTCAGTGTGATTATTACAATGTCACGGTGCACAATTCCCCCCTGCACAAATGGGAGAGGAGAGAGCTGAATCTGCCTTCTCCCTCCCCTCTTCCTGGGTGTTCCTACACACTCTGTCAAGTCTGTGCAGAGAAGGAGCCGTGCGGGCGGGAAATTATAAACAGAGCAGCTGGCAGATAAGGTGAACACGATATCTCTGGGTGATACACCTCCAAGGACTATCCAAGTGTGAGCACAGTGACTGGACTCTTACCTCCCTTCTCTCCCCTTCTTTTTTAACTTTTTCCTCCAGCAGTAGCTGTTATAATTGCAGCCAAAGAGTTTAGAATTGTGCCATCAGCCTTTGGTGGTACTTGGTCCCTTGTGCTTTTAAGTGGGTTCACACTGGTTTGCTATGTTTTGGGCCATTGCTGTTGTATCCGCAGTTTTCCTGTGTTTTACCCACAGTCCAATTGATTTCTTTTAGGTTGCGTGGTTTTTTTTGCATTTTCTGAAAGCACACTAAAATTCCTGCATGCTGAATCTTTGGCACACTGTCAGAAAGCGTGGCATAAACCTGCAACCTAATATAAATCAATAGGAGTGCAGCTAACACTGTAGATACACAAGCAGTGCAGCCAAACTGCAGCATACCAGGGTTAGCCCAAAGGCTTGTACACACAAATCCCCCCCCTCCCGTGTAGAACTTGGTCTGATCAATACCCATGGGCATTCACACAGGGCCATACCATCCCGGCTCAGGAGGGGTGGGGGCTTCGGGGATTTGTTTGACTATGCATCCCCCGTCCCTTCTACCCATCCGCGAAGAGTCCTGGAGGGAGTGTGCAGGAGGAGGAGGGACATGTGACCTGTGTGGGTTAGCTCTGCACTGGTATCTAGATCCCATCCACCAGGAGGAGGGTGGGAGTGTGGAGGTAGGCTCTGCTGGTGGGATGGTTTCATTTGCTTTTACCTCTATGCAAAGCTGTGGCCTGTATGTGGTCTGAAGGGTTGAGTGTATCAAGAGCCCTAGGGCCACAGGCAGGGCTAAGCTGTGTATGTGATGCCTAAATATTACTGGAGACTGGAAACCTGTGTACAGTGCTTGGGGTGACATCACTACTGTTTTGCAGTGAACTGTGAGGCAGGAGCCTGTGTGCAAGGAGCTCAGAGACTGAAAGGAGTCCAGAGAGACTCAGTGCTGCCTGGGGACACTGAGCTGTCACTGCAGCAAGTAGACAGTACGCAAGAGATACTGCCTGCTGCTTTTGAGAACCCAGGTGGCAGCTGTCACAGGTGAGAGACCTCATGGCAGCTGTCACAGGTGAGAGACCGCATGGCAGCTGTCACTGGTGTTGCTGCTGGTGACAGATCACATGGCAGCTGTTACTGGTGTTGCTGTAGGGTGACCATGTGTCCTGGATTGCCCAGGACAGTCCACATTTTGCAGGTCTGTACTGGGTCCTGGGCACCTTCATTCCAGGACAATACTGTGTCCTGGAATAAAACTGACAGAGCCAGCAAACTTAGTAGTCTCACTGGCTCTGCCTCCACCTCCGACTCCTAGCCACAGGTTTCTAGAGCCACCTGGCATCTAGTAACCAGTGACGTCACTCACCAGGGATGAAACTGGCCGGTGCCAAATTGAGAGGGGCACCACCGGCCCCAGGTGTCAAATTCAAAAAGAGTGCCGCTGTCACCGCCGATGTTTGCACTGCTAACAACAGATTGGATTTCACAGGGAGCAGTCTTCACACACCGGCTGTCCGGTGAGCCTGCCTGTACTGCCTCTGACTGCAGGGGAGCCGCCGAGTCTCACACACACACACTGGCTGTTCAGTAAGCCCACTCGCAACGCCGCTGATAGCTGGGGAGCCGCCGGGATCCAGGACCCCAGCCTGAGGCATTCAGCCCTAAAGAGATCTGGCTGGGACCCAGGATAGTCAGCCTTGAAGGCATCCAGTACCCAGGGGAGTTAACCTTGAAGGGATCTGGACTGGACACCAAGAGATCCACTACCCAGGGAGATCAGCTCTTTGGGAATCCGGTATCTGGTGGCAGGCTGCAGGTGGCAAGTGACACTGTATCTGGTGGCAGGCTGCGGTCAGCAAGTGGCACACTGTATTTGGCGGCAGGCTGCTGGTGGCAAGAGGCAAACTGTATCTGGTGGCAGGCTGCGGGTGGCAAGTGGCACACTGTATCTGGTGGCAGGCAGGCTGCAGGGGCGAGTGGCACACTGAATCTGGTGACAGGCTATGGATGCCAAGTGGCACACTGCATCTGGTGGCAAGCGATGGTGGCAAGTAACACGCTGCATCTGGTGGCAGACGACAGTGGCAAGTGAACCGCTGCATCTGGCGGCAGGCGACTGTGGAAAGTGATACGCTGCATCTGGTGGCAGGCTTTGGGTGGCAAGTGACATACTGCATCTGGTGGCAGGCAACTGTGGCATGTGACACGCTGAATCTGGTGGCAAGTGACAAGCTCAGGGTTCCCACTGATTCCGCAATATGGTGAGTGGAACTATTTCATTTTATATTACAATATAGAAAAAATGGAATTTGATCATCCTGACACCATATCAAGCATGGTGTTGGGATGATTTAAGTGCTAACACCAGCCATTTGCCTGACAAATCACCCCCACTGCCGGATTCACTGTCAACCCCAAAACTATTTGCCCCTCCTCATCTATTTTTGGAAAGGGGGGGGTGTTGTCCCTGAATGGCAGTTTGGAGTTTGGACACCCAAATGTTGCTGCTGGTGAGAGACCCCATAGCAGTTGGTATTGATGGTGTTACTGCTGCTGAGAGGCTGCTCAGCTGGTGTTACTGGTGAGAATACATTTAATTTGTTTTAGCAAAAAATGTTTGCATTTTCATTTGATTTATTTCCATAAAAAGGCCCACCAAAATCCTCAGCACCAGGCCCCTGATACTCTTAATCCGGCCCTGGCTCAGGCGCCAAAACTGCTTGACCACTTCCCGCCCGGCCCATAGCAGATGACGGCCAGGCAGTGGTTCAGTTATCCTGACTGGGCGTCATATGACGTCCAGCACGATAACATGCCACCGCGCGCATCGCGGAGATTGGTGGAGCGGTGTGTCAGTCTGACACACTGCTACACCGATCTTGGTAAAGAGCCTCCGCGAGTAGAGGAGAGCCGATCGGCGGTTCTCCTGACAGGGGGGGTCTGCGCTGATTGTTTATCAGAGCAGCCCCCCCTCAGATCACCACACTGAACCACCAGGGATCGCCACTAGGACCACTAGGGAAGGGGGCAACATGTGGATGGCCAGGTATGTACCCCATGGCCATCCACATGTGCCCAATGTGCCCAGTCAGTGCCCAATCTGTGCCAATCAGTGCCCACAAATGGGTACTGATTGGCACCATTATATAGCACTGATGCCCAGCAATGCCACCCTTAGGGGCATCAGTGCCATCAATCAGTGTCATCAGTGCCACCCATCAGTGTCCATCGATGCCACCTGTCAGTGCCCATCCGTGCCCATCAGTGCCCACCTATCAGTGCCCATCAGTGCCCATCCGTGCCACCTATCACTGCCACCCATAAGTACTCATCAGTGCCAACCATAAGTACCCATCAATGCCACCTACGAATGCCCATCAGTGCCGCCTATGAGTGCCCATCGGTGCCACCTATCAGAGCCCATCAGTGCCGCCTATCAGTGCCCATCATCAGTGCCCGTCAGTGCCACCTCATTGGTGCCACCTCATCGGTGCCAATCAGTGCCGCCATATGAGTGCCCGTCAGTGCAGCCACATTAAAGAAGAAAACGTACTTATTTCCAAAAAATTTTAATAGAAACAAAGAAAAACTTTTTTTTTTTCAAAATTTTTGGTCTTTTTTTATTTGTTGCGCAAAAAATAAAAACCGCAGAGGTGATCAAATACCACCAAAAGAAAGCTCTATTTGTGGGAGCAAAATGATAAAAGAATTGTTTGAGTACAGTGTAGCATGACCGCGCAATTGTCATTCAAATTGACACAGCGCTGAAAGCTGAAAATTGGCCTGGGCGGGAAGGTGTCTAAGTGCCTGGTATTGAAGTGGTTAAAGTAAAAATGTTACTTTACTGTGAAGGTACGATAGAGGCTTCGGAAGTACAAAGTATTTTTTTACTGAATATTTCACAACATGCAATGTGTAAAACAAAATGGAAGGAAGCCTAATACTAAGAACTAAAAGCCAGAACTTTTGATTTGAAATATTATAGCAGGCCTCATAAAAAACAAATTATGAATGCATTAAAATGTTTAACCTTTAAAGTTATGCCTACTAAATGTCAAATCAGTAATTACTTGTAGTCCACAATTAGCCAAGGTCAGAAATCACCCTACCCTGAATAAAATTGCATTTCAGTGTGTGTTAAGTGATAATGTTATGACATATCTCGAATAATAATAAGCATATACTGACCTGTCTAGTACAATTTTTGGATCCAAAAATGCATTTCCACTTACAGGACACAAGGTTATTGCTTTTAGACCTGTCAAAATGCCATCAACATTGAAAAAGGGAATTATATAGGACATTTGCAAAATTTTCCTGTTTCAATTTGGAATTCTAAAATTAGTACAAACTGATGGTAAAGCTAATCAATGACAAAGTTTACATAATTTCAATAATTCTAAAAAACTCAATTTGGGAGAATTACTAGTAACACGGAGATTGCATATGTAAAAAAATGTGCAGTTTTAATACATTTCTTGGACATTTTACACAATTGATAAAAAATAAAAGAAGAATAGGATCAGTGAGGAATAAAAAAGCTGCATGCTTAATTTTGAAAGCCTTACCTTTGGCTGTCCCAATGGAATTGTTCAGGGTTTCTTTTATGGCCTCTGAATCCATTCTACTTAGAATGAGTATCTGATGAAGAACAGAAACAACTAAGATTGTCACTTAAAGCAAACCTGTCATAGACAAAAAAAATTTAAAATGTGCCTGCTAAGTGCTAACCTCTCCTTCTGAAAATGCTACCGTAGTTGTCTTACTGCAAATCTGATGTTTTGGCTTCAGTGCTTTCTATTTCACTAAGCCAGAAAAAAAATATCTAAAGACTGAGATATAAAGGGAATTGCGCCTTTGATCTATTTATCAATACATTTCTGGTCAGATCTGTGGCTCAGCAGTACCAAAAAAAGACAGCCAGGCAACTAGCATTTCTAGATGGAGGTTAGCCCACATATTTTTTTTTTCATAACAGATGTACATGCATGTGTATACACATAAGGTGAAATATAACATGTATAATATAAGTTAGAGGGTATGCTGTTTCCTACACTTTCTTAAACAGTTGCTTCCCTTAAAGAGGAACTGAACACTTAAAGCTTTACCTAAAAAAAAAAAAAAAATGGGCAAAAGGCAAAGAACTAGTCACCAGCCTATTGTCTCTCTGCAGTTGACACTGCTACTACAATGATCTCCACTAGCTTCCAGGTCCTGTGCCAAGCAGCTGCGCTGCTGCATTCTGATCACAGGAGGTACGGGCTCTAATGCCTAGCATTTTTTTTAATAAATGCAAATAATTTTCTGATTGGAGGTAAAATCACCGCTCCACCTTTCCACCTGATCCATCCAAAGAAGGCTTTGCATTCACTGAAAAAATGCAAAGTATTCTCTGACCAGAGCCTGTGCCATGCAGCTGACCACCTGTGTTCACAATAAACTAGGGCAACCACTCGGCACGGGACATAGAAACTAGTGGAGATCAGTATAGTAGGGTTCTATAGGGATCCCACAGGTATGATATATGCAGTTACATTGGTCCAAACTGGACCAATGTAACTATGTAAAAAATGCCATAATTGGAATTATTCTTTAATTATGCAATTGAAAGTATTTTATTATCTGTGAACTATAGGACACCTCCGGGAGTTACAATGAACCAGGCCAGCCACTTGGAAAGGGATGCAGAAGCTAGTGGAGGTCACTGTAGAGGTGGTGTCTACTACAGTGATTTCCAGCTTCTATGGTGTTTGCATAGTTACAAGCGTCCAAGCTGGACAGATTTAACTATGTAAAAATATCATAGGTAGAATTCATCATTAATAATGCCGTTGAAAGTGTTGATTCTTCCAGAAATCCCAGAAACTTGTAACTTTCTGTAGTGAGCTGATAACACAGTGCCTCTTCTGAACTGATATCCCATAGAGTTTTATCGGTCCTGCTCAGGTTACCTCTGTCCACTACATGACACCTCTAGGAGAGAGGTAATAAGCCAGTAAGAAAATATCATGCCTCTTTTTCAATTAAATATTTTACAGATAACCTACTTTAAGTTGCTTCAGTTCTACACGTGTCTCCTCCATCCACTCTAAGAGGGCTGTGATTTTAGGGTTTGCTTCCTTAGTTTTATTCTGTACATACTGAATGATCCTCAGCTGTCTCCAAACATCATTTAAACAAGATTCCAGTACACTTTCGTACATTTTTTTCACATTAGACAAGTATTCTATGAAGAAGCAGATTTGTAAAATGAATTGTTAACTTTGTAACGGTATAAGCTAAGGGGGAAAGCAGAGGTTTGGGAGCTCATGGTGGATGTTATAAGGAGGCAAAATAACACAGTAAGAAATTATTTAATTAAAAATAGATTACAGGGTCATTAAGTAATGGATGTGTATGGATTATTTTTAGGAATTGCTATATTGTTTATTGTCACTTTAACCCTAGGTTTACACTTATGCATTTAGTGCGTTTTGCAGAAACACACTACAGTCCATTTAACATGGTTTCCTCTGGTACACGTTTACGTTTATGCGGTTTTCAGCTGGTGCACTTTTGGAAAGGGTCAGGGACTTTTTTCTCGCAGTAGAATGCATTTTGCATCTAAAAGACTTCAATTAACCCACAAGCGTTGAGCTTCTATAACACACTGTAAGAAGGCGGCCTGCTGTATCCTTGACAACCGATGAGTTATCAGCTGGCAGCCCGCGTGGTCCCCCCCCAAATCCATACCAGAACCTTATCCGAGCATGCATACCAGGCCACATGCCCTCAACAGGGGGGGGCAATGTTGATGGGGACAAGGGCCTCTTCCCCACAACCCTGGCCGGTGGCTGCGGGGGTCTACGGGCGGGGGGCTTATTCAGAATCTGGAAGCCCCCAGATCACCCCCCTTGTGCAAAAAGTAAGTAAAGACACAATATGAGTTTTTTACAAGTTCTTTGTTAAAAATAAAAAAACATTGTCCCCCGTTGTAGATCCATCCTTAATCACGACGTCAGCTGCACCCAAAAAAAGAAGCTCTGCTCCTGCCATCTGACAGTTCTTAAATAGCTAAGGGGCAGGGCCACCTGGCGACGTCACCTGGTGGCACAACCCCCTGTGACGTCATTGACCGATGCATGCTGGGCTGCTGACATCACAGGGGGTGGTGCCACCAGGTGACGTCGCTGGTTGGCCCTGCCCCCTAGCCATTTAACCACTTCAGGTCCCACCTAGTCAAATGACGTCCACAGGAGGGATCTCCCATCCTGGGTGGGCATCTTATGACGTCCTGAGCTTCCCGGCCATCTGGGGGGCGCGCCACTCGGGAGCCGATGCGCGTGCCCGGCGGCCGCGATGTCTGCTAGGCACCCGCGATTGCCTGGTAACAAAGCCGGGACGTGGATCTGTGTGTGTAAACACACAGATCCAAGTCCTGTCAGGGGAGAGGAGACCGATCATTTGTTCCGTGTACAGAGGAACACAGATTGGTCTCCTCCTCTTGTGAGTCCCCTCCCCCACACAGTTAGAATAACTCCCTAGGTAACACATTAACCCCTTGATCGCCCCCTAGTGTTAACCCCTTCCCTGCCAGTGACATTTAAACAATAATCAATGCATTTTTATAGCACTGATCGCTGTATAATTTTCAGTGGTCCCAAAATGGTGTCAAAATTATCCGATATGTCTGCCGTAATGTCACAGTCATGATAAAAACCGCAGATCACAACCATTACTAGTAAAAAAAAAATTAACAATGGCATAAAACTATCCCAAATATTGTAGACACTATAACTTTTGCGCAAACAAATCTATATACGCCTATTGCTATTTTTTTTACCAAAAATATGTAGAAGAATACATATTGGCCTAAACTGAGGAAAAAATTTGTTTTTGTTTTTTTAAAAATGGGACAATTATTATAGCAAAAAGTAAAAAATATTGTGTTTTTTTTCAAACTTGACGCTTTTCTTTTCCTTATAGCGTAAAAAATAAAACCCCCAGAGATGATCAAATACCACCAAAAGAAAGCTCTATTTGTGGGGAAAAAATGATAAAAATTTAACTTGGGTACAGTGTTGCATGACCGCGCAATTGTCATTCAAATTGCGACAGTGCTATAAACTGAAACTTGGCCTGGGCAGCAAGGGGGTGAAAATGCCCTGTATTGAAGTGGTTAAAGTGGGAGTAAACTCCCATCTCTAACTTTTACCTATAGGTAAGCCTATAAAAAAGGCTTACCTATAGGTACTGTACATATCGTGTACACTTTAGATGTTTACTGTACATGCAGTCGGTTACTTCACTGGCGCATCCGCTCTGAAGGAATAGCCAACCGGGCCTCCCCTTCAGAGTCCTGTGCAGTAAACAGCGGCTCCCACATGCATGTGTGGGAGTGATGTCATCGTGGCTCCAGCCAGCGGTGACAGCTCGGCGCTGGAGGGCTACGTTTTTAGGTAAGTTTAACATAATGTGCTAGGTTAGAAAAAAAAATGCCCATCAGTTTACTACCGCCTTAAGAACTGTCAGACAATGCAAATGGCAGGAGCCTTTGGTGTGAGCGTAGCTTTTTTGGGTCCGGCGGGCGGCGTGATTGATGATGGATCTACACTGGGGGACATTGTTTTTTTTTATTTTTTATTAAAAGACTTGTCAAAAACTGGTGGGATGGGAAGTCAGTCAGCTACAGCTCAAGGAACCCCTATCTAACTTTGGAAGAACTCCAGCGTTCTACTAAATCCTGGATGAGAATGCTTGCTGATAAAGTGCTGAAAATGCCAGTTACTCATAGAACTCAACCAGTCGTACGAGCAGTGACTTTTATATAAAGCAGAATATATAATAGTATGAATTTGTTTGAGATTTTTAAGAACATTTGTTCAGCGTTCTAATTGTTATGGGGGTCAAATTGACATTTGTTTTCAACCATAAAGATGAGAAAATTAAAAGGAGCACGATGGACATTTTTTGTCATACAAATGAATTTCTAACATTGTATGTGGATTTTGTTCAGGAAATGATAATTTGTTACAAAACTGAATGGAACAAAATTTTGAATTACTTTATGAATGACATTTGTCAAGTCATCAAATTTACTGCTGTGCTCTCTTTAGCTGTCCCATAGTGCTCATGAAGCCTTAGTCATTAAAGGGGTTGTAAAGTCTCACTGTTTTTCATCTAAATGCATTCTATGCATTAGGGTGAAAAACCTTTTTTTTGCTGCAGCGACCCCCCTGAGGCCCATTTTTAGATACCTGAGCCTGATCCATTCCAGCGCCGAGCACGAGCCCAGCGTCTTCAGCTGCTGTCTCTGTCCTCACTAGATAGATAGCAGCAGGAGTGACACGGGGGCAGGGTCGAGTCCCGCTGTCTGTGTCAATGGATGCAGAAGTGGGACTCGGGAGCGCGCCCGCACAGGTGCCCCCAGGGAGAGCGGCTCTCCAAGGGAGCACTCGATGGAGGGGAGGAGCCAGGAGCGCTGTTGGAGGACCCCAGAAGAGGAGGATCGGGGCTGCTCTGTGCAAAACCCATTATCCATTATTTTAAAAAAAACAAAAAATAAAAAAAACGGAACCTTTACAATCACTTTAATTAAAATGTTATTTGTAAAACAAAGATTGTATACATATAATTAAATCATGGAATACAACCGTTAAACACTTATAACATTTAGAAAGAAAACTAAAATAAAACTGACCCAAACCTGTTAAAATTTCCCTTTAACCTCTTCACGACCTTGCTATAGCCGAATGACAGCTACAGAGCGGTTGCACATTTCCGTGAGGGCGTCTATTGACGTCCTCCCGTGATCACGCTTTCCCCTGCGGCATGCATCGGCAGGGATCTGTGATTGCTGTGTCCTTAGGACACAGCTGATCACAGATCAGGGTAAAGAGCCAATCACAGTGGCTCTTTAGCATGTGACCAGCTGTGTCGAATCACATTACATTTAATGTATTTATTAATACATTTAATATAAAAAATGTTATTATGCTGTTGGCTAGGAGATCACACATCATTGGTCACAGTGGTGTAACTAAAAGCCACTGGTCTTGGGCCAAAATCTTATAAGGGGCTCACCACATATCTCACAAAATAGAAGAAAATTGCTCCATAAATGTTGACATGTTGATATGTTTTAAAAAGAAAGGGTAAATCATTCTAGTGTATACAACGACAGCAATAAGCATGTTATATGTAAGGAGAAAGCACCAAACATGTTTTATGCCTAGATTTTTTTAAATTGAAAACCCCTTTGGTAAAACGCAACACATTTTGTTGTTTCGAAGGTTTCCCGAATCAATAAATACTGAAGAAGAAAAATTTCCTGGACCTATTTATAGGAGAAATTCTGTATAGTAATGTGAAGAAATTAAAGGAAAAGTTAATTCACTTATAGGTCGGTTTCACACTGCTGTGCGGGTGTACCTGCAGTTTTTCTCCGGTTAACCACCCGTGGTTTTCAATAGACTTTCTATTGGGTTGCACTTTTTTTGTTGGGTTTTTTGAAAGCGCAACAAAGATGCAGCATGAATTACTTGCTGTGCTTTTATAAAACATACCAAAACCATGTGACATTACAGAAAGTCTATGGGAAACTGTGGGTTAACCACATGAAAACCGTGGGTACACCCCGCTGCAGCCAAACTGCAGGGCTGCAGTGTTAATTTGGCCATTAAAACATATTTAGAATTAAATTTAGAATATATTATATATAGAATTATATTTTGAATAATAATTTATAAAAATATTCATCACTACCCCATTTAGGTTGTTTCCTGTTTTTATTGTTTCTCTGGAGTACAACTTTAAATAGGCTTGTCTGAATAGATTTAGATGCTACCACTGAGACACTACCACATTAAAGCTATCACAAAGTATTCCTACATGCCCTACTATCCTGCTGCCAACAGTGACTTTCATGTAATACATGGTTTGATAGACTATAGAATGTGGTTTTTATTGTAACCAGTGGCGGCTGGTGCTCAATACTTTGGGGAGGGAGCGGAAAACCAACGGCACAACACCCCCCACAACGATCCTCGCACCCCTGAAAGCCCCCCCACAGACGTGGAGGCAGCGATAAACCCCCCCCCCCGTGGGAGACGGATGGACAGAGGCCTCCTTAGAAGGCAGATGACAGGGTTCTCGCTCCAGGGCCGTTGCTTCTCCTCCCTGCCGAACAGGAAGTGTGTCCTGAGACTCCCTGGCCAATCGGGTCTCAGAACCCGCTTCCTGATTGGCCGGGAGTAGAGGCAGGAAGACAATAGCGAATATCAATTCGCTTTTGTCACACAAGTGGATGGGCTCAGGGGGCAGTGCTCTTTTTTGAAGCTTATTAGAGCCTCAGGCTCTCATCAAATGCTTCAAAAAGAAAAAAAAAAACAGTTGAAATCCATGCATCCGGCGCCCTGCATGTAGAGATTAGGGGCTGGACGCATGGATTAGGGGGGCGGCGCCCTGCGCCCCATATGGACGGGCCGTCATAACCATAACAGAGTTCATGATTTTATCCAATACAGCCCATGATGATTGCATGATGCCTTAATTTATGTTACCTTACAGCAAATTTAAAGAAACAGACACATATGTAAAACTCTTAAGCCTCGTACACACGATCGTATTTTCTGCCAACAAAACCGTGGAATTTTGTTCGAAGGGCATTGGCCCAAACTTGTCTTGCATACACACGGCACACAATTGTTGGCCAACAATCACTGGAGGGGGCAAACACTCACTCTACAATTAATAATCCTACTTACTGAAAGCCCAGTTGAACTTTCAGTTTAAAATAGCTAAATACACCCCATATGCATCAAAAGAAAAGTTGTGCAAAGTCTTAAGCCTCGTATACACGATCGGATTGGCCAACAAAACAATGGACTTTTGTCTGAAGGGCATTGGCCCAAACTTGTCTTGCATACAAATGGCAAGGAATTGTCGGTCAACAAACACGAACGTACTGACGTACTACGTGGTTTTTCAGCTCTTTAGCGCCACCCTTTGAGCTCCTTCTGCTAATTTTGTGTTAGTAGAAGTTTGGTGAGTGTTGATTTGTGCTTTTCTTTTCACGCTTTTCAGTTTGCACTTTTCATTTCGTGCTTTTTAGTTCGTTTCTGAACAGCCGTCAACCAGACATGTTGCGGAATCGGAGGAGATAACATGTTATTTATAATTGGCCTTGGAGTTATTGCTTTGACAATATTTTTTGGGTTGAATAATGATTTGATTTGGTATATTTTCTATATTTTTGGATGCATAGAATACACTTTTTGGTTAAGTTCTATTGGCAGATAGCATGTCTAATTTTATTTGTTTTCTTTTTTTAACGCACAATTAAAAAAATGTGGAGAATAATGCCGCGTACACACGAGCGGACTTTACGGCGGACTTTGCCCGGCGGACTTTTCGACGTACTTTCCGACAGACTTTGTGAACGAACGGACTTGCCTACACACAATCCACCAAAGTCTGTCGAATTCGTACGTGATGACGTACGACCGGACTAAAACAAGGAAGTTCATAGCCAGTAGCCAATAGCTGCCCTAGCGTGGCTTTTTGTCCGTCGAACTAGCATACAGACGGCGGACTTTTCGACCGGACTCGATTTCAACGGATAAATTTTAAACAAGTTTCAAATCTAATTCCGTCCAACTTTTGAGAAAACAAAGTCCGCTGGAGCCCACACACATCGAATTGTCCGATGAAATCCAGTCCGCCGGGCAAAGTCCGCCGTAAAGTCCGCTCGTGTGTACGCGGCATAATACTTGGCTATGTGTTTTACTTCAAATTACATTTTAGGCAGTTACATTTTAAAAAATACAATGTAAAATTAACAAGGGACACCAACATAGTTGTACAGTATCTCACAAAAGTGACTACACCCCTCACATTTTTGTAAATATTTTCTTCTATCTTTTCATGTGACGACACTGAAGAAATGACACTTTGCTACAATGTAAAGTAGTGAGTGTACAGCTTGTATAACCGTGTAAATTTACTGTCCCTTCAAAATAATTCAACACACAGCCATTAATGTCTAAACCGCTCGTAACAAAAGTCGCTTGGGGGGCCGTGCAAACAATCCTGCTTGCAGCATGTTTGGGGAGCTAAAAAAAGGGCACCAAAAATGCTCCACCCCATTGAAATGAATGTAAAGCGCCTCAAAAAGACCTACGGCGTTTTTGGTGCTGTTTTTGAGACAGACGCACAGTAAACGCCTCAAAAGCAGTCAGGGTTTTACTGACAGTTTTGAAGTGAACCAGTGTGAAAGGGGCCTTAGGGAAAAAAGTTCACAACACAACACTCAATTTAGAGAGGGAACTTCATCTACCAGGGCCAAGGTATTATTAGGCTGCCCTAGGCACACATAAATATTACAGCCTCCAGGTCCGCTTCTTATCTCACAAACAATGTATGAGATCATGGGGTTAATCTATTTAAAGGCAAATAGGCTGTTCACCGAGCAGGTGAATTTTCTCTTTGCAAGGAAATATTCCCTAAGCTTTGTAAATGAAGTGAAACTCTGCTGACTTCCATCATTCAATCATCCATCAAGAAGAAAATGCAGTTATTTCTGCCAGTAAATACCTTATATAGCCCACTTTCTCTTTCTTGTCTGGTCATTAGCCTAAGCTTATAACATGCACAACTTTCTCGCTCACTCTTGTGAGAGTTTGTCAGGAAGGGAAGGCCAATGAGAGCTGCAGAGCTGGAGGCGTGCCACTGTGTAAATCCAGGAAGTGAACGGGCAGCAGGTTCAGCTTCCCACAGTTAAAATGGTTGCAGCCAGACTCAATGGAGGGAGATTTCTGCAGCATATTTGGCTAGTAGTAGTACAGAGTCACAGTATATATAAAATAATATGCAACGTGGATGGAGGGAAGCTTCAGAATAGCAAAGATGTTTTTATTACAAATTATGTGAGCAGACTGCAGTTCCTCCTTAAGGTGATTTGAGTACACACCTTAAAGAGGAACCATCTCTACCATTCTACAAACCTATGGAAACTGGATTATATTTGATCTGCAGAAAGTATTGGCACTTCTTAAAGCAGTGCCATACCCATCCCTCGCAATTTTGCTGCTGGATGTGACCACAAGGGCCACAAAATGGCAAAGCAAGGGCTTGCAAGTACCTTATAGTAATATAAACAGTAGTCCTGAAGGTGGTTCATACACACACATAGCAGTTCTGTTTTCTGAGCAGAGAACTAATTTCTCTCCAAAGCTTCCACCTTCTGGACTCTGGAAGTGGATTCCTACACCATGGGTTAGACCATTAGAGCACATAGTTCAGAAAATAGTATAGCTGTCCATCCTCAATGGTCCAATATATTATATTAAACTCAGTACATGTATTTGTGGTTTAACTACGAAATTCGTTTTACTGGTACCAGATTGGAATAATAATAATAAGCACAATCATAACTTGGTATTCCTCATTATTTACTTTGTGTCAACCTAACCTGTAAATTGCATAGATTTACTTTAGATCTCAGCTTCATACATTTTTATTGCTTTCTACCCTTTTCCTAATAATGCCCATAATCCTGCTGATTATCCTATTCCCTCATGCTGCTACACTCACCATATTACAAGTTTCTACTTTTATTTTACTTTATATTTTTTTCAGCATAAACTGCTTGCCATCCCTGTGGTTGTTCCCTTTTCTGAAAGTACCGGCACTATTATGTAATAAATTATACTTAATGTACACATGCTGCCATCTAGTGGTCCAAATATTTAAATGCAGACCGACTTCTAACTATCTAACACACATGCCAAAAGGATTAGCTGATACTACTTTGTTCATATTGCTATATCTAAATAATAACCATTCTCAAAAGAAATCTAACTGTTCAAAAACTTAAGAATAGTCTGCGAAAATGCTGCTAAATTGTGCCATTCATAATGCCGATACCATTATCTCTCTGAAAAAAAAATCAAAAAGACCTATTCACAGAAGTATTCTGTTACAATAATGCATATGTTTTTGCGTGTTTTATGCATTGCAATAAGGCAGCCCAATCATTGGAAATAAACTTTCATGCACTACAGTGAAAAAACCTACATGACCCTTTAGAAAAACATAGCGGTGTGTTGTTCTCTACTGTTCAATGTGTTGAGTGCCATTCAAAATGAATGCGTTGTGGTGAAGCGTGGTAATGTGTGCATTCTAGCGCACATTGCCACATTGTATGCAAGCTGAATAGACCCAAAAACAAACCCAGTATCTTAAATCATTGCACTGTGCATGCAGGGATTTCCTATGCTGTACGGTCTATGCAAGATGCATTCTCAGTTTTTTCCTCTGTTAATTTATCATGGTTTTCCTTGTTTCTAGGGTTTGTATCTCTTAATTCTTTTCACAACATTTCCACCGTGTTTTGACTGCACTGTCAGTCAAATCTACTATCTGGATTTGAATATCACTTTCCTAGCTGTAAGTAACCATAACTTTGAATATTATTAGTGGAAGGCACCTGGAAAACAATACACTGTTTACCATTGCTAGTCTTTAATAATAAATGGACAGATCGGGTGATACTGTATATTGATGAAAATTAGGTTCCCTATCATCAGCACCTGTTTTGCCTTTGTTTCTCTCCTATTTCCATTTTCACTGCAGCTGTCATTGCTTTGGTTTTTAGATTTCAGTTCCATGATTTTATGTGCCTATTGTCCAAACACAAATGTAAAATCTGGTTGCCAAACTGCCAAAAGGTCTTGAACTTTGGTCAATAATATTAATATAGCAAACACATTAAAGTGGTTGTAAAGACAAAAAGTTTTATTTTTTTACCATACTGCATTCTCTGTATTAAAGTGGTTGTAAAGTCAGAAGTTTTTTTTTATCTTAATGCATTCTATACATTAAGATGTAACAGTCTCCCTGACTTCCAAGGGCCTGATGGTGACCCCCAAAGCCAGGGAGAACTGACATTCCTCCTCAGGGTGCAGGTTACTAGACATAGTGGGTTTGGTGCAAGATGGAAAGATTGGGCGCCAGCCAATTTTTGAGGAATGGTGGGAGAGAGGGTTCAGGCACAGGACACCCTTAGGCAAATGCAATAGCAATTAGGCACACTCCAATTATAATAGAACTAGGCAGACAGCAATACAAAAAAGGGCCTTTAAGCTGAATGCAGCAATCTGTATCTTATAGCAACTGCTCTCTCCTATAGCAACAACTTCTCTCACAGTATCCTACTGTAGATCTTCCAGTTTACCTCACAGTATCCCCCTGTAGATCTTCCAGCTAAACTCACAGTATCCCCCTATAGATCTTCCAGCTAAACTCCCAGTGTCCCACTGCAGATCCTCAAGCTCAGCTTTTTGGTAAAAAATAAATCGCAATAAGCGTATATTGATTGGTTTGCGCAAAAGTTATAACGTTTACAAAATAGGGGATAGATTTATGGAATTTTATTATTATTATTTTTTTACAATAATGGCGGCGGAACTGCGATATTGCAGCGGACAAATTGGACACTTTTGACACATTTTTGGGACATTGACAATTATGCCGCGTACACACGGGCGGACTTTACGGCAGACTTTGTCTGGGGGACTTTTCGACGGACTTTATAACGGACTTTCCGAATTAACGGACTTGCCTACACACGATCAACCAAAGTCCGACGGATTCGTACGTGATGACGTACGACCGGACTAAAACAAGGAAGTTGATAGCCAGTAGCCATTAGCTGCCCTAGCGTCGGTTTTTGTCCGTCAGACTAGCATACAGACGAGCGGACTTTTCGACCGGACTCGAGTCCGTCGGACAGATTTGAAACATGTTTCAAATCTAAGTCTGCCAAACTTTTGAGAAAACAAAGTCCGCTGGAGCCCACACATGATCGAATTGTCCGACGAAATCTGGTACGCCGGACCAAGTATGCCGTAAAGTCCGATCGTGTGTATGCAGCATTATTCAGCAATTAGTGCTATAAAAATGCACTGATTACTGTATAAATGTCACTGGTAGGGAAGGGGTTAACACTTAGGGGCGATCAAGGGGTTAACTGTGTTCCCTCACTGTGTTCTAACTGTAGGGGGGATGGGATTGTCTAGGAGGAGAGAGAGATCGGTGTTCATACATAGTATGAACACACAATCTGTCTCTACTCCCCTGAAGGAACCAGGATTTGTGTGTTTACACACACAGATCCCGGTTCTCGTTCTGTCACGAACGATCGCGGGTACCCTCGTATCGGCTCCAGGCACACGCTGCGGGCGCGCGCGCCCCTAGTGGCCAAAAGGAAAAGCGACGTAAGGTAACGTCTATTTGCCCAGCCGAGCCAACCTGCCGCAATAAAACTGTGGCGGCTGGTTTGGAAGTGGTTAAAATATATCTATTTTTCTGGGATCTTGCCAGAAGGATGGTGATGGCACCATGGCTGGATGCTGGGAATAAGGGTATTATATTTAATAACGTTCTTTCCTACAGTTTTTTGTTGTTCTTTGTTTTCAAGGTGGTATTTATAGTGGGGAAGGGGCCCTAACATATTACTTAAACCATGTTAGCCGATTGCAGGAGTACATTCTCATTGGATTTGGAGCTCCTAAAAAGTATCAGAAACTGTGAAAAAGTAAGTTGTTCCTTTTACATTACATTCTCCTATTTTCAATTGAAGGACTGTTTTAAGGAGGTATCTTCAGATTAGTAAGAAAATACATGTAAGGATCATGCTGAAGGGAGCTTTGCTATAAAGGTTTAAAATGCATTCTTGGTGTAACTGGCAAACAGATAAAGGGACTAACAGACAGGTGTAGCACTTAGGAAGTGAGAACAAGTAGAATTGTTTAGTAGCAGCTTTCAGGGTGGGGTGTTACAAATCTGTTCATTGATAGATAATCTTGCTTCTTGGAGGGTCCTTATATTTACTTTATGTCTATTGGTCCCTAGTTCACCACTGACCCAATATTCAGGGCATCAAAATCTAAGATCACTAATATAAAGTTATGCTATTTCCTGAGGACTGTTCTTCATGTTGAACATTAATTTGTTCTCATTGTAAAGTGAGTACTATGCAGGATAAAGCAGGCATGTCAAACTCTTGTCTTTGTTGTTTTTAGGCCATCATGAGGCCCTCTCTTTCCTTCTTCGTTGTCCTTAAAGGTCTATGAATTTAAGTTGAATGAGGCCCCAGCTGTTATCTAGCTAATAAAGGCAATAATTAATTTTGAACTTTTGCAAATTCTTCACAAATGATTCATGGCCTATTTTCTCTGGGATAAAATATTGCAAGATGCTATTTTTACTATTTTGTTAATTACCAAAGTGCTATAGCCATTTTCTGGAAATATTTAGATGGGGCCCTCAGTACATCTAATCCGCTACTTACAGAATTATTACACTCATATGAACATACTCTTTCATTCCGCTTTTGATATGCCTGGCATTATGTTCAAAATGTAACCATAAATCTGAACCCTAGCCTTTAAATGTACACATTTCTGCAGGATTTAACTTCCAGATTTACATTTTAGTGGAAGATGCATGTTTCCCATATGTTATGGGAAATATTTTAGGTTCCCATATTTACCTCTGTTAATGAGATCCATGCAAAATCTTTGAAGGGAAATCTAGAACTCAGAAAAATGCTGGGGTCCTGCTCAAAGTACAGTGGAAAGTATTCTGATTCTGGTGCAAGTGAATTATCGTATTTTCTGCACTATAAGGCGCACCTAAGAGCCTTATATTTTTCTCCAAATCGGCCGTGCGCCTAATAATCCGATGCGCCTTATGTGTGCAGTGGGTTCCAAAATCATTTCCCGCTCAGACACAGGGACGTACGCTGGCAGCGATAAACCAATCAGAGAACATTGCGTAATAAGTGCAGTTTGTCTAAGGACCCCGAAAATGGCACCAGTCAAGAGACATGCTTACGAGGCACAATTCAAACTACAGGCTGTCAGTTACGCAGTTGTAAATGGGAATAGAGCAGCTGCGAAAGAATTCAACATCAATGAATCTATGGTTCGGAAGTGGAGGAAGCAAGAAAATTAACTGCGCCAAGTTAAGAAGACGAAACAGAGTTTCCGCACGAACAAAGCAAGGTGGCCACAATTAGAAGATCAACTTGAACAATGGATTATTGAACAAAGAACAGCCGGTAGAAGTGTCTCTACAGTCACCATTCGACTGAAGGCAATAACGATAGCACAAGACATGGAGGTCGAACACTTTCAAGGAGGTCAGTCTTGGTGCTTTTGTTTTATGAAAAGGTGTCATCTCTCCATCCGCGCAAGGACTACCGTGGCGCAGCAACTGCCAGCGGATTACAAAAAAAAGCTGGCCATCTTCCACACCTACTGCAGTAATAAGATTACCGACAAAAAGATCCAGCCCAAGCACATCACCAACATGGACGAGGTCCCCCTCACTTTTGACATCCCCGTGAACCATACTGTGGAGAAAAAGGGGAGCAGCACGGTATTGATACGCACCACGGGGCATGAGAAGTCGGCTTTCACTGTTGTTCTTGGTTGCCACGGTAATGGACACAAACTATCACCTATGGTCATTTTTAGGAGGAAGACGCTGCCAAACGAAAGTTTCCAGCCGGAGTCATCGTTAAGGCCAATCAAAAGGGCTGGATGGACAAGGAGAAAATGAGAGAGTGGCTGAGAGAGGTGTATGTAAAGACACCGGATGTTTTTTTCCGTGCATCACCGTCCCTGTTGATCTGCGACTCCATGCGCGCCCATTTCACCGCTACTGTGAAAAACCAAGCAAGCAAATGAATTCGGAGCTTGTCATCATTCCAGGAGGATTTACAAAAGAACTCCAACCGCTGGACATTGGTGTAAACAGAGCGTTCAAAGTGAAGTTGCGTGGGAGCGATGGATGACAGACGGGGAACACACCTTTACCAAGACTGGGAGACAGCGCCAGGCGAGCTATGCCACCATATGTGTATGGATTGTGGATGCCTGCGCTAAGGTATCTGCTTTAACTGTTGTCCGAGCTTTCGCGAAAGCCGGCATCATTGCTGAACAGTCACCTGGCAACGAGACTGACTCCGACAATGATGAGAGGGAACCCGGCATGCTTGATGGCGAATTTGCCCAGCTGTTCAATTCAGACACAGAAGATGAGGACTTTGATGGATTTGTGGGAGACGATTGATTAAAAAACAATGTGAGTGTATTGTTAAATAGTAGAATAGTAGAATAAAGTACAAGTAAACTCACTGTTCTGCTTCCGTTACCTTTTTTTTGTAGACCGTATGTTTTAGCATGCGCCTTATAATGCAGTGCGCCTTATGTATGGGTCAAGTAAAGAAATAGCCCCCGTAATTGAGACTGCGCCTTAAAATCCAGTGCGCCTTATAGTGCGGAAAATACGGTATATAAAATTTGGATATAAATTAAAGTGTGGGTTTCCTCCCACGCTCCAAAGACATGCTAGTAGGTTATTTGGATGGATCCTCTCTAAATTGGCCCTAGTATGTATGAATGTGAGTTAGGGACCTTAGATTGTAAGCTCCTTGAGGGCATGGACTGATGTGAATGTACACTATATACAGTATATGTAAAGCACTGTTTAAATTGACAACGCTAGATAAGTACCTGTAATAAATAAATAAATAAGTAAAGTGAATACTTTAAGTTCAGCACAATTGCTGTTAACTTTTTGATTTTACTTGTTGCCTAAAGTCAGGCTTTAACCAGTTCCAGACCAGCCACCGCAGTTTTACTGCAGCAGGTTGGCTCAGCTGGGCAAATCGGCGTTAACTGACAGTGGCCGCCCTGATCGGATTCGCTTCAGTCTCTAGGCCTAGGCCAATGATTTCTGGCCTGGACCTGCTGATCGGTCCTGGCAAATGAAATTCTCCCCTGCTTATGTAAGTGTAAACACAGGCAGGGGAAGTGATGTCATCTCTCCTCGTGAAAGTCTTTTCGTTCCAGAGAGTGGAGAGAAGACATCCAAACGTGAGTTGCACCAACACTACACTGACACCCCCCCAGTTAACCCCTTCACCCCCTGTCACTGTGTCACCCAGTGCAGTGTTCATATTTTTTTTTGATCACTGTACTCGTGTCATTGGTGACAATAATCAGTGTTAGGGTACTTAGTGGTAGGCCCAGATCCCCCCCTAACAAAGGTTTAACCCCTTGATCACCCCCTGTCACCAGTGATTACCATATTAGTGTAACGGATGACGCTGGTTAGCTATTTATTATTATTATTTACGATTTATATATCACTAACAGTTTACGCAGCGCTTTACAATGTAGAGGGAGGACAGCACAATTACAGTACAGTTCAATACAGAAGGGATAGGAGGGCCCTGCTCGTAGAGCTTACATTCTAAAGGGAGGGGGTGGTGGAGCGTCAGGGCACCCGCTGTATATTACCTAATAAAAGGTTTAACCCCCTGATCACCTGGCGGGTGATATCAGTGATATCAGGTTTTTATCAGATAGGGTCTGCGTCGATCCAGGCAGTGTCAGATTAGTGCCAGTAGCGCTAACACCCACGCACGCACCATACACTTCCCTTATTAGTATAGTATCTGAACGGATCAATATCTGATCTGATCAGATCCATACTAGCATCCCCAATAGTTTAGGGTTCCCAAAAACCCTAAACTGGATCAGCCCAGATACCTGCTAGCACCCACGTTTAGCCCCTCTGCCCAGCCCAGCCCAGCCCACCCAAGTGCAGCATCAATTGATCACTGTCACTTACAAAACACTAAACACATAACTGCAGCGTTCGCAGAGTCAGGCCTGATCCCTGCGAACACTAACAGTTTTTTTGGTGGCGTCTGGATCAGTCGCTGACAGTCAGGTGCTTTTTTTCCTGTAGGTCTCACTACTGTACCAGTAAATTTAGAGGCCAAAATGTCAAATCTAAGGTACAGTAGTGAAGAGGCCTACATGTTTCTGAGCATGACAGATAGTGAAGAGGAAGTCACTCATCTGTCAGATTCAGGCTCAGAATATGAACCTGTAGACAGCAGAGGCACCCTGCCAGATAGCTCTGACGACGGAGTAGTGGTCCCTGCCAAGGTCAGGCGTACCCGACCCCGTTCTTCTGCTATCGCTGAGGTGCAAGAAGCGCAGGGCTCTCGTATGGAGCAGAGAGCCAGTACTAGTGCCGCTCCTTCTTCCTTCTGGTGAACTGCCAAGCACCAGCAGCCTAGTACATCCTGGTCGTACATCCAGCACTGCAGTAACACTTGGTGACATGGTGAGTCCCATCAGTGTAGTTCAAGCTGGTGAGGTGGCTAGCACGAGTAGTGTCCCGCAGCCACCAAGAAGAAGACAAACACAGGCCCGTTGAGCCCATAGTGCCCTTCCTGCTGCATTTGCCAATCCGAATTGGGAGCCCACCACTTCTGCAGCACCAGTACCCCCATTCACTGGCCAACCCGAAATTCAGGTGGAAACAGTTGATTTTACGTCACTTGATTCTTATTTACTGTTTTTCACGGAAGATCTCTATAGATCTGTTGTAGACCAAAGCAATTTGTATGCTGGTCAATTCACCGCTAACCCCCAGTTGCCCCTTGCCAGAGATACGGTCTCCGAATTTAGGACCTTCCTGGGCCTATCCCTCCTCATGGGCGTAGTAAAAAAAAAGTGAGTTGAGGTCATATTGGTCAACTGACCCAATTCACCATACGCCCGTGTTCTCTGCCTCCATGACCAGGACACGATACGAGCAGATCTTGCGGTTCATGCACTTCAATGATAATGAACTCTGTCGTCCTCGGGGTGACCCTGGATACAATCGGCTCCACAAAATTCGGCCCCTCTGAAGATTGTATGGGACTTGGTGTTACCCTTAATCGGAAATGGCTTGTAGAATCCCGACTTAGACGGGGGAGAGAGCCTGCTTGAAATGTAATAATTTGTTAGCAGTGAAGTGGAGGGATGCATGGAATGTTTTCGTTTTGTCCTCCCTTCACGCAGATACGACCGTCCAAATTTATACGGCGACTGGTGTTGTGGAGAAACCCCTCTGTGTCCATGAATACAACCTTAACATGGGAGGGGTGGACCTCAACGACCAGTTGTTGGCGCCGTACCTAATTTCCTGTAAGGTAAGACGCTGGTACAAAAAAGTGTCTGTATATTTATTCCAATTGGCTCTGCTGAATGCTTTTGTGCTATACAAAACTTCAAGATGAACTGGATCCTTCCCTAAATTCTAGGAAGAGATCATCACAGCCCTTCTGTTTCCAGACGGTGCGGTGGCCCACCTTTCCAACGCAAATGCAGTGAGCCGACTGCATGAGAGGCATGTCCTCCCTGGTACTCCTACCCAAAGAAACCCCCAAAGAAGATGTTGTGTCTGCAGAAAACGCGGATATGGGTGTGACACCCTCTTTTATTGACCCTCCTATCCTGACCAACCTGGTCTCTGCATTGGTGACTGTTTCAAATGCTACCACACACTAGTGGAGTATTAGCATAGGGTACAGCATTGCACAGTCCTAGGGCACACGTACACAGAGTCTCATAAGATGAGATGGCCATAACACTTTGTTTATTGTGAACCATCATTTGCTTAGCAGGTACACCATTCAGCTGCAGCACGGGTTTATTTATTCTGACAGCAACAGCGTTTGTTCCCACGATACAGAAAGCCGTGACTCCAGTACAGCAGGAGGTGATTTCACCACCACAGTTAAAAAAAAGAGCATATATGCCAAAGCATGGGGGCAGGGAAGGAGGGGCAATTTGCTCCTAACATTAGAGGCGGATTGCCCCCATGCTTTGGCATATATTTTTTTAGGCACAGACGAATTAGTAGACCAGACTGTGTGGACTGCACAGAGATAACCCAAAATGCATGTAAAGTGAATAATGATATTTATTAAGATAGATGATAAATACAAACAGTGCACAATCAACCCAACAAACCCACCAACAACAACAATATATACAGCAAGGGGCAGTACCAGAATCACAGATGTCAGCCAGGCCAAGGTCAGCAAAAGGACAAGGGATGTTCCAGAAGCATAAACGATAGCCAGGCCAAGGTCATACACAGGAAGATCAGTAAATGAAGGACAGGGAACCAAGAGGACAGAGAGGGGATGGATCGGGCTGAAGGGTACAGGAACACAGAAGGGACCGGGTCAGGATAAGCTCGGGAACAAGGTCGGATGCAGGCTCAGGATCGGTTAACAGGCGAACAAAGTCAGGGCTCAAGGACCGAGATACCAAGGCAAGCATGTGAGGGCTTGCTGGGTATTTATAAGGCTGCCAATAATTGACCTCACGTAACACCTGAGCGCAGAAGTTGCTGTCTGCTCCGCACTGCTGGAATACACGCGCTGGTGGACACCGGTACTACGGCCCAAGGATCCAACAGTGCCACCAGCAGGTGAGTCCTCTTATTA
This sequence comes from Lithobates clamitans, assembly GCA_037952925.1. NCBI lineage: Eukaryota > Metazoa > Chordata > Amphibia > Anura > Ranidae > Lithobates > Lithobates clamitans. The sequence continues at coordinate 6,843,882 of JBBGZY010000372.1, forward strand.
CAGGTCTTAGGTGTTGGAAGACACCCGCTGGTGGACACTGGTACTGCAATCCAAGAGACTGACAGTGCCACCAATGGGTGAACCTTTTCATGACAGTACCCCCCTCAAAGGAGCGGCCTCTGAATGCTCCAACTAGATGTAATTGTCCAAAGTTATTGGCCTGAACAATAGATGAGGGCATGTCAGACTGGGCATCTGGCACATCAGAGTCGACAGCAGGAACATCAGAGCAGACAGCGGGCACATCAGAGCAGACAGCAGGCTCCGGGTCGTCGAGCTGGGCAGCAGGCTCTGGGTCGTCGAGCTGGGCAGCAGGCTCCGGGTCATTGAGCTGGGCAGCAGGCTCTGGGTCATCGAGCTGGGCAGCAGGCTCCGGTTTGTCAAACTGGGCAGCAGGCTCCGGGTGGTCGAGCTGGGCAGCAGGCTCTTGAACATTAGGCCGAACAGTGAGCACCGTAAGGGCAGGCCGGATCACAGGCACCGGCTCAGCAAGCTGGGTAATGAGCCCCGGCCCAGTGGGCTGGGTAACGAGCTCCGGCTCAGCGAGCTGGACACCAGGCACTAGTTCGGCAAGCCGAATAACGGGTACTGGCTAAACAGGCCGAGTGACAGACTTAGGTTTATCAGACTGGGTAACGGGCACCGGTTCAGCAGAGTGGGTAACGGGCACCGGTTTAGCAGACTGGGTAACGGGCACCGGTTCAGCAGGCTGAGACACGGGCACCGAAACTTCAGGCTGAGACACAGGCACCGAAACTTCAGGCTGAGACACGGGCACCGAAACTTCAGGATGAGATACCAATATCATGACATCAGGCTGGAAGGCAGGCAACGAGACACCAGGCTGGAAGGCAGGTAACGAGACATCAGGCTGGAAGGCAGGTACCAGGATATCAGGCTGGAAGGCGGGCACATCAGACTGTAAAGCGGGCACATCAGGCTGGAAAGTGGGCACATCAGGCTTAAAATCAGGCAATTCAGGTTGGAAAGCAGGCACATCAGACGGGAAAGTGGGCACCGAGACACTAGCAGAGTAGCAGACACTGGCACATCAGGCTGGGCAGCAGACAGGAACACATCAGGCTGGGCAGCAGACAGGAACACATCAGGCTGGGCAGCAGTGGCACATCAGACCAGAAAGCGGGCACATCAGGCTGGGAAGCAGGCACATCGGACTGGAAAGCGGGCACCGAGACATCAGACCGGGCAGCAGGTAATGGGACTTCAAACTGGCCAGCAGACATAGGCGCTGGCACATCGGGCAGAACAGCAGGGGCTGGCATAACAGGCTGAACAACAGGTACATCGGACTGGACAGTAATCACTGGAGCGTCAGACTGGAACATGGACATTGGGATGTCAGGCTAAGCAGCAGGCACTGGGACCTCAAACTGGGCAGCAGGCACAGACACTGGCACATCAGGCTGGGCAGCAGACAGGAACACATCAGTCTGGGCAGCGGACAGGAACACGTCAGGCTGGGCAGCTGACAGAGGATCATCAGACTGGGAAGCGGGCACATCAGACTGGAACACTGGCAGCAAAACTTTAGGCTGGAACATGGACACAAGGTCATCAGACCGGTCAGTAGGTACTGAAACATCAGACTAGGTAGTATGTACTGGGACGTCAGACTGAGTAGAAGGCACTGGGATGTCAGATTGGGTAGCAGGCACTGGGACGTCAGACTGGGTAGCAAGCACTGGGACGTCAGAATTAGGTGGGTCATTGGGTTCAACTGGCGTGAAGGTAGACTGGGGCAGGTTGGTCAGTGTGGAGGTAGACTGGGTTACTGGCAGAACTGTGTGGGTTGGAAAGAACTTTCGTTTCTTTTTTGGTTTAGCCACTGTAGCTTTGTAGGTAACTGCAGGGCTGTAAGAAAAAGATGTAACTGGGCAAAAGGAAGACCAGGGAACAGTGGCTGGAGGAGGGTTTTGTGGAATTGTTACAGGTAGAAGAGAAGAGGCAGGTGGATTGAAAGCAGGATAGGTGCAGTGAGTAGAGACCGGGTAATAGTGCTTGGTGGGAGGCTGTGTATACTGAGCTGTAGCTGACATTGCCATGGGTAATGAGGAGATAGATTCTTGGGAAGGCAGGTGACTAATGGTAGGGCTGGATTGTTGTGGCTTGGCTAAATACAAGAGATCTGACTATGCCTGTAGCACAGGTTGAACAAAAGTTGGTTCACATACAGCCTGTTTAATCAGAGATTGTACTGAACAAATGCAATCAGATAACACCTGCTGGGAACAGGAGGAATAATGTTCATTAAAAAAAAGCCAGATCATCCTCTAACAACCATAACAGGGATTCAACTTGGCCACAATTGAAGGGGGGGAGAGAAGTCATCACTTCCTTCAGGTAAACATGACAGGGCTGGCTTTGCACATAACTGAATCAAAGGCTGCACATCCTCAAATAACATATGACCCTGATCCACTAAGAAATGAGCCGATCGGATCGTTTCCAGCAGCTGGTCACTGGACCAATCTTTTAACGTCTGGCAACAATATTCACTATCCTCTGCCGCTAGCAGAGAGTAATAGACAATTTCATTTAAATCCATCTTTAGCGAGCCCAGCAAAGCAGATGGATTCCTTAATGCAGCCACGTCTGGTCAGGGATGGCCTTGGTATACTGTCAGACGAATTAGTAGACCAGACTGTGTGGACTGCACAGAGATAACCCAAAATGCATGTAAAGTGCAACCAACGGGTGAATCTTTTCATGACACACAGATTGCGATAGAAAAATACATTGTTTTATTGCGTTAATGTTTTATTGTTACCATTGTTTGCTTTTCAGTTACACCATTCAGCTGCAGCACTGATTTATTTATCTTGACAGCAACAGCGGTTGCTCTCATGATATGTAAATCAGCGACTCCAGCGCTGTAGGAGGTGATTTCACCACCACAGTTAAAAAAAAATGGTGCATGTATACCCATCATTAGAAGTGGGTGGATGAAGGGCGGTATTCTAATGGTGGGCATACCCACCGATCAAGCTCTTTTTTTGTTCAGCCCCCAGGCTGCATGAAAAAAAGAACATTACAATATATGCCCAACAAAGACCAGCAACGTACTGGTATGTTTCTGGACTTTAAATGGTTATAACAGAATGATGCCTGCAGGTTTAGGTATCATCTTGGTATCATTCTTTTCAGCCAGTGATCGGCTTTCATGTAAAAGCAATCCTAGCGGCTAATTAGCCTCTAGACTGATTTTACAAGCAGTGGGAGGGAACACCCCCCCGCCGTCTTCCATGGTTTTCTCTGGCTCTCCTTTCCCACAAGGGAACCCGAGAATGCAGTCGGTGGTTCCGCCAGCTGGTCACAGAGCTGATCGGAGACCAGAATGGCTCCAATCATCTCTATGGCCTAAGAAAGCGGAAGCTACGAGCATTTCATGACAGGTTTCGCCGGATATAAACAGCGCTATTGGGAAATTGGAAAAGCATTTTATCACACCAATCTTGGTGTGGTCAGATGCTTTGAGGGCAGAGGCGAGCTCTAGGGTCTAATAGACCCCAATTTTTTTAAAAAAAAGAGTACTTGTAACTACCTATTGCTATCATAGGGGAAATTTACATTCCCTGAGATAACAATAAAAATGATTTTAAAAAAATGAAAGGAACAGTTTAAAAATAAAATAAAGAAGCAAAATACATAATTTAAAAAAAACAGAAAAACACCCCTGTCCCCCTGTGCTCACGCGCAAAGGTGAGCGCAAGCGTCGGTCTCGTGTCATATGTAAACAGCAATTTCACCATGCATGTGAGGTATCACCGCGAACGTCAGATCGAGGGCAGTAATTTTAGCAGTAGCCCTCCTCTGTAAATCTAAAGTGGTAACTTGTAAAGGCTTTTAAATATGTGGTTTGTCCCCGCTGCATGTTTGTGCGCAATTTTAAAGCATGTCGTGTTTGGTATACATGTACTTGGCATAAGATCATCTTTTTTATTTCATCAAACATTTGGGCAATATAGTGTGTTTTAGTGTATTAAAATTTAAAAAGTGTTTTTTTTCTAAAAAAATTGAAAAATCGCTGCGCAAATAATGTGTGAAAAAAAAAATACTCACTATTTTAATCTGTAGGGCCTTTGCTTTAAGAAAATATATGTTTGGGGGTCCAAAGTAATTTTCTAGCAAAAAAAAAAAATGTTTCCATGTAAACAAAAAGTGTCAGAAAGGTCTTTGTCTTCAAGTGGTTAGAAGAGTGGGTGATGTGTGACATAAGCTTCTAATGTTGTGCATAAAATGCCAGGACAGGTCAAACCCACACCAAATGACCCCTTTTTGGAAAGTAGACACCCCAAGCTATTTGCTGATAGGCATGTTGAGTTCATGGAATATTTAATATTTTGTCACAAGTTTTGGGAAAATTACAAACTTTCTTTTTTACACAAAGTTGTCACTAAATGATATATTGTTCAAACATGGCATGGTTATATATGTGGAATTACACCCCAAAATACATTCTGCTGCTTCTCCTGAGTATGGGTATACCACATGTGTGAGACTTTTTGGGAGCCTAGCCGTGTACAGGACCCCGAAAACCAAGCACCGCCTTCAGGCTTTCTAAAGGTGTAAAATTGTGATTTTATTCCTCACTACCTATCACAGTTACGGAGGCCCTGAAATGTCCAGATGGGACAACCCCCCCCCCCCCCCCCCCCAATTACCCCGTTTTAGAAAGAAGACATTTCAAGCTATTTGCTAAGAGGCATGGTGAGTACTCACCATGCCTCTCAACATTTCATGGCCTCCAAAACTGTGATAGGTAGTGAGGAAGGGAAGATCACCATTTTACGTCCTTAAAAAGCCTGAAGGCAGTGATTGGTTTTCAGGGTCCTGTACACGGCTAGGCTCCCAAAAAGTCTCACACATTTGGTATCCCTGTACTCAGGAGAAGCAGCAGAATGTATTTTGGGTTGTAATTTCACATATGCTAATGGCATGTTTGAGCAATATATCATTTAGTGGCAACTTTGTGCAAAAAAAAAAAAAAAAATTGTAATTTTCCCGCAACTTGTGGCAAAATATAAAATATTCCATGGACTTAACATTCCTATCAGCAAACAGCTTGGGGTGTTTACTTTCCAAAATGGGGTATTTTGGGGGGGGGGGGGTTGTGCCTTCTTGGCATTTTATGGACTTCGAAACTGTGATAGGTAGTGAGGAGTGAAATAAAAAATTAACCCCCTTAGAAATCCTGAAGGCCGTGCTTGGATTTCGGGCTCCTGTACGTAGCTAGGCTCCTAAAAAGTCTCACACATGAGGTATCCCCATACTCAGGAGAAGCAGCAGAATGTATTTTGGGGTGTAATTCCACATATAACCATGGCAGGTGTGAGCAATATATAATTTAATGACAACTTTGTGTAATATATATATATTTTTTTTGTCATTTTTCAATCACTTGCGACAAAAAAAAATAAAATATTTAATGGGCTCAACATGCCTCTCAGCAATTTCCTTGGGGTGTCTACTGCCCTGCCATTTTAGCACCTCAAGAAAGGTGATAGGCAGTCATAAACTAAAAGCTTCGTAAATTCCAGAAAATATACCCTAGTTTGTAGACGCTATAACTTTTGCGTAAATCAATAAATATACGCGTATTGACAATTTTTTTTTACCAAAGACATGTGGCTGAATACATTTTGGCCTAACTGTATGACTAAAATTGAGCTGATTGGATTGTTCTTATAACAAAAAGTAGAAAATATAATTTTTATTTTAATTTTCGGTCTTTTTCTGTTTATATCACAAAAAAAAAAATTCGCAGAGGCAATCAAATACCATTAAAAGAAAGCTCTATTTGTGGGAAAAAAAGGACGCAAATTTTGTTTGGGTACAGCATTGCATGACCGCACAATTACCAGTTAAAGCAGCGCAGTGCCAAATTGTAAAAAGTGCTCTGGTCAGGAAGGGGGTAAATCCTTCCAGGGCTGAAGTGGTTAATATCATGTGAATAAAATGTATTTTTGCAAGAATACTGAGGTATCTAACACACATACAGTATATGGGCATTGAGAGCACTGTGCAATACAGTAGCACACAGTCAAAAGTCATCTTTTACTGGCTGGACTGGTTACCAAACCTTGCACATTATTAGTGCTCTACTGTAGCTTTGCTACCTAGTTCTGTACAGGAACGTCATCACAACTTCCCTCTATAAAATTCCCTTCAATATGCTTTTCACTGTCTCTACTTACCTGCTTAATGCTAAATGTCTCAACTCATGACTCCAACTGGCAACTTTGTGTGCTGAAAGCAAAGGAAACCTGGGCAGACATATATAGCATTGAAAAAATACAGGTCGGGCTGTGGAAGTAATCATAATTTTGCTTACTTTATTGCCATTTGCCACTAATAATGATTAATGTTTGGGTAGCGTTTTTTTTTTTATATATACATCCAATAAAATATAGAATGTCAAATTAGATTTCAGATACCTAGTGCTGCATCTAAAGTACACATCAGTATAAGGTCTCGGAGTGTCACCAGTATGTGTAGAAAAGATGAGTTCTTGAATAGTATCATGCCTTTGGTGCTTTTCTTTCCTGTAAAATATAAAAATACACAATCAAATTAAAAATCCTGTATATTATGTCAAATGTAGACCTGCTGGCACCTACAAAGGTGATCCGTACACTACTTACTTCGCTTTTTTATTAGGAAAATATCAGGAAAATAATCATTCTTTCATGGAAAAAAAAACCTGTGGCCCCCTCTGTAATGGCCTGGAAGGCATTAATAAGCAAAGCGTTATCCCTGTATAAAGCTACATATGCCAATAGAAAGGTGCTAGTCAAGTTTGAAAATGTGTAGGGAGGCTGGATAGATGATGAATCCACTGTATCTGAGTGCCTTCAAAGAGCATTGATTGTTTTAGAGGCGGGTATGCATTAGCTTTATGGGAACATATGGTAATATTTTATATCTATTCTCTGCCCTTGATGGTGGATTGTGAACTGGAGTTTATAAATGCCTATATCATATTCCGCTGTTATGGTGAGGGGAAAAAAGTATTTGATCCCCTGCTGATTTTATATATTTGCCCACTGAAAAAATAAATGATCAGTCTATAATGGTATTATCATTACAATTAATGGTAGGTTTATTTTAACAGTGGACAGAATAACAACAAAAATATCCAGAAAAACACATTTCAAAAAAGTTATAAATTGATTTGCATTTTAATGAGTGAAATAAGGAATTGATCCCCTTTCAATCAGCAAGATTTCTGGCTCTCAGATGTCTTCTTTACAGGCAACAAGCTGAGATTAGGAGCACTCTCTCAAAGGGAGTGCTTCTAATCTCAGCTTGTTACCTTTATAAAAAGACCCCTGTCCACAGAAGTATTCAATTAATCAGATTCCAATCTCTCCACCATGGTCAAGACCAAAGAACTGCCAAAGAATGTCAGGGACAAGATTGTAGACCTACACAAGGTTGGAATGGGCTACAAGACCATCGCCAAGGGACTGACAACAGTTGGTGTGATTATTCGCAAATGGTAGAAACACAAAATAACTGTCAATCTCCCTCGGTCTGGGGCTCCGTGCAAAGAAATCAGTCCAGAACTACACGGGAGAATCTTGTCAATGATCTCAAGGCAGCTAGGACCATAGTCACCAAGAAAACAATTGGTAACACACTACGCCATGAAGGACTGAAATCCTGCAGAGCCCGCAAGGTCCCCCCCACTCAAGAAAGCACATGCACAGGCTTGTCTGAAGTTTGCTAATGAACATCTGAATGATTCAGAGGAGAACTGGGTGAAAGTGTTGAAGTTAGGGGAGACCAAAATCAAGCTCTTTGGCATCAACTCAACTCGCCGTGTTTGAAGGAGGAGGAGGAATGCTGCCTATGACCCCAAGAACACCATCCCCACCATCAAACATGGAGGTGGAAACATTATGCTTTGGGGATGTTTTTCTGCTAAGGGGAAGGACAACTTCACCGCATCAAAGGGACGATGGACTGGGCCATGTACCGTAAAATCTTGGGTGAGAACATTCTTCCCTCAGCCAGGGCATTGAAACTAGGTCGGGGATGGGTATTCCAGCATGACAATGACCCAAAACACATGGCCAAGACAACAAAGGAGTGGCTCAAGAATAAGCACATTAAGGTCATGGAGTGGTCTAGCTAGTCTCCAGACCTTAATAGAAAATATGTGGAGGGAGCTGAAGGTTTGAGTTAACAAAGGTCAGCCTCGAAACCTTAATGACTTGGAGAGGATCTACAAAGAGTAGTGGGACAAAATCCCTCCTGAGATGTGTGCAAACCTGGTGGTCAACTACAAAAAAAAAAACGTCTGACCTCTGTGATCGCCAACAATGGTTTTGCCACCAAGTACTGTGCTAAGTCATGTTTTGCAAAGGGGTCAAGTACTCTTTTTACTCAATAAAATGCAAATCAATTAATAACTTTTTTTAAATGCGTGGATTTTTTTGTTGTTATTCTGTCTCTCACTGTCAAAATAAACCTACCATTAAAATTATAGACTGATCTTTTTTTTGTCTGTGGGCAAACTCACAAAATCAGCAGGGGATCAAATACTTTTTTTCCCTCACTGTATACCTTTGAGCAGTTTGTTCATGTATGTTAATAGGAGCTGCATTGCTTACTGGTGCTGATGCATCGCAGTGCTGACTGCTAATGACGTTTTTTTAATGTTTTGTACTTGTGTACTAAAAATAATAAAAATAAATTTAAAAAATGTAAAATGTAGCAAATGTTATTACTAAATAATGAAATGTTACTGAAAACATTAAAAACTGCACACCTAAGGGTTTATTTCCACCAGGAATCATGCATTAACTTAAAGCGTGTTTTGGAAGTATTTGTCAAAGAATCCAATTAAAGTGATTTGCTTTGCAAAATGCAAGTAAAAAACAGAGACACAGGGCTTTTTCCACACATGTACAGTCAGGTCCATAAATATTGGGACATCGACACAATTCTAATCGTTTTGGCTCTATACACCACCACAATGGATTTGAAATGAAATGAACAAGATGTGCTTTAAATGCAGACTTTCAGCTTTAATTTGAGGGTTTTTACATCCAAATCAGGTTAACGGTGTAGGAATTACAACAGTTTGTATATGTGCCTCCCACTTTTTAAGGGACCAAAAGTAATGGGACAATTGGCTGCTCAGCTGTTCCATGGCCAGGTGTGTTATTCCCTCATTATCCCATTTAAAAGGAGCAGATAAAAGGTCCAAAGTCAATTTCAAGTGTGCTATTTGCATTTGGAATCTCTTGCTGTCAACTCTCAATATGAGATCCAAAGAGCTGTCACTATCAGTGAAGCAAGCCATCATTAGGCTGAAAAAACAAAACAAACCCATCAGAGAGATAGCAAAAACATTAGGTGTGGCCAAATCAACTGTTTGGAACATCCTTAAAAAGAAAGAATGCAGCGGTGAGCTCAGCAACACCAAAAGACCCGGAAGACCACGGAAAAAAAAACTGTGGTGGATGATCGAATAATTCTTTCCCTGGTGAAGAAAACACCCTTCACAACAGTTGGCCAGATCAAGAACACTCTCCAGGAGGTAGGTGTATGTGTGTCAAAGTCAACAATCAAGAGAAGACTTCACCAGAGTGAATACAGAGAGTTCACCACAAGATGTAAACCATTGGTGAGCCTCAAAAACAGGAAGGCCAGATTAGAGTTTGCCAAACAACATCTAAAAAAGCCAGTTCACAGTTCTGGAACAACATCCTATGGACAGATGAGACCAAGATCTACTTGTACCAGAGTGATGGGAAAATAAGAGTGTGGAGAAGGAAAGGAATTGTTCATGATCCAAAGCATACCACCTCATCAGTGAAGCATGGTGGTGGTAGTGTCATGGCGTGGGCATGTATGGCTGCCAATAGAACTTGTTCTCTTGTATTTATTGATGTTGTGACTGTTGACAAAGGCAGCAGGATGAATTCTGAAGTGTTTAGGGCAATATTATCTGCTCATATTCAGCAAAAATGCTTCAGAACTCATTGTACGGCGCTTCACAGTGCAAATGGACAATGACCCTAAGCATACTGCGAAAGCAACCAAAGAGTTTTTTAAGGGAAAGAAGTGGAATGTTATGCAATGGCCAAGTCAATCACCTGACCTGAATCCGATTGAGCATGCATTTCACTTGCTGAAGACAAAACTGAAGGGAAAATGCCCCAAGAACAAGCAGGAACTGAAGACAGTTGCAATAGAGGCCTGACAGAGCATCACCAGGGATGAAACCCAACGTCTGGTGATGTCTATGCGTTCCAGACTTCAGGCTGTAATTGACTGCAAAGGATTTGCAAAGTATTAAAAAGTGAAAGTTTGATGGATGATTGTTAATCTGTCCCATTACTTTTGGTCCCTTAAAAAGTGGGAGGCACATATACAAACTGTTGTAATTCCTACACCGTTCACCTGATTTGGATGTAAATACTCTCTAATTAAAGTTGAAAGTCTGCAGTTAAAGCACATCTTGTTTGTTTCATTTTAAATCCATCGTGGTGGTGTATAGAGCCAAAAAGATTAGAATTGTGTCGCTGTCCCAATATTTATGGACCTGACTGTAGCACAGCACTTTAGACAGTTTAATCTGAAGTGTACTATACATCATCATTGGTGATGGGACAGTCCATTGGGGTCCCAGGCTTAATGTACCGCTATCTTTTTATTGCTGGAATCTTTGAAGGATTTTTCGTTATATTATCAGATCATGGGACACCACTATTAAGAAAATTATATATGTTCAAGTTTCTTTGTTATGAAACTTAAGCTTAAGATGCTTTCATCCAGATTTTAATAGGCTTACCCAGTGGCGGCTGGTGCTCAGAATTTTTGGGGGGACGCAAACAAACTGAAAAATTAAACGGTTAGTAATGCAGGACTGTAAATAGCCATTGATCATGTGATTATGTAGCATTACTGCTGGATAAAACTGTGACTGTGCTCATCAATTGCACCCTCACTGTGCCAATCAATTGCATCCTCACTGTGCCAATCAATTGCAGCCTCAATGTGCCCATCGTATGCAGCCTCACTGTGCCCATCATATGCAGCCTCACTGTGCCCATCGAATGCAACCTCACTGTGCCCATCAATTATAGCCTCACTGTGCCCATCATATGCAGCCTTACTGTGTCCATCATATGCAGCCTCACTGTGCCCATCATATGCAGCCTCACTGTGCCCATCAAATGCAGCCTCAATGTGCCCATCATATGCAGCCTCAATGTGCCCATCATATGCAGCCTCAATGTGTCCATCAATTCCAGCCTCACTGTGCATATCAAATGCAGCCTCACTGTGCCCATCAATTGCAGCCTCACTGTGCCCATCAATTGCAGCCTCACTATGCCCATCATTTGCAGCCTCACTGTGCCCATCATTTGCAGTCTCGCTGTGTCCACCATTTGCAGCCTCACTGTGCACATCAAATGCAGCCTCACTGTGCCCATCATTTGCAGCCTCACTGTGCACATCAAATGCAGCCTCACTGTGCCCATCAATTGCAGCCTGACTATGCACATCATATGTAGTCTCATTGTACACATCAATTGCAATCTCACTGTGCCAATCAATTTCAGCCTCACTGTGCGCATCATATGCAGCCTCACTGTGCCCATCATATGCAGCATCACTGTGCCCATCATATGCAGCCTCACTAGGCCCATCATATGCAGCCTTACTGTGCCCATCAATTGCAGTATCACTGTGCCCATCAAATGCAGCCTCACTGTGCCCATCCATTGCAGCCTCACTGTGCCCATCCACTGCAGCCTCACTGTGCCCATCCATTGCAGCCTCACTGTGCACATCAATTGCAGCCTCACTGTGCCTTTCAAATGTAGCCTCACTGTGCCCATTCACTGCAGCCTCACTGTGCCCATCCATTGCAGCCTCGCTGTGCCCATCAATTGCAGCCTCACTCTGCCCTTTAAATGTAGCCTCACTGTGCCCATTATGACACCTGCGAGGTGTGCCCAGTCTGAAGTCTACCACCAGCTGACACATGATCATGAACTAAGCCCAACCACTCTTCCCTTCCCTGCACAGATATCGAGCAGCAGCCAGTAATATTACAAGACAGCAGTGAGTGACCAGTTTGAAGTCCACCGCACCAGCTAACCCACCACATCTTCCCATATCGCAGGCACAGCGGCAGCACAGTAACAGCGGAGTGATTCACAGTGCTTACCGCTCTGGCCGAGACTCAGAGAAGGGCCGTTCAGGCCCTGCGTTCCATCCACAGTGCCAGTGGGAAACCAGAAGTGATGCCACGGTTCAGCAAAAAGCAACACCTACGTCCTACGGACCGTGCCAATCACAAACCCCACAGGCAGAATAATTCTAGAGTGGGAGTGTTCGGGGTGCATCACTCTGCGTCCCGAGGACACTCCAAAGAAAGCCAATGAAGCTTCTCAGCCGCAATCACATGATTGCAAAACATCACGCTTCCCATAGACAGCTGACACTTAAAGGACCACTTTTTTAAATTTATTTTTTTATGACTAGCTTTGGGGGGACGGTGCTCCCTATGGACAGGCCGCCACTGGGCTTACCTCATCTTTGAATTAAAAAGTAGATATATATTGAATGCTGTCAGATAAGCATTTTACTTTCAGTCATACTAATCCATACCTCTCAACATATTGAGATGGTAATGAGGGACACCTACTTGTAAACGTATGTAGACATAGGACACGCCCCCTGGCACACCCCCTTAAAGGAGAATTAACCAAAAAAAATGTATTTAAATCCATAAGAATTTTTTTTACCACTGCTATTCCTTTATATGGGCTTTTAAAATTGACAAATGCAGCAATTTAGAATTTGGATGAAAGGTTTAGCACTGGGAAACACTTTTTGAAAGATAAAAATTACATTTTATATGCAACTATATAGATCAGATGAAAATGAGGGACAAATGAGGAGGAAAGAGGGACAGAGGGACATTGCTCCAAATCAGGGACAGTCCCTCCAAATCAGGGACAGTTGGGAGCTATGCTAATCTACTTCCTAAATATAGATAAATGTTATTTTCAAAATAATGTAAAGTGTCCCTGTGATTTATATAATGTTTTATTGTGTGGTGAATAATATATATATATTTTTTAAGTTCATGATATACATTTAGTGGTGCCAAAAGAAGTCAGATATATAGATGTCTGTGCTATCATTAAGAGAGACAAATTGGTCCATACAGATAATGCATGGGGTGGAATGCTTATGCACTACAATGAGCTGAGAAAAGGAAGTTCAATGCTTCAGAGCATGCGTCAAATTGTTTTCGAGCATGCGAAGGGATTTTGCACGTCGGAATTGCCACAGACGACCGCATTTTCGGATAGGAACTTTTCCCGACCGAAAAATTGAGAGCATGCTCTCAATCTTTTGCTGTCTGGAATTCCGCCAGCAAAAGACCGATAAAGTAAACACACAGTCGCATTTTCCGACGAAAAACTTTCATCGGTCTTTTGTGGGCCGAAATTCCGATTGTGTGTACGTGGCATAAGTCTTGTGCATGTCTTTGGAAGCCCCTTAGCCAGGACAAATACTTAGGAGACTCTATGTAGTTAATTTATTAAATGCAAATAGACTGTGCACTTTGCAAGGAAATTTTCTCCAGAGCTTAGTAAATGAGGCAAAGCTTCACTTTGAAAAGAATACCCAATCACAAAATAAAAAAAATGTTTTGCTTGCACATGATTGGATGCTGTAGTCAGTAGAGTTTCCCCTCATGTACTAAGCTCTGTTAGCTCTCCTTAGCAATGTGCATAGGTTTTTTTTTTAATTTATTAAAGTAACCCCTAATTTGCTACTATGGCCTGCCTTCTCACCCAGTATCCCAGTGTACTGTGGAAAGTCTTAAATTATGGCTTGAATCAAAATTGAGGATTTTATAAATTTTCAGGTTTAGGGTCCCCCTGCACAGACAATAGGTTGTGGATACTGCTGCTACATTTTAGGCCAATGATGACATGTTATACAGAACTTTGGACCTCTACAATGCAGATACAGATACTTTTTATTAAGCTACCTAAACCAAAAAATACAGATTTTGTGTCATAGATATATAATGGCCTGTTACACTGAAATATACAATCTTCCACAAGAGGTCAGTAGAATATAGAATATAAGGAACTCAAAGTCGTACCCTATAATATGCATTTAATGTTGAATATTTTTTTCCCATTTATTCAAAAAGTGACCCGTTTCTGATCCACTTTACTAACTGTATGTAAAACTGACCTATTGGATGCTCTTATATTGCACTTGATACTTTGTCTACCAAACTAGAAGAATATCATTGGAGGATGACAGTTTTGTGCTGTGTACACTACAAATATATACAGATAGCATTATACTACAAATGAGATTTAAACAGGAGTTTTTATTTGATTTAAAATATAAGAACCATTTTACTAATGTATAATATTTTAAAAACAAAATCATACAGAATGTTGGTGGTTATATAAAAAATCTTGCCTAATGTGTTATTTTTTATGAAGACAGAAAGTTACAGATGTCATAAGTTAAAGGTTACAGGGAAAAAAAATCTTTGTAAAAGCATCATTTATGTAACAGGTTTCACATGAAATCTGGGTCATCGCTGAATGTGATTGGTATTTTTATTATATTTCATTATAAAAGAAAGGAAAAATAGACAGACAGTCATTGCGTGCATTTAAGGCCTAAAACGTGTTTTTTCAATTTTGGAGTAGGAAAAGGTTACAACCTCTGCTGGGTTTTCTCTGCTGGCCGTGTCCTGTTTTGGTTTTATCTCAACATCCTGTCCCATATACACAAAAGCCAGGGAGAGGCTGCCCTTTAGGATCCCTTAGCTGGCAGATTTCACAAAACCATAAAATAGGAGAAACTTGTACAGGATTCATTATTAGACTTTTGCAAGAGGGAAAGATTTGATTAATTTCGGATAGATTTGTTATGCTACTAATTTCATTTTGTTGATTCATTTCGGGAATCCGTTTAGTTTGTTTCATTTCATTTAGTAATTTTCTAACAAATTCCAAATATGGCCTGCCTTCTCACCCAGTATCCCAGTGTATTGTGGGAGTCTTTCTAACAGCTAATGTAAATGTTATACAGTACTTTGGTATACCTCAGGAGAGGCCCGAACTATGGCTTGAAGCAATATTTAGGATTTCAAAAAATTTCATCCAGGTTTAGGGTCTCCAAAAATTTTTATCCAGGTTTAGGGTCTCCCTGCACAGACAATAGGTTGTGGATACTAAATAAATCAATAAACTATACAAACTCCTAACAAAAGGAAAACATAACACCTCAATGCTGAGTGGGTAAAACGTGTAACACAATATAAATAATTGTTAGGAAATGAATATATGTGCTGAAAATGGTCAAAGGCTGTGCAGAATACCTAAGGTAGTTTTCACAAAATAAAATTGATAAATAAAACACCAAGCATTACCAAAAGTGAATGATCAATCAAGTTATATAAAAAATACAAAGAGTGTGCAATGAAAGGTATGAGTGGGTATACCTAAAAAGGGGCAAAACACCGTGTTGCCCACTGAAAATTAGTATGTGTACTAGTGAAGCTGTGTGATGTTGAAAAAAATGTGAGAATATATATAAAAAATGTGAAAATATTCGACATATAGTGTGCAAACAATATGAGTGCACAAAAACAAAAAAGTGAAAGAACCAAAAAGAAAATAAAATAAAATGAAATAAAAGTCCAAGCAACCCAATCAATTGTTTCAAAAAGTATATAAAAATTATGTCCGTGATAAAAAAAATTTTTCGTGATTAAAAAACAGAGAAGAACCTCATAGTGTGATTCCGAATATTTATTAAACTCAAATGAACAACAAAAAGAAATGAACAAAATAAAAAGCTCAGAGGTTAAAAACAAATGGCACTTTGCCGGCTGGCTCCACGTGAGAAGCCGCAGACAGTGCAGTGTGAGCGGCTTGCGTTCCACAGCCGTCTCCCGGAACCGGAAGTACAAGACAAAACAGAAGTGAGAAAAGGACGTATGCGTACCAAGAGGCCACGCCTTACGCGTTTCGTCATCAAGACGTCATCTGAGGCGCCTTTTGTTCATTTGAGTTTAATAAATATTCGGAATCACACTATGAGGTTCTTCTCTTCTCCCTGCACATGGTAATTGTTCCGGATGGATGCCTTTTGAAAGTGATCGGGTGACACAGATGGAAATTAGGTGGTGAGGGGGACACCAATCGCTTGGATCATCGGATCATCTACAGGCTCATTACCCCTGCAGGGGTTGGGCACTCTGGTGAGTGGGGGCACTAGAGGGGACTCCACACGGGACAGCATATACCCATTGGGACAGACCTATCCGCAACCTTTAAAGATATATCAGCTGGCTGCACAAGAACTGTTTTTTAATCACGAAAAAAAATTTTTATCACGGACAATTTTTATATACTTTTTGAAACAATTGATTGGGTTGCTTGGACTTTTATTTCATTTTATTTTCTTTTCTTTTTGGTTCTTTCACTTTTTTGTTTTTGTGCACTCATATTGTTTGCACACTATATGTCGAATATTTTCACATTTTTTATATATATTCTCACATTTTTTTCAACATCACACAGCTTCACTAGTACACATACTAATTTTCAGTGGGCAACACGGTGTTTTGCCCCTTTTTAGGTATACCCACTCATACCTTTCATTGCACACTCTTTGTATTTTTTATATAACTTGATTGATCATTCACTTTTGGTAATGCTTGGTGTTTTATTTATCAATTTTATTTTGTGAAAACTACCTTAGGTATTCTGCACAGCCTTTGACCATTTTCAGCACATATATTCATTTCCTAACAATTATTTATATTGTGTTACACGTTTTACCCACTCAGCATTGAGGTGTTATGTTTTCCTTTTGTTAGGAGTTTGTATAGTTTATTGATTTATTTATTATCATACTCTATCAGTGAACAGCGCCCGCCAATCCCCTATTTCTTCAGACTACACAATTATTGGATCGCACCTAGGTGCTTTCTCTTTTAGGGGGGCTGCAGTTCGGTCATAAGCCCGTCCTAAGCGCGGAACACCATTATATACAAGGTTGTGGATACTGCTGCTTCATTTTAGGCCAATGATGCCATGTTATACTTTGGACATCTACACTGCTGATACTAGTGATTTGAAAACATTTTATTAAGCTATCTAAACCAAAAAATACCTGCTATTTTGCATCTACAATCTTTCATATCTGCGCTGTGCAGATATAAAAGTTTGTAGCTAAAAATATAGCAAATTTTCAGAACTATTACAAATTGGATCGGTCGGAAAATGATCGACTGATTTAAATTCTGTGTGGAGAATAGCTGGTTGGTAAGGATCAGGCCGGGAAGTGCCACCACGTCCTGGACCGATGACTCATCAGCTGTGAGCGAGCTTCCCCGCTGACAGCTAAAATGTGAACAAAAGAATGACGGCAATGAAAAATGCAGGTAAAAAACAGCATCACGCCAATTTTTTTTTTTAAATGGCGCCCCCCAAAATCCATACCAGACCCTAATGCAAACATGCAGTTCGGCAAGCCAGCAAAAGGGTGGGGGGGAGCGAGTGCCCCCCCCCTCCTGAAATATACCAGACCACATGTCCCAAAACACATTGTAAAAGAATAATAGGGGGGAGTTTGGGACTTCAAATAAAGCACACGGTGTGTGTCTCCATCCCTGATTCAGGCATGAGAAAAAGGAAGATGGGACTTTGAATGAGGCTATTGATTTGTGGGGGTGAGATAATTAAAAAATATATTTGATTGGCATATCGAGTCTGACAATACATAACAATGATGATATAAAAGCGGGGGTTGTTACTGCGCTAACTCAATATAGTGATGAAAGATAAACAGCTGCTACATGGAAATATGACAAAAATTCAAAAGCATAGGAAGGTATAAATGTAGTGCTGAACCATAGACATTAAATAATGTGACCAAATAATGTATAAAAGTGATCAGAACTAAATAGTGAATATGAGTCCCAAAAATAAGTACAACAAATCATATGAAAAATGGGTGAAAACACAAATAAGGAAGACCCAAAGGTGAAAAAATCTTGTGGAAAACATATAAAAAGTCCCCTGCAGAAAATGGTTGCTCAGAAGTGGGATACAGAGGCCTCAGCGAGCATTTAAAACTTCAGGGATAGTGTGTCCTCCACCCAAGGTAAGGGATGTATACTCTTACCGGAACAGGTGGACTTGAATGTTAGCGACAACAAGTCAACAAGGCAAGGATAGCCGAATCGACAGATGGCCAAAATGAACCAGGAAATCCAAGGGAAACTCCAAGGATGGATCCAGGAAATCATTCCGATGATGGTAAGGTTGGAACTCAGATGTTAGACTGCCAAACTGGAAAACCAGAAACAATCATTAGATGTGATGGCTGTATCAGTTTTCTTTTCTTTGGCTTTTCCTTCTGTTTTCACCTGGTGATCTGGTCAGTAACCCATCTCCTATATTAGTGACACACTAATGAACTCTAATGCCCTGTACACACAATAGGATTTGCCAACAACAAAATCCATGGGATTTTTTCCGACGGATGTTGGCTCAAACTTGTCTTGCATACACACAGTCACACAAAGTTGGTCGAAAATTCCGAACGTCAAGAACACGGTGACGTACAATGCGTACGACGAGCCGAGAAAGATTAAATTCAATAGCCAGTGTTGCTCTTCTGCTTGATTCCGAGCATGCGTGGCACTTTGTGCGTCGGAATTGTGTGCACACGATCAGAATTTCCGACAGCGGATTTTGTTGTCGGAAAATTTGAGAACCAGCTCTCAAATTTTGTGTGACAGAAATTTCTATGGAAAATGTGTGATGAAGCCTATACACGGTCGGAATTTCCGACAACAAGGTCCTATTACACATTTTCCATCGGAAAATCCTATCCTGTGTACAGGGCATAATACCCCTTTTACACTAGCTACAGTGCTAAAAATAGTGCCTGTAAAGCGCCTGAAAAAAGCCTCAGCTGCAAACCCAGTGTGAAAGTCCGAGTGTTTTCACACTGGGGCGCTGCGCTGTCACAAAAAGTCCTGCCAGCAGCTTCTTTGCAGTGGTGTAGGAGCGGTGAATACACCGCTCCTGCCCATTGAAAACAATGGGGCACCGCCGTGATACCGCCGGCAAAGCGCGCTGCAGCGCCGTTTTGTGGGCGGATTTAACCCCTTTTCAGCCGCTAGTGGGGGGTTAAAACCGCAGCCAGGGCGGCTCAGTGTGAAAGGGGTTTTAAGTAACAAAGTCTATATCCACAATAGGATATACTGTAGGCTGCTGTTGATAGCCTACTAGCAGACCTATCAGGTAACTTGAGTCACTCACCAGTATACTGTCTGGTGTCCAGACCTCAAAATGCAGAGCCTGAATGAATGATCTCATCAATCTTCCTCCTGTGGATACCTGATACCTTACCTGTACCAATAAGAGTATACATCCCTTACCTTGGGTGGAGGACACACGATCCCTGAAGTTTTACATGCTTGCTGAGGCCTCTGTATCCCACTGGTGAACAACCATTTTCTGGGGGGGGGCTTTTTATATGTTTTCCACAAGATTTTTTGACGCGTTTCGTGGATAATACCACTTTTCAGGGGCAGATGCATGCAACTATCATGATAAGTCTGGAAAATGGGGGGACGAGGAATCAGAGGCTGTCCCAAATGTCTGTACCAGAAGCTGTGGAAGAAGTCCGCAGGAGAGGGACCGGGTGCGCAAAACATTATCCCCAAGGAAAACGAAAGGTGGCAATCTAGGTAGCGGTATGAATGGGCTTCATGTCTGTTTAGGACAACGGTTCTCAACCTGGGGGTTGATTGTGGATTTGCCAGGGGGTCGCAAATGCTGGCCGAGACGGACCTGAAGTTACTGTGTTACGCCGGAGTCTGTCCGTCTCGGCCAGCGAGATTTCACTTCCGGGAGAGGAGAGACCACACGGAAGTAACGTTGCCGCCACTGTGCCCATCAAACGTCGCCACTGTGCCCATCAAACGCCGCCACTGTGCCATTAAACGTCGCCACTGTGCCATTAAACGCCGCCACTGTGCCATCAAACGCATCCACTGTGCCATCAAACGCAGCCACTGTGCCATCAAGCGCCGCCATTGTGCCCATCAATTGTTGCCACTGTGCCATCAAATGCAGCTACTGCGCCCATCAATCGCCGCTACTGTGCCATAAAACGCAGCCACTGTGCCCATCAAACGCAGCCACTGTGCCCATCAAACGCAGCCACTGTGCCATATCAAATGCGCCCACTGTACCATCAAATGCTGCCCCCGTGCCATATCAATGCTCCCGCCGCCCGCCCGCCCGCCGTCTGCCCGGTACTCACCCTGTCTCTCGGTGGGGCAGTTTATTCATTTGTAACTTATATGTTAAATAAATATTTTACGCTGTATATTACATATTGTTTTTGTGATTAATCACTACGCTTTAAGATGTTACATTTGTAGGAATGAAAATACATCCTGCATATCAGATATTTATATTTCGATTCATAACAGTCGCAAAATTACAGCAATGAAATGACCAACGAAAATAATTTTACTGTTAGGGGTCCCTACAACTTGGGAAATTTTATCAAGGGGTCACTGCACTAGAAAGGTTGAGAACCACTGGTTTAGGATACAAAAAAATAAGTGTCATGTAGTGTGCAGTGTGCACAGGGAGGTGTTGTCATGCACATTGTCACCATGTTGATGGGGACAAAGGCCTCTTCCCCAAAACCCTGGCCTGGAGGTTGTGGGGTTGCGGGGGTGACTTATCGGAATCTGGAAGCTCCCTTTAACAAGAGGGCCCCCAGATCCCAACCTCCCTTTATGTCAATGAGTATGGGGTACATATTACTCCTACTCATTCACCAAAAAAATGTAAAAAGTAAATAAAAACACAACAACAGTTTTTGACAATTCCTTTATTAAACAAATAAATAAAAAAAATGTCCACCAAAGTAGACCAGACATTAATCACGATGCCCACCTCTACTGAAAATGTATAGCTTTTTTTTTTTTTTTTCAGGTCGGTACTATTACAGGCACTATTATTCAGGGTAGCGGTGGGCATCGTGATTGATGCTGGATCTACGTGGGTGGATATTTATTTTTGAAGTTTTTTTAATAAAGAAAATTGCCCCAAAGCACCCCCCTCATGTTAAGGGCATGTGGCTTGGTATGGTACAGGAGGAAGGGGGGCGCCCCCCTTTCCTGACCTGCAGGGCTGCATGCTCAGATAAAGGTCTGGTATGGATTTTGGGGGGACCCCACACTGGTTTCTTTCTAAAATCTTGGTATGGGATTCCTCTTAAAATCTATACCAGACCCGAAGGTCCTGGTATGGATTTGGGGGGGGGGGAGCGGGGCCCTACTGCTGTTTTTGTTTTCTGAATTTTTAATTGCCGGCATTGTTTTGTTTACATTTCAGCTGTCAGTGGGGAAGCCCGCTTACAGTTGATGAATCTTCGGTTGTTAAGGACGCGGCGGCCAACTTTTCAGCCCGCTCCTTAACAAATAGCTATTCTTCACACAGAATTCAAATTGGTAGGTCATTTTTCCACCGATCCAAATCTTTAGAAAAATTTGGAATTCATTAGAAAACGAATATACGAAGTAAATGGAATGAACTTTAATCAATTCGTTACTATTTAATTTGGAGATTCAGATAAAAAAATTTGTCTGAATTTATATTTGGACCGAAACGAATTGCACATGTCTATTCGTTACCCTCTGGCTTGTCTGGTCAGTGTAGAAAAGAGGAGTGAGGCCGGATTGCATGTGATTCGCACTACATTTCTGCGCACATTACATGCAATGTCTGTGCTATGCAAATTCAACCACACAGTTTGTATGGCTAAAATCGCATCACATTCACACCAAAATGGTGCAGGACCCCTTTTTTGGTCTGCACTGGAATAGGATTGCATGGGTGTTCAGACCCATGCTATCTGATGCCACAGTTCCCACTGCATTCTGCGAACTCATTTGGGGGTGTCATTAACTTTCTATTGACACCTGCAGTGGTTTGCAGATGTCAGTGTGAAGTGCCTGCCAGTCAGATATGATGCAGGAACCCGCACAGGAATCACGCTGATTTCCGCATCGCACCAGTGCAAACCTAGACTGAAGGGACTGAATGCTGTTTACTTATTACAGGGCCTCAGGAAATTTGAAGCAGTCATGTCAATAAAATCGTATTATTATTAACAATGTATTCATAATTCAGTATATAGTAACAATTTCATTTACAATGTTTTTCAATCAAAAACAAAATAGCAAAACATGGTTGTACAGGAAAACTTTGAACAATGAGTACATGCAGTTGCATAACAAAACACATAATATTGTGAATTCCATTGCCATCTAATTCTGTACGACTGAAGTAGCATCCAAAATAGCTCTAGTGTGAACCAGCCCATAACGTACTTTAGGAGACTATATTGGGTTGATTAACTAAAACTGGAGAGTGCAAGCTCTGCATAGAGACCAATCAGCTTTCAGGTTTTTTTTGTCAAAGCTTTAAGTGTTTGTAACGGAACATCCCACACTCTGCTTGAGTGCTTCAGTCATATATCGCTTCCTCCAGTCTGAATATAGATATTAGATATTATAGTCGCATATTACAACCAAGAACTAGGCAGGACTAGTTTGGTTGCAAAGCTAGAACTCTTTATTTGAACAAGAATACAGGCTTTTATACACTTGAGAAGGAGGTCACTCACCACATTAACCACTTGCCGACCACTGCACGCCGATATACGCTGGCACAATGGCAGCAGTGGGCAGTGGGGATAGCAGGCCTGCGCGCCCGCCATGTACAGCGTGACCTTGCCCGCAGGACCAGCGGACTCGATGTCCCCTGGCCTCCCGGCGATCTATGTAAACAAGGCACATTTCCCCGTTCTGGCTTGTGTCATGACAGAGATCACTGCTCCCTGTCATCGGGAGCAGTGATCGCTGTCATGTGACTTGAAGCCCACCCCACCCCCCACAGTTAGAGTCACTCCCTAGGACACACTTAACTCCTTTATCGCCCCCTAGTGGTTAACCCCTTCACTGCCATTGTCATTTACACAGTAATCAGTGCATTTTTATAGCACTGATCGCTGTATAAATGACAATGGTGTCAAAAGTGTCCGATGTGTCCGCCATAATGTCGCAGTCCCAATAAAAAACGCAGATCGCCACCATTACTAATAAAAAAAAATTAAATAAAAATGCCATAAAACTATCCCCTATTTTGTAGACGCTATAACATTTGCACAAACCAATATATGCTTATTGTGATTTTTTTTTTTTTACTAAAAATATGTAGCAGAATACATATCGGCCTAAACTGAGGAAAAAAAATTTTTTTTAGATATTTTTGGGGGATATTTATTATAGCAAAAAGTAAAAAATAATGAATTTTTTTCAAAATTGTCACTCTTTTTTTGTTTATAGTGCAAAAAATAAAAACCGCAGAGGTGATCAAATACCGCCAAAAAAAAGCTCTATTTGTGGGGAAAAAAAGGACATCAACTTTTTTTTGGGTGCAACATCACACGACCGTGCAATTGTCAGTTAAGGCGACGCAGTGCCGAATTGCAAAAAGTGCTCTGGTAAGGAAAGGGGTCAAATCTTTTGGGGCTGAAGCGGTTAACGATGACCCAAAATTTTTACCCAAAACATCACACAATGGTTTGGCTAACGAGGTACAGCTGACTCATGGCTAATCCCATCACAGAGGATCTTTAAAGCGGGGTTCCACCCAAATTTTGAACATTATCTCTATGCATTCTCTTCCTTGCCTAGATGCTGACATGCTGTGTAAAAAAATTTAAATCGCCGTAATTACCTTTTTTTTCTAATCTTCTTTGCACTTCCTGGTTTTCCTCCCATGGGAGTAGGCGTGTTTCTAGCCTCTCCCAGACCTCCCACAGTCCCTGGGAGCTAGTCTCAGGCTTCCCAGCATGCATTGTGCAACAGCGTCATCACAACATCTCTGCTCCCAGCATTCACCGCATCCAGGAAATACATGCTTGTGGGCTTCAAATGCCCACAATGAAGATGGAAACCGCCTTCAGTGAATTTTATAAGTTATTCTTTACAACGAAATCGGACACAGGCGGACTTATTACACAGAACATGTGAGTAGATAATCATGAGAAGAAAAGTTTGTGAATGAACTCCAAAAAAAAAAAAAACGATAGATAGGTGGACCCCCGCTTTAATTAACCACCTGGATGACTCAGAGGTCTCATTGCAGGTCAGAATTGCTGGCTGCAAGCTCAGAAGGTACAATACACATTATAAGAAGTATAAACACAGAACACCTTTAGACAATAGCTGAGTTAATTAGCACAAATAACAATGGGTGAAAGACCCTAATGCCTCGTACACACGATACAAATTTCGTACGACCGAACGTACGACCGTTCTCGCTTAATAGTCGCAAGTAGAAATTGAATAGCTAAATAAAGTCACGAAAATTCTCGTTCGACAGACAAAAAAATCGGGAGTGATGTCACGTGTTGTAATGTATTTGTATTGTATTTTCGGACAACAACTATACTGACTAAACGAAAATTATACGATCTGGAATCGTACGATGAAAATTTTCGGGTATGTCCGATCGAATAATATCGGCTGAACGGTCGTGATCGGCTGTCGAAAGTAGTGTACACACGATCCGAATATCGTACGATCCTTCCTCGGATGACCATTTTCGTACGATATTCGGATCGTGTGTACGGGCCATTAGGAGGCACACTAGATCTACTTGCAATAAACACATTATAGCAGACAACCCCAGACAGGTGGCTTGCTGATGACATCAGCATCTGCTATGAGTCCCACAGTATGAAGCAGTCCTTGCTGGAAATGTGGCATATAGGCCATTAACATGGATCCCTGAGTCTGTGTGTCTTGGGGAGACATGGACTTGAATCCAAAGTAACATTACTCCAAGGGTCCCCAGGCATACGCCTCACAAAGAGTAGTGTTCCATTAAAAGACAGGGCCCATAGTCAGTAGGTAAGAGGCTAGCATTCAGTCCCCTCCAAAAGCCTCTGTCCCGGGTGAGTCTGTCACATTTCTCCCCCATCAAAAGTCAACTAACAAGGTCCCAGACCCCCACCTGGTCTGGACATGCGTTAGTCGGGCAGAGTGAACTCATATAGTCAGTCCGCATGATCTCCATTCTTGGCTGCAAGGAATAGTGCAATGGAAAATTGTCGTCAGTAAGTGTGGGGCAGAGGTCTCTCTTTGCTTCTTGACTCTTTGCAGCTGACAGCGCCTTAGCTGGGTGGTTTGTAACATTCCGGGCTCTGCTGGGCAGAAGGGCCAATTGCCCCAGCTTACTGAAGCTGTGGAGACACTGTAGGTGGTAGGCAGAGGCCAGCAGCACTCTGCCCTGTTGACCGCAAATCAGCTGGGAGTAGAAGCTTCACTACATCAGCTTGTTTCTGGAGAGAGAGGCCGACCGCCACGGCTCCCTGGAACTCCACAGCTGTTGCCGATGCTGGGCAGAGGTTGGTAGCACTCTGCCCTGTTGCCAACGATTCAGCTGGGAGAATAAGCATCACTACATCGGTCTGGAGCTCCGGCTGCTGGGGAGAGGGGCCAATTGCCCCAGCTCTCTGAAGCTGTGGGGGCATTGTAGGTGCTAGGCAGAGGCCAGTGGCACTCTGCACTGCTGCCAGCGATTTAGCCGGGAGTAGAAGCTTCACTACATCAGCTTGTCACTGGAGAGAGAGGCCAGCTTGCCCCGGCTCCCTGGAACTTCACAGATGTTGCCGGTGCTGGGCAGAGGTTAGTAGCACTCTGCCCTGTTGCCAGCACTTCTGCTGAGGACTCCACATCATCCACTCCGGCTAACCCTTGGGGTGAGAGGCCGGCTTCCTCCACTCCCAGACTGTGGATCTGCTGCTGGGGAGGAAGGATGACCTCCGTCTCTCTAAAACTGTGTAGCTGCCATTGGGGAGGTGAGCCGGCTGCTTCCTCTTCTGTTTCCTCATCTGGCTGCTGAGGTGACATTTCTCTGTCACTGTCTGCCAGGTGCATGAATCCTTCTTGGGGAGGGGAAATGGCTGCTTCCCCTCCCTGCATCTCTGAAATCCACTGGGGAAGAAGAACCACCACCTTCTCACCTTGGGCATCTGAAACTGCCAAGGGGTTGGAGCAGGAGTCTGCTGGGGGTTCGCTAGGTGGTTCCTCCTCTACAGAAAAGTAAATTAAATCCCCAGTCTGTGGAATTGCTGTAAGTCCAGGGCATGGGCTAGTGGCCCTTGGGCCCAGTGCCAACACTTTGGCAAGTGACTCATCATCCATAACATCCTCTGATGAAAAGTCAGTTAAATCCATGCTCTCCGTGATCTGTGGCTGGGGCAATGAGCCGACTGCTCCATCTCCCATACCCTTACTGGCCCTTGGACAGATGCATTCCTCCATCCAAGCTTGTCCTGTGCAGAAACAGGTTTGTCAGCACTGCTGCATCCGCCATAAGACCTCTGCATCCATAGCTGCGGGCGGAGATGGTTAAAACACACTGTTACTCTGCCACATTGCAGACTCCTCAGCCAGGATTTCTGGTCTGTCGACTATATAGTCCCAAGCAAAGGGAGCCCAGACCTGCTGCTGAGCAGGATCTAGCAGTCGTCTGTAGATGATCTCCAGCTCCCATTCCTGATTGGCTAGAAACTTCAAATCTTCAAGTGCCCAGGGAACTTCCGAGACATTCCGCATTCGTTCTCTGTATTCAAAGATAGGTCACCGTAGCCAAAAGCCTTCTGTTGGGGTGTCATCTGATGTCCATGGGCACACTTGGGCTACATACTAGCAGAGGGCTGTGTAGCTCTTGTCTAACCGCATCTCCGCCTGGACCAGCCTGGTTAACTTAGCTTTCCATTCTTTGTGCGTTTTTTTCCCCAAAAACACCATTCGCACTTCATACAGCAACCAGTACCTTTCCTGGAAGGAGGAGAGAATTTTTCCCTGGTGTTGCTGCTCACTGGCTAGTGCTTCCTTCTAGAGTTCCCAACGTTCCCAGATAGAATTATACCATCCCAGCAGGACCTGCTCTGACATTGGTTCCCTGTGCTGTATCCGCATCTCTCACAAACTCCTTACGAATTCCTCCTCCATGGAGGCTGGTTCTGTACCTCTCCTCTCCTGCTACCCGGACCTTGGATCCAGGTGGAGGTTTGGATGTCCCAGACTGCAGGAAGCATCCCACTGCTTGCCACCAATGTGATGGAATCCGGACACCCTGACTGTGTATCTCTGACAAGAAGCTGCTTCCCAATGCTCTGGAACACGAGTTACCCCAAGAATTAGGCAACACCAGTTTTGGAGTAAACCAGAATAAGAACTGTTTATTTGAACAAGAATACAGGCTTTTATACACTTGAGAAAGAGGTAACTCACCACATTAACAATGACCCAAATTTTTTTACCCAAAACATCACACAATGGTTAAGCTAACGAGGTACAGCTGACTCATGGCTAATCCCATTACAGAAGATAACAGAGGATAACCACGTGGATGGCTCAGATGTCTCATTGCAGGTCAGACTTGCTGGCTGCAAGCTCAGAACCATCAGACAATAGCTGAGTTAATTAGCACAAATAACAATGGGTGAAAGACCTTTAGGAGGCACACTAGATCTGCTTGCAATAAACACATTATAGCAGACAACCCCAGACAGGTGGTTTGTTGATGACATCAACATCTGCTATGAGTCCCACAGTGTGAAGCAGTCCTTGCTGGAAATGTGGCATATAGTCCCTTAACATGGACTGAGTGTTTTGGGGAGACACAGACTCCAATCCAAAGTAACATTACTCCAAGGGTCCCCAGGCATACGCCTCACAAAGAGGAATGTTCCCTTAAAAGCCAGGGCCCATAGTCAGTAGGCAAGAGGCTAGCATTCAGTCCTCTCCAAAAGCCTCTGTCCTGGGTGAGTCTGTCACAGTGTTACTAAACCCAGGACACTGCATTCACTATATCTGGTCTCCAACAGTACACAGAACATGGAAATGCAATAGTTTTAGTACATTTGAACTGCTAAATACCTTTTTTCATCAGCAGTTAGAGCAGTCTTGTGACTTCCATCAGTGTCTGGTAAAGCTTGTAGGAGGAGTTTTCATTCTGCACTGACTGTTCTAAAAGGCTGCATAACCCCTGACCCTCTGCCTGGACAATGCTGATTGCCCTGTGCTGATCACATGCACTCTCCCAAGAAAAAAAAAAACTCTCTTGCTATACACACCAAACTGAGCATGTGCAGCTTGTCCCCTAGCCTCTGTTCTATCAAGAGATGGATTTGGGACCGTGGAAGGAGGAGGGGATCAGGGAAGACAGGATCAAACAGCCTTTATTACACAATGCAGAAGATTAACGCCTTAGGTTCTACAGTGAATATAACAAGCATGCTTTACTGCATATACAGACTGATTTAACTGTTTTGGGTGAAGTTAAAAGCTGATTGGTTCCCATGAACAACTGCACCAGATTTTGCACTCTCCAGTTTTAGTAAACCATCCCCTGTTAAATTGGAGAAAGGGAAAGAAAAGTACAATTTCATATTTTCAGGTTAATTCTTTTATCTGCTAAGAAAATTATAGGATGTGACTGGTCACTTAGGAAAACAATCTGCTTTTGTTCCAATTTTGGACCGATTTGTTTATAAATAGCTCTCCTCCAGATACAACAATATGAAAGTCCCACCAATAAATTAGTGTACAAAACTTAAAAGCAAAAACAAAAAGATAATAACAAGAAGCTAATTATAATAACAACATATAAATGTTATCATACTGTGATGGATGAAGTAATAGTGTAGCCTAGTGTAGCAGAAGACAAGCAGAAAATGCCTGGCTCGCAGTCTCCGCTCTAATTCATCCCAAAGGTGTTCTATTGGGTTGAGGTCAAGACTCTGTGTAGGCCAGCCAAGTTCCTCCACCCCAAACTCGCTAATCCATGTCTTTATGGACCTTGCTTGGTGCACTGGTGCGGTCATGTTGTAACAGGAAGGGGCCATCACCAAACTGTTCCCACAAAGTTGGCACCATGAAGTTGTCCAAAATGTCTTGGTATGCTGACGCCTTAAGAGTTCTGTTCACTGGAACTAAGAGGCCATGCCCAACCCCTGAAAAACACCCCCACAGCATAATCCCCCATCCACCAAATGATTTGGACCAATGCACAAAGCAAGGTCCATAAAGACATGGATGAGCAAGTTTGGGGTGGAGGAACTTTACTGGCCTGCACAGAGTCCTGACCTCAAACCGACAGAACTCCTTTGGGATGAATTAGACGGGAGACTGCGAGCCAGGTCTTCTCGTCCACATCAGTGCCTGACCTCACAAATGCGCTTCTTGAAAAATGGTCAAACATTCCCATAGACACACTGCTAAACTTGTGGACAGCCTTCCCAGAAGCGTTGAAGCTTTTGTAGCTTCAAAGGGTGGGCCAACTCAATATTGAACACTATTGACTAAGGCTCTATTCACACTAATGTGTTTTTTGATGTATTTTGCAGAAATGCAGGGAAATTTTTTAACATAGGTTCTTATGGAACATGTTCACATCAATGCATTTTTGTGCCTCTGCATTTTTGGAAAGGGTCAGGGGACTTTTTTCACTGCAAAATGCAGCGTTTTGCATGTAATAGACTTGAATGGACCTACATTCAAAACGCAAGTACTGTGTGTTTACTGCGATTTTTCAGTGAATTTGCTGCGATTTGCAATTTTTTTAATGAATTTTTTTACACTGTATATAGCTAAGGAGGGGGCCGGGAAGCCAGCCGCCGCGTCCTTAACAACTGATGAGTCATCAGCTGTCAGCGGGCTTCCCCGCTGAATGTAAAAAAAAGAATTGCTGGCTAAAATCGTGAAAAAAAACAGCGTGGAACCCCCCCCCCCCCCCGGTCCATACCAGGCCCTTTTAAAAAAAAAAAAAATTTGGCATGGTGGGGTCCCCTCGAAATCCATACCAGACCCTTATCCGAGCATGCAGCCCGGCAGACCAGAAAAGGGAAGGGACAAGCGGGCGTCTCCTCCTGTACCATACCAGGCCGCATGCCCTCAACATGAGGGGGGGATGGGTGCTTTCGGGCAGGGGGGCTCTGCACCCCCCCACCCCAAAGCACCTTGCCCCATGTTGATGGGGACAAGGGCCTCTTCCTGACAACCCTTGCCGGTGGTTGTTGGGGTCTGCGGGCAGGGGGCCTTACCCATTCACCAATAAAAAGTAGTGTAGTGTTAAAAAATACAGTAGACAGTTTTTGCAAAGTCTTTTATTAACAATATCTTCTTCTTCCTCCGCTTTTCCGCCATCTTCTCCCGCATCTTCCTCCTCCGGGCTTCTCCTTCTCCCACTCTTCTTCTTTCTTCTGTCTTCTTTGTCTGGTGTTCTTATTCCTCTACTACCACTCCCGCCGACGACCCTCCTCTGATGCTGCGTCCCACTGATCTGTCTGCACCGATGTCAAGCATTTCTTAGATAACGATGGGGGCGTGACAATCGGATTACGTCATCCAGAGTCCCCACCCCCGTGTGATGTCACAAACCCATCATTCCCCAGGTGGGACAGGGCCTCCAGATGACAAAATCCAATGGTCACGCCCCCATCGTTATCTAAGAAATGCTTGACATCGGTGCGGACAGATCAGCGGGATGCAGCATCGGAGGAGGGTTGTCGGCGGGAGCGGCAGCAGAGGAAGAAGAACACCAGACAAAGAAGACAGAAGAAAAATGAAGAGGGGAAGAAGAAGCAGAGGAGGAAGATGCGGGAGAAGATGGAGAAAGAAGCGGGGAAGAGGAAGATATTTTTAATAAAAGACTTGTCAAAAACTGTCTACTGTATATTTCAACACTACACTACATTTTTTTGGTGAATGGGTAGGAGTACAATGTATCCTATACTCATTCACATAGGGAGAAATGCCGGGATCTGGGGGCCCCCTTGTTAAAGGGGGCTTCCAGATGTCGATGAGCCCCCCGCCCGCAGACCCCGGGCAAGGGTTTTCGGGAAGAGGCCCTTGCCCCATCAACATGGGGCAAGGTGCTTTGGGGTGGGGGGGCGCAGAGCCCCCCCTGCCCCAAAGCACCCATCCCCCCATGTTGAGGGCATGCGGCCTGGTATGGTTCAGCAGGGGGGCACTCGCTCGTCCCCTGCCTTTCCAGGCCTGCATGTTCGGATAAGGGTCTGGTATGGATTTTGGGGGGGACCCCCACGCCATTTTTTTTAACTTTTGGTGTGGGGGGTCCCCCCTGAATCTATACTAGACCCAAGGGCCTGGTATGGACCTAGGGGGGGACCACACACAGTTTTTTTTTCCTCAATTTTTTTTTAGCCGGCAATTTTTTTTACATTCAGCGGGGAAGCCCACTGATAGCTGATGACTCATCGGTCGTTAAGGACGCGGCGGCCGGCTTCCTAGCCCCCTCCTTAGCAACCAGCTATATACACTGAAAAAAAAACACAAATAGCGGCAAGAGCTCGGTAAAAACACGTGTCCAAAAACGCAACAAGCACCGCAAAAAGCACTACAAAACGCTCAAAAGCAACATGCATAGATGTGAATCCAGCCTAAGAATGGGATGCCATTAAAGTTCATGTGCATGTAAAGGCAGGCGTCTCAATACTTTTGAAAATTTATCTGAAAGCGGACCGCCTGCTGAAGAGGATACCGGGGTTATGGCATCTATCTGCCATAACAACGGTACTCCTCTTCAAACAGCTGCCGTATAATGACGGCGGGCGGTCTGTAAGTGGTTAAACCCGTTTCAGGTTTTTACTGTTATCAGGGCCTCTATTAGACCTTTAGATTTACCTTCAACTGTGTAGTGCAAGGAAAAAAATATAAATGCAGCGCTAAGAGAATGACTATACCCCAAAAAAGCACCTTCTAGGGAAGAATATTCAGTAAATAAGTGCGTGAATAAAATATATGGGAATATATTAAAATGTGTACATCACCAAAAAAAAGGAGAGAGGGATCTCATATGGACATATCATAGTCACATACATAAACAAATACATGAATGAAATATTAGTCTAATCAGGACAAGTCTCTTCATTAAGTCGACTTATCATGAAACTCCTATATAGATCATATAAGAAATGACACCAAGGTCAGTGCAGGCTCTATAAAGGAAATAGCATGATGTAATCCTCCTTCAAGGCTCAGATGGTAAACATAACTTCACACATGATAATGAAAGATGTGCATCAGATGATAAAGAAAGGCAATGGGTACTCTTACCCCAGGGTGTGGACCCACACACCAGCGGTGGTGAGTCAGTCAAGCATGGAATGATACCCCACAATGGATCTTCCAACAAGGATTCCTATAGACCAGGTAAAGCGTGACAGCATCCACATCCAGGGAGTTCCATACGGAGTAGTGATCATCCGAATCCCAGAGAAGAAGATATGTTACTTCATCCACCCGGCAGATTATATCATAGGAAGAAAAAATAAAAAAGCCTCCACATAGAGCAGATAACTCCGGTATAAAAGATTAGCCAACCTTTTTATGGCTGTATGGGAGGAGGATGTTGTATATGCGTTACAGCGACCTGAACTGACCCTATGGGCCAGGTACATAGACGACATCCTCCTCCTATGGAAGGGTGAGGAGGAATCGCTGCATGATTTCATGGCTACCCTTAATGACAACAAAATAGGTATTGTAAGAGAACTATTAGTTCCCGTTTGGTGCGCACTCGTGCGCATGCGCGCGCACACGGATGGCTGCAGATGCCTGTGCGCATCAATGCGCGACGGATGGCGTGCACGCGCAGGGGCGTGCCCATAACGCCAGTTGGTGCCAGCCGGCCTATTTAAAGAAGTGTTCTGCCCTCAGACTGGTGCTGACTGGTCTTCAGCTGTACCCTGATACCTGAACCCTGCTACCATCTGCTTGTTACCTGTTGATGAACCTGGCTTGCCTTGACCTTGCTTCTCGATCCTGTTTCTGCTCTGAATACCGGTTTCTGATCCTGGCTTCCCTTGGACTCTGTTTATGCCTACTGCCTTGCACTGCACTGCTCGCCTGTTACCAGACCCGGCTATCCATGTGACTTTGCTTCTGCCTGCTGCCTTGTACCCCACTACACGCCTGTTACTGAACCTGGCTACCATTGAGACTCTGCTCCAGCCTCTGGCGGTTATCCTCATTATCCTGCAAGTGCCTGCAATCACAGTCCTGCAACCTGCTGCGACTTCCTGCTGCAAGTACTCCAGGGACTTTACACCACCTAACGTTCCAGTAACACAGTTCCTGTGGAGTGCCTCCTTAAGCCCAGCTGATCCTTGGCGCAGCACCGCTTATCCTGATCTGACGGTTTCTCTGCTCATCCAAGATCGCATCCTCCGCCATAAGTCTCCGGGTCCGCAGCTGCAGGCACTCGTGTCCCTCCTGGCCCTCGGCTCCCGCTGTTCCACTTCCAGCAGGACCTGGACTGGAGATACAAGAGAGGCCGACCTCGTCATTTCAGTCTCCGACCAGGTACATGACAGGTATAGTGTTGACCTACGAAATGAGTGCCACTGTTATCCATTTTTTGGACCTTGAGATATCCATTGTCGATCATCGGCTTATTACTAGAACATTTTTTAAGCCGACAGATCGCAACGGGTATATCCCTGTTGATAGTTGTCACTACAGTCCCTGGCTGAAATCTGTACCACGTAGTCAACTACTATGTATTAGAAGAAACTGTAAAGATTTGCCAGATTTTTTTGTACAAGCTGATACCTTGAAGTCAAAATTTGTAGAGGAAGGATACCTCCCGAGAGTCATTGATGACAAGATTCTGCGAGTCTCCTTATTAGATAGAACTAACCTTACCAGTATACAACCTAAACGAACGTCCGATACTAAATTTAAATGGTCCTTTATAACACAATTTTCTGTGCAACATAAGCAGGTTAAAGATATTTTGAATCGTCACTGGAAAATTTTGAAGAATGTCCTTTGTTTGGGTCCAATTCTTCCTGATAAGACTGGAATTATCTACAGGGGAGCCCCACCCCTAAGAAATCGTATTGCTCCTAATGTGATAAATCCCCCCACAAAGCCTACCTTCTTTCAGGATTTGAAGGGGTATTACCCCTGTCGCAAATATAACATCTGCATGCATAACGCATGCGGACGTAGGAAAACTGACAGTTTTGAGTCCACTTCTACATCTGCTGTTTACCATATGAAACATTTCACCACATGTACTACACGATTTATCGTTTATTTGATTACATGTCCGTGTAAAAAGCAATATATAGGACGCACAATTAGAACATTTTCGGTCAGGGTTAATGAGCACATTGCTGGCATTAAACTACAGTGGGGCAAAAAAATATTTCGTCAGCCACCAATTGTGCAAGTTCTCCCACTTAAAAAGATGAGAGAGGCCTGTAATTGTCATCATAGGTATACCTCAACTAAGAGAGACAAAATGTGGAAACAAATCCAGACAATCACATTGTCTGATTCTTGAAAGAATTTATTTGCAAATTATGGTGGAAAATAAGTATTTGGTCACCTACAAATAAGGAAGATTTCTGTCTCTCACAGACCTGTATCTTCTTCTTTAAGAGGCTCCTCTGTCCTCCACTCATTACCTGTATTAATGGCACCTGTTTGAACTTGTTATTAGTATAAAAGACACCTGTCCACAACCTCAAACAGTCACACTCCAAACTCCACTATGGTGAAGACAAAACAGCTGTCGAAGGACACCAGAAACAAAATTGTAGACCTGCACCAGGCTGGGAAGACTGAATCTGCAATAGGCAAGCAGCTTGATGTGAAGAAATCAACTGTGGGAGCAATAATTAGAAAATGGAAGACATACAAGACCACTAATAATCTTCCTCGATCTGGGTCTTCACGCAAGATCTCACCCTGTGGGTTTAAAATGATCACAGGAACGGTGAGCAAAAATCCCAGAACCACACGGGGGGACCTAGTAAATGACCTGCAGAGAGCTGGGACCAACGTAACAAAGGCTACCATCAGTAATACACTACTACGCCACCAGGGACTCAGATCCTGCAGTGCCAGACGTGTCCCCCTGCTTAAGCCAGTACATGTCCAGGCCCGTCTGAGGTTTGCTAGAGAGTATTTGGATGATCCAGAAGCGGATTGGGAGAATGTCATATGGTCAGATGAAACCAAAGTAGAACTGTTTGGTAGAAACACAACTCGTCATGTTTGGAGGAGAGAGAATGCTGAGTTGCAACCAAAGAACACCATACCTACTGTAAAGCATGGGGGTGGCAACATCATGCTTTGGGGCTGTTTCTCTGCAAAGGGAGCAGAACGACTGATCCGTGTACATGAAAGAATGAATGGGGCCATGTATCGTGAGAAAAACCCTCTTGGCACTAAATTTCAGGTGATTGATAAGTTCATCCCTCACTGGAGGGGTGAATCACGTATAAGGGGGGTTTCACAATCAGAAACTTTTTGGATATACCAACTCAGGTGTTACTCCCCTTTTGGGTTGTACACTGATTGGGATATCAATTTATTTATTAACCAATCATGAATTTTATATGTTTTGAGTATATGTATGATCCCCATTTATGACAATCCTCTAGGACAGGGGTCTTCAAACTGCGGCCCTCCAGGTGTTCAGGAACTACAATTCCCATCATGCCTAGTCATGTCTGTGAATGTCAGAGTTTTACAATGCCTCATGGGATGTGTAGTTCTGCAACAGCTGGAGGGCCGTAGTTTGAGGATCCCTGCTCTAGGAGGTGTAGTTTTTGATAATTGATGGTGGTTATACTATATTTATGCTAGTTTGGCAGGATGATATTTCATATATATCGTTTAGATATTAATGGTTATGCTATCCCGTTTATTTATGTGTGGCCCTTGTACCCATTTTGATGGGGTACCATCTCTACTAGTGCATCTCGAAGTTCTTTTCATTTTGCGCTGGTGGATTTTGAGACACGCCTATTGGCTCCAGGAGTCACACACATATGTGTTTTTTATAGATGTTTCAAATTACTAGGGTTTCTGATTATTTTTGTCATATTCTCTATTTTATTTCATTGCAATATGATATTGTCTAAAGAATACTATCATTATCATTAGGATGTGTTTTCTGCTCTGTCCCATTGTGACTACTCCATGCCTTTTACACTATGACCACCAGAGGACCATGCGCTATTGTGTTGCAATCTCTATACGTACACTTGGCGTCTGTGGTGATTGCATTTAATGATGACTCATTCGAGTTATGTGATGTTTGGGAGGTGGCAGTGCTGGGGGCATTATGGTTGCTGAGCAGCTAGTTGCTACGCCATCCTCTGTTGGAGGGACTCAGAAAGAGGTTTGGAGCTCACACACCAGTATCGGAGATGCGTAATGATGTCATTTGGCGGCAAAGGAATGACGCAGTAACGCCTTACTTCCCTGATTGGGTGCAGATGCCCTGGTGTCAGCAACACATGGTGTGTAGATGATGATGTTGAGCTTTTTGAACTCCCCATTGGATGAACAGTTTGGCGCTATATACAAACACCAGCTGATGTGTATTCTATTAACTACGGGGGTTAGTATTTATG
The DNA here is from genome assembly GCA_037952925.1 of Lithobates clamitans. Lineage (NCBI taxonomy): Eukaryota > Metazoa > Chordata > Amphibia > Anura > Ranidae > Lithobates > Lithobates clamitans. Next base: position 6,880,497 of record JBBGZY010000372.1, read on the forward strand.
GCGTGTTAACTAGTGGCAGGTTCATGCCCCAGTTGAAGTACGTTTAGTACGAAACATGTCGGGTACATAGCCTGCCAGGCTCGATATACCACACTTTTTTATCTTTGTTTGTGATCACAGTTTGTACACTTCATGAGCGATGCTGTTGTATATTTTTTAAGTATTTTACTACAATAAATCTTTTATACTGGAGTTATCTGCTCTATGTGGAGGCCTTTTTTTTTTTCCTCCTATGATATACTCTGCCGGGTGGATGAAGTAACATATCTTCTTCTCTGGGATTCAGATAATCACTACTCCGTATGGAACTCCCTGGATGTGGATGCTGTCACGCTTTATCTGCTCTATAGGAATCCTGGTTGGAAGATCTATCATGGGGTATCGTTCCATGCTTGACTGACTCACCACCGCTGGTATGTGGGTCCACACCCTGGGGTAAGAGTACCCATTGCCTTTCTTTATCATCTGATGCACATCTTTCATTATCATTATGTGTGAAGTTATGTTTACAATCTGAGCCTTGAAGGAGGATTACATCATGCTATTTCCTATATAGAGACTGCACTGACCTTATTGTCATTTCTTATATGAACTATATAAGAGTTTCATAATATGTCGACTTAATGAGGAGACTTGTCCTGATTAGACTAATATTTCATTGATGTATTTGTTTATGTATGTGACTATGATATGTCCATATGAGATGCCTCTCTCCTTTTTTTTGTTGATGTACACATTTTAATATATTCACATATATTTTATTTAAGCACTTATTTAGTGAATATTCTTCCCTAGAAGATGTTTTTTTGGGGTAGAATCATTCTCTTAGCGCTGCATTTATATTTTTTTCACTGTTTCACAATCTTTATCATTGTTGATGCTGGCTGCTATTATTTTGTTTTTTCATTGGTAGCGCAACTTTGTTCTATTTCTAGCGTGTAGTGCAAGGGCCTGTCTGTTTGCATACAATTTGAAAGTGTTTAAGTTTGACCTCATATTACATTGTTTTTGTTTTGGTAAATCTAAAGGAAAATTGAACAAGAAAATTGTATAATGTATGGCCAGCCTTAGAGAAAATCCCAACTGCAACACAAATATATATATTTTTTTACATAGAGTAGGGGAATGGTAGAACCTTATATATTTTTTTGCTCTTGCTTGAAAAAGAGATCCTGCAAAGCCCCGAAAGTCAGGTTGTGACGCTTAGCACATATCACTATACCAAGGTGTGTTGGTGAAAAACCTTATTTTCCAATGATTGTATTGTGGCACCATCCAATAATTCACTACTGCAGCATGAAATATGGGCAAGAATGTAACGTGTGTGAGATTTTGCCTATGCATAAACTTTTATTCATTTGCTTTCACTAGTAATTGTATAAAACAGACCTATTTTGCATCTGTTGGTGACAGCTTTTTCTTGCTGGCATAACAGGAATCGAGTAGAGTCGAAGCTGACAGAAGCAAACTTCCAGTTGGCGCAGGCAGACACACCTTGGCCTGTGAGTTTGTTTACAACAGGTACTGCTGCTGCTTGAAGGACTCGATAAGCTTGACACTGGCTCTCTGTTGACAGAAACAGCAAAAATGCTTTCAGTGTCAAGTAGGAAAAATAATGAAGGACATTTTATAAAGCAATTACAAAAAAAATGTGGTATTTTACATAGTTATGCTACAATCATTTTATTTATCTTCCAAGCACTGTTTGCTGTTTGGCAGTTGCTTTTGTTTACATCATGCCCCAAACTGGCAACATTTTCGTAAACTGGTCTATGAAAAGTGCTTCATGGATTCTCTGCCTAAAATAAATGTCTAACAATAGCATATGTGGCCCATTTACTTTTGTTAACAATATCCAATGCAGGCACATTTGTATTACCTCAGTTGTGATGCACCACAATGTGCAGTATATGTGCATTGCCATTCATTTTGAATGGCACCCCAAACACACATATACAATATAAAGGTCAGCCAACCACATCTTACAGATGTGATAGCATTGTGCGCTGTGGTACACTGCATTACCCAGGATGGTACACATAAACAAAATAAAGAAACACATCTGCCCTTCAGTCAACCACAACCTACAAATGTTAATGCACTGTTTGGGATACTGTGTTACCCACAAACAGTGCAAGTAAATTTCTGTGTTTTCAGACTCATTAAGGGTCCATTAAAAGCAAATGTGCTGCCTTACGCAACATGCCTAAAACAAATTTGCTTTAACACATGTGTTGGTTGGATTAAGCAGTAAGCCTGGGTATAGGCATCTGGTGCTTCTACAGTAATCAATCCATAGTCCACTGTGATCCAAACAGTGCATGCAACAAGAGAGATGGAAATTACTAAATCAGCCTCGGTAAACATTGCACTTGCTTTTAGGGAAACTATAGGTAGACATTTTTGGGATAAATTTTATTCTTTTTATTTATATAATCATTCTTAAATTGGGGTTTCATGTGTATTTTTATACTATTTATATCAAATCTCTGTTTTTCAAATAAAGATTAAACACAGGGTGCACCCACGTCACAGGTTTTACAGAGCATTACTGGAATTTAAAGCAAGAGCACCGCAGAAGATGATTTTTTTCAGGCTCCCTCTATGTTTGAAACTTTGTATAGAAAGTAGAGGAGTAACTTCTTAAGCTGTGTATGTCATATTTAAAATAATGAAACAATCAGCACATACAAAAATAAGCGGAGGAGAAAATGCAGCTGAACACTATAAGGCAAATCGAAACATCCCAAAATAGAATGAAAAGTCAAATCAGTGCAGAGCAATCTGTGAGTCCATATACTAGTATCGGTGCAGCAGAAAGTTCTCAACAATAAGAGGGCAGGGCACCTCGTAAGGAGAGCAAAAATTCTGATCCGCTGTATAGTCTAAGTGACTGATCCTCCACCACCAAATCCAAACTCTTACCAGATGAGATGGACCTCTGAACTGCAGGTCATGCAGGCTTGTATCCACAAACGGGATAAGGGTAGTAGGTAGATGAGCCGGATAGAACAGATGATCCAGGAAGCGGTGTGTTAGATGAGGAAAAAAAAGCACAATCTAAGTGTACTCCGCAGGGTTCATTTATTGAAAAAATCCACAATGTATAAAAAGGCTGGTAGTCAGACGAAGTCCTGTAGTATGTAATACGTAGGGGGGAGGAGCTATCCTGTGGACGTCACCCGCGGTCATCTCTGGCAGAGCGCTGTGTCTCTCACTGGCGTTGTTACACATGCCGTTTTTACAGTTGTTGTATTGATTGCCAGGTCGGCATTCTTTTATGGCTACCAGCCTTTTTATATATTGTGGATTTTTTCAATAAGTGAACCATGCGGAGTACACTTAGATTGTGCTTTCTTCCGCATCTAACACACCGCTTCCTGGTGGTGGAGGATCAGTCACTTAGACTATACAGCGGATCAGAATTTTTGCTCCCCTCACGAGGTGTCCCTGCTCTCTTATTGTTGAGAACCTTCTGTATGTCAATTTTAGCCTTAGATTTTTTTTTCAACAAAGCAGACTGCTTGGAAGACATACAAAGGAGCTCATCTCTCCCCCTTTTAGCATTTGTAATTTCTTAAAATTTTCTTTTAGTCCTGGCTATCAGAAATAAGGTAAATATATGAACAGCATGCACATTCCCTTTAAAATGTAACTTTTATTCAAGCCATTTAGAGGAAAACAGCTGTATAATGTCCAGTTATTTTGCTCCAGTCACTTTAACATCAAGGGCAAATTCAAGTGGTCCCTGACTAACTGTGGCTACTGACATAAAACCAGTCAAGCATGGTATGGCTGTTTGGCATATAGACTTAATTTTCTTTACAAAAAGTTAAATTTGTGAATGGTTAAAGGGGTTTCAGAGTTTGTTTAGTTATACAGATTCTTTTGTCTTCATTGCAAATTCTCATGGTTAGTTTCATGTACGGATATTTATTCGATTTATGAGATTATCAGGTGGTATAGTGTAGAGTGATATTTATCACACTGTTTTATTTCCTACATAGTAATCAAACTGAATGAGATAACTAAGTGTGATTTGATTGCTCCTTTTTAACTAACATGGCAGGAAATCCAAAGTAATAAAATGATCACCAAAGGTGTGCAAATGTCAATTATATCATTTACTTTAAGGGTCCTTTGCAAACCGATCCAAAAGTGCTGCGTCTTTGTCTCCAGTGTGAAAGCCCTCGGGCTTTCACACTGGAGCGGTGCGCTAGCAGGACGGGAAAAAAAGTCCTGCTAGCAGCATCTTCGGAGCGGTGAAGGAGCGGCGTGTATACCGCCCTTCACCGCTCCTGCCCATTGAAATCAATGGGAGAGCACGGCTATACCGCCGGCAAAGCGCCTCTGCACAGGCGCTTTGCGGTGGTTTTTAACCATTTCTTGGCCACTAGCAGGGGGTAAAACTGCCCCGCTAGCGGCCGCATACCGACGGTAAAGCGCCACTTACAATAGCGGCGCTTTACCGCCGACGCCGCCCCCGCCCCAGTGTGAAAGGGCCCTAAAACTGCAATGTGCTATTGTATTATATAGTTGTAATTGTTGATAGCAGCTCCTTCACATGTAATCTTTTCAATGTAACTTTGACTGAAGCCTAGTACGCATGATGAGATTATCTGACGAATGATCGTCAGTTTTATTTGCATGCTAGACTTCATATCAAAAAACGAAGAGTTTACTAAAGTACAAAAATTCTCGTACGATAGAATAAAAATTGGGAAGTTTGGGAAAACAAGAAAGTGTGGGCAGACACCAAGACTTTATAGGCACAATAAGGATAATGTATCATTAAAAATATTATTTTTATTTCAAAAATATTGTGTTAAAAAAGGGGAGGGAAGACAAGAAGTAAAAAGTGAGTATAGCATACACAGTTAACAGATTATGCACTCCATACACAATAAGTAGGTTGGTATACAAAGGACAACGGAACTACAGAACCAACAAGAGAAAGACACAACTTATTGATCTATATAGTTACAATACATATCGTTGAACCAAACGTTATGTGATGGTGGCAATCAGATTCTGTATAAGCTCATAAGCTCGACATGTTACGCGCTTTATGCGCTTCTTCAGGAGCACAGAGTAAGGAAACTGTAATGAATGATACAGTGTTGTCAGAATTTCCAAAACATTTTTGTATGTATATATATATATAAAAATTTACATATGAGACAAAAAGTAATAGAAGGAGGCTGTTTAAAAGAAACATCAGGGGAGCATCATTCCCGCAATAGTCAGGCGGAGAAAGGGCAATGTGGGGACGAATGTAACATGGTACAAATCTATAATAAGACGATAGGAAGGGTAGGGAAATGTGATATAGACTAGATAATGGGTATGGTAGAGGGGGGAGGGAAAGGGGGAGGGGGAAGGGGGGGAAAGAGAAGGCAAGGAAAAAGGGGGGAAGGGGAGGGAGCGAGGGGAAGGGGGGGGGGAAAGGAAGAGGGAAGGGACAGAGGGGGGGGGGAAAACGGGGGGGGGGTTTGGTCGATTATCAGATAGTATGTAAATAATATGTGTTGTACTTCCCAGTATATCATATTAGAGGTAGTCAACATATTAGAAAGATATCCTTATTAAAGTAGAAATGCACTTACCCTAGTCAAGGTAGTGACTGTACTTTAAAGAAGGGGGGGAGATAAAAAGCAAAAACGCAGCAGTCTCCTTAGTAGATATTGGTAATTCCCAGCATTTCATTGGATAGAGCGGGGGGAGAAGGATGGAATGCTGTCGATCAAATAACAGCCTTGTAGATTTCATCAAGTGTGTAGACGCTATAGTTCCATAGGAGGCTAAGCGGTACAACCCCCAATTTTTGCTGAGTCTGTTAAATAGGTAAAGAGTTATAATATGAGACAGAGCCTGGGCTAAATTGAATTAGAAGGGGATGTTGGAAGTATAAGCTTACCTAGTCATAGAGCATGTAAATCCTGAAGGACAGGAGTTGGTGGTGGAGCGTCAAACAACCATCTCACCACGGGTATTAGTTTGTAAAGAGAGTACAGGGAGAGACGCCATTCAGGCGTCTGAATGGCGTCTCTCCCTGTACTCTCTTTACAAACTAATACCCGTGGTGAGATGGTTGTTTGACGCTCCACCACCAACTCCTGTCCTTCAGGATTTACATGCTCTATGACTAGGTAAGCTTATACTTCCAACATCCCCTTCTAATTCAATTTAGCCCAGGCTCTGTCTCATATTATAACTCTTTACCTATTTAACAGACTCAGCAAAAATTGGGGGTTGTACCGCTTAGCCTCCTATGGAACTATAGCGTCTACACACCTTGATGAAATCTACAAGGCTGTTATTTGATCGACAGCATTCCATCCTTCTCCCCCCGCTCTATCCAATAAAATGCTGGGAATTACCAATATCTACTAAGGAGACTGCTGCGTTTTTGCTTTTTATCTCCCCCCCTTCTTTAAAGTACAGTCACTACCTTGACTAGGGTAAGTGCATTTCTACTTTAATAAGATATCTTCTAATATGTTGACTACCTCTAATATGATATACTGGGAAGTACAATACATATTATTTACATACTATCTGATAATCGACCAAACCCCCCCCCCTGTTTCCCCCCCCTCTCTGTCCTTCCCTCTTCCTTCCCCCCCCCCCCTTCCCGTCGCTCCCTCCCCTTCCCCCCTTTTTCCTTGCCTTCTCTTTCCCCCCCTTCCCCCTCCCCCTTTCCCTCCCCCCTCTACCATACCCATTATCTAGTCTATATCACATTTCCCTACCCTTCCTATCTTCTTATTATAGATTTGTACCATGTTACATTCGTCCCCACATTGCCCTTTCTCCGCCTGACTATTGCGGGAATGATGCTCCCCTGATGTTTCTTTTAAACAGCCTCCTTCTATTACTTTTTGTCTCATATGTAAATTTATATATATATATATACATACAAAAATGTTTTGGAAATTCTGACAACACTGTATCATTCATTACAGTTTCCTTACTCTGTGCTCCTGAAGAAGCGCATAAAGCGCGTAACATGTCGAGCTTATGAGCTTATACAGAATCTGATTGCCACCATCACATAACGTTTGGTTCAACGATATGTATTGTAACTATATAGATCAATAAGTTGTGTCTTTCTCTTGTTGGTTCTGTAGTTCCGTTGTCCTTTGTATACCAACCTACTTATTGTGTATGGAGTGCATAATCTGTTAACTGTGTATGCTATACTCACTTTTTACTTCTTGTCTTCCCTCCCCTTTTTTAACACAATATTTTTGAAATAAAAATAATATTTTTAATGATACATTATCCTTATTGTGCCTATAAAGTCTTGGTGTCTGCCCACACTTTCTTGTTTTCCCAAACTATTTGATATTAGACGTGGCACGTATGACCTACTTCGTATCCGCATGACCACTATGTGATGATACGTTTATAATCTATTTAAAAATTGGGAAGTGATGTAATGTATTTGTATGGTATTTACAGACTAAAACTGTACTGATTAAAACGAAAAGTGTATGATCTGGTATCATACCAGTAAATGATCAGATTATCGTACGATCGCTTAGAAAGCGGTATTTTTTGTACGATTTTCTGATTGTGTCTAATAAGGGCTTATAAGATAATGGGGTTGAAGAGGGAGAGCATGTTCACTTTGTAAAGTCAATTTTGGCTTAGCTTAGTGAATGAGGTGAAGCTGTGCTGCCTATAATCAATCACATGCAAGCAAAAATCCAGTTTTCTTTTTTTTTCATAAAGTTTTATTGAAAATTCTGTAAAACATTACACAGTAAACATCAGTGCATTATTGTTCTGCAATACTTGTACATTGCTTGAATTTCCAGGAAGTTTTACAGATGGTAGGGTGAGTTTATAAACAAATGGTTTTATCAAAAAAAGTTCAGGTAGCTATTACACAAAAGAAAAATTCTTGAACAGTGTCTGTTTTTTTATTTTCCTTGCACATGATCATGTATTCTTTGCAGAGTGAATTTTCACTTAGTAGTAAAAACACTATACGCTTATAATAAAATCAGCTCCAATAATTCTATATATTTAGAAACTCTAATAATATTTGTAGAATAATACCTGAAACTGTAAAGTGAACAGTTAGCATCTGGTGTTTAGGTTCTTTTATGCGCGCTTGAGGAGTGACAGTGTCAGAAGATAAACCATGGCTTTCACAGTGTTCTGGTTTTCCGTTTTCTGCATCACTGACTTTACAGCAGAAATACATTTACACAATTAAGGCAAGGTATTGTTTATAATTCATTTCTTGTCAAACTGACAATAAGAACAACATTCAAGATTAAAGAAAAACTCCAGTGGGGGGGGGTGGACAATTTATACCATACACAAATGCTATGCTTTGTAATATGTTATTAAAAATATTACCCTTTTATTTATGTCTGCAAATGCAACAGTTTGCACATCATTTACTGCAGTCCTCACCACCCTGCTACTGTAATTCATACCCACTGCTAAACCTAGTATAGATACCAGGTCAAAGTCGTTATTAGTGACTCGAGTGGCTTAAATTAAAAAAAAAAAATACATTAACAATTTTTTTTGACTCAGATTAGCTATTGCGCCCCTGTGGCAATTAGGTATTTGATACATTAGCCTGGCATTTGGTAGAAGTAGGATTACCATTAGTGCACTTGTGAAGTCATAGTGACGCTTTGGACTTCTGTCCATGTATCCTTAACAACGCTGTCAATTTTAAATGAGTATTGAATGGTATCGGGTACCTTTGTAGGTTGATTTTTGAACTTGTATATTACCTGAATCGATAAAATTAATAATGCATTTTTTAAATTTGAGCCACTTGATTCACTAATAGCAATGCCTTTTGATCTGTACTAGTGTCTATACTAGGTTTAGTAGTGGGTATTATAGGTTTATTTTTTGCAGTGACTGCCCTGATTGAAGGGCTTTGGTATTATTCAAAATTAGTAACCCTCCAATAACTTAATTTAATGGTTTAGGTGTAATAGGTACACTATGGGGTTGATTTACTAAAACTGGAGAGTGCAACATCTGGTGCAGCTCTACATTGGTAGCCAATCAGCTTCTAACTTCAGCTTTTTCAATTAAGCTTTGACAAAAAAAAATTGGAAGCTGATTGGTTTCTATGCAGAACAGCAGAAGATTTTGTACTCTCTGGTTTTAATAAATCTAAACATCCCTATGTTCTCAGAAGTGCACACATCTTGACTTCAGTTTACAGGCAACCCAGCAACCTCAGAATATCCATTTGGCTTACTGCATTGCAGCAAGGTTTATTATAAAGAGGGGTTTGTGTGCAGTGTATCTTTATGGAAATACTGGAACTGACCATGTAATTTACAGTAAAGGCAGATTTAACCCACTTAACACTAACAGAAGATAAGTTCTAGTATGTATATGAGGTAAAGTTTCTTGTAAGATATATCACTGACCTGGATACAATTTTAAGCCAATGACACAGTTGCTTCTAAAACACAAAAAAGTGTGTAGAACTACTTCTGCACTACTCATAATTACTTGAGTGGTGTTTGTTATCATAAAAGTGGCATACCTCACAGAATAGACTGTTATCACTTTAATAGATAACCAGCAGCCTATCACAGTTAATTAAAATACTTCATTGCAGTGTCACAACTTCAGCCTGGCATCTTGAAGCTCAGTATGAGTAAAACCATGGTACAAAAAACTGGTTCATAATGCAATGGCCCTTGCTAAAGACATGAGTCACTCACAGCAAGATTACATGGTGTGGTGCTAATTTTTTCTCTATTAGCCTGAACCAAAAGAGCTTTTCAACTCTTCACTCCAGTACTAGTAAGCATGAAACATCATAAAAATATTGGTGAGTAAGTTGCCAGAAACAGCGTGAGAAAAGGCAATCTGAAAGCAAGAGACATCAACATAACCATAAAACAAAATAAGAACATTTATTTACCTTGCACTGCATGATTTTGGGTTTGTTTCTCTCCACCTTGATCTAATGGTCTTTTAGTCCTAAGGATAATAAAGCTGGATAGAGGGTCAACATCATCCTGTTCCAGTATATCAGGTCCATTAATGCCAGTATCTTGCCTCTTATGTGCATCTGAAATATCTCTGAAATTGGTATGATTGATATTTACTTCACTAACTGATAGTAGTTGAGTAAAAAATGATGTGTCATCTTTTACATCTTGACCTTTTACAACAGTTGGTAATTTATCAAGCTGAATTTCCTTCTGTGTTACCAGGGTTTTATCAGCCTCCTTTGAGTCAATGTGAAAGGTACAATTGATCTGTCTTTGTAAAAGAGGGCATGAAATACTTATCTGAGATGAAGAATGACCATGAGAAATAAACTGAGTGCCAGTTTTCTGAAAGTGGTCTTTTTGCTTGACATATGCCTGCTTCTCTTCTAGTATTCCTAAAACATGAACATTAGAAAAAAACAAGACACATAGAATGCATTAAGGTGAATAACCTTGAGACTTTACAATCACTTTAAGCCCTGGTGAAAAGGGCATAGTAGGTTTATTACATGTTTTAAATAAAGTCTCGAAATTGGATGTCAAATCTACGGTTTGGCGCTCCAATCTTTCGGTCCAACTAACAGACTTATGCACATACTGGCGCCAGTGAAATTACTTTGTTTTAACAGTAAGGACCGGTTCACATGAGGAATCACAGAGGAACGTGCATACGGTGTGTTTTCAGCACAGCACCAAACATAGTGCATGTACTACATAAAACAATGCACTGCAATCGGATCTCATGGTACTTCTTTGTTGCATTTGCGACCTGCAATTCATATGTCGTTGGCACTGCACTGACACCCACTGCAGTGTGATTTGAACACGGGAAATCTGCACAGAATGCAGGTTTACCAATCTGCGTTTAGGTGTGAATGGGATCCCTAAGGCATTACATTTCTCTTAACCTCCCTGGCGGTATGATTATTTCAGATTTTAGGTGCTGAAAGCGGTACAATTATTTTGCACAGAAATTTGGCGTTTTATATTATAGGCCTGTAATTCTTAGGAATAATTCACTTAAATCTGTCCAAACAAGAGTCTAGTAGACATCCCGGGTATGATAAAGTTTGAAAAACGAAATAAAAAATTATAATATAATAAATAACTATAAATAATTATAACAAATAATAATATAATAATAATAAAAATTATTCAATAATGTAATCAAATCAAAAACACTGATGCTCAGTTGCAGAATTGTCGCTTTCGTTACTTTTAGTGCTTGGTGATGGATTTCGCCACAAATCACTATCACTCAATTCTGCAAGTGATTCTAATTTATTATCGTTGTTTTCTAGCTGGTCTAAAACCGCTTTTGATGTAAAGGGACAGTTTTGGTTGCTATGGACAATCTCCAGTTTCCAGGCAGAAAGAACAGTTTTTATAATATAAAACTGCATGCAGGACACTGGACAGACCACTAGGGACAAAGGGGATGTGTAATTATTTGATACAGTACTGTAATCTGTAAGACTACAGTATACTGTATCTGTACTGTGTGTTTTACTTTTTGAATTTGGAGCCAAACTCCGTCCCTGTGCGCCGCAACGCTCGCAGGGAACGGAGCTCGGCACTGTGAATCGAGCGAGACACGGCGGCTCGCAGATCACAGCGGGGAGACATCACAGTATCCAGGGGACAAGGTAAGTAACATCTACAAGGAACCTGCGATGCGATCCTGAGTCTGGCTTGGGGATACCGCTTTTGGTACTGAAAATCCACCCCGAGCCAGACTCGGGAATACCGCTAGGGGGGGTTAAGCCCCGTACACGCGGGCTGAATGTCAGGCGGCATTCGCCGATTTAATGTAAGCTGACCAACATTCGGCCCATGTGTACTGCAGCCTTTTGGCCCGCTTCTGTCGAAGGGGCATGACTGAAAAAGGTCTGCTGACTGGCTCCTGATCAGCGCTCTCAGCCAATGGCTGAGAGCGCTGACCGGAGTGCTCTAGCGGGGCAGCCGTCCCCCTGTCAGAACACAATAGAACAGCAGGGGAGACCACTGTACTAACATCGGATAGTTAGTACAGAGGCTCCGGCCTGAGTTCAACCCTTGGTTGAATGAAAAAAAAAAAAACGAGCAGTGTGTACTAGGCTTTAGCATAATGCTGAAAGCCTGTAGCAAGTGACCTGGCTTGTTTTGGGGGAAAGAGAGATTTTCTGCTTAACAAAAAAAGCCTAAAAAATAGCATTCTTGTCTGCCCAGGTTACAAGTGTTTTCTTAAACTTCACTCACTCCAGTAAGCCCTGTCAGATTCATCCTCCAACAATTTGCACTATCCAGCTAAAAGTAGTATAGCTAAAAGGTCTGAACTGGCCAAACTGGTTAAAGGACAAGTGTAGTCTTACTGAACAACACTGTTGTGCCATAGCCAGCTGATGCGTTGTCAAAGTTTTCATATAAGGTTGGGTTCACACTGAAGCATGGCGTGGCTCACAGCAGGGGTCCGCTGCGTCCCTGTTCACCCTTTCAGGTCTGATTTCAGTCTGAATTTTTGTCTGAATTCGGACTTGAAATGGACCAGAAGACGCACAGGACTCTTGTGCAATTCACACCAGAGCCGCTCCGGAGATGTGTGAACCGACTTCTGGTCACAATCTCCTGAGATTCGATTGGATGCGGGGGAAATCCGCATCCAATTTGCACTGGTGTGAACCCAGCCTCGATATGTAATTTTATAGAGCAGAAATAACTAGCTGCTAGAAGACATTGTAAGTTAAAAATGGTCATCATAACTAAAAATACCTATCTGACTTCCTTTTGCTACTGTATAATTGGATTTACAGACCAGGGATGCAGGCAAATGAGAACAGCAAAGCGAGTAAAAGGCACACTCCTGAAGTTTATTACACAACCCAGCAAAACATAGGGGCTTATTTACTAAAGGCAAATCCACTTTTCACTACAAGTGCACTGCACGTGCACTTGGAAGTGCAGTCGCTGTAGATCTGAGGGGGGCATACAAGGAAAATAAAAAACAGCATTTTTGCTTGCACATGATTGGATGATAAAATTAGCAGAGCCTCCCCTCATTTCATATCTTCCCCTCAGATCTAAAGGGACTGCACTTTTAAGTGTACTTCCAAGTGCACTTGCAGTGCATTTGTAGTGCAAAGTGGTTTTGCCTTTAGTAAATCACCCCCATAGTGTTTTAGAAGAATCATGCTATGTTCAAATTCTGATGACTTCATCAGAGCTTATGCTCTTGCCATCTAAAACCTTGCTTTAGATATTCTCATTTAGATGTTTAAATGCTACTTTGCTGCTTTATAGACATCAGGGCTACGTTCTTGCCATCTCAAATCTTGCTTCTTTCTACCATGTGCTTAAAAGCTAGCTGGCAGATCAGTTAACAGCTGAACATCTCCTGCTAGGGCTAAATCGTAGATTATGTAGTAGAAACTCTACGATTAATCATCAGCAGGGGTGGTGTGTGGCTCTATGTTATAGCATTCAAGGTGAGGTGATGAGGATCTATAAAACAGATATCGATATTTTAAATAGGTATCAATAGGTGCTTGAAAATCATTTATACACAATAAAGGATATAAGTAAAAATTATACTAATGACAAAAATGACCTAGAGGAGATTTACAGCAGGGGGTTCTTGATAAACATTGACATACTTTTATAAAGGAGTACATAAATGGAGCTGAGAAACACTGGTCTAATAAAACTGTGACAAACTATGGTACATTATATCATCCATAGGTGATGTTTTAAAAGCCAGTACAGGTTACCACTTTTGATTTACACAGGAAGTCTGGTGCTAGAATTATTGCCCTCACTGTGACGTTCGTGGTGATACCTCACATGTGGTGTGATCGCTGTTTATGTATGTGTGCAGAACCGACGCATCAACTTTATTGCTATCACAAGGGTTGAACAACATTACTTGTGATAGCATGGGCAGTGACAGGTACTCTTTACTTAGATCTGGAGTCTGTTAAACCCCAGATAGCTCCTCTGCTCTTAAAAGAATCAGATCAAATCAAGATTAGTTTGATCCAATGCTTTCACAGGCCAGTAACAGCCTGTTTACATTAGACCAGAACCGGACATGATGATGATTGGGACATTCCCCTACCCATCCTTCTTTTTTTCATGACTGGACTAGCTTTTTTCCTTGTAGGAAATGTATTGTATGTCAACACAATACTTTAGCGACTCGCAAAGTGACAGAATTCGCCTAAACAGTTACGGGCAGGAGATACACTATAAGACCATTCTGTACATGCAGCACCGGGTATATAGTGTATCTCATTACCTGTCCCTGTCACAAACAATATATAGGCCGTACCACCAGGACATTTTCTATAAGAGTGGGGGAGCACATTGCCCTGATTAAAAGTAGGGATCCAAAACACACTGTCCCTAGGCATTATAAGGAATTCCATGATGGAAATCCTGAAGGATCTCAGTTTATCATTATAGACAAATATACACCACCATGGAAAGGGGGTGCCAAAACTAGAGGGGTATCCTGTCTGGAAATGTTCTGGATACATGAATTACAGACATTTACCCGACAAGGGATGAATGTGGAGGTATATGTCAACGCTTTCATAGACCAGTTATAATCCACAGAGGTTTTAATGTACAATTACTGACAATTATGTACGTTCTACACCGATTATATACATATTTTCTGGTTCTTGGGTTGCAGCAAACGGTTTGAAATGTATGTAATTATGAGAATCCATTTCATAGAATTTTCTGTGCATAAAATTTCCTGTATGCCATTTACATATATAACCCTCCACATATAATTTAGCTACACATATGGGTTTATAATTACAACAAATATTTGGGCTAAATGTGTTACTGTTGTCCGTTACACATAAGTGGAGCCGAAGAACATAAGGCAGTACACACTCATATAATGAGTATACCTTCCTTCGGATAGGGACATGAGGCGTTTTTGACTGCCTACATCTAAAAGTCCATAAACAAGAGATTTTCTATGAGGAATTACGCAAGTGCACCTGACGCTGTTGACGCTGTGATGTTTGCGGATACAATGTGCGGTGGAATGCAAGCCATCTAAGAATGAGGCTTAGTTGGAACGCAAGCCGTTCCAAAACGAGGCCGGCTCGATCACATCCCCGGTCCTGCGTCATGACGTAATATCGCGAGATATGATGTGTTGAGAAACATCCTCGCGCATACGAGTAAACATCTTAGGTTTTGAATACATTGAAACTAGGGACATTAACACTCTCTCCCCGCGGTATGGCGAAAGGGGAGATGGCATGATTTTATTAGATTGGGATTATTGGAATGGATCTCACTGGGCTGGAACGCAGAATACACTCATGAGATCGAGGCTTGGAACGCACGCGGGTCCGTCATTTTGGGCAACCTGGAAGTGCCAAATCAGTGAATTGAATGGGCTGGATTCTCATTACAGGGATTACAGTACCTATATTAGGGAGTCGGGCTGCAGTGGATGGATACCCCTAGACGAAGTCTTGTTAGACGAAACGCGTCGGGGGACTCCACTGCCGCCTTCATTTTATGTACAAGCGCTTTTTATCTTCTTAAATGTAAGTGTATTACTTTTTATTAAAAATACTGTGTTTACGGAATTACACTATGCGGCCCCTTTTTTATTCCATATGGGCCATACTCTGGGATGTTTAACGATTTATGTGGAGAAGATACTTCCATGAAGTCTCCTGGGACCCTTTTACCTCCAGGTTGCCAAGATCTTCCCCCTATTGCCGGTGGGCAATACAAGCTGGTTTGACCCTTACAGTATATGCTGATTTGGGTTCAAACCCTCCGGTAAGCCTCCATTCGTATTGGCTGTGGGAATTGCACATGTTTATCTATAGGACACTGTGGTGAAATCTATTCAGTTTGTTCCCTTACTGTCAACTATCAGGATTCATTATATACGATTGGTGGACAGAAGCCAGTTGCTTACCTCTCAGTATATGTTATTTTGAGCAAGAATGGCCTAACAGATTCTCATTCTGGTGACGGCAATTTTTCACATTTTTCACAGTTGGTGACCACGATGGTCCTATTTACATATGGACTACAATCATTAGTCTGTTGATGGACATTTAATCTTTATTCAAGACACCTAAAGCATATTTATCTTATTTTCATAATTTGTATGTTTATTGTGTATTATTATTTTCACTTCAGCGCTACACTTTGTTTCACCCGTCCTCAGTCATCTCTATGGTCAGCCAGCGAAAACACCGGCTTCAGTCCCAGGCTCCCTGGTTGTATGGGAGAGCCTGGGAAGGCAGCAGAAGGTGGTGGGAGGGACCCCTTTCCTCCACCTGTAAAAGCGATCCAGCAGCTAATTGGTTGGTAGTATTGCTTTTACATGAAAACGCATTGCTGGCTGAAAAAAAAAAAAACATGAATGTAGCTGCAGGCATCATTCCGGTATAACCACTTCAAGGAAGTTGCCAGTTCAGCCTCTGTTTTATTTACAGTTGCCATGGTGCTACACATGTGATCAGTTATGACACCAGCCATTTGATGTGTTTGACAATTTGCAATTGTGACAGTTATACTTGGCATGCCTTAACAGGCAAAACAAAATGTGTAGCGCTAAAAGTTCAATATAAACGAAAGTGTCCAACTGATGATTCCAGGTATCACAGAAAACTTAAACAGTCCTCTATGTATATGAAGCTCATGGATAAGCAGATACTATTCCAGTGACTTCGTGCAAAGAATGTATCATATGTGTGACATCAAAGGTGATCACAGAGGAGAAGCACCACCACCAACATTAGGAAGGCTTACCAGATGGCGTTGACCCAAAAGAGCGTACGCCCAACTGGGTCAAATCAGGCTTGGGTGGTGGGTGATGATGGTCGTTTCTGAGGAATGATGGAAATGAAGATTCGGAAGCTGACCAGTAGCTAGTGGGTTCCTCAGGGTGATGATGAGGAGCAATCGGCCATAAATTGGAATGAGAAGGAGAGAAGCCACATAGTGTAATTCCGTAAAAAATACCAAATTTTATTTAAAAAGGGGTACACTCACATGAAATACTTAAAAAACAGCGCTGTAGAAAGAATGGCGGCAGTGGGGTCCTACCCGACGCGTTTCGTCCTACTGGACATCGTCACCCCCCGTTGGGCTGTTCCATTTCCTGCGCGCATTTTGAGGTTTTTAGCACCTTCGTGGAATGGGTGGTACGGGAGGAGATGCAGGTAAGATCGGTGATACACTCTCGACCATTTCCTTTGCATTGGCCCCCCAGATTCCTCAGTTTGTTCTGTTTTGTTACACACTTTGGAATCTATTGCAACACGGTTTGGGATTCTTCTGGCGCTTGAAAATACGGAGGGTCCTGAAACGATCATACAATTCTTGGGTATTGTCATTGACACGCGAATAATGGAAAGTCGCTTGCCAATTGACAAATCGGTAGATCTGCGTCGGATGGTTGACGAAGTAAAGGCAGCAAAGAAGGTTAGGCTTAAACAATTGCAGTCCTTATTGGGTAAGCTTAATTTTGCATGCTGCATTATGCCTATGGGGCGCATCTTTAGTCGTCGTCTCAGCACCGCCACTTCAGGGGCCACACTGTTGCATCACTTTATCAAGCTCTCGAGTGAGCACAAGGCCGATCTGGGGGTTTGGGATGAGTATCTGGCCTTCTATAATGGCAGGTCCTTATGGATGGCTCCAGTCGTGGTGGCTTGTGACCTTGACACTGATGCTGCAGGCAGTTCCCGGGTTTGGGGCCTTTTGTCAAGGGGCATGGTGCGCTGCAGCATGGGCCGAGGAATGGCGAGCTGGGTTCTTGCGTATTTGGTGTTATTGGAGCTATTTTGCCAGCCGTCGATATATGGGGCTCTTAGTTTCGGGATTGTCAAATTTGTTTCCATTGCGACAACATGGGGGTGGTGTAAGTTGTGTCCAGCCCGTCTGCCTCGTCACCGCCGGTGGTGCGCTTACTGCATCACCTTGTCTTGCGGTGTTTAAGTTTGAATTGTTTTGTGCAAGCTGTTCTCAGCGCGGGAGGGTGAAGCCAGATACCAGGCACCCGGTCTCATTTGATCTGCTTCAGGAACTAGTGGAGCTGCTTATGAGGTGCGGCTGTTCACTGTAGCTTTTGCGCTGGCCTTTTTTGGGGCAATCCGGATTGGGGAACTGGTAAGCAAGAACAGGTGTGGTGTGGGTGGGCTGCAAGTCTCGGATGTGACAGTGGTTTACGACTGCGTCTGGATTTATGTTGGGAAATCTAAAACTGATCAGTTGGGAAAGGGGGTTACTGTGCCCTTGTTTCAGGTGCTGCCTGACTCGGTTTGTTCAGTTTCTTCAGTTCAGCATTTTTTTTGAGGTGAGGGGGTCGGCACTTGGTGTCTTTTTGCTGCACGAGGATGGATCATCCTTATCGCGCTTTCAGTTTTTGGATGTTTTTCGTTGTTGTTTGGTTGGGACGGGCAGAGAGTTCCCAGTTCAATACTCATTCCTTTTGTGTGGGGCAGCTATGGAGGCGGCCAGATGGGGTTTGGAAACTCAGTTAGTGAAACGTATAGGGAGGTGGGAGGCAGATCGTTTCAAGATTTACGTTTGCCCTCATTTGCTCTGATGTTGTCAGCTATTCTTTATATTGTGTGTTTTCATGGCTCTATGTTTTTCTTTTTGTTTTTCTTTCAGATCTTCCTCTTGTCTTGTCTGGATCTTGGGGGATTCCTATGTTTTTTGGGGGGCTGTGAGGGCTGACGCTCGTCCTGAAGGGAGGCAACTTGGCAATTCCCTGGCATGAAGTTATTTTGAAATGGCTGGGGATTTGGGGCATGATGTGGGGCTGAGCCCTCCCTGAATTTCATTACTATTCTAGAGTGACAGGCCCCCCGATGTTTTAGTGCTGCAGGTTGGGGGTAATGATTTGGGGGTCCGGGCCACCAGGGATCTGGTGAGTGATGTAAAATTTGAGGTTTTGTGCTTGATGCGTGATTTTCCCGGATGCATCATTGTATGGTCGCATATCGTGGTTAGAAAGGTTTGGCATTCTGCTCGCTCCATTGGTCATCTGAACAAGGCAAGAATTAAGATGAACAGGGAGGTAGGCAGGTTTGTGGCCAAGCTCGGGGGCATAGTGGTTCGCCACTGGGAGCTGGAGGATCAGCCTGTCCGCTATTGGAGGGACAATGGTGTTCACCTGAATGCAGTAGGGACAGATATTTGGTCTTTGAGCCTTCAGGAAGGGGTGCTGATTCGCTTAAATGAGGTGTTCACTCAGGCTCATGTGGCAGGTCAAGGGGTCTTTGGGGGGTCAGTAATTACATGGTTACAAAAGTGCGGGGCCCATCTAAGGTATCGCACTTCCATTGGTTAGCGGTGGTTCTCCCAGGAGCGAGGTCCCCTGGGTGAAGGGAATATGGAAGTATATGTGATGTTGGAACGTCTTCGAGACGGTTGAGGACATGGACGATTCCAGCTAAAATTGTGCCTTAAGGACACCCAAAGACCTCTTGTTGTCGGGCATTACATTGCTGAATTGACACTTATTGGTATGTTTTAATGATATGTTATTTTATTCTTTGCTTAATAAAATTAGCTGTTGTGGCCGTTTAAAACCCATGTCACTCAGTCCATGTTTTTATTCTATATTTGTAAGGACCTAGGTTGACGAATCCTTTAGTCATGACTAAGTAAATAAGCCACAATCACATGAGAACATTAAGGACAAAATATGTATGAAAGGACATTATGTATTATAAAAGTGAATTGAGCTACTGCACAGATATGGAAGAAAAAAAAAAGGAGTTCTGCCTTATGCTCATCTTATCTGTAAGTAAAAATAATCTTACTATATGGCATTATAAATGTCAGGGTAAAACTGTCCTTCAAGGCCTTGTCTTTGCATATAGCCTCTGCGCAGTTTAGAATTTGCATACAATACTGTCAAGTCATCAAGGCCGGCCATACACGGTTCGAATTGCTGAACCGACCAACATTCTAACCGTTAATGGGCAGGGTGAATGTACCAAGTGTATTGATCGAACAACTTGGATACAACCAGCCTGCCAGATTCTCTTGCGATTCTCTCGGCTGATTCCCCTGTCAACACTGTCTGGCCAGCCAAAGATAGATAAGTTGTTATACTGTCACTTTTGTTTTTATCTCCTGATAACTTTGTCCCAAAAATGTTCAGTTCACAAATATAAATGTCACCAAAATGTGTAATCCTAATTTTTTCATTTGAAGTGAACAATAATCTGTGAAGAAACTATTGTTTTTCCATAATTTATTACTCTACTTTACCACCACCTCCAACAATCTCCTTTTCTCCTCTACAGACCGCAGTTTAAAAATCCAGTTATCACCATCCTGAAGCTGGTGTTCTCGTTGTGAATGGATTTTTTAATAGATTTTATTTTTTAAAGGGCAAAATTACAAAATACAAAAGTACCCCTACCATTTCACTAAAAAACTGTCAAAAATGTTAAAAATGACAAGAGACAGTTTTTGACAATTCCTTTATTTAAATGCTTCTTCTTTCTTCTATCTTCCTTCATCTTCTTCTTCTGGTTCTTCCTCCGGTGTTCTCATCCAGCATCTCCTCCGCGACAGATGAGCAGATAAGTTTAGTGTTAGGACAGATGAGAAGATGGTTCAGCGTGAGACAGAAGAGCATGGGGGTACGGCGGTATAACAGATGCGCAGGGAGTTACAGTGGTGGTACAGAAGAGCAGGGTGGTACAGTGGTGGGGCAGATGTACAGGGGGTTACAGTGGTGGGACAGATGAGCAGAGGGGTACAGAGGTGGGGCAGATGTGTAGGGTAGTACAGTAGTGGGGCAGATGTGCAGGGGGTTACAGTGGTGGGGCAGATGAGAAAGGGGATACATTGGTGGGGCAGATGAGCAGGGGGTTACAGTGGTGGGACAGAAGAGCAGGGTGGTACAGTGGTGGGGCAGATGTGCAGGGGGTTACAGTGGTGAAACAGATTTGCAGGGGGGACAGTGATCTGAGGTGTGACGGTGTATGAATTAGGGCTGATCTGAAGTGTGGAGTTGCAGAAATTGGGGCTGATCTGAGGCGCGAGAATGCAGGATGTTAATTTCTCACTACTACTCAACTAGTTTACAGCATTTACTTTATAAAAAATCCTTTTCGTGATTGAGAGTGTGAAGTTGACATTTTTTTGTTATAAAATCTGCACGCTCAATTTCTTTGAACACATTTTTTGGCACACTGTGCTCAAAAGGTTGCCTACCCCTGCCTTAATCTATCCATCATTATATATGTGCTCCAACTCAGGAGACTCTCAAAATGATAGAGTTAGGACTGCAGTACACTGGGGAGCTGTGACAGGGCTGTTGTAACCTACGCATATATTTGCAAATATTTGAGCAGTGTATGGCCTAAACCCCTTGTGTTTAATGTGAACAGTTCGACAGGTGTAGCGGTCATAATATAAGTATAACTTAATATTATGATATATCTTATCATCTGGCGCCATCTAGTGGCCAAAATATAAAAGGACTGCATTTTTATTTCTTTTATTATTCAAGTTGACTTGGAAGTGTTTTGTTTGTTTACATTTGACCTACCACACAATGCTCATTAACTTCCACAAACCTCAAGGAACAGAACTGCATTGTGGGAAGATTATAAAAGGGCTGTCGGAGTCATCTGGGAGTCCCGGAGCGTCTCGTAGTGTGGTGCGGAGCAGCGCAGCAGTGCCCGCCGGCCAGAGACAGAACCCTGTATATCAGAACGGAGTCTTCTGACAACACTGTCCTGGTTGGGTGAGAGGGCTGTTGCCCACAAGTTTCTTGATGCACTTTTATACATCCATCTATACAAGACAGAGTTGCTGGGACCCATAGTCCCACAAGCAAAACAAGAGGATTTAGTACTGAGTTCCTGGCATCAAAGTTAGTTAAAGTGCTATTGCACCAGGACTTTACTTTGTTTTTGCTAGCAGAAGAAAAGAAGAGAAGAAAAGGACTGTTTAATAAAACACAAGGCCTTGTGTCACTTTACTGTATTGTGATACTAAATGAGGGAGCTCTCTAATTGTTGTACCACACTTTATCAAAGTTAGTTTTTAATTTAGTATAGTAATAAAGCGCGCAGGAAATAGGAAAGTGCTCATAGTGAGATAAATTTACTCTGATGGTTATCCTATTTACTTTGCTACATCACTCATATATTATTTCAGACATTTTATACCTGTATTGTATCTGTAATATAAAGTTTAGTTGACTGTCAGATTATGTTAGTTTGACAGTACAACCATTGTAGTTTAAACCTTCTAAAACAATTACAGTAAATAAGGTTATTATTGAAGTATAACTGTGTGAGTGTTGTTTTCCTCTTCATCACCAGCCAAGAGGAGGGTAAGGTAACTGCAGACAGGTATATTATATTGAGTATTGTGAACTTGCCTTTATGATTTCGTTTTGACTGCACACTATCACACCACAGCTGTGTCAGGGGGTAAGAGTTATTAAAAAGGTGAAACAAAGCAGAGTACAGGCCCAAATAAATCAGCAGCTCCTTCGGGGGTCAGTGTTACACAGGGTTAAAATCGGTTTGTTGCAGGCCAACTAATGAGCTGGGAATTTTTGTTTGTTGTTTTCTGACATGTGTTGCCCTTCCATGTGCTCCTTGCTGCAAAGGCCAGTTATAGGTTGGGGTGTTGCCATTTGTTTGTACTATTGGTGAGGTGACACACTGGATACCTTTGCTGCCATTATGCAATTACTGGGTGTCCAGTGTGTCCCTATACATAAGGAGGGGCGGGCTTCCTCCAGGCATACTTGCCCTATATTATATATGTGGTCCGACTCAGGAGACTCTCAAAATTATAGAGTTAGGACTGCAGAACACTGGGGTGCAGTGACAGGGCTGCTGCAACCTACGCATATATTTTCAAATATGTGCAAACTAAACCCCTTGTGTTTAACATGAACAGATAGACAGGGTTAAATCAATTTGTTTCAGCCTGGGTGGTAGGTGAGCTAGGAATCTTCATTTGTTGTTCTTTGATATGTGACCTTCTGTGGAACTTCTTCCAGGAATAAAGATTAGTCATCCACCTCTGAAGTTTGGGCCGGAAGACTCACCCCTTTCAACAGTCTCTTATTCTGCAGGATTGCTCACAGATTTTTATATAAATCCCACAGTCCTGCAGATCCAAGTACTGTCCCAAAACACTCCCATGCTCAGAATCACTATTCTGCACATCGGTGCAGGGCAGAAGAAATTACAGCCAACAGCAATTCAGCTGTTTTTGTCATTCTAAATTGTAACCATTCAAATGTTCTGGAACTCCAGCCAATCAAGAGATTTTGATACTGTCACGTAACAGTGCCAGTTTATTTTTGATTGGCTGCAGTTCCAGAATTTTCTAATGAGTACAAGTTAGAAAGACAGAATACAGATACTAAAGAGGTGACTGACAACTGATTAATTGATTGAAGCCAAATTCCAACACTTTTTAAGCAGTTACAGTGAACATTTTTTTTTCTTTTTGGGATAACATTTTTACAGCACCCCTGTCAGTGTTAAATGGTTTGTCTCCACCCTCTAACTGGTACGTCCGCAGGACAGCTTGTTCTTTTGAAAAACAACAGACTTACTGAACAGATCACCAGATTTAAAAAAAAGGAAGGAAAGCTTAAAAAAGAAAACTAATGCATCTATGAATCGGTAAATTGGAATATAATAAATGTTGGCTTTTGGGTTTACTATCGCTTTAACGCAGCCTTTCTCAATATTTTGAGGAATCCGATTACATAGTGTCTAGCTCCCAATTGAACCCTGCTAAAAATTATATGGACTAAATGAATTCTAAGAATAGTCATGAAATGAAAACACGGAAAATTGTCCTCTTACATTGCTGATCTATGTAGCTTGAAGATCAATACAATGCTACGCTAGGAACCCTTAGGCCCCTTTCACACTTCTGGGACTTGTCCTGTGACTTGGGACAGCAAAGGCACATGACAAGTCATACCCCATGATCAATGTTGCGCAACTTTCAGGTCGCACAAGCATGAAAGGGGCCGTAAACAAGTTTTGAAGGAAACATGGGTTCTGTGGAATCCTGCTTGAGAAAGGCTAAGTTAGAAAATTAAATATGTTAAAGTGGAACTAAAGGCAAAATTAAAAATGACATATGGTGCAGTATGTCCTTGCGGCTTCACAGCCGGGTCCCTAATGTGCATGTGCAAAGTGTGCTGCGCTTTGTAAATGGGCCGGCGGGGAAAGGAGAAGGGGGCCGAACTTCTGGGGAACCTCGCCGCGTTGAGGTCTCCCAGAAGTGGGGATGGGTACCTGTCAAAAACAGGTACCCACTCCCCCCCCGAAAGGTGGCAGCGGAGGGGGGAGGAAGCAAACAACCTTTTGGGTGAAGCTCCACTTTAAGCTAGGACCAGGGTGGCACCTCAGGATCCTGCACATTTAGAGATCACATTTTAGTTTCAAATCGTCATAAGAAAGGGGAGGCACTGACTTGGGAAAAACAACAATGATCATTCAAATATATTGAAACGCTGTTGCATATACTGTAGTTAAACAGTGCATGGACTGTCTGCTGCAAGGATTCAGAATCTTTAGGCATTAGAACAATATAATTATCTGATTATCTCTTGCAATGTTTAAGTCATTAGTGACCATGGAGTAGCATGTGACAGAAACCTCTGTGCTCTAATTACTAATCATATAATGTCATGTTTTTTTCTACCATTGAAATAAAGATTACATAACAAAAATCTGTTAATGATTGGAAAGTTTTCTAATTGAGCAGTGAGAACTTACGTTCCAGCTGCGCAGGGGTAATCCTTGTTATGGACTCCATTCTAATTGAAGCCAAGCTGTCTGTAGTAGAAGTCGAATTCAGTGCTTCTATTATTTTATCATGCTTTAGAGTCAGCCCAAATTTGTTCCACCAGTTACTTTCCAAGGTAAATCTCACCAATTTCTCATACTTGATGCATATTTGCTCCATCACCTGTTCTATTGTATGGTGTATTGATACAGCTGGAATAAATGGAACTGCAGAACAAAAAACAAAACTGTAAGCTAAATGCTAACAAATCCCCCCAGCAAAACAGCATATGGTACATGACTAGATCCAGTGCATGAGTGATCTTAGCCTACGTTTAAACATTTGAAATACACTTGATACAAAACATTGACATTTATTACTGCAAAAATTAAAATAAGGCCAAGTGATGTTCTTTGGTTCCAAGATCTTGCAGCTAAAGAAGAGGTAGCTTTTAATGCTGACAGACACAGCATCCAATACACTGAAGCTGGCCATACATGGATTGGAAGTTGGCTGCTTCAGCAGAGGCTGGCCGATGTTCAATCAATGTGAGGCCACTGTGGTTGTGGTTGGATCTACTGATCAACTTCTGTTTAACCATCCTGTCTATTTTTTCAGCTCGGTCAGCACGGCAGGCAATAGGCTGCAGCGCTGGATCAGTGTATTCTGACGGTGGGGGAGTCTCTCAGCTGTCAGAATACAAAGACACAGTTTGAAGGACTCCCCAATCCACCTCAAATGGATGTGGGAACTCATGTATGGCCAGCCTAGCAGAAAAGGGGTAAATGTAACTTTTTAATGTTTTGTAGTGTTCACATAAGGTTCAGTTAGAAAATGAGTGACTGGTGAATGTAGTGTAATATTTAGGTAAAAACATGGGAGCCCCAATACCAGGGGTAGATAACACGAAAATACAAGACTTATATTATCAGCTGTGATCACAGTAAAAACATTGAGAAACAAACACATCTTCCAGCTTGTGATAGCTCTCACGTGAGAGAGGTCACTTGACATTCAAATGGTAATTGAAAAACAATGCTTGTCATAACAATCTGCCTCCCTTTGACTTTGTACTATCAAGAGCAATAGAGAGATGGATGACTACACTGTGCACTAGCAGCCATCCACATCAGCATCATGTTAAAACTATCTTCATGATTAGTTATGTTTTGCTACACTTGAATAAACAAAAATTGTAGTGAAGTCTATTTTTATTATTATTTAATTGTTTTAATGTAATATTATAAAATAATCTCACAAAATTATCTCATAGGTGACCCTGAAAAGAGAACAGAAAAGCATCTTTTACTTGGCCCCAAGGATCCGTTTTGGAAATGCTGATCTAGTTATTATAAATGTACATTTACAAATTGAGTTTAGGTACCTTTAAACAAGGAAAACTGAATACCAGCATAACTTTCTGGATCTTCTAGAATGTCTGTGGGTAGATCTATAATGTGAAAGCTTAGACAAAAATATAAACATAAAATAAATATAATGCAATTAAACACCGTACACATATTTAAACAGCTTTCTCCAAGCAGTGTGTTAAACCACGACACAAAGAATATGATTTTACTGTAAAATGCTGTTTACTATCCTAGCCTACATACAGTGTTCCTCTGTGAAATGTTCTGTCCCATGTCACTACACACCTTTGCTCTATGAATATAGCATTTTGGAGGGACACCACTAAGCATGTGCCCTACTCCACCAGTCCAGCATACCTCTTGTCATTTCGCTCCGAGTGACAGAATAGGATCCTGCTCATGCACTAGCATGGACCTCATGCCTGCACATAATTAACTCCTTCTCTCTCGTACCATGCAGATAGATAAATAGGGTCTCCGTACCACAGGTTTAGTCCCAGTTACTTTTGGGGGAACTGTACGCTAGGGAGGGAGGCAAAATACTCACCCCCTTGCTACCAGAGGATCTGTTGCCTGCGCCTGGTACCACTCCTCACTATCTGGCTGCTATTTATTCTCACCAGTTCATGGTTACCTGTAGCAATTACACTTTTCCAATTCTCATGCTGAGTAAATTCTATGTGGTGGCCTTCCTCTTCTAGAAAAAATGTTATATATCATGCGTCACTGTGGATTATTTTTTGGAACAGTGGAGGTACTGCTATGTGTGATAAAGCGCTTTTATCCTGGAGCAAGGCAGTGCACCGATGAATGTGAGTGAGCATTTTTATGGTTTTAGAAACAATCTTGTGAATAGGATCATAGTCATCTCGTGAGTGTTCTGTGTCAAAGGTGGCAGCACTTGGGTGTTTATTTGCACGAAAGAATATAAGAAAGACTTTATGAAGTATGAAATATCACATAATGTAATGAATACTTTCTGTTTGCTTAATTTCTTCACATTCATTTTTACATGCATTAGGAGCACAGTTGTGTCGAATAGTTTTCACTATTGAGTGTTTGGTATATAATCACTGTATTTACCTAGTGCAGCTATAAATAATTCATATATGCAGAACATGGTGGAGGGCAGAACCCAAAAAAGCCCAGGAAAACGCAGAACCCATGTTAACCCTCTCCCCACCTGGCAGTACAGAACTATCTAATGTAGCACACCATTAGTATGTGAATGAGATTGTGTAACCTGCAAAAATGGAATGCTCTTTAAAGTCTTTTTCAAGCTGAACTGAACAGCAAATTTAAAAGATTTCAGCACACATGCCAAAATTACAGGTGTCTTCTGGCCAGAACCCAAAAGAGAGTCATTGGCTAATGGCTGAGAAGGGGGTGGAGGGCAGCACTGGATCATAGGAAGGATGAGTAGCTCCTTTATTTTATGGTAAAGCTGGTGTTGAGTTTTAAAGCTACCATCACATTCTCATTAGGACTAATAGTAAACTCTCAAACTTCAACCAATAAATGGGTGATTTAAAAGAAACCGATCAGGATGGAACTATGGGATCTGCTACTGTTGCTATGGGGTTTATTTACTAAGGATGGAGAGTGCAAAATCAGGCTCACTTCTGCATAGAAACCAATCAGCTTCCAGGTTTTATTGCCAAAGCTTAATTGAACAAGCTGAAGTTAGAAGCTGATTGGTTTCTATGCAGAAGTGAGCCTGATTTTGCACTCTCCAGCTTTAGTAAATAGACCTCTTTTTGTCTAAAGGTGCCACAAAAAGAAAAAAGAGAGCGCACCAGCCTAGTGCATTATCCTTGACAGATTTATTTAATTAAAAGCAAAATAAAAACTACTCACAAAGGTCGAAGAAAAATTTGCATAGCAATGGCGCAGAGGCAATTATTTCAGTGGTAGCAGTTTTCCAGGTCCCAGGAAGGAGGCATACGGACTACTGCTGGCTAACGCGTTTAGAAGGTAACCCTTCTTCATCAGAGCCTTAGTAGTGTTAATCTCGTGTTGGCCTCTTATACACATGTCAAACTAAACCAGACTGGTCGGGTGGGTTCTAGGGCTCCTCCCTTAATTAGTGGGTGGTCCTCTAAGGAGGGTGGGTCTTGACTGGGTTGTCGTTGTTAAAGGGCCATAGTATATTAATTTATTAATTTATTTATTTATTTAATTAGTTGATTGACTACCATTTTCATTAGCATTATTATTATTATTATTATTATTATTATTATTATTATTATTAATGTTGATGAATTTTATCCAGCCCATAACAGGAAGGGTCATGCCAGTGGTTATCTATAGACAGACCAAGGCATCCCAGAGGTTCTGCTCCTCTCCCCTCTCATCAATATGTCACAGATGACAGAGAACGCTAAACAGTAATCAGAAGTAAAGAATTAGGGATGTACCTTATTGTATATAAATCGGATGGCATCTCCTCTACTCGAGTGTGATGTCTCTATGGAGGCTGTAGCTGTGTGGACTTCTATTGCTGAAAAATCCTGACAATAGCACGTTCCTATGTCCTGTAGGACCGAGTGGAACGCACGCCGCTACTTCACTTCCGGGTTGCGGTCCACAGGACGGAAGTGCGGTCGTGACGTCACGACCGCACTTCCGTCCTGTGGACCGCAACCCGGAAGTGAAGTAGCGGCGTGCGTTCCACTCGGTCCTACAGGACATAGGAACGTGCTATTGTCAGGATTTTTCAGCAATAGAAGTCCACACAGCTACAGCCTCCATAGAGACATCACACTCGAGTAGAGGAGATGCCATCCGATTTATATACAATAAGGTACATCCCTAATTCTTTACTTCTGATTACTGTTTAGTGTTCTCTGTCATCTGTGACATATTGATGAGAGGGGAGAGGAGCAGAACCTCTGGGATGCCTTGGTCTGTCTATAGATAACCACTGGCATGACCCTTCCTGTTATGGGCTGGATAAAATTCATCAACATTAATAATAATAATAATAATAATAATAATGTTAATGAAAATGGTAGTCAATCAACTAATTAAATAAATAAATTAATTAATAAATTAATATACTATGGCCCTTTAACAACGACAAACCAGTCAAGACCCACCCTCCTTAGAGGACCGCCCACTAATTAAGGGAGGAGCCCTAGAACCCACCCGACCAGTCTGGTTTAGTTTGACATGTGTATAAGAGGCCAACACGAGATTAACACTACTAAGGCTCTGATGAAGAAGGGTTACCTTCGAAACGCGTTAGCCAGCAGTAGTCCGTATGCCTCCTTCCTGGGACCTGGAAAACTGCTACCACTGAAATAATTGCCTCTGCGCCATTGCTATGCGAATTTTTCTTCGACCTTTGTGAGTAGTTTTTATTTTGCTTTTAATTAAATAAATCTGTCAAGGATAATGCACTAGGCTGGTGCGCTCTCTTTTTTCTTTTTGTTTAATACTAGGACAATCCCATCCTCTGAGAGCAGCAAGGCCGAAATCCATAGTCCTTCTTGAACCCTTGGGACTTTCTAGCCAACACACCTGTGCGCAAGAGTACTTTTTTGCTTCCTGTCTAAAGGTGCCACTCTGCCCCTTACATGGGCTTTTAGTTTAACAGCCAACAGCAGCTGCCTACAGGTCTCCATCTCTATGATGCACATAGATTACCTTAAGAAACATTGCAAATTATTGGATGAGGAATGAAGTTTCGCACATTTTGGTCTTCTTTGGTCATGAGACCACCTGTATTCATCACAGAGATGAATGAAGGAAGCCGGTAGCCATTGATGATTGACAAAGTATAAGCAAAGTTGGTGGGCAGATCCCACACCCATGTACAGGGGGCATTTAGTATTAATGAAAGGAAGTTCAGCTTATGCACTTCCCAAGCGCCTTGTTGTTCTCATTATTGGCATTCATAATGTGATGGATTGAGGAGTTTGCAATATCAGGTATTAGGAGATCGCCCTCCAAGAGTGGCTTTTAAGGTGTTTAAAACAGATACTCCAATATTGTTAAATGATTTGTAAATACTTACTCACTGGGCATAATATAATATTCAGTGTGGCAGAAAAATTGGAAATGTCAAATTAGCAACTACCTGCAGGATTTGGAGTAAATCCTGAACTATAATGTAAGTATGTGTTCATTTCAAAAAGCACTGTAAAGCCGCGTACACACGGGCGGACTTTTTGACAGGACTAGTCCGACGGAACGAATCCGTTGGACAATCCGACCATGTGTGGGCTTCATCGGACCTTCAGCGAACCTTTACTGTCGAAAATCATACGGACTTTAGATTTGGAACATGTTTCAAATCTTTCCGCCGGAACACCGCCGGACTCAGTTCCTATCAAGAAATCCGCTCGTCTGTATGCTAGTCCGACGGACAAAAAAGGACGCAAGGGCAGCTATTAGCTACTGGCTATGAACTTCCTTCTTCTAGTTCCTTCGTACGTCATCACGTTCAAACCAACGGACTTTGAACGGACTTTAGTCCGTTCGTGTGTGGGTAAGACCGGTCGTTCGAAAGTCCGTCGGACCTTTGATGCTGAAAAGTCCGCTTGTGTGTACACGGCATAAGTTTGAAGAAAGCAACCCTACTTTGCAGTGTCAGGATAAAGTCATCCAGTGCCCAGGGCAAAGGTGCGTGGTGTGCTATGCCGAAATATCTAATGTGTGTGGAATGCCCTGAAATAGTACCAATAATTCTGGTACACCACAGTGAAATTAAAAGTTTAAATGGAGCCAACAGTATGAATATATTTGTATCTATTTGTGCCATTGATCCTTTTAATTATGCAGGATAGCAGCTGCTGTTTAAAGTATTTTGCTATTTAAAATATAGCAGATAACACCTGCCAAATAAAGGTCATACAATAAATTGATCCAAATATTGGGCAGAAAAATATTCCAACAAAGCACTTCAAAGTGCCATGTAGTAATGTGCCACAATAAATATACACGCTTCAAAATGTGTCCAGTGTTAACCAAACTCAGATATGGAATTTTCATACATCAAAAAATATTTCCAGTGTCTATTCATTCCAAGGTGAAACTTCACAATTGAGACCTCCAGCAGTAACAACTAAAAGACTCACCAGAAATAATGACCCTCTGATCAATGGGTCAACACTTACTCAGTCAATTTACCACAATGCTTCCTGCTCCAAGAGACATTCTCGGCATGACTCTTCCGCCATCTGAAATTTGCCCATCTTTCCTGCAGCGACCACTCACCAACCACCCTGTGTGCACACACTGGCAGCTCGTGTGACTGGTGGAGGTCTCAGTTGAGAAGTTTCACCTTGGAATGAATACACACTGGAAAGATGTAACTATTGATTTCAGCTAGCTCTAGCTAGCTACTGGATATTGAAGGATCTGGTGGCCCCCTTGTTAAAGGGGACTTCTAGAATCCAAAAAGGCCCACCCCGCCCGCAGACACCCATAACCACAGCTCAGGATTGGCGGGTAGATGCCCTGGTCCCCATCATCATCAACAAAGCACCCCCCCATGTTGAGGGCTGGCTCGCACCCACCCCCCCTTCCTGACCTTCTGGGCTGCATGCTCGGATAAGGGTCTGCTGTGGATTTTAGGGGTTTTGGGGGGGGACCCAACGCCACTTTTTTTTTTTTTTTTTTTTTTTTTTAAATCAAAAAGGTGTTTATTGAACAAATTTCCATACATAGCTTCCATTGTACATACATTGTGCAACAACATACCATTATTTACTATTACATTCCAATCATCCTGAAATATTTCAATGCTCTATTACTTTATGGTCACTAACCATCAATAAAACCTCATGGGCCCCCCCCGAGACATTGCAATAGTCTTGACATTACCAGCTCCCTAGGACTCAATCCAGGGGTGTCTAACCATGGTGCCCAGATCCTCTCGAATCTATTGGAGCTGCCTCTGTGTTGGTAAATGTGTTTTTCCATAATCAAGGTGTTGCCCATATGAGTAATCCATGATCTCACTGATGGTGGAGAGGTCGATTTCCAGCCAAGCAGTATAAGTTTGCGTGCCTGGAACAGTGCCCTAGTGAGTGCTATTCTAGTCATCTCTTCCGGGACCGTATCCTCTAGGACTTCTAGGATGCAGTGAATTGGGTCAAGGGGAATGGTGGTCTGGAACACTCGGTTGAGTGTTTCCATGACCTCACTCCAATACCTATGGAGTTTTGGACATCTCCACAGTAGGTGAATGAGGTCCCCCTGATGCCGCTCACATCTGCTACATAAAGGATCAGTCCTCCTACCCATATTGTATAGTTTAAGTGGGGTGTAATGCACTCTAAGTATTATATATAGTTGGGATACCTTCTGGGCCACGTTGAGAGAGCATATATTAATAGATTGTAAAATTTCTTCCCATTGCTCTCCCGTAATTGGGCCTACGTCTTGCTCCCATAGGGATGGTGCCCTGGTCAGGTGTGTTTTCAAAAGTTGCATCAGTAGCATTTGATAGCAATATGAAATGAAACCTTTAGTTTCTGTGCTGGACTATATCAGATGAAAGATAGGGGTGTTGGACAATGTCCAGGGAGTAGCACTACCTTGTGTGTCCACCGCGTGTTTGAGTTGGATATATGAATAATACATGTTATTTGGGAGGTTGTATTTATTTTGTAGCTCTGAGAACGTCAGCAGCCTGCCATTGCTAAATATGTGGGATAAAAGGATAACACCAAATGAGCGCCATCTGGGACCCTGTTGCAGCTTTGCTAGCTCTACGTATGAAAGATTCCCCCATATTGGGCTGTATTCTGTGAAGCCTGTTACCTCCTGCAGCTGTCTTCCCTTGTTCCAGACTTTCTGTATTAAAGTAAGAGTGGGCGTTAGTTTATTGGATTTGTGAAACAATTGGGCCTCAAGGCCTAGCGGGATTGTTTCCGCTCCTGTCCCAATCAGCATTAACTGCGCCGATGAGCCAGGAGGGTCCCGGTTCATGGAGCCCACCAACTGCTGCAACTGAGCTGCTATGTAGTACAGCCAAGGGTTGGGTACTGCCAGCCCTCCGCTGTCCTTAGGGTTTTGTAGCTGTTCCAGCTTAATTCTTGGTGTGCCTGAATTCCATAGCAATTTGCGGAAGAGAGTATTAACCACCCTAAAAATCTTTAAGTGTATTACTATTGGGGAGTTGTGTAAAAAGTAAAGTAATTGCGGCATTAAAATCATTTTTATTAAGTTTGCTTTGCCCGCTAGTGACATTTTGAGCCTGTTCCATGTGTTGATTTTGTCTCTAAATCTGGATAGCAAGGGGTGTATGTTTAGGGGGCAGTATTCCGCTATTTTAGGTGAAATTTGTATGCCTAGGTATTTAAATGATGACGTTACCGGAACCGAGCAGGAGTCCGGTAGATTTACCTCACCCCCCTCGTCCAGCAACATCAAAGCCGACTTAGACCAATTAATTGTCAGGCCAGAAAAATGACCGAACCTAGTGATGATTCTTGTCACCTCCGCTAAGGACGTTGTGGTATCCCCCAGGAAAAGCATCATGTCATCAGCGTACAGCATAATCTTTTCGTGGAGGTTCCCATATTTAAAGCCCGTAATCTGCTGACTTGCTCTTACCGCAGCCGCCAGCGGCTCGATGGCGATGGCAAAGAGCAGGGGGGACAGGGGGCATCCCTGCCTTGTGCCCCTGCCCAGAGCAAACGCATGTGACATCCTACCTGACATCCTAATAGTCGCCTTTGGGGAAGCATATAACAGTTTGACCCATGCTATAAAGCGACTTCCAAACCCTAGCTTTGATAGTACCGCCCATAGGTATCTCCAACCTACACTGTCAAACGCCTTATTGGCGTCCAAGGAGAGCAGAGCCCTGCTTCCTTCATTATCTGGCTGCAGCTGCATATTTAAAAATAGGCGTCTGAGGTTGGTGGCAGTGGACTTGTGCGGCATAAATCCAGCCTGGTCGGGATGTATTATGGATTCAATGATCCGGTTGACCCTAAGCGCCAGGGCCTTAGCCAGGATTTTAACATCACTTTGCAGTAGTGAAATAGGCCTGTATGAGCCCGGGTCAACCGGATCCTTACCAGGTTTCAACAATAAAATTATATTGGCTCTAGTCATGGAGGTCGGCAAATTGCCTTTTTTAAGCGAGTCATTAAACACTTCCAGTAGCTGTGGCATTATCCACTCACCATACTGGGTAAAAACCTCCATGGGGATACCGTCCTCCCCAGGAGCCTTGCACGTAGGGAAGGAGCATGCCGCATGTTGTAGCTCTTCCAATGTCAGGGGTGCTTCCAGTGATTGCCTAGCCTCCTCAGATAGAGAGGGCAGATCAATCCCTGCAAGGTATGCCTCTAGCTCACCATCAGTGTAGTCATCCCTCGCTACATAGAGATCCTTGTAGAAGGATGCTAGTTCTGATAGAACCTGATCCAGGCCATTAACCACCCTTCCACTGGCCGTGCGAATTGCCCCAACCGCTGGAGACAGCTGCTGGGACCTGGCTATTTTTGCCAATAGGCGTCCCGTTTTTTCCCCTTCTTCATAGAATGCCTGTTTGCTAAAGAACCTTTTGCGTTCTGCGGCGGAGGATCTCAAGCGGTCCAGTGAATCCTGGGCCGAAATCCACGCCTCCCTCGCAGACTCCGTGGGGTCAGTAACATAGGCAAGCTCCAACTGGCGCACCTGGTCTCCAACCTGTTCCATTAGTACCGAGGAATTTCTCTTGACCATGGCTATTTCAGCAATAAATATTCCCCTGAGGTAGGCCTTAAAGGCTTCCCAAGTTTGAATTGTATCTGTTAAGTGTTTATGGGAGTTGAAAAATAATTCTATTTGATTAGAAATTCGTTCTGGGGAGTTAAATAATTTCAGCCAGAAGGCATTGAGTTTCCATGGCGCCTTAGGTAGTGAGGTAGGGGGTTGGGCACTCAGCCATACAGCTACAGGTGAATGGTCAGATACTCCCCGAGGGAAGTATTCTATCTTAGAGATATATTCTAGCAAATTAGGAGTGCCTATACTAAGGTCTATATGGGACAGGGATCCGTGAGTTTTGGAGAAGCATGAAAACTGCTTTATATTAGGGTTACGGATGCGCCAGAAATCTGTCCAGCCCAGTTCCATAACTAGGCGGCTGAGTGCCGTGCCCCTCCCACCTCCAGGAGAATGGACTGGGGGGTGCCTATCCAATTTTGGGTCAAGGTAGCAGTTAAGGTCTCCCATGATTAACAGTGGGACATCAGGTTTGCCCGCCAGGTACATCAACAAAAGCTGTAGCACCTCCCGTGAGAACGGGGGTGGGATATATATAAAGGCTATAATCAGTGTTAAGGTGTACACTTTACAGTAAATGAAAACATATCTGCCAGCACTATCCACTAGCGAGTCCAGTTCCTGGTATGCCAGAGCTTTGTGTATCAATACGCTCACCCCACGAGAGTAGGCGGTGTGAGTGGAGTGATAGGATTTGCCCACCCAGGCATACTGCAGGCAGCCCACATTATCCCCCAGGAGATGTGTCTCCTGAAGGGCAATAATAGCTGGATGGAATTTGCGCAAACCAGAGGAGATCATGACCCTTTTTAAGGGGTCATTCACTCCGCGCACATTCCATGATACTATGGGCGTGGATACCATTGCAAATATTCAAAAATACATTTAAAGGATATTCTTCTGGAAGTCAGAGCTGATCTGGTTATATGGTTACCCATGAGCATTAGAATGTGTTTCATCAAAAAACATTTTTTCATTGAAAGGTTGTCCCAATGGAAGCTAGGTGTTCTTGAAGGGTGGATAATCTCGCGCAACTGCGCGGCAAAACAGTGAAAAAAACCAAAACAAGAGTAGGAACAGACTGTGTTGAGGGCCCTGGGTCCCGCCACGCTGTGGCGCATACCTCCAGAACCGTCCCGAAACTGCGGGCTACGTGGTCTGTCCTGATTGTGAATGCCAACAGGGCAATGCTGCATTAGCCATGTATCCCATGGCTTCAAACATCTTCTACTTTTTCTGCACGGTGACGTCCCCTGTGAGGGTCTGTGCTTCAAGTGGAAATAACTGGTTGAAAAAAATATAACAATATTTCCAGTGGTAGTCACTCGCTGCGTAAGCAATTGGTAAAGTTCCTCTTCTGAATGAAAGACATAAACAGGAAAATGGACGCCCTGCTTTCTCTCGCATTTCTTCTGTCTTCTCTGGTTTATCCGGCTCCTTCTTCTCGACCCTGGTGGCGTATAGCTTGCTCATTCTGGTCTAACCAGGATGTTGCATCTTGCGCATTTTCAAAAAAGTGGTTCTGTCCGTTTGCCGTTACTCTCAACTTAGCCGGGAACATCATTGCGTAGGATAGCTGCAGCCTTTGTAGCCTCTTTTTCACTTCCATAAATTTTGACCTCCTGCGTTGTACCTCGGCGGAGAAGTCCGGGTAAAAGGAGACTTTAGTGCCATTGTGTTTAATGCTGCCTTTTTCCCTGGCCAGTCTCAGTATCACCTCACGGTCCTTGTAATTCAGGAGCCTGGCCAGCATTGATCTTGGGGGGTTCCCAGGGGGGAGAGGGCGTGGGGGTACTCTATGGGCCCTTTCCACTGTGTAGATGGGAGAGAAAGCTTCTTTGCCAAAGACTTCCTGCAGCCATTCCTCAATGAAAGTAGTGGGGTCACGTCCTTCCACTTTTTCAGGGAGTCCCACTATGCGCACATTATTGCGTCGCAGACGGTTCTCGATTTCGTCAGTTTTATTAAGGGCTTGAAAGGCGTTTTGTGTGGCCAGCCTGACCAACGCCACTTTTTTAAAAACATTTTGGCATGGGGTTCATCCTAAAATCCAAACCAGACCCGAAGGAACTGGTATGGATTTATGAATGTTCTTTTTCTGCCATTCCTTTGTTTACATTTCAGCTTACTGCATGGAAGACCGCTGACAGCTGATGAGTCATTGGTGTTAATGATGCGGTGGCTGGCTTCCCGTCCCACTCTTGAACAACCAGCTATTCTACACACAGAATTCGGATTGGTTAATCATTTTTTAACCTATCCGAATCGTTCCGAAGATTTGGAAATTGTTAGAAAACAAATAAACAAAACAAAATCCGTTACTATTTCATTTGGAGATTTGGATACATCCGAATCTCCGAATAACCAAAAAATTTGTGTGAATTTACATTTGGACTGAAACGTATTGCACACGTCTACTTGAGCCAATCAATGCCAATGCCTTTTTGTTACCTATTATTGAATAACTCCTTCAATGATCCTAATATTGGTGAAGGAGTGCCAAACAGTAGTTTTTAAATTCATCTACACATGGATTAGTGTAATAGGCAAAAACTGCAACTGTTAGATTTAAAGTATGGCAAGCTAAATTTTTTATTCAAATTTGAATAGCATGGGGAAGAATTACAACTCCAGATGGTTTCTCCAGAAGGGTAAATCTCTGTAAAGGAGCATTGGATAGAACTAAAATCATGGCAAGAGTTCTAATCCATTTCCACTCTATTCAAAAGTAAGAAAAACACTTTTGGCTAGACATCCACTTTAACACAGGGTGAAGCCAGGTAAAGTAATTTTGGCATAAATCACTGTGGTGTAAAGAGAAGTGAAACTAAACTGTACTTACATTCAGCCATTTGTAGGGTTCACATGATTGGATAGCTGAAGCTAGCACAGATTCACTTCATCTCACTTCCCACTTTAATAAACCAGGTGCGGGATCAAATCATTTACCCTTAAGGATAAAAAAACTTTTTTTTTTTGCTATTCTTGTCCCTGTTGGGTCAGTTGCCTTCACTTTCTGTCTTGTAGATTTTATAGACAAGTGAGAGGAATTCTCTCCAAAGTGACAACTCTTAAACAGTTGTCAGCTGCCAGTTGTAAGAGTTGCTCACAAGTGTCACCACTGGAAGATTTCCCCTCTATTCTCTTTTTTGATGACAACTCAAAATTTTGGATAAATTAACCACTTTTGGTCCCAGTGACAATGGACTTTGTGTCCAAAATAGAACTGTGGGCAATATTAAACACTTTCACAATTTATTTATAAAAATTCCTAAGTCAACTGCAGTTATACATTATGTTCACCAAGAAACCACAATAGCAGTGATGATAACTGGAGCTGTGACATACAGCAATACTTGTTACATACGTAGAATAAATAGGTGAGAGGACTTCTTCAGCAAAATTAATGCATTGTTCTTTTCGAGCATCTTTGAGTGCCTTATTTTGTGGAGAGAATGGGACGTCTAACTCAGCCTCAGGGTATGAACTGAAACAGACTTAGTAAAGCAAACAGACATTAACAAACAGCATAAAGATACATATTATCTTACAGCTTAGACAGATAACATAATCAGTGTGTCTCTAGAGACAAAACTTTTATTAGTTTTGAATTCAGTAGGGAAGTTATATAACCCTGATTGGGGTATTTTTTTGTTGTCTGTGTGCCATTGGGGAACTTTCTCTTCACTTCCTGCCCTGTTCCAGAAAGGCAGCAGGAAGTTAAACTAATGCCGCATACACACGAGCAGAATTTCCGACCGAAAAAGTCCGACGGAAGCTTTTCGTATATTCCGATCGTGTGTATGCCTCATCTAACTTTTTTTTTTTTCGAAAATTCTGACGGACCTAGAAATAGAAAATGTTATAAATATTTCCGATGGAACCAATTCCTATTGGGAAAACCGCTCATCTGTATGCTGTTCCGACGGACCAAAAACGACGCATGTTCTGAAGCAAGTACGAGACGGAAGCTATTGGCTACTGGCTATTGAACTTCCTTTTTCTAGTCTCATCATACGTGCTGTACGTCATCGCATTCTTGACAATTGGACTTTGGTGTGATTGTGTGTACAAAAGACAGTTTCAGCGGAATTCCGTCGGAACTCCGGCAGAAAAACCTTCAGAGTTTATTGCGACGGGAAAACCGGTCGTGTGTACTGTGCGTTAGTCTCCTAAGGTGATGGAAATTCCCTTCTCAGACAGTTTCCCACTAAACAGGTGTCCCCATTAGAAGATTTACCCTAATCTCTTGGTATTGAGACAACCTTAAAATGTTTGCTTTGCCCTCACTTTCTTCCCTGGTTACATTAATCACCAGTACAAAAAGATAGCTGAATTTCCCTAATGGGGACACATACTACAATAAAAATGTCCCCTTCTCTATCAGACACTAAGCAGGTTTTGCCTGGAGATATAATATATGCATTTTAGAAATTAGTACTTCATTTGGTAAAATGTTGTTTATTATAAGTGTCATATCTGTAGGCCATCCAGTAGACTAGCTGAAAATCTAATTTTCTGTGTCCTGCCTTATTGCCAGGAAAGGCCAGCCACTGGATGTTCAGCTCTAGCATCACAGGATCAAGCAGGATTACTCATTCAAGTTCCAGTGCATGCATATGACACTCTAACTCTATTGCCCCGTACACACGGTCAGATTTTCCGATGGAAAATGTCCGATCGGAGCGTGTTGTCGGAAATTCCGACCATGTGTGGGCTCCATCAGACATTTTCCATCGGATTTTCCGACACACAAAGTTTGAGAGCAGGCTATAAAATTTTCCGACAACAAAATCCGTTGTCGGAAATTCCGATCGTGTGTTCACAAATCCGACGGACAAAGTGCCACGCATGCTCAGAATAAATAAAGAGATGAAAGCTATTGGTCACTGCCCCGTTTATAGTCCCGACGTACGTGTTTTACGTCACCGCGTTTAGAACGATGGGATTTTCCGACAACTTTGTGTGACCGTGTGTATGCAAGACAAGTTTGAGCCAACATCTGTCGGAAAAAATCCTAGGATTTTGTTGTCGGAATGTCCAAACAAAGTCCGACCGTGTGTACGGGGCATAAAGCAGCAAAGCTGAGGTCTGGACCAATAATGTCAGCCGGGAGACGGGGGCCGCACACAGATTTCTTCTCTAGGGCCTTGCTGCAGACAGGAGAGCGCTCACTTGCGCATGCTCCACAATTTCTAATGGGGATTGTCAGCAGAACAGCCCTAGAGAAACCTGTATGCATGCTAGCCCCACTCCCTGGATGGCATCAGCGGTCAGGGTCAGGGCGGCAATGGAGGTAATAAGGATTAGGTAGAATGCAGTGGGATGGAAAAGTACAGGGTGAAGATCAGTTATGATGCAGCAGGATTGTAGAGAAAAGAGGAAGCAGTGGCTACAAGGGCAGTTATGAGTAATGAAAAATAAGAGAGGAAGAAGCAGGCATTAGTGATGATGGAGTGGGATAGTAGAACCCAAGCAGGGCTCATTGATGGTTGAGCAGGTGGAAAATGAAGCATGAATGACGGTTAAGTGGGTTGGAAAAAGGCAATAGGAAGGTGGAGAAGGGGGATGAAGATCACAGACTAGCAAAGGCATTGTTAAGACCCCAAGCAGATTGATTTCCCATCATTTCCTGTCTTTCTGAATCCCTGTCACCGGAACAGAAAGTGCTGGAAAATCTTCCACCATGGATAAAGACAGCAATAAATCTAGTCCTAACTCACTGTATCTAAAACAGCTATGACACTGGGAGAACACTTGGAAAACTATTTTTTGTTGCATTCTGTTGCAGATCTACAGTCATGGCTAAAAATACTGGCACCCCTGCATTTCTGTCAGACAATCCACCACTTCACCCAGAAAATGGTTGCAATTACAAAAGTTTAGGCATTCTCATGTTTATTTATTTTGTTTGTATTGGTATGACACAAAAATGTGGAGAAACAAAAAGCCAAATCTGACACATTCCATGCAAAATAACTGAAATCAATCACTTCCTGTAATCATTTTTGGGTGCTTTTTGACGTGTGCTTTGGGTCATCGTCCTGCTGTAAGACCCATTAACCTCTGATGTAGACTCAACTTTCTGACATCGGACCCTACGTTGCACCCCAGAATTCTTTGGAAGTCTTCATATTTCATAATGCCATGCCCACAGTCAAGACATCCAATGCCTGGAGCAGCAAAGCAACCCCAAAACATAAGTGAACCTCAACCATGTTTGACTGTAAAGACTGTATTCTTTTCTTTAACCACTTCAATACAAGGCACTTTTACCCGCTTCCTGCCCAGGCCAATTTTCAGGTTTCAGTGCTGTCCCACTTTGAATGATATTTACATGGTATCCATATGAAATTTCTATAATTGTTTTCACACAAACAGAGCTTTCTTTTGGTGGTATTTAATCACCACTGGGTTTTTTTTTTTGCTAAACAAAAAAAAGGCCAAAAAATTTAAAAACAAAAAACTTGGTTTTCTTTATTTCTGTTATAAAATTTTACAAACAAATAATCTTTATTCATAAATTTAGGCCAAATTGTATTCTGCGACATTACTTTGGTAAAAATAAACCAAATCAGTGTATGCCATTTAGTCTGCAGGAAAGTTATAGCGTTTACAAAATGGTATACAATGTTATATACCGTATCTGAAAATTGATTAATCCTGATGTACTGACGGCTCTAATTTCCTGAGGCCCGAAAAAGCCAGGACAGTACAAATACCCCCCCAAATGACTTTTGGAAAGTAGACAGTCTGAGGTATTTAGTAAGAGGCATGGTGTGTTTTTTGAAAATTTTTGTCACTTTTTTGGAAAATTTAGGAAATTTTTTTTACATACTGTCCCCAGTGCAGTACAGCGTCATCATATAACGATGTGGCGGTGATCAGGGACACTGACTGGTGACAGTATGTTAAAAAGAAAAAATGAAATCTTTATTTTCTTTTTTTTTTACATACTGTGACCAGAGCAATTCAGTGTTACCATAGTAAAACTGTACCACTCTAGGGAGTTGATCAGGATTTTTTTTTTTTACAGACTACACTTGCTTATAGCAGTGAATTTCAGTATAAAGTGATCAGGTATAGTGAACAGTGATTCAGTATACGGGCAGTCCCCGAGTTACGAACACCCGAGTTACGAACACCCAAGTTACGAACGACTCCTACTTACGAACAGCCTCAAATGCTGGCCACTTGTGCTCCATGCTGGTCCTGGATACCTTTCGAGCACCTCTGAACCCATCCCACACTGCCGTATTATGCCGAAGATGATATAACAAGCGCCACATCCCACATCCATGCACAGGTGGCAGTCACACTTACGAATGCAATGTTCCGACCGGAAGTTACACTTACAAATGCAGTGTTGCGTTTCGAACAACTTCGACTTACGAACAGGTACTGTATTTTCCGCACTATGAGGCCCACCTAAGAGCCTTATATTTTCCTCCAAATCGGCCGTGCGCCTAATAATCCGGTGCGCCTTATGTGTGCAGTGAGTTCCAAAATCATTTCCCTCTCTGACACAGGGACGTACGCTGGCAGCGATAAACCAATCAGAGAACATTGCGTAATAAGTGCAGTTAGTCTAAGGACCCCCGAAAATGGCACCAGTCAAGTGACATGCTTACAAGGCACAATTCATACTACAGGCTATCAGTTACACGGTTGTAAATGGGAATAGAGCAGCTGCGAAAGAATTCACATCAAATACATCAATGAATCTATGGTTCGGAAGTGGAGGAAGCAAGAAAATTAACTGCGTCAAGTTAAGAAGACGAAACAGAGTTTCCGCAGGAACAAAGCGAGGTGGCCACAATTAGTAGACCAACTTGAAAAATGGATTATTCAACAAAAAACAGCCGGGAGAAGCGCCTCTACAGTCACCATTCGACTGAAGGCAATAACGATAGTACAAGACATGTACATCGAACACTTTCAAGGAGGTCCGTCTTGGTGCTTTCGTTTTATGAAAAGGCGTCATCTCTCCATCCGCGCAAGGACTACCATGGCGCAGCAACTGCCAGCAGTTTACAAAGAAAAGCTGGCCATCTTCCGCACCTACTGCAGTAATAAGATTACCGACAAAAAGATCCAGCCCAAGCACATCACCAACATGCACGAGGTCCCCCTCACTTTTGAAATCCCCTTGAACCATACTGTGGAGAAAAAGGGGACCAGCATGGTATCGATACACACCACAGGGCATGAGAAGTTGGCTTTCACTGTTGTTCTTGGTTGCCACGGTAATGGACAGAAACTACCACCTATGGTCATTTTTAAGAGGAAGACGCTGCCAAAAGAAAAGTTTCCAGCCGGAGTCATCGTTAAGGCCAATCAAAAGGGCTGGATGGACGAGGAGAAATTGAGAGGGTGGCTGAGAGAGGTATATGTAAAGAGACCGGATGTTTTTTTTCCACGCATCACCGTCCCTGTTGATCTGCGACTCCATGCGCACCCATCTCACCGCTACTGTGAAAAATCAAGTGAAGCAAATGAATTCGTAGCTTGCCATCATCCTGGGAGGATTAACAAAAGAACTCCAACCGCTGGATGTTGGTGTAAACAGGGCGTTCAAACTATTGTCCAAGCTTTCGCGAAAGCCAGCATCATTGCTGGACAGCCACCTGGCAATAAGACTGTCTCCAACAATGATGACAATGATGAGAGGGAACCCGGCATGCTTGATGGCGAAATTGCCCAGCTGTTCAATTAAGACACAGAAGATGAGGACTTTGATGGATTTGTGGGAGAAGATTGATTAAAAACTAATGTGAGTGTATTGTTAAATAGTAGAATAGTAGAATAAAGTACAAGTAAACTCAGTGTTTTCCTTCCGTTACCTTTTTTTTGTAGACCATATGTTTTAGCATGCGCCTTATAATGCAGTGCGCCTTATGTATGGGTCAAGTACAGAAATAGTCCCCGTAATTGAGACTGCGTCTTATAATCTGGTGCCCCTTATAGTGCGGAAAATACGGTACTCAGACAATTCTTTGCTGCTCTTTCTCGTCTCCATGCTCCGTGTGGCACAGAGAGACACACAACAGAAAGTTTGAGTAAATTTTTCACCATTTTAACTGGTTGCCGGTGTGATTTCTATATTGTTAGCACCTGCTACTTGATACAGGCGAGTTTAGTTACAAATTACAGGAGCATCACAAACTTGGAATGCAATTATTTCTTACATTTTTGAGAAGTTGCCAATAGTTTTGTCCAGTCCATTTTTGGAGTTTTGCGTGGAATGTATCAGATTTGGCTTTTTTGTTTCTCTACTTTTTTTTTGCCATACCAATACAAACAAAATAAATAAACATGAGAATGCCTAAACATTTCTAATTGCAACTATTTTCTGGGAAAAGTGGTGCATTATCTGACAGAAATGCAGGGGTGCCAATATTTTTGTGGCAACCACTTTTCCGGATTCAACATTTTTTTTCTGCTGCCAGTCCTGACTACCTAGTGCTAGTACCCATTTGTGGGCAAGCCCAACCTCTACTAGTACTATTTCAACTGGCCATTACTAGTTTTGTGGACTACTTGCTGTCTACTCACTCTTCTCTCTGCAAGTTAGTGGTTCCTGACTGGATTAATCTAAAAGCTGCAACCTGAAGTAGAATGCAAAAAAACACATACCTACCCCTAGTGAAGAGAATATGCACCTGACGACTCTCTTGTATGTTGTTGGAGACACAGAAGGCCTGTTTTTTTGA
This sequence comes from Lithobates clamitans, assembly GCA_037952925.1. NCBI lineage: Eukaryota > Metazoa > Chordata > Amphibia > Anura > Ranidae > Lithobates > Lithobates clamitans. Next base: position 6,925,077 of record JBBGZY010000372.1, read on the forward strand.
CATGTAATGAACCTGATTTATGAAAGTCTGCAGTATGGTCAAGTGAACTGAATGTGGGCCTGATTTAGTAAAGTGTTAAGTAAGGTGTAGGTTTATCTGTGTTTACTTCAAACACACCAGTGGATGCACATTTAGCTCACTGCTGTGAACGAACCCCAAAAGGAAAAAGTGCTGAAAAAGGCAATTGTAGTTTAAAACAAACATTTTTGAATGGTTTATGATCTACTGTATGTAACCAGGGACATTGCAGGGGGTGTGTCCTTTTCCTACATGCTTTTGTGCTGAAAGGTGCCCAAGGTTCTTATCTTAATTCTATATTAAGTATAGATTATTTGAACATAATTGACAATAATAAATGTTACCTTTGTTGACAATATCTTCACATTTAGTTAGATCAAAGTTTTTCTTAATTGAATTTTGCTCAATAAATTCAAGTTTTTCTGATTTCTGTGCTAGCAAACCTGGAAACAAAAAATATATTTCAGTAATTAAATGTAAAAACAAAGGCTTAAATCAGGTAAAAAAGAGAACACATTTTACAGGTTGGCTATTGTTTTTCACAGTAACCTATAAAATCCATGTTTGTTGTTCTCCTTTCAAATTCACATTGGTTTGAAAGGACATTTTGGTACAGACATCTCTCTCCATCAAAATCAAGCTTCACGGAGATCCTGAATGGTAACACTTTTCTTCTGTACAAGAAAGATAACAGATGTGAAGGTCTCACTTAAGCAGATGCATTGTATTGCACATTGACAAATGCATATGGACACTGTTTAGACAAGAAATTTAGGAGACATGATAAACAATGACAGTGAAGACCATGAAACAGCCAGAAAACACACTGCCTAGCGTAAGTTTTATATATGACTGCAGTTCTGTGCAAGAAGAACAAACGTGAATTGCTGCATGCAATAAATAAATGCCTAGAGTATTTAGTGGCATAACAAACATACAATAAAAAAGTAAACTTTATTGAGAAGTAATCCTATTCTATATTTATTGTAAAAGTAGAATACAGAGAGTAAAATAAAATGTTCGTTTTCTTCTTCATTTTCAGGCTGATATGGAGATTGTTCAAAGAATAATATAGAAGGTTCAATAGTTTAGGATGGTGGAGTGATAAGTAGCGATGTTGTAGTTAAAAAAAACAAACAAACATTCACCTTTAAATAAAAAATAAATCTGAATGTTTGAAAATGGCTGCCATATTGAAGTGTTCCATAGTGTTGGGGACTGTGGCTGAATTTAGTGTTTGTCTTCCCTCCACCCTTTAGCCTGAAAGTATGCACAACCTCACCATTCCCCTATAAAACACACAAAAGGTGCACAGCACTCGCACAGGCTGGAAGACTGACTGACCTCCACAGGCTACACTTGAGAGGATGTGATAACATCAGAGTGAGGAGGAAGTGGACAGAGAGCCTAGGAACTTCAGGCTCAGCCTCTTCTCCTTCTGTGAATGTCTCCGCAAGGGTGACAATGGGGAGCAGTGGAGTCAGGGTCAGATTTGCTATTTGGCATAAAGGTGCTGTGTCTAAAGTTTTGACATGCAGAGTCAGGGGTACTAAAAGGCAGGTAGATTCAGTGTCAGGTGTGCAGTAGTACAGGTGATGGTTGTCAGGGAGATGCAATATCTGGTTGCAGAGTACCGTATATACTCGAGTATAAGTCGTTCCGAGTATAAGTCGAGGCCCTAATTTACCACAAAAAAATGGGAAAAACTTATTGACCCGAGTATAAGACGAGGGTGAGAAATGCACAGCTACTTTAAGTGGAAAAGAGGGTCAACAATGCCCATTTGCAGCATCACTGTGCCCATTTGCATGCCTCACTGTGCCCATTTGCAGCCATAGGTCCCCTGAACTTCAAACTTGGTAGTTAAGGGTTCCTAGATGCCTCCTAGCTGCAGCCAAAATTTGGGGTCTCTGAACCCAAAAGGTCCCGAAATGACATTGCTGCAGATAGACACAGTTGACTGAATTTGGGGCCCCATATCTCGGGGCCACTTAGTGCTAAGAACCCCAAATTTGGTGTGCAAACCCAGAGGAACTAGCACCATAACATTTCCAAAGCTGGGGTTTCTAGCACCAAGTGTCCTCGAGATACAGGGCCCCAAAAATCAGTTCAGAAAATGTCAAGCACTTTTCTGCAGCAGAGAATGACATTTTCCGAACCAGTTTTGGGGCCCCGTATCTCAGGGCCACTTGGAGCTAGGAACCCCAGCTTTGGATATGTTATGGTACCAGTTCCACTGGGTTTGCACACCAAATGTGGTGTTCCTAGCACTAAGTGGCCCTGAGATATGGGGCCCCAAAGTCGGTTCAGAAAATGTCAAGCACTTTTCTGCAGCAGAGAATGACATTTTCCGAACCGATTTTGGGGCCCCGTATCTCGGGGCCACTTCGTGCTAGGAACTTCAGCTTTGGATATGTTGTGGTACCAGGTCCACTGGGTATGCATACCAAATTTGGGGTTTCTAGCACTAAGTGGCCCTGAGATACGGGGCCCCAAAGTCGGGTCGGAAAATGAAATTTTTTGCTGCAGAAAAGTGCTTGACTCGAGTATAAGTCGAGGGGGGCACTTTCAGCACAAAAAAATGAGCTGAAAAATTCGACTTATACTCGAGTATATACGGTAACTTCATAAGCCAAACATGATATGCCGTTACTGATATACCCTGGACCCTTAATCTTGCTAATGCCGGGGCCAGAATTTTTGTGAACACTTGGGGGACAGTGGCTAATCCGAAGGGCAAGGCCACGAACTGAACCTCGAATCGCAGACATTTCTGGTGAGGGGGGCAGATTGGCACATGCACATGAAAATAGCTGAAAATAGCTGAAAATAGCGCTGTTCCACCTCAAATCGCAGACATTTCTGGTGAGGGGGGCAGATTGGCACATGCATATATGCATCTTTGATGTCTATTGATGCTAGATAATCTCCTCCCCTCAGAGAGGACACAACTGACCGGATTGACTCCATGCGAAAGGAGCGAGTGGTTAGGAATTGATTTAGATCTTTGAGATCTAAAATGGGTCTGACATCTTCATTCGGTTTTGGCACCGTGAAAAGATTTGAATAAAAACCCATGCCCTGCTCCTCTATTGGAATTTCTGTAATCATACCCTGTGACGTCAACTGGTCCAGTGCCTGGAATAAAGACCTTCTTTTTAACGGGTCTCAGGGAACATTTGATTTTAGTAAAATGTAATGGTGGAAACTCTGAAACCCTTGGAGCCTAGGGATACTGTGGAGATGACCCAACTGTCTTGGATATCTTCCCACCAGGCTCCTGAAAACGGCAGAAGCCTTCCCCCCACTCCACCGAGTCTGGACCCTTCATAAGGAGGCCTTTGGACTCCATTTTGTACGCTTCTGCCCCCAGGGCTTCTTCTGGCCTTGTGCTTGGCCTTGAGGCTTACCTCTTGAACCTGACGGCGGAGGCCATCAAAACTGCCTGGAGGCTGTAGCACCTAGTGCCGGGGAAGAAGAACGTTTAAATGAAGGACGCTCCTTCTTTTAACCGGTAAAGGGGCACTCTTACCACCTGAAAATTTTGTGGATATATTTATCCACGTCGTCTCCGAACAACCTTTCCCTATGAAAAGGAAAACTTGCCAAAAGCTTTTTGCAGGGCAATTCAGCTGGCCAATGCTTCAACCAGAGAATTCTGAGCATATGCACAGATAAGAGGGCAAAGCATGACGCCTTTCAATAGAATCTTTGAGGGTGTCCACCACAAAACATAAGGTCCTTGGCAGGGACACTTTTAATGACTTGCTTGAGCTGGTCTTTTAAGGAATGACAAACCCCTATCGCTGCTACTACAGGCTGTACGGCTGAAACAGCTATAGAAAAGGAGGCTTTAGCTTTTTAACTACAACTAGAAAATGTGCGGGTTATAGGAGGAGACATGGCCGAATGAAGACGTGCTAAACCTGAGCTCCCGATCCCCGCCTAGCTACCCCTGCTGTTTCTCACTAGCCGCTGCGGTATGCCCATTACTAGAAGGAAGAAGGCACTAGGGAGCAGCCAGAAAGTAAAGGCAACAACGAAAGCAGTAAGGACAGCAGTAAACTGTGGGAAAATAGATCGCTATCATACGGACCCTCAGCCGGCATCTCCCGCATCTCCCGCCTCTCCCGCTCCTAAGATGACGGATCCGCGAAGCTCACTACCGCTATCCCCGGACCTTAGGGTTCTACCTACCTCTCCAATAGTACCTGCTGTCTCTGCCATCTCTGCCGTCTCTGATTCACGTCCAGGCTCCCCGACGGCCCTCAGAACACCCCCAGGACCTCTCTCTCAGCCACTTATTCTCTTGGTAGACTCGGATTTGCGAGCACTGTTACAAGCCCTGCCGACCAAGGCAGATATTGAAGCTCTTATCGGCCGCCTGGAGGAGCAGCACCGAAGAGACTTCGCTGAAGTGAAGCAGGATGTGCAAGCTTTGTTGTCCCGCCTGACTACCGGCGAGACGTCCCTGGAGTGTTTGCAGCAACGAAATACCAACCTAGAGAGGATGCAGGACACCCACGCACAGACATCTGTGTCCCTGCAGCTTCGTTTGGAGGAAATAGAAGACAGGAGCCGACGTAATAACTTGCGGCTCCGAGGACTCCCGGAGGCTATGGGCTCGGAAGATCTGGCGGCGACGGCGATCGCGATCTTCCGGAAGCTGACAGGTGAGGTTATCCCTGCGGACCTTGAGCAGGATCGGATACATAGAGCCCTAGGACCTCGGCAGCCAGACCCAAACCGTCCGTGAGATGTTATATGCAGAATCCATCGCTTTTCTCAGAAGGAGATTATCGCCCGTAGGGCCTGGGAAGTAGGTGCTGTTCAATATGAGGGCGCATCGGTTAAAATCATGCCGGATTTATCAAAAGCTACGCTCCACAGACGAGGACTGCTACGACCGGCCCTGGACATAGCCCGCCGCCAGGGAGCCACATATAGATGGGGTTTTCCCCTCTCAGTTATCTTCAGGAGAGGGAAAAAATTGTTCATCCTATGTACACCAGGTGATCTGCCTGCCTTCTTTACTTTCATGGACGCCGAGCCCATCCAGATACCAGACTGGCTGCAGCCTATTACACAGCCGATGGGTCGCTCGGGCCTTCCGGATCCAGTAACATCTTGAAAGAGTTCCCAGTCTCGGTCATAGGAGACCGAGTAGCAGTTCAGCAACAGCACAGACGATAGTCCCTGTTGGACTCACGTGAGTTCTGCAGTGTTAGATGTTTTAACCGCTGCTGAATATTATCTGAAGTATTGTCTTGCTGGTTTTTTTTGCCTCTTACTGTAGGTTTTTTTGTTTTTGTTTTTTTTTTTTTATTCCTTCCCCCTGTTTCCCTCTGTGGTTAGTAATCACTCCCCCCCCTCTTTTTTTTTCTCCTTTCCCCCCCACTAGGGAATCCCCCTAGCGATGCCCCTAGTAATGCCCCTCTGGCACATGGATATATGGACATATGCTTGATATCTACAGGTGCCACCCTGGCTGGTGTTGCTTAATCCCTAACCCCTAACTGAGAACTTACTTACTAATTGAGAATTCACTGAAATCCCCTTTTTTGGTATGACCATGGGTCTTATTCCTTGGATTTTTTTTTTTTTTTTGACTGAAGACCCAAGGCTGATGCAGAGATTGGTTCATGAATCTTGGTGTTTAATGCTGGAAACAATTATTGTTTTATTATTGTTTAATTATTGTTTAATTATTAAAGTATTATATTTACCCCAAGATATGTATGTTAAACAGGACTGTGGTTAATGAGGATATGCTTATAACTTCTGCCAGGGGGTGTAGGGGCTGTAATACGGCCATATTAGTCACCCCATCGCATCTTGTTTTGATGCAATCGGGTCAGTCAGTCATGCTTATGTATGATGGACTTGTGGGATGATTAGAGGTCAATGGCCCCATACCTCCCTTCCCTGTCCATGATCTCCTGTGTAACAGGGGGGTTTTATTGCCCGCGGTGCAATGTAACCCTCTCTTACTATGGGGACACGAGATGTATGGGGACCTCAAACCGAAGGTCTTGGAGAGGGGCCTCTGTTCTCACCAAGACTGGATGGGGGTGTTGTTGGGGTTGGGAGCACTGGTGTAGGGGCACTGGAATGATAAAATGCCCCCTACAACTAGTGCCCCTGGAAGTGCAGATCCCTGGTGTATCAAAAATGGATTATGGATCTGGCCATCAGTAGGCCCAGAAGAAAAGTTACCAACTTAATCCCAATCTACCGGGAGATGTACGCACCTGGGGTATGGTGGACCCCTGGGGTGGGGGCAATTTCATTTTTTATATATATATTTTTCAGGGGGGGAAGAGGGGTTCTGAGATGTCTGCCTCCCTCCTGTCGGACATGACCCCTCTTATTCTCGGGAGATGTTGGGCTGGGGGAGGGACGCAGACGTCTCTAGTTTATGCTACCTTGACATGAAATATTGTTATTTGAACTAGTGGTGTTAAGACAATAAGGTTTTTTTCTCCTTTTTTTTTTTTTTTTTTAAACATACCGTGTGACTATATAACTTTACGATGATAGGGGTGGGATGGGGGGATTAGGGATGCTCGTATGGAGCTTGCGCTACCCACTTCCCCATATAGGCCGTCACATAAACCCCCCAACTCATTCTGGGGGGTAGATGTGACTTATTATTTGGTGCTAACCAATTTAGTTAAGGGGTGTGCGGAACGGATTATATTTCCGTTTCTCGCTCCATCTCCCCTTTTTTTTTTTTTGGCAATGGATAGCCTTAAGGTGTTTTCACTCAACACTAAGGGATTAAACACCCCTGAGAAATGGAAAATGCTGCTACACGATTTGAAGGCTTCTCACACTGACATAGCATTCATACAAGAGACCCATTTTAGAGGGGATAGGCTGCCCGTGCTTAAGAACAGATTTTTTCCTGTAACATATCACGCCACTAATAAAATGGCTAAATCTAGAGGTGTATCTATCCTCCTATCTAGTAAACTTCCATGGGTCTGCAGTGAGTCCTTGCTAGACGAAGGGGGATGCTTTGCGTTTATAAAGTGGGCTACTTGGCGGGGTATGCTTGACCCTAGCGAAGATTTATGCGCCTAATGATCACCAGGACATCTTTATTCATCAAATTTTGGTCAAATTGCTGGACTTCACGGAAGGCCCATTGATCCTGGGAGGGGATTTCAATATCTCTTTGACCCCTCAAGTAGACACGTCATCAGGGAAATCATCAGTTCCTATAGGCTCCCATAAACGGATTAATCAAGCTATACATAATGCCTAACTTATCGACGTGTGGCGCTTTCAACACTCGGGCGAAAGAGACTATTCATTCTACTCTCCCCCTCACAAGGTTTACTCGCGAATTGACTTTTTTTCAATCCCTCATGCCCAGTTGCATGCTGTTCGCGAAACTTCCATTGGTCTGATCACATGGTCAGACCATGCTCCTATATTAATGACATATGCTCTATCGCAGGTTGCCTCACATATGACACGTGTCTGGAAACTGAATGAAAGCCTCCTACAAATCCTGGAAGTAGTATCCGAAATTACTAAAGAACTGCCTTTATATTTCCAGACAAACCGAACTCCTGACAGTAATCCAGGCGTGGTATGGGAGGCCCATAAGACAGTCATACGAGGTATTTTTATTAAACATGGTTCCAGAATTAAAAGAGACAAGGAACGACAACTAAATCTCCTCTTGTCTAAACTTCAAGTTACAGAGTCTAAACATAAAGATACACCATCTTAGGTAATAGAACGGGAATTAGCTGAAATCCGGGCACAAATCAATGATCTCCTACAATATAGGGCCAAGGCGGTATTGCAGAAATGCAGGAAAACCAGCTATGCACATGGCGATAAGTGTGGGAAAATATTAGCCAGGTCAATTAAGGAACAAAAACTCCAATCATACATAACACATATTATGTCCTTGAAAGACCAGAGGATAACCTTGCCCTCAGAGATTTCGGAAGTCTTCCGAGATTTCTATGCATCCCTCTATAACATACCACCTGACACAAACTCTCAATTACTGATGGATGAATACGTGCAAGCAGCTCAGATGTCCATTATTACACCTGAAATCAAAGTGGAACTAGATAAACCGATAAGCCTGGAGGAACTAACAACAGCAGTAGACTCCACTAAACCGGGAAAGGCCCCCGGCCCGGATGGCCTTACCCTGCAATACTACAGAACCTTGCTCTCTACTTTAGGACCCTATATGGTAGATTTGTTTAACGATCTGGGCAACAATGAGGTTCCTAGAGATACATTAAAAGCACATATATCCGTCATCCCGAAAGAAGGCAAGGACCCGACCCTATGTGGCAGTTATCGGCCAATTTCTCTTCTGAATGCTGATCTCAAACTGTTCACTAAAATTTTGGCGACTCGCCTAGCAACCTACCTACCAGACCTGGTGCATCTGGATCAAGTAGGCTTTGTCCCCACTAGGGAAGCGAGGGATAATACGACCAAAGTCTTAAATTTGCTTCACGTAGCTAGAACTTCCCTCACACCATGTGTTTTTCTTAGTACGGACGCTGAGAAAGCTTTCGATCGGGTGAATTGGCAATATATGTTCACGGTCCTTCGCCACTTGGGCCTAGGAGATAACATTATCCAATGGATTACTACAATCTACTCACAACCTACAGCTCAGGTTAAAGTAAATGGGGTCCTTTCTGATCCGTTTTCTATACAGAATGGCACTAGGCAGGGATGTCCGCTTTCCCCCCTGCTAGTTGTCCTGTCTCTAGAACCATTCCTAAATAGAATTTGTCTGAACCCGGACATTCAGGGCATAAGTGTTGGAGGTGATCAGTACAAAATATTGGCTTATGCAGATGATATGCTCTTTTCTTTGACAAACCCCGCTATCTCGCTCCCTAATTTACTACGCGAGTTCGAGATTTATGGATCCCTCTCCAACTTGAAAATTAATTTTCATAAATCAGAAGCAATAATGATAGGGATACCTCTCTCTGTACAGTCTACACTTAAGTCCAGTTTCGAATTTAAATGGACAACAACGGCTTTGCAGTATTTAGGCACTTGTATTCCGACGGAGACATCACGCATATTTGAATTTAACTTTCCATCTCTGCTGTCCAAAACCCGCATGCTATTAGAGACTTGGAATAGGGGCCTGCATTCGTGGTTTGGTAGAATTAACTTATTAAAAATGAGCATTCTACCTAAATTTCTGTATTTACTCCAAGCTTTACCAATTAGGATCCCTATGTCTTACTTTAAACAAGTTAACTCACTTTTCATCAAGTTTGTATGGGCATACAAGAAACCACGACTTTCTTTTCGTTTAATGACTCTACCTAAGCAATACGGCGGGCTAGCCTTGCCGGATATTCGAGCATACTATCAGGCGATCCACGTAGGCAGAATTATCGATTGGTGCCGTCATGGCCGATCTAAATTATGGGCTCTGATAGAACAGGCCCAAACAAGCATTCCACTTTCAAGGGCCCTATGGTGCTACGACCATCTACAATCACTATTGAAAAGCCACCCCCTAGTGGGGACGACGCTTCGTATAGGTTCTGTAGCAATTAAACAACATTCCCTCTCCTCTTTGGATTCTCCGTTATTCCCCATTATAGAGAACCCACAATTTTCTCCGGGTCTTTGTCCTCATACGTTTGGCAATTTACGTCGATCTGGCATGACTCAAGCATCCCACTTTCTAATGAACGGCAGATGGCCCTCCATCAAGGAATTAATGATGGAGGAGGGTCCCTTTAAATTGACCTTTTGGCCAGCACTTCAGCTACGACATTTTCTGGATACCATACCTAATCCTCGCAATTTTACCCGTCCCTTGACGACGTTTGAAGAATATTGCTCTGACAAAGGCAATATAATACAGGTTCTATCCAGAACATACTCTATGCTGAACTGCCCGGCAACCCTACCACATCTGGCGTTCTTGGATAAATGGGAACAGGATCTACAACGAAAATTTACACTGGCTCAAATTCAGAATATACTCAGACTTGCTTTGAAGTCTTTAGTTTGTACGAAAATTCAAGAATTTAACTATAAACTACTGACAAGATGGTATCGTACCCCCTACCTCTTGCACCAATATTATCCTGATACCACTGACTGTTGCTGGAGATGTCAGGGAGACAAAGGCACATTAATTCATATATTTTGGTCATGCCCTAAATTGACTAACTTCTGGACCACAGTCTGGCAAGTGACTCAAAAATTCACGGAATATAAGATTCCTGGTGATCCGGCATTTTTTTTACTGCATGTCTCCAATATTCCTGCTAAATGTTATCAAAAATCAATTTTAGGACATCTCCTCAATGCTGCAAAGTCCTGCATTCCACTTTACTGGAAAAAACAATCACCGCCAATGGTGGCTGACTGGTTGCGTAAGGTGGTAGACATTAGCAGAATGGAGGACTTGTTAGCGGCTGAGCGAAATCAACAGGGCAAATATTCCACGACTTGGAGTGTCTGGAAACAGTTCATCCTATCTATGGAGGGGATAGCCCTCCTTGGACAGGAGAGCCAGATATGAACATTACCCTTTATATGCCTTGGCTATCCAGAACCAAATATACCTAATCCCCTTCCCTTCCATCCTACTTATCCTTTCTCCCCTTCGCTGTTTATTTCCTTTAATTTATTTGGTTTTTGTTTTTTTTTGGTTTTTTTTGTTTGCTTGTTTGTCCGTTTTTGTTTTGTTTTTTGATTGGAAATAGGAAAAAGGAAACGAGTGATGTCAGACTTGCTACCTGAATCCCTTCTATACTCGGCTCCTAGTAGATAACAAGGGGCGGTGCCGGCCGGGGATAGGCTTTTTATATGATTTTACTGATGCGTGCCGCCATATATTATACTATATAAATGAAGTTATATTTTAGTTGTAATCTGTATGTTAAATTTTTCTTCTTTGTTGTATTTGATCTGATTTCGCCCGTTGTGGGTGTTAATAAAAGTTATATTTGAAAAAAAAAAAGAAAAGGAGGCTTTAACCACTTGACAACTGGGCACTTAAACCCCCTTAATAACCAGACCAATTTTCAGCTTTTGGTGCTCTCACATTTTGAATGACAATTACTCAGCCATGCAACACTGTATCTATATGAAATTTTTGTCCTTTTTTTCACACAAATGGAGCTTTCTTTTGGTGGTATTTAATCACCGCTGGGTTCTTTATTTTTTGCGCCGTAAAAGAAAAAAGACCGAAAAATCTGTAAAAAAATGCATTTTTCTTCATTTCTGTTATAATATTTTGCAAATTAGTAATTTTTCTTCATATATTTTGGCCAAAATTTATACCGCTACATATCTTTGGTAAAATTAACCCAAATCGGTGGATATTATTTGGTCTTTGTGAAAGTTATAGAGTCTAAAAGCTATGGTGCGAATATCTGAAAATTGATCACACCTGAAGTACTGACGGCCTATCTAATTTCTTGAGACCCTAACATTCCAGAAAAGTACAAATACCCCCCAAATGATACCTTTTTGGAAAGAAGACATTCCAAGGTATTTAGAAAGATGCATGGTGAGATTTTTGAAGTTGTCATTTTTTCCCACAATTCTTTGCAAAATCAAGGTTTTTTTTTTACTTTTTTTTTTTCCCACAAAATTGTCATATTAGCAGGTTATTTCTCACACACCACATATGCATACCACAAATTACACCCCAAAACACATTCTGCTATTACTCCCGAGTACGGCGATACTACATGTGTGAGACTTTTACACAGCGTGGCCACATACAGAGGCCCAACATGCAGGGGAGCACCTTCAGGCGTTCTGTAGCTCCCAGGCCAATTCTGACATTTCTCTCCTACATGTAAAAATCATCATTTATTTGCTAGAAAATTACATAGAACCCCAAAACATTATATATGTTTTTTTAGCAAAGACCCTAGAGAATACAATGGCGGTCGTTGCAACTTTTTATCTCGCACGGTATTTGCGCAGCAATTTTTTTAACGCGTTTTTTTGGGGAAAAAAACTGTTTTGTGCTTTACAAAAACCAAAACAGTAAAGTTAGCCTAATGTTTTTGCATAATGTGAAAGATGAAGTTATACTGAGTAAATAGATACCCAACATGTCACCTTTCAAAATTGCACGCGCTTGTGGAATGGCGCCAAACTTTGCTACTCAAAAATCCCCATAGGCGACGCTTTAAAATTTTTTACTGGTTACATGTTTTGAGTTACAGAGGAGGTCTAGGGCCAAAATTATTACTCTCGCTCTACCGATCGCAGCGATACCTCACATGTGTGGTTTGAACACGGTTTTCATATGTGGGCGGGACTTACGTATGCGTTCACTTCTGCATGCGAGCACGCAGGGACAGGGGCGATTTAAAATTTTTTATTTTTTTTTTTATTGTTCATTTTACTTTATTTATTTTAGTTTGATGCTTTTTTCCAAAAAAAAAAGTTTTTGACCACTTTTATTCCTATTACAAGGAATATAAACATCCTTGTAATAGGAATATGGCATGACAGGTCCTCTTTACAGTGAGATATGGGGTCAATAAGACTCCACATCTCACCTCTAGGCTGGGAAGCCTGAAATAAAAAAAAAAAAAAAAAAACGATCCTGGCTTCGATCGTAGCGGTCAGTCGGTAGAAGCGCGGGAGGGGGGGACATCCCCTCTCGCCTCCCGTAAGAACGATCAAGCAGTGGAACAGCTGCTATGATCGTTCTCATGGTGTAGGGAATCGCCGGCTGAAAAAGCCGATATCTGAATGATGCCTGTAGCTGCACCCATCATTCAGATATCTCCGCACAAAGTCAAGGACGTTGTATGACGGCCGGTGGGCGGGAAGTGGTTAAAACGCATTTTTTTTTTAACACAAAGTTGTCCATTTATACAATATTTCTACCACATAACATGTACATACCAAAAATGACACCCCAAAATAGATTCCCCTGCTCCTCCTGAGTACGGCGATACCACATGTGTGAGACTTCCACAGCCTGGCCACATACAGAGGCCGAGTACAGCTGAGCATGGCTCGGTATGGCGGGGTATTGCGGAGTATGGCGGGGTATTGCGGAGTATGGCGGGGTATTGCGGAGTATGGCGGGGTATTGCAGAGCATGGCGGAGTATGGCGGAGTATGGCGGGGTATTGCAGAGCATGGCGGAGTATGGCGGAGTATGGCGGGGTATTGCGGAGTATGGCGGGGTATGGCAGAGTATGGCAGAGTATGGCGGGGTATGGCGGGGCATGGCGGGGTATGGCGGGGGCATGGCAGAGTATGGCGGGGGCATGGCAGAGTATGGCGGGGGCATGGCAGAGTATGGCGGGGGCATGGCAGGGTATGGCGGGGGCATGGCAGGGTATGGCGGGGGCATGGCAGGGTATGGCGGGGGCATGGCAGGGTATGGCGGGGGCATTGCAGAGTATGGCGGGGGCATTGCAGAGTATTGGGGGGGCATTGCAGAGTATTGTGGGGGCATTGCAGAGTACTGCACAGCATTGCAGAGTATTGTGGGGGTATTGCAGAGTATTGTGGGGGTATTGCAGAGTATTGTGGGGGTATTGCAGAGTACTGCACAGCATTGCAGAGTATTGTGGGGGTATTGCAGAGTATTGCACAGCATTGCAGAGTATTGCACAGCATTGCAGAGTATGGCGGGGGCATTGCAGAGTATTGTGGGGGTATTGCAGAGTACTGCACAGCATTGCAGAGTATTGTGGGGGTGTTGCAGAGTATTGTGGGGGTGTTGCAGAGTATTGTGGGGGTGTTGCAGAGTATTGCACAGCATTGCAGAGTATTGTGGGGGTATTGCAGAGTATTGTGGGGGTGTTGCAGAGTATTGCTCAGCATTGCAGTATAGTAGGGATGGCTGAGCATGGATGGATGGATGCCTGGATGTCTCTGTGCAGCGCTGTGGGCACTACACATACAGCCCACAGCGCTGCAGACATCCATCCATCCCCCTCTCCGCTCACTGTGTACCGATCGGTACACAGGCGGGGAGGAGAGGGGGAGGAGAGGAACCGGCGTCATCAGTTGACGCCGGTCTGTTTACATGTGATCGCGCCGTCATTTGACGGCGCGATCACATGGTAAACGGCCGCGATCTGCGGCCATTTACCGGGATCCGTGATGCGCCGGGTCCTCCGGACCCGGCGGTCACGGATGTGTTCGGGTGCGCGCCCCAGGGGGCGCGCGAGAGGGGAATTCTGGGAGGACGTCATAGTACGCCCTCCCAGAGTTATCCAACCGCCCTGTAGCCGTCATTTGGCTATGGGCCGGTTGTTAAGTGGTTAAGTAAAGATTCCAGCTTCTTGTTGGCTGGATCTTTGAAAACTTGGACATTGTCTACTAGACAAGTTAGACTCCTATTCACAGAAGAAATAGCAGCATCCACTGCTGGCAAACTCCACTTTTTGGAGAACTTTTTCTCCATGGGATAAAGAAGAGAAAATCTCCCAGGAGGAACAAAATACCTATCTGGGTGATCCCAGTCTGCATATCTTAGTTGCTCCAGCAGTGGGTGTAAAGGGAAAGCATGTGGACCCTGTGAAGGCCTCAAAGAACCCAAAGAAGAAAAGGGGGCCTCAGCCACCTCCGCTGGGGGCAACTAATATGCAGAATGAACCAATTCTGTAAGGGATTGGACTAGCAGTTTTTGGGATTGCGAGGCTGAGAAGGGCTCCTCTGAGATTGAATCCTCAGATGAGGAGTCATCTGTCTGCCCTTCTTCCCGATCACACAATGGCACCTCAATGTCATCTGCCCATTCCTGTTCCAATACTGGAAGGTCAGGAGGGGGAGAAGGGGACCTTTTGCGTTTTTTTCCGGACTGGGAGACAGACACGATCAAGTATTTTTCCCTGCAACCCAGCTAATGCTGAAGCCAAATCGTCCTTAGTGACATATGCAGAGGCTGAAATGTTGGATGTAGCCACTATGCCTGACAGCCTCAATAGCTCAGACTGACCAGTCCCCTCTGGCCTTTAAGGGGAGGATAGTACTGTGGAAGCATGACTAGCATCCTCAGATCCCGACAGCGGCGCCCTTTCACTCCTCCCTGCTGTATTCCCCCCACCTTTCTTTCGGGAAGACATAGCCCTAAGCACAAAATGCAGAGGTACTCACAGTATGCATCCACTGCTGAGCTGTAGTCCAGCAAAATATAAATGCCGCTATCACTGCTCAGCCTAATGCCCAGCAGGGGTGCCTTTAAATGCCTGTATCCACACCTATACAGTGCTTACATGCCCCAGTATACTCTGTGTCCCTCCGTCAGCCACCAGACCTTTACAGAGTCACAAACTTTATAGCCACTGAGCCTGCGCAGCGCACACTCGCTCCCCCCACGTGCACGCCCTCCGTGCCTAAGCCACCCCCTGCGTCCTACGGTGGCCCTTTACCAGAGCTGACCACCGCGCACGTGTATGGACGAGGCGGTCCCGTTATTGGGATAGCTCAGGGGGAGAGAGGGGCTGCATTACTGTGGGGGGATGCCAGCCGCCCCACTCCCGTCGTTGGAAAACCAGACTCTGGGGGGAGGGCTGTGTGCCATGAGCTAGGAGGCGGGCTGTCCCAGGGCCTTGGACAACTGTCAGACCAGGATTATATTAATAATACATTTTATTTATAGTGCCCTTCTCATCATAAAGATCTCAAAGTGCTACAAGTTAAAAGAAACAAAAGAAACAGAAAAATGAGCAGTTTATACAATTAAACGAAACATCTAAAAATGACAAAAAGCTTTACTAAAAAGAAATGTCTTAAAGTGGTGTTTCACTGTCTCCACATAATTTTTTTTTTCTAAGACTGACAATGTTTAATCTATTTTAATCTTGAACTTACTTGTTCCGTTTCTGCAGCGTACTGCTCTCAGTTTTCTGTAGTAAAAATAACTTATAAAAGTTCCTGTTGTCGGTTTTCATCTTGCCTGTGGGCATGTGAAGCCCACAGGCATCCTCTTCCGGGATACGGTGCTGCTGATTGACCAGCATGCACCGCCCGTTCTAGCCCCGATCTCGCGCATGCGCAGTAAACACAAATCGGAGCGCCGTCAGTCCTGGTTAAGTCTCACGAGATTTCACGGCGGCTCTCCGCAATGTCTCCTGGGATGAATGATAATGAGATTCCAGGAGACAGTGCGCCCTGAAGAAAGGATATGACGCTAATACCCGCAAAGTCCACGCCCACAGCCGCAGGGACAGAACAAAGGGAAAGACAGATAACGTAGGGAAGGGAAAAAAAAAAACAAGCTCCATATGGCACTCGTGTTGCCTTTAGAAGCCACCGAGATGCTGTTTAAAAAATGGGTGAAGATCCGCTTTAAGACCTTTTTTAAAACAGTCAGTGGATTGAGGAGCCCTCAAGGTGTCAGGTAGGGCATTTCACAGGCGCGGAGCAGCTGCAGAAAAGGCCCTGTCTCCCATTGTTCTGAGTCTAGTTCTGGGTATATGAAGAAAGTTGGAATTAATGGAATGCAGGGAACGTGTTGGGTTTTGTGGCTTTAGAAGTTCTTTAAGATAGGGAGGGGCATGTCCATGGATACATTGGTGTGTGAGGAGGGAAACCTTATACTCAGTCCTGGCGGAGACCGGAAGCCAGTGGAGTGAGTGGAGAATAGGGGTAATGTGCTCATGTTTCTGCACTCTCATCAGGATCCTTGCTGCAGAGTTTTGGATGTACTGAAGCCTCTGTAGACTCTTTCTAGGAATCCCAGTATTACAGTAGTCCAGTCTGGAGGAGACAAAGGCATGAACCAGCTTTTCGGCATCTGAGAGGGAAAGAATAGGACGAAGTTTAGAAATGTTACGAAGATGATAAAAAGAGGTCTTGCATAGGTGATTTATATGGGCTTCAAAAGTTAGTTGAGAGTCCATTTTTACACCAAGATTTGTAATTGTTGATGAGAGCGAGATATTAGAACCAGAAAACGCAAAACTGGTTATGGATGATGACTTGGTCTGGCACGGAGTACCAATCGGATGAGGGCAATGCTGTCTCCAAAGGAGCGCTGCCAAACACAGAAAAAACGGAGCATGTCAAGTAAACACCAGGTATGTTACAATACACCCTCTAGGCAAGGCATTCGCTACTTAGAAGAAATCCCTTGAAGTGAACCATATGTGTCCCTTTCCCAGGTTCTTCGTTTTTTTTTTAACTTACCATTCCCGCCGCAGGTTACTGCTGGAATACACAGCCAGACCCAATCTTCACCCATCACGGTGGGCCAGGTCTTTGAAAGGACCTTTAAGGACCGGGTCCCCCTTGCATACTGGGGTCCACACCCTTGGACCTGTACTGCACCCTGCCAGGACAACAAGGGCCTGGATCCCAGGGTCCAACCCCCCAAAGAGGAGCATTACAGGCAAAAACCTTGCTTCTTCTTCCTCGAGGCTTGGGTACCATCCATCTTGGCTTTTCTTTTGCCACTTTTGAATGGATTCGACTGCAGAGTCCCTTGATGCTGGCAAGCATTTCTGCAACGGGGCTGTCTATATTAAAGTACTTCAATCCACCGTGACCATCACCTTAAGACACTGGCTAAAAAACTAAGGTACTTCCTGTATGGGAGCGGTTATATAGAGGGGGAAATCCTGTCTTTGGGTTTGCCAGTGTCCATTAACCTATAGGTGGCGTAAAACCCACAAAGTAATTACTATGGCTGCTCTGTGTCCCATGATGTACGATAAAGAAAAGTTATTTGGGATGGGAGACTTTCTCAGCTGATTGCTGGGTATGTGTGGGGGGTCACTGGAAATTAGAGGAGATCAGCAGCACTGTGACTAAATGCTTAGTCTCGGTCCTGCCTTCTATACATGTGCAGTAGAACCCCATACTCTTCTTATATATATATATATATATATATATATATATATATATATATATATATATATATATATATATATATATATATATATACACATATATATATATTGTCTTTGCCATCAATAAGGCTTGCTGGTTGCAGGCAGTGTTAGGGCTATAAGATAGCAGGTTAGGCAGTTCCTAATGGCTCAGTCTATAGCATGAGCGTAAGGCCCTCTCATCAGACCCAGCGACACAGCAGTGATCCCTCTGGCAAGAAGTTCCCTCTGGGTTCCCCGGCGACTCCGGTCTGTAGAGCAGCACATCTGTACCCGGGCAGTGGCTCAGTCTCTCTCTGCAAGAAGTGTAAATGATTCCGCGCAAGGGAAGTAAGTACTAGCAAAGAAAAAACTAAAAGAACTGCTGCCTCTACTAGTTACTGCCACTCAGTGGAGTATGTGAATGGAGAGAAAATAAAGTAGATATGGCGCTGTTCTATTATGCACCTGTCCTTGATGAATGTATGCAAAATGAAATTAAATAAATAAATAAATCAATTGGTGAATATGTGCATGAAGGTGCAATTACCGTGTACGCTACATAGCTTCAAAAGTGTCCTTCCGGCCAAGGGAAAGAAAAAACCAAATCTCAAAATTAAATTAAAATGTGAAAAAAATATATGTAAAATAACAAGTGGTTAAATAACCTCTGTGCAAATATGCCAAGTGTTGACAAACAATGGGACTAATTAGTCCCAGTACATCCTCTAAAAAATATGCTTTTAGAACATATATAGTCCCATTAATACTTTAAACAAAGTAAAGTGCTTCTGTGCTGGTGAAAGAACTTTTTTGAAATACATGCATTTGAAAATAAAAAATGTAATATAATATATATATATATATATATATATATATATATATATATATATTCCCTGCCGGGGTCAGCACACGCTCTTGCATCACTTCCGGTCACCGGCTTTTGTGTCAGCAACAAATGCTTTTATGCTTTTCACTATCTTGTTCAATAGGGTAAGTAAATTATGTTTTCTCCTTTTTTCATAATATTGCACATGAGGAATGTATCTTACATGGATATGTTAATGGTGTTAATGTGACCTTTACCAATACTCAAATGAATATGTAATAGTGCTCTTTATATATTATGTGTGTAAAAAATATATGTTTTCTTTTTGTAAACTTGCTTTCAAATACCCTGTGGTTAGACTTCTCCAATGTATTAAATCTTGCTGGTCCTGAAGAAGCGGATGAAACATGTTGTCCTACCTAAATAGATCTAATACGCATATTGTTGTAATGTACTACTCAGACAATAATACATGTTTTTTATAGTGTATGATATAAAATATAAGGCTTTTTTTAGGCATTTTCTCTATTTCTGTTCCCTTATACGTTAAGTGATTATAGAGGTATACTTAAAGTCACAAAAATTCAATTGTCCCTTGCCCTTTAACAACTTTATTGGGATGATACCCCTATATCACATTTATTAAGAGAATTTGACTGCATTCCACAAAAACAAATCCTTTCTCTATTCAATTATTTTAACAGTACAAGCTTTGCACTGCTTTAAACATATGTGTTAAGATCTCAAACATATAATATAGCAGCTGAGATTTATTGAAGTGTAAGCTTCGTAAAATGCATAAAAAACATATACTGCCTGCCATTCTGGGAAGCCCCCTCCTACCTACCCACTCTAAAGGAATGCCAGTGCCTTGTGTTACCACTGCAGTAAAGCATAGATTTCCACAACACATAAGTCTGAAGAAGGCCTCGGAGCTAACTACAGTTGTGCTCGTAAGTTTACATACCCTGGCAGAATTTATTTCTTGGCCATTTTTCAGACAATATGAATGATAACACAAAAACTTTTCTTTCACTAATGGTTAGGCCTCTTTCACACGGGGATCCGTATGTCCGTTTTTCATCCTTCCGTTTTCGGATGAAAAACGGACATACATTCATCCCTATGGAGCGTCGGATGTCAGCGGTGACATGTCCGCTGACATCCGACCCCGCTCCGATCCGAAAAGTGTAACGGAGGAAAAACCTACTTTTCCATCCGTTTTCGGATCGGATCGGATGACGACGGACACTACGGACCGTCATCATCCGATCCCCCCATAGGGGAGAGCGGCGCTCTGACAGGTCCGTCGCTGCACACTGTGCAGCGATGCACCTGTCATCTTCCTGCTCAGCGGGGATCGGCGGAGCTATCCCCGCTGAGCAAGCGGATGTTCACGGGGCGGATCATGACTGATCCGCCCCGTGTGAAAGAGGCCTTAGTGTTTGGCTGAAGCCATTTATTATCAATCAACTGTGTTTACTCTTTTTAAATCATAATCAAAACAGAAACTACCCAAATGACCCTGATCAAAAGTTAACATACCCAAGTTCTTAATACCGTGTATTGCCCCCTTTAACATCAATGACAGCTTCAAGTCTTTTGAAAAATTTGCGGATGAGGCTCTTTATCTTCTCAGAAAAATAAAAAGCCTCCAGTTTCTGTAAATTCTTGGGCTGTCTTGCATGAACTACACATTTGAGATCTCCCCAGAGTGGTTCAATGATATTGAGGTCAGGAGACTGAGATGGCCACTCCTGAACCTTCACTTTATTCTGCTGTAACCAATGACAGGTCAACTTGGCCTTGTGTTTTGGATCATTGTCATGTTGGAATGTCCAAGTACGTCACATGCGCAGCTTCCTGGCTGATGAATGCAAACGTTCCTCCGGTATTTTTTGATAACATACTGCAATCATCTTGCCGTAAATTTTGACCAAATTTCCTGTGCCTTTGTACCTCACACAACCCCAAAACTTCAGCGATCCCCCTCCGTGTTTCTCAGTAGGAATGGTGTACCTTTCATCATAGGCCTTGTTGACTCCTCTCCAAATGAAGTGTTTATGGGATAGTTTGGGATGTTGGGATGGTTTAAGTGGGATACTTTGTAGCATTTGCATAGTAATGGCTTTCTTCTGGCGACTGGACCATGCAGCCCATCTTTCTTCAAGTGCCTCCTTATTGTGCATCATTGTGCAACAGCCACACCACATTTTCGGAGAGTCCTGTATTTCATCTCAAGTTATTTGTGGGTTTTTCTTTGCATCTAAACAACTTTCCTGGCAGTTGTGGCTGAAATTTTCGTTGGTCTACCTGACCGTGGTTTAGTTTCAACAGAACCCCTCATTTTCCACTTCTTGATTAGAGTTTGAACACAGCTGATTGGCATTCTCAATTCCTTGGATATCTTTTTATATCCCTTTCCTGTTTTATACAGTTCAACTACCTTTTCCCGCAGATCCTTTGACAATTCTTTTGCTTTCCCCATGACTCAGAATCCAGAAACGTCAGTGCAGCACTGGATGAACGATGCAAGGGTCTTTCAGGAGTTCAGAAACTCATTGATCCTTTTATACACACACACTAATTACAAGCAAACAGATCACAGATGAGCATGGTTACCTTTAATAGCCATTCAAACCCCTTTGTGTCAACTTGTGTTCATGTTATCAGCCAAAATCACCAGGGTATGTAAACCTTTGATCAGGGTAATTTAGGTAGTTTCTGTTGTGATTATGATTTAAAAAGAGTAAACACAGTTGATTGATAATAAATGGCTTCAGCCAAACACTAACCATGAGTGAAAGAAAAGTTTTTGTGTTATCATTCATATTCTCTGAAAAATGGCTAAGAAATCATACATTCTGCCAGGGTATGTAAACTTATGAGCACAACTGTATACTTTCAAATAACTTAATCCTAATCCACGGTAACTAACCCCCCCGCACTTACCTTATATCAATGTATGATGAGGTCCAGAAGCTTTCACCATACCAGATGGCAATAAGTAGGAGAAGCCTCCCTGCAGGCTTACGGGTTAACAGATTTGCATTTGGGGCTGTGAAGAATCAATTATCCCCCTGGCAGGCTGAACCCCGATATTGCATCTCTCTGCCAACCAGGACTTCTACTGCTACATCTTAGGCTGACCATAGATGATTTTTTTTCCGTTCAACCAACCTCATCAAATGTGTGGATGGGGGGGGACCTCCACACTGCGCTTTTGCATTCTGACAGAGGGGAGACCTCTCCGTCGCCAGAATACACGGTGTTGCCGGTAGACGGACATCTGTACAGCCATCCTGCCCATACATGGATCAAAAATTCAGGTTGGAGTTGCTGTACTAACAATCCAATGTCAGTACAGTGATCTTCCCTGCTGTTCTATTGTGTTCTGACAGCGGCCCGGCCCGCCCCCTGCCAGAACACTCCAGAAAGCGCTCTCAGTCATTCCCTGTGTTTAATGCACAGGGAAGTGGGTATTAAAAAGTAGATATTAAAAGATTTATGTACCGTACATCAAAATGACATGGGTTGATGTTCAGGAATTGGGAGTTGCACAGTGGTACCTTGGAAGACAAGTGTGCCATAAACAGCCTATGTACAGTAACTGAAAAGTATGCATTAACATGTTAACATATTTGAAGTAGCAGCGTTAAAATTAAAGTGCACAGTAATGGTAGGTAGAATTAGTAAATGGGCAGTCATGAAGCTCAGGGTTATGGGGTTTCTGCTCAACTGTGTGTATGTTGGGTATGGTGTAATATGCAGTGTTGTGTGCTCCTATAGGACATAAGTGGTGTGTATGTTGATTCCCTCTGATTTAGATCACATCATGTACTGTGTATGTACATTCCCACATCTGTCATTCTTAAATAATACTCCATTATGCCAATTCCTCGAATGGCTTCTGCTCACCTAATGAATTCAATTCAAAATACTTACAACAACTTACAAAGCCATCCATAACTCGCCCCCCCCCCCCCCCCCCCCCCCCAGCTATATCACTAAGCTAATCTAAAAATACCAATGAAATCGTTCTATTAGTTCCTCCCAAGACCTCCTGCTCTCTATTCCCTCATCACCTCCTCCCATGCTTACCTTTTCCCTAGCCTCTCACATCCTATGGAACTCCCTACCCCAATCTGTTCAACTTTCTCCTACTCTGTTTGCTTTTAGACGATATCTGAAAACCATTGTCCTTAGAGAAGCCTATCTTGTATCCACCTAACAACTGTACTTTTATTTTCTGTATCAGCCTATCCCCACAGCTATTAACTTTTGTATCACTAGACTTTCCCCCTTAGATAATAAGCTCTAATGAGCAGGGTCCTTCGATTCCTCCCATATAGAATTGTGTTGTAATTGTAC
Source organism: Lithobates clamitans (assembly GCA_037952925.1). Taxonomy (NCBI): domain Eukaryota; kingdom Metazoa; phylum Chordata; class Amphibia; order Anura; family Ranidae; genus Lithobates; species Lithobates clamitans. Next base: position 6,948,123 of record JBBGZY010000372.1, read on the forward strand.
AGTCTGTCCTCATGTTTTAAAGCGCTGTGGAAACTGTTGGTGCTAGATACATCCTGTATTATAATAAAAATAATAATAAATAAGGGATTAGCTATATATCACCTTCAGAGTATGCTTCTAACATTTCTTCGCGGGCAAGCTGCAGAACTGCAATAAGATCTGACACAGATGACCTCAATTCTGTTGCATGTTGAACCACTTCTATTGTAGAAGGTAGACTTAAATGCTGCAGACAAGAAAACAAATATATTATTTAAAAAGGCAAAGTTAAAAAAGTATAATAATGCATGAAGGCCACATAAACCATCATTAACGTGACGTAATAAATGTGAACTCTGACTTACTGAGTTGGTAGCCCCGCGGTTTTAATCAATTCTCTTTTGACTGCTTTGGAATTCAGGGAGTTCTTAATAATTTCTACCTCAATTGAATCAGCAGTCATTTTTAGCAAATAATGCTGGATAGATACATTGGACCTCTTGTAATAAAGGCTGGAGGGATTTCACTTATTATAGTTCATATGAAAAAATGAAGCATTGCAATGGGCCACACTACACTATAGTTCTTACAAACTGGGAATACTGTAGCATACTCAATGGTAAACGTGTACTGGGACACAAACTATTAGCAGCACAACTATAACTGAGCAACATCACCAGGCATTACGCTAAATAATAAGGTGATGGCATTGTAACAAATGGCCTATAAACAGCCACTTTCTACTAAAAATTCCAGAAACAGCTTACTATTCTACAGAGCTGGGATTCTATCAAACACAGAAAAAAACACAAAAAACTCCCCTCTCTTCCACTTTCTCTATGGTTTAATTTAAAGAACAGAATGATTTACTAAAGGGGTAGAGCATTTTCGTTTTTGAATTTCCACACTGCAAAGTGAATTTTCATTGTACTGTCAGTGTACTGACTTCAATCATCGAAGCATGCGCAAGCAAAAATTCTGTTTTTTTTTTCAATTTTCCTTGACATGATTAAGTATTCTTTGTAAAGTAAATTTTTACTTTGCGTCATCTCATTTAGTAAGCCAAGTGAAAATTCTCTTTGCAAATCAACCCATGTATTGGAAAGGAAACAACTTGGCTGTGCTATTATTAGAAAAGCCCATAATGCTTCATAAATCCTGTGTCATTGGCACATCATGTATTAAATGTTTATTTGTAGAACAAATACAGTAACAGTATATAATAATTATTTTAAACCCCAACAGTCATTTATTAAGAACTAGTATACTTGGTCCTTAATAAATTACTGAGTTTAGAAGAAATTTTTCAATTAAAACCGACTTTGATAAGGACCATATTTCCAAATTAACACTTGTTTCCTCTGCATGTAAAGCACAAATATACCAGAGCCTCAGAGTGCATGAAGTATAAAGCTCAAAGCATGCAGCTTTTTGTATTTCATAATTATTGGCCTCTTCTATCTCCATATATTATACTTTAGATATACATAATGTAGTGCTGATTTTTTTTTAAACATGGTATTTCAGGGAACTGTTAGATGGTGTATTGGTAAAAAGACATACAACTGTATAAAAAGAGAATAGATTTTGTGATAACCAGGCATTAAAAATAGTCAACAGCACTTGAGCGATGACTTACTATATATCGCACTAATTCATAACTGAGGTAAATTTTTTCAGCTTAGATATATTCTATAGTACCACTGATTACGGTTGTTGTATTTTGCTCTTACCTCAAGTGGATTCCTACTGTGTACATTTTGCTTTTGCTCCTGTACGTTTACATACTAAGATTTTGCCTTTGTTGAAAATTTATGAAAATCAATAAAATTGCTATTTGAAAAAATAAATAAAAAATAGTCAACAGTTCATGGAGGAGTGACAGGGAAACCAAACGGTAACTGTTTTTATTTTTTGGTTATATGTATGTTACCTGACAGTTTGTTCTGCTGTGGCTTCTCGAGTAATGAGCTATTACAGATGTGTAGCTTAAAAGATGCCATAATTCTCATTCTACAATCTTTATTGTACTACGATACAGATTTATGGAACGTTGTTAAATTTCTTTAATGTCTGTCTTGACAATCTCAATAAAAACCACTGAGAGAAAAAAATAGTCAACAGACCAGAGACAGTACCGATTTACAAGCAACTGTACAGATGTTTACCTAACCTAGGGAAGTTTGTCTAACAGTCTGTCATATCAAAAATGCTAAAGAATAAAGATAGTTTCAGTAATGTTTACTTGCAAGGTTTCACAGCACAGTACCTCTTCTCTGTTTTGAAGACAGTGGAATTCTTCCAACAAGAAATCGGTCTCCAAGTCTTTCTCTAAGGGTCTGTCCACTCTACAAATTATAGTTTCATAGTTAGGTTGAAAAAAGACACAAGTCCATCCAGCTCAACCATAAAATAAATAAATAAATAAATAAAATAAAAAATATTGTACAATCCAATATACCCAATTCTACATCCACAATTGATCCAGAGGAAGGCAAAAAACCCCCCGCAGAGCATGCTCCAAGTTGCTACAGCAGGGGAGAAAATTCCTTCCTGATCCCCCGAGAGGCAATCGGATTTTCCGTGGATCAACTTTAACTATAAATGTTAGTACCCAGTTATATTATGTACATTTAGGAAAGCATCCAGGCCTTTCTTAAAGCAATCTACTGAGCTGGCCAGAACCACCTCTGGCGGGAGTCTATTCCACATTTTCACAGCTCTTACTGTGAAGAAACCTTTCTGTATTTGGAGAAATCTCTTTTCCTCTAGACGTAAAGAGTGCCCCCGTGTCCTCTGGGTTGACCGTAAAGAGAATAACTCAACACCAAGTTCACTATATGGACCCCTTATATATTTGAACATGTTGATCATATCCCCCCTATTGTCCTTTTAAGAGTGAATAAATTCAGTTCCTCTAATCTTTCCTCATAGATGAGCTCCTCCATGCCTCTTATCAGTTTGGCTGCCCTTCTCTGCACTTTCTCCAGTTCCCTGGTATTCTTTTTGAGAACTGGTGCCCAAAACTGAACTGCATATTCCAGATGAGGTCTTACTAATGATTTGTATAGGGGCAAAATGATATATCTCTCTCTGGAGTCCATAGCTTTCTTAATACAAGAAAGGACTTTTGACATGAAATAACGGGGTAATATGTAACGACCACTGTTTTTGTAAGCTACACAAGGCCTATGAAGCAAAATTGAACAATGAATATTAATGTAACTATAATCTCTGACCAGTGGTGTATTTAGGTTTTGTGCTGCCCTAGGCCTGACTAAATGCGGGCGCCCCCTAATTTAAATCAGACACACCCCTTCTTGTCAAGGCCACACCCCTTACTGTTTAAGACCCGCCCTGTCATCTGTAAAACATACCCCTTCAGTGCCTTTTATCAGTGCAGCTTAAGAATGTCGCCTCATTAGTGGCTGTCAGTGCCCATCAGTGCAGCACTGCCTCATCAGTGCCCAGCCCAATGGTGCAGCTTCTCAGTGGCCATCAGTGCAGCCTCATCGGGGCCACCAGTGCAGCCTATCAGTGCCCATCAGTGTAGCATATATCATAAAGCGGAGTTCCACCCAAACATTGAAGCTCTGCTTATCTGCTTCCTCCCCCCTCCGGTGCCACATTTGGCACCTTTTAGGGGGGAGGGGGGGGACCGGGTACCTGTTTTTGACAGGTACCCTTTCCCACTTCCAGGAAACCGTGCCATCCCTTGGAAGTTCGGCCCTCCTCCTCCTTCCTCTGCCGCCAGGCCATTCAGAAAGCGCAGCTTTCTTTGCACATGTGCAGTATGGAATCAACTATGTAGTTTCACTGCCGGTTTCCCTTAACATGTACGGTGGCGGCAGCACCCGAGAGCTGATCCAAAAATCAGCTGGGGTGCTGACATCACAGTCTCCCTGGACCAATAAGTGTCCTAATATTAAAAGTCAGCAACTACAGTATTTGTAGCTGCTGACTTTTAATTTTTTCATGGGGTTGGACCTCCTCTTTAATGAGTATGCATTGATTTCAGCATGCATTGAGAACTTTGCAAATTCTGAAATGAATGCAAACTCAGTAAACAGTCCTCATTCAGTGAAAGTTCATGTACTGCAAAGTTTGCATTGATTTCAGCATGTGCAAAGTGCTCCATGCATGCTATAATCAATGCAAACTTTGCAGTACATGAACTTTCACTGAATGAGGACTGTTTAATGAGTTTTCAGCACCGATCACTTTATTGCAACAAGATCTGTATATTAGTTTCCATATTAAGCACTTACATGTGATTGGCTGCTTGGCACACATTACAAAAGTTTTGCAGTCAGGAGCCATGTGGGGGATTTGTGACCACAAGGAGTGAGAGGAATCAGAGAGAAATGTATGACTGCATGAAGGGGGGTGGGGGTAATGTATGACTGCATGGAGGGGGGTGGGGGTAGTGTATGACTGCATGCAGGGGGGGTGGAATTGTATGACTGCATGGAGGGGGGTGGGGGTAATGTATGACTGCATGGAGGGAAGTGGGGTAATGTATGACTGCATGGAGGGGGGTGGTAATGTATGACTGCATGGAGGAGGGTGGTAATGTATGACTGCATGGAGGGGGGTGGGGGTAATGTATGACTGCATGGAGGGGGGTGGGGGTAGTGTATGACTGCATGGAGGGGGGTGGGGGTAGTGTATGACTGCATGTAGGGGGGTGGGGGTAATGTATGACTGCATGGAGGGGGGTGGTAATGTAAGACTGCATCGAGGCAGTGGGGGTAATGTATGACTGCATGGAGGGGGGTGGGGGTAGTGTATGACTGCATGCAGGGAGTGGTAATGTATGACTGCATGGAGGGGGTGGGGGTAATGTATGACTGCATGGAGGGGGGTGGGGTAATGTATGACTGCATGGAAGGGGGTGGTAATGAATGACTGCATGGAGGGGGGTGGTAATGTATGACTGCATGGAGGGGGGTGGGGTAATGTATGACTGCATGGAGGGAGGTGGGGTAGTGTATGACTGCATAGAGGGAGGTGGGGGTAGAGTATGACTGCATGGAGGGGGGTGGGGGTAATGTATGACTGCATGGAGGGGGGTGGGGGGTAATGTATGACTGCATGGAGGGGGGTGGGGGGTAATGTATGACTGCATGGAGGGGGGTGGTAATGTATGACTGCATGGAGGGGGGTGGGGGTAATGTAAAACTGCATGGAGGGGGGCGGGGGTAATGTATGACTGCATATAGGGGGGTGGGGGTAGTGTATGACTGCATGTAGGGGGTGGGGGTAATGTATGACTGCATGGAGGGGGTGGTAATGTATGACTGCATGGAGGGGGTGGGGGTAATGTATGACTGCATGGAGGGGGGTGGTAATGTATGACTGCATGGAGGGGGTGGTAATGTATGACTGCATGGAGGGGGGTGGGGGTAATGTATGACTGCATGGAGGGGGGTGGTAATGTATGACTGCATGGAGGGGGGTGGTAATGTATGACTGCATGAAGGGGGGTGGGATTTAATGTATGACTGCATGGAGGGGGGTTGGGGTAATGTATGACTGCATGGAGGGGGTGGGGGTAATGTATGACTGCATGGAGGGGGGTGGGGGTAATGTATGACTGCATGGAGGGGGGTGGGGGTAATGTATGACTGCAGGGAGGGTGGTGGTAATGAATGACTGCATGGAGGGGGGTGGTAATATATGACTGCATGGAGGGGGTGGGGGTAATGTATGACTGCATGGAGGGGGGTGGGGGTAATGTATGACTGCATGGAGGGGGGTGGGGGTAATGTATGACTGCATGGAGGGGGGTGGGGGTAATGTATGACTGCATGGAGGGGGTGGTATATGAGAGCTTCAAATATATATATATATATGTGTGTGTGTGTGTGGGGGAGGGAGGAGGTGTTTAATGTTTAGGGGAACACTGACTACTTGGAGAGCATTCTATGTATGGGGGAGGATGTATATACATTTACCTGATCAGAGGAGTATCCTGAGAGCTCAGCATTGTCCTACCTGCAGTGGGATGAGCCATCTCTGGATCTCTTCCTCGATTCTGGTCCATCCCGACCCTTCCAGTGATAATTAGGGAGGTGAGGATATTCTCCGCCTCCTCTTCGATAGACCCCGCCTCGGACCTGGGAGACGATGCAGAGTAGAACTCTGCACGGAGGAGGGTGGGCGGAGCATAAGGCTCCCGCTCCGCCTCCGCCAGTCAGGTTGCGCCCCCTGCCCCCTCTCGGCCAAGCACGGCATATACTTACTGCCCATAATAGTTACACGTGCCCCGCTATAGCAAGCCGGCCGCTGTATTTGTGCGGGACGCGGCCGTGGGAGCCGAGGCTCGGAAAGACGGGTCTGAGGGGGGCGGTTTTTGCCGCCCCCCCTCAAAGTGCCGCCCTAAGCCTGGGCCTTGTCGGCCTAGGCCAAGAAACAGCACTGTCTCTGACAAGTAATGGCTAAAAGCAGCAATCTGTTGCTAAAAAGATTGAACAAATAGCTCCGCTGTGGTGAAGGCTACACAAGTAGTATGTACCGTAGTAGTGTTGAATTATACACAGTGGCAAATGTCTGCACTTACATTTGATTGATCTCTACTTACTGCGGGCTTCTTATGTAGTTTACACCATAGGGAGCACCAATCACCAAAGCTGTTGCAGAGGAGGAAGAGTCCCACTGTCTTGAAAATCCAAGCTTGCTAAAAAATGTTGGGGATTAATCACTACAAAAGTGTTGAAAGCCAGCTTCTCTCAGTGTGCTCTGTGATTTCATCTGATGACCCTATGTCACAGCAATATTCAGTGGTGACAAGGAGGCTTGCAGGAAAAAACAGAGCACAGACGGGGACTAGGAATTCATCACATCTGGAAGTGTTGGGGATGCTAAACACTCTTCAGTAAGGTGTGGGTAGTGGTAAGTAAGTAATAAACGCTTGCTTTGCAGTGCTACAGTCATTTTATAGTCCAATAGCCTTGCCTGAATACCGTGCCTGACCAGACAGAAGCAAAAAATGACTGCTATGAATTATCTATGACACAGGGCAATGTAAGCAATTTCAGGTAAAATAAATTCTTCATACTGTGCCCAAAACTAGATTTTACAATTTTGCATGAATAACTGAAGTAATGAACTGTTATGAATTACTGAAATCCTAAGAGTCCATTCACGACTTTGAACCCCCCCCCCCTCACGTTGAGGGCATGTGGCCTGGTATGGTACAGGAGGGGGGCGCTCGTTTGGTCCCCCCCCTTCCTGACCTTCCAGGCTACATGCTCGGATAAGGGTCTGGTGTGAATTTTGGGGGGACCCCACGTAGTTTTTTTCATTTATTTTTAACTGCTGCCATTCTTTTGTTTACATTCAGCTGTCAGTAAGGAAGTCAGCTGACAGCGGATAAGTCATCAGTTGTTAGGGATGTGGCGGCCCGCTCCTTAACAACCAGCTATTCTTTACACAGAATTCCAAATTGGTCGATCAATTTTCGGTCGATTCAAATTCAAATTGTTCTAAAAATTTGGAATTTGTTAGAAAAAAAAGAAACCAAATGAAACTAAACAAATTTTTCCATTCTGCACGCCTAACGGCTTTCTAAAGCACAAGCAAAACAATCACAGCCAAAGTGGTAACAAAGTTGCACTCATCCAAAGTCGCCTCAATAAAACAAAGGATTCGCCCCGGGACTTTAAATGAAGTGGGTACCGTTTCCGCCAGTAAACATAACAATAGTAAATACAGTATATGGTTTATTCAAGTAAAATTGTTTACATGCATAGATATCACCAACAGTTGCCAATTTAAAAAGAGACATAAACAAGAAATATTAGTACATAAATGTAATAGCAGTCATAGTACACGGGCATCATACTACCCGACGCGTTTCACAATATCCAGTTTGCTCTTCAGGGGTGCATGTGTTTAACAATGTACCTAGGATAAAAAAAGTATATATTTGGCAATCTAGCACAGTATTAATTATAAAGGCGCAGGGTAGGAGTGGTTATGGGTCCCCATACTCACCACTGAGCTTGACCATGGCTACAGGTGTGTGGCTCCAAGACGGCAGCAACAGGTGCCTCACCAGGGAGCTGAGGGGGCGGAGTCAGATAAGACCCCACCAGGGGCCAAACGGAGAGCAGGCATGGCATGTGTGTATTGATGTATCCCTAGAGACCTTGTTAGTCCAAAAAGAGTAAAGGGTGTGAACATAAGTATGTTTGTCAGGTATCTAAAGTAGTACAGTAGAATCAATAAGTATTAGCATAAAGATATGTATGCATGAATGAAAGGCCTGGGCCATAGATGGTAGGGACATGGAAATGGTTAGAAACATAGGATAGCAGAGGGATACTAACAGATGACAAGATAGGAGAAGAGAGAGAGGAGAGCGAGGTGGTCTGTGATTGTGTAATGGCAGTGTAGTGATGTATCCCTAGAAACCTTGTTAGTCCATAAAGAGTATAGGCTTTTACATGAGTATGTTTGTCAGGCATCTAAAGTAGTAAAGTAAGATCAATGAGTATTGGCATAAAGATATGTATACATAAGTAAAAGGCCTGGGTCAAGGATGGTAGGGACATGGAGATGGTGGAAAACATAGGATAGCAGAGGGATACTAGCACATTGGGAGCTGAGGCTTTTCTGTGTCTCCCGCTGTCCCCATTTGCTTTTGGGCGGATGGGGACACCTACACATGTTCAGGCGCCAGAGGCGTGGCGTCTGCGATTTCGCAGACGTCTGCGCAGCTGGACGCATTATATCATCTGATGGCTTGGGGGAGTGTCCGCATTTGCGTTCCTCCCTATGACGGTGGGCGCTTACTGCGCTCACATGTCAGCCATCCACACATGGTGTTGAGGGCGGAGCCTCCTGGGCTCTTCCGGGGTTAAATTGGAGGTCAGGCATGGCTTGGATTTCATTTTCACTCTTCACTGAGGACACACACAGCTGTGGAGGTTGTCTGCTGTGATTCATTACTCTTATACTTAAGATATTCACCATACTCAGGTACTTGCTTTATCCACCTTTTGATACTTACTATATTTAGGCACACTTATATATCTCATACACAGTTCATTTTTTGAGCACTCATTTTTATTTATTTTTGTTTTCTGATATCACAGATCCCACCACACAATCACAGTCCACCTCTCTCTCCTCTCTCTTTCTCATCTTGTCACTTGCTAGTATCCCTCTGCTATCCTATGTTTTCCACCATCTCCATGTCCCTACCATCCTTGACCCAGGCCTTTTATGTATGTATACATATTTTTATGCCAATACTCATTGATCTTACTTTACTACTTTAGATGCCAAACATATTCATGTAAAAGCCTATACTCTTTATGGACTAACAAGGTTTCTAGGGATACATCACTACACTACTATTACACAATCACAGCCCAGCTCTCTCTCCTCTCTCTCTTCCCCTATCTTGTCACCTGTTAGTATCCCTCTGCTATCCTATGTTTCTAACCATTTCGATGTCCCTACCATCTATGGCACAGGCCTTTCATTCATGCATACATATCTTTATGCTAATACTTATTGATTCTACTTTACTACTTTAGATACCTGACAAACATACCTATGTTCACAGCCTATACTCTTTTTGGACTAACAAGATCTCTAGGGATACATCACTACACACATGCCATGCCTGCTCTCCGTTTGGCCCCTGGTGGGGTCCCATCTGACTCCGCCCCCTCAGCTTTCTGGTGAGGCACCTGCTGCTGCCGTCTTGGAGCCACACACCTGTAGCCATGGTCAAGCTTAGTGGTGAGTATGGGGACCCATAACCCCTCCTACCCTGTGCCTTTAAAATACTGTGCCATATTGCCAAATATATACTTTTTTATCCTAGGTACATTGTTACACACCTGAAGAGCGAGCTGGATCTCGCGAAACGCATCGGGTAGTATGATGCCCGTGTACTATGACTGCTATTACATTTGTGTACCAATATTTCTTGTTTATGTCTCTTTTTAAATTGGCAACTGTTGGTGATATCTATGCATGTAAACAATTTTACTTGAATAAACCATATACTGTATTTACTATTGTTATGTTTACTGGCGGAAACGGTACCCACTTCATTTAAAGTCCCGGGGCGAATCCTTTGTTTTATTATATGTTACAGGGATGGAAGTGTGTTACTGGGTACACCAGACCTTTCCCTTTTCTCTATAAAGTTGCCTTAAAGTCACATCTAGTCGCAGGGTAAAGTCGCAATAAAAATTGCACAATTTTTACGCCGCACAAGTGTGAATGGACTAACTGTTTCCATACTTGCACATTAAAGATTAATTGCTTATGCGACAGGTGCTTTCTGGAAGATACTCTCAGAAACGTTTTGGTTAATGAAACACCTACCTGAAAAGTAATTCCTTAGTAGGAAGGGTCTCTTTCCAGTCTGGGAGAGGGTCCCGCACAGGAATTGTTTTGAGCCTGTTAAGCAAAGTAGACAGGATAGGAAGATGTTGCCTAAATTGCGAAAGACAGGCTACAAACATAGCTTCTTCTGGAAACAAATCTGAAAAAGAGTTAGTAAAATGGCATGGATGTACATTTTAAAAACAACTCACAGCTTAAAGTGATACTAAACACAGACTGTTCACTTTACTTTGCCCCTTCTCTTTCTCTATGTGGATGATGGCACTGTAATTATTTCCATTAAAAAAGCCTGTCTGTAGAGAAACAATGCAGGAGGAGCTTCTAGTAGTCTGCTGCTGGTCACATGTTCAAAAACACAAACAGTCTTTAGGGAGCAAAGTAAAAATAAATAATTATTAATAAACTGTTTTAAATTGTCATAGAAATATATATTTGAAATCAAATCTGTATTGTTTCGCAATAGGTGTGGGAGGATTTCTGGCAGTCACAGATTGTGTCACACACCTCCAGCCTGTGTCTTTAAAAGAGAGGCAGGTGAAGCCTCCATCAATCAAGATGTAGTATCCCTCCCTCATTGCATTTAGCTGATTAGTGGGCATAGAGGAGGTGGGAGGGAGTGGGCTGTCATTTACTACTGTATATACGCCCACATGTGTGACTCTATAGTCACATGGGCTGCTCAGATGTGATAGAGAGGAAATGCTCAGCATAGAAACTCACTGAAAACTGAGCATGTGCACTAGCTGCCAACACTGCTCTGCAAAATCCCCAACTGCAGTGGGGACATAGACAGATTAAAACAGCAGGATCAACAAGGTTTTTTGTAGAATACAAAAAAAAACTATTTCCACAGTGACTGGGTAAGTATGAACAGCAGGGAATACAGCATTTATTGATAGTTTTTATGATGTGGGTTTAGTGACACTAAGTAATTGATATAGTTACCAGATTTTAACAGTTTTAGCTGTTAAGGCGGGGTTCTCATTTAAAAAAAAAAATTAAAAGTCAGCAGCTACAAATACTGCAGCTGCTGACTCTTAATAATCGGACACTTACCTGTCCCAGGGTCCAGCGATGTGGGGGATCAAAGCCCCGCTCGTCCTCCCTCCGCTCGGCGGCACCAGCATTTAACCACAGCCGGGCATCCACTTCGCATGCGTGAGCCGCGCCACGCGCTGTCACTGGCCGTGCAATCATCTGGGACCGGTCATGTGTCCAGGGCCGGACTGGCTTGCCGGGATACCGGGAGATTTCCCGGTAGGCCGCCTGAGTTGCTGCGGCTGCAGTGCTCCCCTCCTGCTCCTGTGTGTCACGGAGCTGGCTGTGTCTGTGTTCGGCGGCCGCGCTGTAACATGGTCCCGCCCCCCTAGACCGGCTTGTGTGATAGTGGATAGAATCAGTGTTCCGCCTATCACACGAGCCGGTCTAGGGGGGCGGGACCATGTTACAGCGCGGCCGCCGAACACAGACCCAGCCAGCTCCGTGACACACAGGAGCAGGAGAGAGGGACGGAGCAGGAGAGAGGGATACTGTAGATGCCCGCCCATACAGTCCGCCCTGTGTGCCTCAGCCTGTATAGGAGGATCGGCGGGGGGAGAGGAGGGGGGCCGCATATAGAGGAAATGAGCTTTCTATATTCCTCCATGCAGCCGCTGAATACTTGCAGGAGGGAGAGGAGGAGAATCAAGTATTCAGCGGCTGCATGGAGGAATATAGAAAGCTCATTTCCTCTATATGCGGCCCCCAGCCGATCCTCCTATCCAACTTCTTTTACTGGCCCCCCCAGTTCCTCTTGTGCTCCCTGGCTCCCCCCCATGCTCTCCTCCCCTCACCACACTCTCCAGCCCCCCCCCCACAGTTCTCTCCACCCCTGTTTTTTCTGCCCCCCCCCCCTGCTCTCCAGCTCTCCCCATCCTACTCTAGCCACCATCCCAGTGCTCTTCACTCCCCCAGTGCTCTCCACCCATGTTCTTTCTCCCCCCCCCAGTGCTCTCCAGCTCTGCCCATCACTCTCCAGCCCCCACCCCAGTGCTCTCCGCCCCCCACAGTGCTCTCCAGCCCCCCATTCTCCGCACCCCTGTTTTCGGTCCCCCCGGTGCTCTCAAGCTCCACCCATCACTCTCCAGCCCCCACCCCAGTGCTCTCCGCCCCCCACAGTGCTCTCCAGCCCCCCATTCTCCGCACCCCTGTTTTCGGTCCCCCCGGTGCCCTCAAGCTCCACCCATCGCTCTCCAGCCCCCCCGTGCTCTTTGCCCCCTGTGCTCTCCACCCCTGTTTTTTTTTGGCTCCCCCTCCAGTGCTCTCAAGCTTCCCCCCCAGCACTCTCCGCTCCCCACCCCTGTACTCTCCACTCCCCCGCCAGTGCTCTCCAGTCCCCCGTGATTTCCACCCCTGTTCTTTCTGGCCCCCACTGGTGCTTTCAAGCTCCCCCCATTGCTCTCCACTCCCCCCTGCTCTTTGTACCCCCCAGTGCTCTCCACCCCTGTTTTTCTGCCCCTCCCCCAGTGCTCTTCGCCACCCCACACTCTTAGCCCCCCCGTGCTCTTTGCCCCCCGTGCTCTCCACCCCTGTTTTTTTTGGCTCCCCCTCCAGTGCTCTCAAACTTCCCCCCCAGCACTCTCCGCTCCCCACCCCTGTACTTTCCACTCCCCCCTGCATTTTGCCCCCACCCATGTGCTCTCCAACCCCCGCCAGTGCACTCCAGTCCCCCGTGCTTTCCACCCCTGTTCTTTCTGGCCCCCACTGGTGCTTTCAAGCTCCCCCCATTGCTCTCCACTCCCCCCTGCTCTTTGTACCCCCCAGTGCTCTCCACCCCTGTTTTTCTGCCCCTCCCCCAGTACTCTTCGCCACCCCACACTCTTAGCCCCCACAGTGCTCTCCACCTCTGTTCTTTTTGGACCCCCAGTGCTCTCAAGTCCCCCCCCCCCAGCGCTCTCCGCTCCCCATCCCTGTGATTTCCACTTCCCCCTGCTCTTTGCCCCCACCCATGTGCTCTCCAACTCCGCCAGTACTCTCTGCTCCCCCTTCTTTCCAGCTCCCACCCAGTGCTCTCCACTTCCCCAGGACCAGAGGACAGGCTGACTGGGGCTGGAAAATGAGGATGGCTGAAGGTGCAGGTGGCCAGGGACCACTCCATCTCACAGCAAACAGATCCTCTGGAAGGAGCACTGTCCCCATCCAAAACGAGAACAGACCCTGCCTGCTGTTGGCCATCATGGATATCCTGCTGGCATGCAAGGTACCGTACCGAGCATCAACAACACACCTTCCCACAGACAGGGACTGCTGACTGGGCCATGGGGCACAGGAGGGGCTGCAATGATGGGCACAGTGAAGCTGCATTCCTGGGCACAGTGAGACTGCATTCACGGGCACAGTGAGACTGCATTCACTGGCACAGTGAGACTGCATTTGATGGGCACAGTGATGCTGCATTGATGGGCACAGTGAGGCTGCATTGATGGGCACAGTGAGGCTGCATTGATGGGCACAGTGAGGCTGCATTGATGGGCACAGTGAGACTGCAATGGTGGGCACAGTGAGGCTGCAATGGTGGTCACAGTGAGGCCGCATTCATGGGCACAGTGAGACTGCATTCACGGGCAGAGTAAAGCTGCATTTGATGAGCACAGTAAGGCTGCATTTGATGGGCACAGTGAGGCTGCATTGATGGGCACAGTGAGGCTGCATTGATGGGCACAGTGAGGCTGCATTGATGGGCACAGTGAGGCTGCATTGATGGGCACAGTGAGGCTGCATTGATGGGTACAGTGAGGCTGCATTTGATTGGTACTGGTGAGGCTGCATTTGATGGGCACTGGTGAGGCTGAATTGAGCTCCTGAATCATGTCTGCAGTCTCTGACCATCTCCTGTATCATGTCTGCAGTCTCTGATCATCTCCTGTATCATGTCTGCAGTCTCTGAGAGAGTCTGCAGAGGAGTCAAGAGTGGGAGCACCGCCGGGATGGGGGTCATGGGAGAAGTCAGACAAGTGTGGACTGTGGAGAGGAGACTATAGGATAAAACCAGAGGCACCGAGCTGGAGCCGACTGACTGAGCCCTACACGGTGCACCTGAGAGGAGGTCAGTGACAGCACCGCTAGGCCAGTCTGAAGGGGGGGTCACTGATGTAAGGGGGGAGTGAATACGATAATGTAAGGGGGCACCGATATAAAGCACAGCCTTATATCAGTAACCCACCCCCCCTTACCTTAGTGTATTCTTTCTGCGGAAGGTGGTTTCCCCCCCCCTCCCACGTTCTGAGTTCCTGGGGTCCCCCTTGATGATTGATCACTTACCACTTTTAACTGGAATTTGCTTATATAAAGCCCTATGTGATTTCATATCTGTCTTATCTATATATAATACACTCTTCAAATGTGCATTTTATGGTTTTCCCTTTCATGAACAAGAAATCAATGACGTTATGCTGTTGCGGTGGTATAATAATGCTGTGGGGCTGGTATGAAATTTTTTCCAGGGCTGGATGTTATTCCCAGTCCGGCCCTGCATGTGTCCCAGATGATTGACAAGAGGGAGGTGGGAGAGGCAATCTCCCTTCCTGCGCTGAGGGAAGTGACGTCAGGAGCCCAGGCACCAAAGGAGGCAGACTACGAGGGACCCCCTAGCAACAAGCATTTAGAGGTGAGTAAAAAAAAAAAATTTCTCCAAATGTTTTTTTTTTATTTTTTTTAAGCACATTACTATTTTTTGGGGGGGGGGGGGGGTGGAGCTCGACTTTAAAGAATTGCTAATTCTGTTCAGTCAATTCTGTAGTTCACACACATCTATAAAAACCTGTTTCCTTGATTAGCTCATCAGCAGCCAGTATCACGTAATGCCCATAGCCTGCTGAATAAAGGGATTCTAAAGGCTTTTACCTTCATGCATTTTATACATAAAAAAGCCTTCAGTATGCAGCCCCCCCAGTAATACTTAACTGAGCTTGATCTCGATCCAGTGATGTGCACTCCTCCTCAACCATTAGCTCCCACTCAGGGCTGGCCCAAGACATTGTGCTGCCTGGGTCCAAGAATGAAATGCTGAGGCCCCCCCCAGAAAAAAAAAACTTGCGCCCACCAAAAGGCCCCCACACCTATTATTTTAAATTGTGATAATTAAAATTAAATTTATCAGGAAGTCAGATTTACATGCAACAGCACCTTGTCTATATGATGGGGTACTGTGATTGCACTGATGGGGCACTGATGGCACACAGGATCGTAGCAGCTCACGTTGCTGCGGTGTTTCTCTCTCCTCACACCGCAGCAGCGTGAGCTGAACCAGCTATGACGTTGATTTGATGACAAGTGATCGCTCCATCATTGGACAGAGTGAACAAGTGTTAAACGGGCCACTGTCATTTGCCCTTTACCCCGATCTGTGATGCGCTGCGTCCTGTGGACCCAGACATCACGGACACTTCAGAGAAGTGCGAGACTGGGAGGCCTCCCAAAACTAGCCGGCCGCACTGTAGCCGTAAATCAGCTATAGCGCGGTCGGCAAGTGGGAGGGACTTGCCCTGAGCTGAGTTGGGGTTTTTAGGCAGCACAGTAACAAAAATAGTCAGTGTTGTATGAAAAAATATAACAATTTTATTGTATAATATACCATCAGAGTTAAAAACAATGAGCTCCAGTGGGAATTGATTTAAAAATTGTTGACTAAACATACATAAGCAGACATTTGTTCATAACAATACTATTATCATGAACATTAAACCTGACGCGTTTCAACCCCTATAATTGGGGTCTTCTTCAGAGGATCAGTCTGCTGGGGAGAACATGAAAATAAAGTTGATATACACATGTTAGGTTCCATTAGTATAAATATAATATTAACTACATTAATTATGTGATACATCAATACAGTATAGTTACCAAGTAAGTGTATGTCCAACGGAAAACATAGATTCCCACATGGAGATCCCTTTTAAAAAATAAGTTGCTTTGCCCTCTTCCTCAAGGGAGGATTCCAAACACCTCTACCGCCACCGCAACCCAGACCAGGATAGTGAGAGGCAACGTGGCTTACGAGAGGTCACACTTTTGAGCACCGCCCGCCAAAGCAGATGACCAGCCGGAAAGCACCAAACCACCTGCGATGAAAATTTGCAAGGAAAATTAAGTAAGAGCCCATAATAGGGTAGTCAGATTTAATCTGTGGGCTAAAAAAGCCACTGAGGAGTAAAGGTCATTATAGATGTGATGTATATGGCTCAAGCCAAAGGGGGTTACGAACCATATTTAACTAGTATGTGTTTGAAGGTAAATACCATAGATGGTACATAACTGCAAGGATATTGGTAAGTATTCTATCATGCTCAAGAAAAAATGGTGACGGGGTGGGGGGGAAGGTGAGAAAAAGTGAAAAAGGGGGTGGAGGAGTAAAATAAAACATGCAATCTAAATGTGATGAAGTGTAATACACAAAAAAAATAGTGCAAACAGGTGCGGGTAAGTAGGAGAGAGGGGGAAGAGGAAAGGGATTGTTTGGGAGTGGTGGTATGTGAAAAACAAAATTAATACCTCAAAAAGTGCTAAGCAGCACATGCGGATGCATCAAATTGTCCCATATGACTAGACTGTTGCTTGTTAGCCAACCCGGGATTGGTCACAAGCTGTATAAAACTCAGGGGGTTTGTTGTCCAAACCCTGAGTTAACCAGTCTAAAAACAAACAAAATATATAATTGTAAGGAGTATGACCAAACATTTTATGAATAGTCAAAAAATAATAATGATAATAATAAGGGTCAACGTGCCCTAATTACGTGGGGCAAAAGATGCTATAACCACACATGGCTGAAAAGGATGTACTTACTAGGTGGTAGCCGAGAGTGACAGCAGGAGTGATGACAAGCAGCAGTGTGTGTTGTTCAAAAGAGAAGATTGAGAACATATGCCAGATATCTGTTTTTACCTATGATTAAAAGGGGTGTGTGTACCTTACAACAATCCGTCCAGGTGTATGCAATACGCCGATCATCCCATGGCGGGCGGCTTGGCGGCCATGAGGGCAGCCAAGCGTGGTCTCCCCGGCGTTCCGGAAAAGCAACGCTTCGAAATCTCGTCATCCTCGCCGAAATCTCGCGATGTCAATGACATTACGTCGCTCGCGCGGAGCCCCGCGCATGCGCAGTGACGGAAGGCATCTGGGGATGTTCCGGAATGCCGCCGGCAAGGAGGGAAAGATCCCCAGCGCGGCGCCCGGTGGCCAACCAAGCGTCCAATGGGGAAACATGGGGGGGGGGGGAAGCCGCCCAGACGGGCAGGCCAATCCCCCCCCCCTGCCGGGAAGGCACGTCACAGGCCACCCCCGCTCCGAAAGCGATAGCGGAGAGAGTGCCAGAGCTCCCCCAGTGGGAGGAAAAGCAATTTCAAAAGGGAAACACAACTGCAGGTTGTGAGAATGACATATTTTCTTCACAATTCAAAGTTAACACCATTGTTACATATCTTATATACATATACACATGTAAGGAGCATCAGTGAAAAATAGGAGAGACTCAATCATATGCATTGATAGCTTCACCCTTAAATTAAAAATGAAGAAAAACAGTAAAATAAAATCAATGGGATATGATAGAAATTGCAATGGGATCAGCACAGGGGAAAAATGGGGGTGGGAAAAAGAGGAGAACAGGACATGGTCGGTGATACTGACTGTTTTTTCTTGAGCACGATAGAATACTTACCAATATCCTTGCAGTTATGTACCATCTATGATATTTACCTTCAAACACATACTAGTTAAATATGGTTCGTAACCCCCTTTGGCTTGAGCCATATACATCACATCTATAATGACCTTTACTCCTCAGTGGCTTTTTTAGCCCACAGATTAAATCCGACTACCCTATTATGGGCTCTTACTTAATTTTCCTTGCAAATTTTCATCGCAGGTGGTTTGGTGCTTTCCGGCTGGTCGTCTGCTTTGGCGGGCGGTGCTCAAAAGTGTGACCTCTCGTAAGCCACGTTGCCTCTCACTATCCTGGTCTGGGTTGCGGTGGCGGTAGAGGTGTTTGGAATCCTCCCTTGAGGAAGAGGGCAAAGCAACTTATTTTTTAAAAGGGATTTCCATGTGGGAATCTATGTTTTCCGTTGGACATACACTTACTTGGTAACTATACTGTATTGATGTATCACATAATTAATGTAGTTAATATTATATTTATACTAATGGAACCTAACATGTGTATATCAACTTTATTTTCATGTTCTCCCCAGCAGACTGATCCTCTGAAGAAGACCCCAATTATAGGGTTGAAACGCGTCAGGTTTAATGTTCATGATAATAGTATTGTTATGAACAAATGTCTGCTTATGTATGTTCAGTCAACAATTTTTAAATCAATTCCCACTGGAGCTCATTGTTTTTAACTCTGATGGTATATTATACAATAAAATTGTTATATTTTTTCATACAACACTGACTATTTTTGTTACTGTGCTGCCTAAAAACCCCAATGTGGGGAATTTTGTCTTTTTTGTTTCAAATTTCAAGGGGTGAGCAGCAAATTTTCTTCTCTCAGTGTCCCCTCCATTTTTTTTGGCCCTGAGCTGAGTAAACATACATTGAGCAACCAATATAAGCCAGCCTGCCACTCACATTACACATCACATTAGATTTACTATGAACTTAGAATAGCTGGCAAAGTGGTACCTGAGCCTCTTATTCCGTCTTGCAGTACTGGTGATGTCGGTGATGAGCGGGTACTTGTGCTGTGTTATGCTGTCATGTGATGTACTCTGGGCCTTCCAGCCAGGAAACCTCCTCTGCTCCCTAACCCATGCGCCGCACAAGCCATGCCCACCCCATGCCGCTCCAAACCAATGCTGCACGTCCCGCTCCCCAGCAGCAATGTACACAGGAGGAGAGGAGGTGACAGACACTGTATGCTGGTCTGGAGACTGGAGACAGAGACTGTACTGTCCTGGTGGTGTACTTTAATGCTGGCTGCCTGTTGTACTCGCCTGGCTGGCAGCCGGAACACTGAGGCTGAGAGCCAATGCCATTAGCAGCAGCTAGCGATACTTATCTTCTTCTTACTCAAACACAGTGGTGTCACTAGGGTTGGTGTCACCTGGTGTGGTAAAACATGGTGTCACCCCCCCCCACAAACTATAGTAGCCACTCAGTACAGACTCCCAACCCCCCAGTAGAGACCCACCTCCATCAGTACAGACCCCCCCTCAGGACAAACCACCCCTCCTTCATTAGTACAGACCCCCCTCAGGACCAACCACCCCCTCCTCCATTAGTACAGACCCCCCTCAGGACAAACCACCCCCTTCTCCATTAGTACAGACCCCCCCTCAGGACAAACCACCCCCCCCTCCATAAGTACAGAATTTTTAAAACAATAGATCAGCATCATCACCTTTCCTGAATGAGAAGTATGGAACATAGGAAGCTGTAAAGCCTAAGAAAAAGTAGAGTGATCATCTTCCCTATAAAGTGTGGCAAAGGTGAGTAAATCCCACTACTATTTCTTGGTTAGGCTTTACACTTCCTATGTCATATATCTTTTCACTGATAGAAGTATGTGGATTACAGAACTGGCTAAACAGAATTAGAATGCCTTTGTCAGATAACACAAGGTCACATATATGTATTGCCACAATATAGTTTAACTGTTTGCATGGAATTCGGCTTTAAAAAATAATGCTACCCTAACTTGAAAATGAATTGACGTGTAGAGGCTTTTATTTCTAAATTTATTTTAGGTACTTATTTAGTTTATTCGGACACTGTAGTTGTAGATACATTATTGGTTCTTGCAGACAATTCAGGCAACAGTACAGGTGCACAGCTGAGTTATAGGAACTCTCCAGTCTTCATGCTTTCTGAATTATGTAGAACAAATTAATAATAGCCTGACTTTTTTTGGAGTAAAGTAAGAAATCAGAAGGTGAATTGTTAGTTTTATGATAAATCTGAATGCAAGAAGAAAACTGTGTGCCGTACAAAATAAATATGGGCATTCAGGGTGCAATTATTAAGGCCCTCCACACCTCTCCGGTGTGTTGTCAAGTGCCCATTAACATGTGATGGGTTAAAGCCGCTCATTCATTTTGAATGGGCTGCTATTATATTTCCCCATCTTTTGTAAATAATAGATGAAAAAAAACAAATGTTTTTTTTTTTTTGCTATAAATGGGGGAAATACTCAAAGCATATATGACAAAATTATGCAAGACTAATCAATCAGGAGATGGTGTCTGAACACAAATGCACACCAGCTACTTTTTCTGGCACAGCCTTGAAAAATACTCACAAAATACAAAAGTAAAGCTGCAGGCATGGATGGTAATGATATCATTGTACTGCTACGAGGTGTACAGAGCACAAGAACCTCACCAAGAAACCTAAATTTATATTAGGTTAACATTTTCTTTTTTAGGATTTTTCTCTAGAAGACTTACTTTTTTGACAAAACCCAAAACAGAAAATATAAATATGCTGGCTGAGATGCAGTGAACAAACTTACATTCGGTAGAGGTGAACGGGATGATTTTCCAGCATTCATCAGCACATGATGCTTCAGTGGCACAACTCTCACTGACATTGCACACATCCTCTAGGTCTATCTGAGAACAAGGGTTTGAACTGGGAACTATAGCCAAAGCCTCTTCTTTCCTGTAAAAGTGGACATTTATTAGCAACCCTTTCTTTGTACCCTGTTTTTTTTTTTATAGCTTTTTATTAATGGTCACTTCAGTTGTGACTATAACAGAGATCAACAAGAGAAAGACAGGAACAGTCGGTCCTTCTGGAAGGCTGTAGTCAAGTTTTAAAAGATGCCCAATGTTGCAGAGTTCTATTACTGCAACTTTCCAATCTTTCTTACAGTCTTTATAGTGCCAATAAATACTGAAATAGAACTGCACTTATCCGCTCCTGTTCGGTTTTTACATTACAAATCAGGACGTTGGAATACTTCAGGTATTGTGTGACTGTAAGTCACATTTGGGAAAGGAGGCAGGGTAAGCTGAACTGCTTAGTAAATAACTTGAACAACTTCAGTGCTTCTGCTGTGAATTTGGAGAATTTATTGCTCCACAGTGTCTGCACCTACATGGGTTAGGGAGAGTGTGATTTAGGCTAGAACCACCCATGTCATATTAGTCCAGATGCATTTTCATTTGAAATCAATGGAAATGTATCAAAATAAAACTTTGAGAAGAACATATGAATGAAGGGTCTACATCAGTTGTCATCAACCCTGTCCTCTGGGCCCACTAACAGGCCAGGTTTTATGTATTACCATGGGGAGATGCAGACTAGAATACTGCAATCACTGAGTAGCAAATTATATCACCTGTGATGTATTTCAGTTATCTTGCAAACCTGGCCTGTTAGTGGGCCCTGAGGACAGAGTTGATGACCACTGGTCTACATGATTAAGGAGATTATTAGGTCCAAGAGAAGGTTAATGTGGTTGTAAAGGCAGAAGTTTTTTTTTTATCTTAATGCGATCTATGTGTGGACCAATATGACCGCAACTCACTTATTTTAGTTATGCCCATGAGGAGGGATAGGCCCAGAAAGGTCTTAAATTCGGAAACTGTAATAGGTTTCCAATCTCTGGCAAGGGTCAACTGGGGATTAACGACCATGAATTGACCAGCATACAAATTGCTGTGGTCCACAAAAGATCTATAGAGATCTTCCGTGAAAAACAGTGAATAAAAATCAAGTGACGTAAAATCAACTGTTTTCACCTGAATTCCGGGTTGGCCAGTGAATGGGTGCTGCAGAAGTGGTGGGCTCCCAATTAGGATTGGCATATTTTGCAGGAAGGGCACTATGGGCTCGACGGGCCTGTCTTTGTCTTCTTGGTGACTCACCACATGATACTGTAGTGCTGGATGTACGACCAGGGTGTACTAGACCGCTGGTGCTTGCCAGTTCACCAGAAGGATGAGTGGCACTAGTACTGGCTCTCTTCTCCATACAAGAGCCCTGCGGTTCTTGCACCTCAACAACAGAAGAATGGGGTTGGGTACGTCTGACCTTGGCACTACTCTGTCATCAGAGCTATCTGTCAGGGTGCCGGTGCTGTCTACTGGTTCATATACTGAGCCTGAATCTGCCAGTGACGTGGCTACCCCTTCGCTCTCATCTCTCATGCTCAGCAATGTGTAGGCCTCTTCACTAGTGTACCTCTGTCTGGACATTTTGGCCTCTAAAAACTGTTAGCATTCGCAGGGATCATGCCTAACTCTGCGAACGCTGCAGTTATGTGTGTTGTTTTTTGCAAGTGACAGTGATCGATTGATACTGCACTTGGGTGGGTTGGGCGGAGGGGCTAAATGCAGGTGCTAGCAGGTATCTGGGCTGAACCCACCAACGCTGCGTTTTTGGGAACTCTAAACTACTGGAGAAGCTAGTATAGATCTGATTAGATCAAAGATATTGATCTGTTCAGACACTATACTAGTAAGGGAGGTGTATGGTGCGTGCGTTAGTGTTAGCACTACTGGAACTAATCTGATGCTGCCTGGGACTGATGCTGACCCTAACTGATGCTAAAACCTAACTGATGTCACCCGCCGGGTGATCAGAGGGTTAAACCTTTATTAGGTAATATATGGTGGGTACCCTGACACTATAAAAAACTAACTAACCAGCGTCACCTGTGACACTAATATGGTGATCACTGGTGACAGGGGGTGAAAGGGTTAACTGGGGGGCAATCAGGGGGTTAAAACCTTTATTAGGTAATATATGGGGGTACCCTAACGCTATAAAAACCTGATGGTGAAACTTACCAACCAACTGGCTAGCTAGCGTCACCCGTGACACTAATACGACGATCAGAAAATAGATCTACTAGTGACACTGGTGACAGGGGGTGAAAGGGTTAACTGGGGGGTGATCAAGGGGTTAAACCTTTATTAGGGGGTTAATGGGGGGTACCCTAAAGCTACCTTGGCCTACTACTAGCTGCCCTAACACTGATTAGTGTCACAAGTGACAACAACGCAGTTGGTGATGCAGTGAGTGAAGGGGTTAACTGGAGGGTGAAATCTGTGCCTACATGTACTGTGTCAGTGTAGTGTTGGTGCAACTTACTTTTGGATGTCTTCTCTCCTCTCTCTGGAACCAAAAAGGATTCCACGAGGAGAGGTGACATCACCTCCTCTGCCTGCATTTACAATTCACAGTGTCATACACCAGATGTGACCAGAACTGTGTGACTGCAACAGAGTGAACCAGACATAAATAGATGAAAGTAAGTTTATTAAAGTAAATGCATATAAATGTAAACACACCACCAATACAAACAGAGTGAACAAACCAAACAACCAAACAGTGATAATAAACCAACCAGCATATATAGCAAAAGATAGTACCAGAATTGTAGTCAAGCCCGGCCTGCTTCATAAACAGGAGATCAGCAGATGGGGGGCCAGGAGTAAATAGACAGGGAACAAGATGGAAGGGATCAGGCTGCAGGGCAAGGATCCAGGGATACAGGAACAGATACAAACAGGTTCATGATACAGGAATCAGGATCAGGATACCAGACAAACAGGCTGCAGGTCAGGGCACAAGGACAATACCAGGGCAACGTATGTGTGCACTTGCCAGGTATTTATACTCATCTCAATCAGACTCAGGTGATGCCTGATTGCAGAAGATGATGTCGGCCCCACACTGCCAGGAACCACCCGCTGGTGGACGCCAGTACTGCGGCCCACAGATCACATAATACTACCAACAGTGGAAAGCTCCCCTGGCAGTTCCAGACTGCCAGTAGACACCTGCTGGACCACAGTATTGCACGCCAAATATCAGGCAGTGTCATCAGCAGATGGAATCTTCCCTGACAGTACCCCCCCTTAAAGGAGCGGCCTCCGGACGCTCCAACTAGCTGCTGCTGGGACAAGTCCATGGCATCAAGCTGGGCACTAAGTTAGGTATGAAGACAGTCCAAAGTATCAAACCAGGCGACGGGCAGCTCAAGCTGGGTAGCCGGAGTAGACATAACAAGCTCAGCAGCAGGCACAGGCACATCAAGCTGGGCAGCAGGCATGGGTACATCAGGCTGGGTAGCAGATAATGGCAAATCAGGCTGGGTAGCAGACAGGGGCACATCAGGCTGGGCAGCAGACCAGGACACATCAGGCTGGGCAGCAGACAGGGATAAATCAGGCTGGGCAGAAGGCATGGGCACATCACGCTGGGCAGCAGGCATGGGGACATCATGCTGGGCAGCAGGCACGGCACATCATGCTGGGCAGCAGGCATGGGCACATCACGCTGGGCAGCAGGCTCCGGGTCATCAAGCTGGGAAGCAGGCTCCGGGTCATCGGGCTGGGCAGCAGGCCCTGGGTCATCGGGCTGGGCAGCAGGCTCCGGGTCATCGGGCTGGGCAGCAGGCTCCGGGTCATCGGGCTGGGCAGGCTTCGGGTCATTGAGCTGGGCAGCAGGCTCCGGGTCATCGAGCTGGGCAGCAGGCTCCAGGTCATTGGGCTGGGAAGCAGGCTCTGGGTCATCGAGCTGGGCGGCGGGCCACGGGTCATTGAGCTGGGCGGCAGGCTCCAGGTCAACAAGTTGGGCGGCAGGCTCCGGGTCATCGAGTTGGGTGGCAGGCTCCAGGTCATCAGGCTGGGCATCAGGCTCTGGGTCATCAGGCTGGGCAGCAGGCTCCGGTTCATCAGGCTGGGCAGCAGGCTTCGGGTCATCAAGCTGGGCAGCAGGCTCCGGGTCATCGAGCTGGAAAGCAGGCTCCGGGTCATCGAGCTGGATAGCAGGCACTGGGACATCAGGCTGAGCAGCGAGCACCGTAACGGCAGGCTGGGTATCAGGCACCGGCTCAGCAAGCTGAGTAACGGGCCCCGGCCCAGTGGGCTGGGTAACAGGCACTGGCCCAGAAAACTGGGTGACGGGCACTGGCCCAGAAAACTGGGTGACGGGCACTGGCATGACAGGCTGAGACACGGGCACCGAAAATGCAGGCTGAGGCTGGGACACCGGATCTTCAGGCTGGAACACCGGATCTTCAAGCAGGCACACAGGCACTGGAACTTCAAGCGGGGACACAGGCACCGGAACTTCAAGCGGGGACAACAGGCACCGGAACTTCAAGCGGGGACAACAGGCACCGGAACTTCAAGCGAGGACAACAGGCACCGAAACATCAGACTGGAACACCGGCACAGGAGCTTTAGGCTGGAACATGGGCACGGGAACATCAGACTGGAAGGCAGGCACCAAGACATCAGACTGAAAGGCAGGCACCGAGACATCAGATGGAAGGCAGCCACTGAGGCATCAGACTGGAAGTCGGGCACCGAGACATCAAACTGGAAGGCAGGCACCGAAACATTAGACTGGAAAGCAGGCACCAAGATATCAGACTGGAAGGCGGGCACCAAGACATCATACTGGAAGGCGGGCACCGGGACATCAAACTGAAAGGCAGGCACCAAGACATCAGACTGGAAGGCAGGCACAGAGACATCAGGCTGGAAAGCTGGCTCTGGTTCTTCGGGCTGGAACGCTGGCTCTGGCTCTTCAGGCTGGAACGCTGGCTCTGGCTCCTCAGGCTGGAACACTGGCTCTAGCTCTTCAGGCTGGAACACTGGCTCTAGCTCTTCAGGCTGGAACACTGGCACCTCGGGCTAGAACACTGGCACCTCGGGCTGGAACTCTGGCACCTCAGGCTGGAACTCTGGCACTTGGGGCTGGAACACTGGCACTTGGGGCTGGAACACTGGCACTTGGGGCTGGAACACTGGCACTTGGGGCTGGAACACTGGCACTTCGGGCTGGGATACTGACACCGGAACTTTAAGCTGGGACAGATTGGTGGGTGTGGAGGCAGGTTGGGTTAATGGCAGGATCATTTTGGTTGGGAAAAACTTTCGTTTTTTCTTTGGCTTAGCCACTGAAGCTCTGTAGGTGACTGAAGGACTGTAGGTAAGGGGTGCAGCAGACTGGAAAGGAGGATTGGGATATGGCAGAGAAGAGGTAACAGTAGCTGGGGGAAGTTCTTGTGCGTTTGTAGGCAGCTGAGAAGAGGCAGGTTGGTTGAATGCAGGATAGGTACAGGGAGCAGAGACCGGATATGAGTATTTGGTTGGGAGCAGCGTATACTGGGCTGCAATTGAGGTTGACATGGGTGATGGGGAAACCTACATTTGGGTAGGCTGGTGTCTGATGGCAGAGGTGGTTTGTTTGGCTGGGGGTGATTGCACCATGTCAGACCATGCCGAAAGTATAGGTTGTACAAACTGTAGTTTTAAATCTCCCTGTCTAACAAAAGACTGAGCAGACACAATGCACTCAGCAATCACCTGTGGGGAACAGGCTGAGTAGTGCTCACAAAAATCGTCGGGATCAACTTCAAAAAGCCACACTAGGCATACAACCTGATTCACATTAAAAGGAGGAGTGAAATTATCATGACCCTCTGGAATACAGGGCAGGGCCAGCTCAGTACAGATCTTGATCAAAGGCTGCACCTCCCCAAACAATATATAACCCTGATTGACCAGGGAGTGAGCCAAATGGATAGTTGCAAACAACTGATCACTAGACCATCCTTTCAAAGCCTGGCGGCAATAATCACCACTTTCAGATGCCAGCAGAGAAAAATAACCTCATCGGCATTCATGTTTGCAA
The DNA here is from genome assembly GCA_037952925.1 of Lithobates clamitans. Taxonomy (NCBI): domain Eukaryota; kingdom Metazoa; phylum Chordata; class Amphibia; order Anura; family Ranidae; genus Lithobates; species Lithobates clamitans. Next base: position 6,975,111 of record JBBGZY010000372.1, read on the forward strand.
CCAAACTGAATCAAAATGGTTCCCCTGTGCAGCTACTTCTGGTCAGGGATGGCCCTGGTATTCTGTCATAAACCAGATGTGACCAGAACTGTGTGACTGCGACAGAGTGAACCAGACATAAATAGGTGAAAGTAAGTAAGTTTATTAAAGTAAATGCATATAAATATGAACACACCACCAATACAGAGTGAACAAACCAAACAACCAAACAGTGATAATAAACCAACCAGCATATATAGCAAAAGGGAGTACCAGAATTGTAGTCAAGCCAGGCCAGGGTCATTAACAGAAGATCAGCAGATAGGGGGCCAGGAGTAAACATACAGGGAACAAGATGGAAGAGATCAGGCTGCAGGGCAAGGATCCAAGGATACAGGAACAGATACAAACAGGTTCATGATACAGGATACAGGAATCAGGGTTCAGGTTCAGGATCAGGATCACAGATAAACAGGCTGCAGGTCAGGGCACAAGGACAATACCAGGGCAAGGTGTGTGTGCACTTGCCGGGTATTTATACTCATCTCAATCAGACTCAGATGATGCCTGATTGCAGGAGATGTCGGCCTCACACTGCCAGGAACCACTCGCTGGTGGACGCCGGCCCAAAGATCACATAATACTACCAACAGGGGAATGCTCCCCTGGCAGTTCCGGACTGCCTGGAGACACCTGCTGGTGGACCACAGTACTGCACGCCAAATATCAGGCCAGGTGTCATCAGCGGATGGAACACACAGCCAGAGGAGGCATTTCATCGGTCAGAACTGATTAGCAGGTCTAGGCCAGAAATCATTGGCCTGGACCTGAAGACTGATGGGTTCTGCAACGAATCCGAACGAGAGAGGCACGGCAGGGGCGCCCAAGTGTGCCCCCTGCGCGGGGGCGTGAGCTTCGTATGGGTACGTCGTTTTGCGCAGCTGTGCCATTCTGCCGAAGTATATCGGCGTGAGCCAGTCAGCAAGTGGTTAACTGATATGTTGTACTCTGACACACTATTCACTGGGGTCTGAAATTATTTCATAGTATAACACAGTAGATAGGGGTGCACCGAATGGAAATTTTGGTGCCGAAACCAAAAATGAAGGCTACACTAGGCCAAAAACCGAAACCGATACCAAAAATGACAGGTTTTTAAAATAATAAAATTTTGATATATAAAATTGTGTTATATTCATCATTCGACTTTTTAACTATCATGAATTTAATGAATAAAAAATACAATCCAGTAATGTAAAATAAGTACATTAATAAACATTAACCCACATAAATTGGACACAGAAAATAAAATAAATACAAAATTAAATAAAGAAAATTACAGGAACAGTACATATTTTTTTGATTGGTGTTCAAGTGAATTTTTTCAATAAAATGAATACATTTTTGCTAAACTGCTTGTTCCTCCTCGATGAATTGCTTTTGTTTGGAATTGGTCTCCAATCCCATTTCTCTCCCCCTCCCCTTTTTTTGATATTCGTAGTGAATTCAGAGGAACGCACCTATCTTCATGCTTGAGTGCCTTTGGTGTAAGCAATTAGCGTATTATATATAGGTGTAGTTATCATTGAACTTTCACCAGTTGTCACTAAATTGATATAGCAAAGCCATCTAGTTCCTTTTTATCTTCTCGTTGTTTTACAGTACATATGCTGCACAATAATAATAATAAAAACAAAACAGGCATAATATAAAATGCCAAAGACTAAGAGCCTCTATGTTTGAGTAGACGTACGGTATTTGCACTGTTTTTTGTTCAAAAATAGAAGAACCATAAAACAAGACAGAGGGTGCATAGGCTATTATACACATAATACTACTAAGCCGTCAGGTCAGTTGTATCAAAGCTTGTTTTCAAAGTAAAACATCAGCTTCCAGTCCACTATACATCATCATTCACATCACAGAATTGGAGTGGGACAACTGGAAAACCCAACAACAGGCTAACGTGTTTTAAGGACTTGCCTCTTCCTTAGAGCCAGAGTTCCGAGGAGAGGCATGTCCTCAAAACACGTTAGCCTGTTGGGTTTTCCAGTTGTCCTACAGGTGATATGATATGATGTATTGTGGACTGGAAGCTTACTTTGACGACAAGGTTTATAGAGTACACCTGCTGGTTTGTTGTATATTACTTACCATATTAACAAAGAGAGGCCTTTCTTAAGATAATGCACTAGGCCGGTGTGCCCTCTGTCTTGTTTTATTTCAGGACAGTGTATACACTGACTTCCCTAGTCATAAGAGGGTATCAAGGCGAGGCATGTCCAGTGAAGCCAGCAGGGAAAAATGTAGGCAACAGTCTGGGGCCCATTTTCAAGCACTGGAGATTGTGGAGTTGATTTACTGAAATTGGAAAGATTGAAAAATTTAGCACAGCTGAGAATATTAGCCAATGAGCTTTGAAGTTCTTCGGCTTGTTCAAAGCTTTGAAAAAAACTGGAAGCAGATTGGTTAACCTAACCTTCTATGCAGAGCTGCACCAGATTTTGCACTCTCCAGTTTTAGTAAATCAATCAATTGCAAAGTTACTGTGCAAAACAAACTGTTATAGAATTAAAGAACAACTAACCATAACATAATTATGACAGAAGGCCATTATTCTGTTTCACAGTTTTTCTGTAAACATAACATATGATATATATATTTTTTTAATTATTTTATTTTCAACTTAAATGAGAACTAATTTCCCAAAGTTCTCTCCCTAAGGTGTCAGCACACTGCATGTGCGATAAAACTTTATGTATGTAGCTGCGGTTACATACATAGTCATACAGTATACCGCACTGTGTTCTGGGTATGGGCAGAGACTTCCCAGAACACAGACTAGTCTACAGTCTGGACTACAGCAACGGTGCTCAGCCAATCACAGCAAGCAATTTCATTAGAATACATTGCTTGCTGTGATTGACTGAGCGCCGCTGCTGTAGACTAGACTGTGTTCCTGGAAGTCTCCGCCCATACATGGAACACAGTGCGGTATACTTTATGTATGTAGCCAGCCACAGATACATACAGTTTCACACATGCAGCGGGCTGACAGCTTAGGGAGAGACATAGTTTGGCCCAATAACAAACTATGCAGTTCAAAAGCTGGAGTTCTCTTTTAAATTGAAAACGTGCAAAACAAAAAACTGTAGAAGAACTACAATGAACAACCAACAAAATAGCAAAGGGCCTGCCCTACCCTTTCTATTCTGTTATGTAATTAGTAAACTATAAAACTACTAAACTTATTTCAAATTTTGAAGTCTCAACTTTACAGCCCACTGTAATGGGTAGGTAATTAGTGCAAAAGTGGCACAACTAGACGATGGGAAGATAGTAAATGAATTGGACTGTGCTACTGGTTTCTAATCTATTTCAGTAAAAGTGGCAGATTTCGTTTTAAGAACAAACGTTGTTCAGCTTTCTCACAGGAAAGACGGTTCCTCTTCTCATCAAGAATATGAGATGCTAGACTGAATAGTCTCTCACTCTCTGTACTGGTACTTGGGGCAGATAAATATCTGCGTGCAATCTTTGCAAGCAAAGGAAAACGTTGTTTGTTGATGCGCCAGTACTCAAGGGGATTGTCGCTTCTGGTGAAAGGCTGTTCAGCTAAATAAATCTCTAGCTGTTGGGCAGCTGCAGTTGTTGTGGCACTGCTATGGACCGGAGTGCATTCATGTAAACTTTCTTCAAACATCGAGGGAGTGTGTTCTTCTTCACTTTATGCTTCCGTTTCTCTGGTATACTTTTCTCTGTGCTACACCTCAAAACTCCTTCACCAGATGCTTCCATCACCTCCATTTGTGCCTGTATCATTTCCCGTGCACACTGCTTTTTCTCCACATTAAAATAATGCTCTTTAAATGGAGGATCTAGAACTGTTGCAATGCAGTACAGAGGGTTGCACTTGGTGTCTTGAAATCGGTTAATGGCCTGCATTAGAGGGGTTTTAGTCGTTTTATGCCATGGTCTGTTTCTACTTCTTTTCCTAGCAGACCCTTCAGTGCTGCAATCAAGGGAATAACTTCAGCAATGGAAGCATTAGCTGAGCTTATTTCTTTTGTTAACTGTTCAAATGGAGATAGAAGAGACAAACTATTTTCAACTAACATCCACTGATGTGCGCTCAGTGTTGCCAGCAGATCGTAATCTGCAATGTACGCAGCTAAAGCATGCTTTTGATCGAAAAGACTTTGCAGCATATAGTAGGTGCTGTTCCAACGAGTGGCTACATCTTGCTGCAGTTGTTTCGGTGGCATTCCAAACTGGATCTGCAAAGCTTATAATCTGGAATAAGCAAGCGGAGAATGTGAAAGTGACCCACAATTTTTCTTCCTTTTGATATGATATCAGATATTGTGCGCTGACAGCAATCCCTCATTCATAGCCAATTATAGCGTGTGTGCCATACATGTTATGCTTTTAAGTTTACTGTCCTCCATTGCCTTTGCCATGTTCCGCGCATTATCTCGGACAATAAAATGCACTTTAGACTTCTCAATGTGCCAAGTGTCAAGCATGGTTTTTAAAGCGTCAGATATTGTTGCTGCAGTATGTGATCCAACAAACTTACGTGCGTTAAGTAGGATGTTTTGCAAATTGAAATTTGGCATCTATCCACTGCGTTGTCAGGCTAAGCATGCTCGTTGGACTGATTTCTGAATTCCAAATGTCGGTAGTAAAACTGATTGCTATGATGTCAGTAGTCATGAGCTCATGAACGTGTTTATTAACACTGCAAAACAAGTCAGGTAGACAGGTATCTGCAAAGTAGCGTCTGCTTAGTTGTGTGTAACGCGGCTCAATATGTTGCAAGAGCCTACGGAATCCAATGTCCTCCACAACAGAGAATGGCTGGTCGTCTAATACAATAAATTTCATAATTTTATCTGTAATGCCGCGAGCTTTGGGACTGTCAATTGGAAATTTTTTAACCTTTCCGAAGACTGTGGCTACAGATGTGTTGAGCCTGAGGCACTTTTTGGAAGCAGTACTGTTTTCTTGATTTCTGTATGCTGAACTGGATGAAGTGTTTTCAGGTGGTATATCCAACCTGTTGTTGAAAAATGACTTGGTGCTGTACCCCCTCTTGAAAAGAGCAAACTTTAAAATATTTTCACACTGCAGACATGGTCCACCTTTGCTGGTAGTGCAGAAGAATAGCATAGAATGATCTATAGTAGTTGGAGTGAAACCTGGGGGGGGGGGGGGGGGGAACTAAAATCAATTAAAAAACTAAACCTCAGCATCTTGTACCGATGAATATATTGATTGCATGCTATTTGTTTGAGATATTCAGTAGTATATTGCATACTGTCATGTTTACAAAATTCATGCGCTTGTCAGTGTAGTATAACATACTGAAATGTTATCTCTTTCTTTCAAAATAGCAGTTCAAACATGCATTACCTGGCCTGTTAGTTTATTAGTAGTAGAACTAGTAGAACTAACTAAATACTACATACAACTGAAAATCTCTTTCTAAATAGCATGCAATCAAAGTTTTGTATTTATAGTACTAGTTTATAGTACTAGTTGGATTGTCAGTTAGTTTAAGAGGAAAGCAGCAATGCTCACCAGCGAATAGTAGTAATAGTAGCCATCCAGGAGGGACAGTGCCCACTCTCCAATGCAGCTCTGTATGCTCCCGTCTCCCGAGCCCTAACCTCATCTCAACCACAAGGAACATCCGTGGGGAAAGTGCTCCCAATTCCAGCGTCTCAACTGCACGGAATGTGCTCACGAGTCCAGCGTCTTATACACAAGGAACGTGCACGCCGTTCACACAGCGAGTGATGTCACCTGTCGGTGCGCGCACCACTACTGCGCATGCGCAATTTTCGGCACCATTATCTGCGATTTTTTTCTTTGGGCAATGTCCCGAAAACACCATTTTCGGCCTATATGTTTCGGCAGCCGAAATTTCGGTGCATCCCTAATAGTAGACTTAAATTCTAACCATTTTGCCCATGTCTTAAGATATTTCCTGGTTAGCTCTTTGTTCCTACCTGTTAGTTCTTCCATTAGACGGAGCTCATCGACCCTTCGCAGCCACTGCAGGATTGTAGGTACAGATTGCTTTCGCCAGTAAAATGAAATTAGAGATTTACCGGCGTTTAATAGGCATGGAATCACTGTCATCCTATATTGACTTATTGTTTCATTTGTACAGTGAAGTAGAAATGTCTGTGGTTCAGGTCTAATTACTCCTCCCTGTATTAAAGAGATCAACTTTGCCACTTCCTCACAAAACGGGAGGGTCCTAGGGCAGAACAACCGTGTGTAGCTCGGTCTCCGTAGTCCTTCCAATACAGAGGTGAACTTGACAAGAACATTGCGTGCAATTTTACTGGTGTATAATGCCATCGAGTAAGGAGTTTAATATGTACCTCCACCATTCTGCAAGAAGTGGCGGACATACAAGAAAATTGTATAATCTTATCTTTTTGTTTATCTGTAAATCTAATTTGTAAGTCTGCTTCCCAACGGCCAATATAATCTGGATTTTGCAAGGTCAGTAGTGCTTTATAAAAAAGTGAGATACAATGCTGTGATGAGTCCTTATAATGCATAGGGTTCAGTTCTTTGAGAGAACGAATAGGTTGAGGGAGACTCCAAATAAATTGAGACAAATTGAGACAAACTGAGACAACTGATCCATAAATGTTGGTTGAACTACTCCGCACATGAACCTTAATGGTTTAATCTTTAAAGTCTTTTATCACTTGATGTAATAGTGGTATTGACTCTGGAAACCATGATTCAAAATCTTTATCTAAAACCCCTGGCATAAAATATTCATGTCTCAGCAAGGGCATTATTGGGGTATTATATTCCCAGCCGTATTGATTGTGTAAAGAGTCCCATAGTGCCAAGGTAGATCTAGTCAGTGGAGATATTGTGGGTGCTAACCTTCTCAGTGATCATGGTATACATGGAAATACTGATAGGTCGGTGTCTCCCAATGCCATTTCAAGTTTAGCCCAAATTTCAGTCTTTCTAGCATCTCCAATATATCATATGTGTCAATACGATCATTTGGTAATATAAATTTAAAATTTATTATGGACAGTCCTCCAATTTTTTGGGGCAGTGTAAGGTGTCTCGAGATATTCTAGTACAATGTCCCTTCCAAATATAGTGTACAATAGTAGATTGTAGCATCAAAAAGAATCCTATGGGGTTACCTAAAGGTAGCATTTGACAGACATATAACATACAGTATATTTATTATTTCAGATTTAGTCATATTCAGTTTGAAATTCCCGTATTAACCCAAGTAAATTTGGAAATGTGATCCTTGGTTGATGTACTAAAACTGGAGAGTGCAAAATATGGTGCAACTGTGCATAGTTGCCAATCAACTTCTAACTTCAGCTTGTTCAGTTAAAAGAGAAGTATAGGTTTGGACTTTTTTCTAGATTTATACTTACCTAGGTGGATGCAGCATGGGTCGATGCTGTATCTGTCCCCCGCCGCCTCTACCCTGAGAACCAAGCGATCGAACAGGGGGTGAAAGGGTTTTTCCTAAAGGGTCTTTCCTATTTAAAAGGGACTTATGTAGCTTTGCAAATAGCCCATACTACTTTGACTGTAGTTAATATTTACATCCCACCCCCCTTCTCCCTGATCTACTACATAGGCTCTCTGTCGCGGTACTACTTACAGTGAGCCCACAGGCGAGCAGGTGACATGAGATCCCCCAGGACGTGGAGTCTAAGGGCCAGCCGGTATTCTGCCAGGGACCCCCTCACGAGGGTTTGGTTTAGCTGCATGCTGACCCCAGGTCACGACCCCCGGGATCACCCTGCTCGCTAGGGAAGTACCAGAAGACACTGTCAGACAAGGATGGATGGATGAAGCAAAGGAGAGCCGGATAGCGAGCCAAGGTCAGGGCGGGCTGCAGATAGTGTAATCAGAACAAATCGAGTCGGTACACAAGAGATCAGTTCACGAGAGTTTATGTTACAAGCAGGGAGTTTAGAAGCAAGCGTTGCTCAAGCAACCAGAAAGTTGTCTGAGAGGGATTTAAATAGAAAAGCACATGAGGGGCTGGACAGGAAGTAGCAGGAAGGATTTATATATTAAGCAACAGGTGAAGCCGGCGACACCCATAGCTGCAGAGTGCAGCAGAGCTGAACACAAGCTAGTGGAACAACAGGTGCGAGCCGACCTACAGCAGTAAAGGTAAGACACAGATCAGCTCCGCAGCTTATCTGTGACAGTACCCCCCTCTTACGAGGTCCCCCTACACGTCAGGGGGTTGGCTTGGAGGGAAATTTCCGATGGAATCTGGTCACCAAGCGTGGGGCTGAGACATCGGTGGCAGGAACCCAAGGTCTCTCCTCCGGACCATAGCCCTTCCAATCAGATAGAGTAGCTTCCCTCGGGAGTATTTGGAGTCCAATATTTCTTTAATCTCATACTGATCCGTGGTATCAGCCACAGGAGCGGGGTGAAAGAAGGGCGAGAGAAGCGATTGAGGACCAGTGGCCTGAGCAGGGAGACATGGAAGGCATTGGGTATCCTGAGATGAGAGGGCAGACGGAGCTTGAAAGCAACTGGATTGATTTGATGGAGAATAGGAAATGGACCAATGATGGGAGGGGCAAATTTCATTGAGGGCACCCAGAGTCGGATGTGCTTTGTAGAGAGCCAAACTCTATCGCCAGGCAGGAACTTAGGAGCCGGACGGCGATGACGATCTGCTGCCGTTTTATGCCTTGAAGCAGCAAGATGAAGATTCTCAGAGACTTCTTTCCAGATTGAGTTGAAGGACCTTTGGGTCTCAGCTGCTGCTGGTACAAGAGAAGAAATGGGAACAGGAAAGGGAACAGATGGATGCTGCCCGTAAACAGTGAAGAAGGGAGATTTTCCAGAACTGGCATTGGAGTGATGGTTTAAGGCAAACTCTGCCAAGGGCAAAAGGTCCACCCAGTCATCTTGGTGGGCTGAAATGAAGGCACGGAGAAAACATTCTACATTTTGATTGACACGTTCCGTTTGCCCATTGGCCTGGGGATGAAAGGCAGATGAAAAATCCAATTTAATCCCAAAGGAGCTGGCCAAGGCTCTCCAAAACTGAGCAGTAAACTGAACTCCTCTGTCAGAGACGATATGTGAAGGCATTCCATGAAGACGAAAGATCTCCTTAATGAAAGTCGTGAAATCAAACCAAAAATTTCTGCGCTGCTCACAGTATTTTAGCAGCTAACATACCACATTGAAAAAATGGTAAATAGAACTGAAATAACAAAGTGTAGCGCTAGGGATAGAAGTGCTCTGATACAATTCAAACAAATATCAAAAGTAACAATAAAATGACGACAAGTATAAAATATAAATCATGGTATGCACAGTTATGCACAACGTGTATATAGTGAAAATGGAGGTATACACACTCAAAATGAGTCCATAAATAAAAGTAGATATAAATCTGTTCCCAGTCAAGTGCAATGAAGTCTTTGCAAAAAGTGAATATATACACTTGTGAAAAAGACCACCACCGAATGAAGGGAAGGCTTACCAGATTGTTTGAACACACTAGGGCATACGCTCTGTGTGTCAAACAGGCTTGTTATATAATGGATGGACCATAGGTAGATGCCGTCAAACAGGTATATGCGGGTAGCAGCAGAGTAGAGTCATGGGGAAAATGGCACCACAGGCAAACCAACAGCCCAGAAATCCATAGACATGTGGAGAGTATTGGAAAGGAAACGAGAAAGGACCATAGCGTAATTCCATAAAACAGAGATATATTTATTAAAATGAAAAACCACACACATGGATATAGGTGAAAACAGCGCTGTAGAACAATGTAGACAGCAGTGGGGACCGTCCCGACGCGTTTCGTCTCTAAAAGGACATAATCTGGGGTGTCATTGCACTTGACTGGTAAGGGAACTGGTAAGGGCAGAAGCAACCCAGCTGGGGCAGATGTGGAAGACTTGGATAGTACACAAACCGTACAAGCTTGAACATACTCTCTGACATCCTTACGAAGAGAGGGCCACCAATAATGACGCTGAAGAAGGTCACAAGTACGAGGTATACCAGGATGTCCAGAGAACTTTGAGTCATGTGCCCAGGCAAGGAGTTTGGGAAGTGCGGGAACTACAAAAGTTTTACCTGGAGGAGGCTGTGTAGACCGGAGCTGAGTAGTGGCCAGAATACAATGTGGAGGGATGATGGTACCAGGATGTAGGTGATTCTCAGAATCGTTAACATCAAACGACCTGGACAAGGCATCGGCTCGAAGGTTTTTGGCACCTGAACGAAAGGTAATGTTGAAGTTGAAGCGGGAAAAAAAGAGGGCCCACCGAGCTTGACGTGGGTTCAAGCGTTTTGCGGATTGTAAATACTGCAGAGTGCAGCAGAGCTGAACACAAGCTAGTGGAACAACAGGTGTAATGTAAGCTGATACGGCAGGCTATATCCGCGCTCTGTGATCCGCCAGCTCTCCTCTTCCTCCACTGTCCCTTTCCCTCTGATGAACTGGCCGCCCTCTCTCTTCCTCGGCACAGGTCACGCTGCAATGGTGGAGACAGGTGAGGCTGCAATGGTGGACACAGGTGAGGCTGCAATGGTGGGTGCAGCATGGGTTGATGCTGTATCTGTCCCCTGACTCCAGGTGAGGCTGTAATGGTGGGCACAGGTAAGGCTGCAATGGTGGGCACTGGTCACACTGCAATGATGGGCACTGGTCAGGCTGCAATGGTGGTTACAGGTCAGACTGCAATGGTGGGCACAGGTGAGGCTGCAACGGTGGGCACAGGTCATGCTACAATGATGGGCACAGGTAAGGCTGCAATGTTGGGCACAGGTCAGGCTGCAATGGTAGGCACTGGTCATGCTGCAATGGTGGGCACAGGTCACGCTGCAATGGTGGGCACAGGTCATGCTGCAATGATGGTCACAGGTGAGGCTGCATTGGTGGACATGGGTCACGCTGCAATGATGGGCACAGGTGAGGCTGTATTGGTGGGCACAGGTCACACTGCAATGATGGGCACAGGTCACGCTGCATTGATGGGCACTGACGAGGTTGCATTGATGGGCACAGGTGAGCCTGTATTGATGGGCACTGATGAGTTCTGGTGAGGCTACATTGATGGGCACTGGTGAGGCTGCACTGATAGGCACCAATAAAGTTGTTAATATTTATTTTTATAACTTAATTCTGCATAAAACATTTAAGTGTCATTTCATGAGGTAATTTATGAGGGTGTGTTTAGGGGCGGAATTAGAGGCGGTGCAAGGTAGGGATTGGGTGGGGCAACAGGTGGCAAGTAATCCTTAAGGCCTGGCTAGCTGCACAGGACTTGAAATTTTGAGTCCTGGTCTTACTGATGTATGGATACTATGGAGAAGGAGGTATCCAAATTCCCGTCAATTTTATTGTCACTCAAATTCTTTTCAAACCATATCCAGCATAGACCTAGCTTTTGCCACACCTATGACCCTCCAGTTTATTACCGCTGCCTAGTCCCTACCCAGAGGCATCTCTGTTCACATGCCTCTTACACTAGATCTCCACCTCCTCCCCCCCTGTAGCCTCAGGCACATGGCAGCTAAACTCTCACTGGCTGGTAGATCAAGTAGTACAAGAAAAATGTACCAAAGGCATAGCCAATTTATTGTGTATAAATGTCTACACTACCTCTCCCCCTATGGAATGGGAGGCCTTAACGGCCACCATCCGTGGAATCTTCATGCCAGTCACAGGTAAGCTATATAAAAACGCTCACAAGCTGAAAGTTGTCAAGTCGATGACCCTTCCCCAGCCAATCATGCTGATTGGCTTCACAAATGCAGAGAATACGAGCTTTGCCTTTTAGCCCTTACCAAAAAAAGATGTTATACACTGGCAAAAAAAGTCCTTGAACAGTAACAAGGCTGGTTGCCTCTTGGCATATTTGGCCAGACTGGAGTACACCTCTATTTCCATTCCCCGTACTCAAACCATTAATTGCCACCTCTTCCCATGAGGTTCTGGATGACTGCATGTCCTTCCACTCAATTTTTTATACCTCCACTATACAGTAGTCTGACGAACAATTGTCTACCTATTTGGAGCATGCTTCCTTCCTCTCCTTATTCCCTCAATGGAGCAGGGAACTAGAGGCTTCTATCTCTACCGATGGAACCGCTTTAGCTATTTCAAAATTGCCTTTTCACAAGATGCCTGGCCTGGATGGCTTCCTTGCTGAATGATAGGCAAATTTAAACATCTACTAAATCCAGATCTCATTAGGACCTTTACTGTGACTCTGGAGGAGGTGATATTACCCCCCTCTATGCGGGAGACCCTCCTTGTCCTCATCCTGAAGTCACATCTATTGAGTCCATATCCTTAGAACCTTTACTGTGGCTCTGGAGGATGGGATACTACCCCCCTCTATAAGGGAGGCCCTAACTGTGCTCATCTTGAAGCCACCCAAGGACCCGACTAGATGCGATTTCTCCAGACCCATTAATTAATTTTTGTAGATGTGAAGATACCAGCGAAAGTACTATGCAACTGTTTAAATTGGGTAGTTGCACTTTTAGTGGACAGTTACCAGGGAGGTTTTATACCCAGGAGATCCACCAGAATGAACATCTGGAGACTCTGTCAAAATTTGCAATACCCCATTTTCGCTCCCACACACATGTAATCATCTTTGGACACAAGTAAAGCCTTTGACAGTGTATAGTGGCCATATCTGTTTAGTTTATTACAGTTCTATGGCTTTGGCCCTCGAATGATAGCTTAGATCAGGGATATGCAATTAGCGGACCTCCAAATGTTGCAAAACTACAAGTCTCATCATGCCTCTGCCTCTGGTTGTCATACTTGTTGCTGTCAGAGTCTTGCTATACCTCATGGGATTTGTAGTTCTGCAACAGCTGGAGGTCCGCTAATTGCATATCCCTGGCTTAGATCCACCTTCTATAGACAAACCCAGTTACCAGAATACGAGTTAACACCCAGGTTTCTGATACCTTCCCGATTTACTGCAGCACACCCCAGGGGTGTCGGGTTATCTCCATTCTTATTTGCCTTGGTCATTGAGCCCCTGGCTATTGGTATTCGTAACTCATCCATAAATATGAAGCCTTACGATTGGTACTATAGAAGAACGTATCTCCTTATACGCAGATAACATGTTAATATATTTAACTAACCCTAATAAATCATTATACCATCTGCTGCAGGAAATAGTAGAATTTGGTGACTATTCAGGCTTTCGTGTCAACTGGGAAAAGTCCAGTCTCTTCCCTTTAGACCAGGTAGCTATACAGGCAATTCATTGGAACTCACAGCTTTAGGTAGTTCACACCTTTAATTATTTTGGGGTTACTGTGCAATTGTCTCTATGTTCCTAGATAATGAATAATGTGTGTCCTCTGGCTTCCCAATTGCAACAGCAGACCAAGCAATGGATGAATCTCCAAGCTAGATCTCATGGGAAGAATATACATATTCAAAATGATTTATCTATTGAGGTTGTTGTATGTCCTGGCTAACTCTCCTTGTAAGATACTGATACCAATTTTCAAACAGATTGAAACTATCTGTATGGCATTTCTCTGGCAACGTCAGACCCTCAAAATATCATTGGAAGTCTTGAGGCTGCCTTTCCCTAATGTTTTGCTTTACTATTTGGCATCCCAACTGGTTACCAGTCACAACTGGCTCCACCCTTCTTCAGCTAAAGCCTGCACCATCACTGAGGCCACCATAGTCTTGTCTTTTGAAACTCTTTATGCCATTATTTTGTAGACGCCATGTACCCTCCTGCAAAGGTACTACTTGTAGTGATATATTATCGTGTGTAGATAATTAATTAGTAGATATTATAATGAAGTACTCTTCCGCAGCAATCCGATTCTTCCAGAGTGCAATTTATTGACTTCCAATACAGAACAAAGTCCAAAGTCCACAGATGACAAAAATTCAACAAAGTAAATATAACTCAGAGTCCCATTTTTCCTAGACCTGCGCCTTCATAGTCACACACAAACTAAGACTGACTGAATGCAAGGTTATATTCAGCTGCAGTCATAAACTGCCCTAATTTGCATTCTTGCATATTAACATTAACATAGCCCAGAGTCACTATCTGTCCCCTTTGATATGTGGAGTAAACCTTGTTTGGCCACTTCCCCTTTGATCAACAAGTCCTCTTTGATATGTGTAATTAGATTAACAGATACCAATGTGGCCTGCACAATGGACTTGTCCTAGAATGCCTACATATAACACCATATATAAAATACACACACACACACACATACATACATACATATATATATATATATATATATATATATATATATATATATATATATATATATATATATATATATATATATATATATATATATATATATATATATATATATATATATATATATATATATATATATATACACACACATACACACACACATACAAAACACACTACATTTACCCCCACTTGGGTCGGTTCTAACTACTATAACTGACCCATAAATCAAACAATAAAAATATCATTATGATTTAAAGGTACTGAATGCTTTACAATGGCTCATATAAAATATGAAGTTGACTGGAGTGATGAATTTCACTCACCCCTCTTATAATTTTAGGAAAACCACCCAACATACTATAATTTATGCTATGCCAAGCCATTGTGCAGCATCTCACCTTAGATGTCAAACATATTGCTCAATACGCATTATATAATAAGTACAGATGTTATGAAAATTATTTTAGGTTTAAATGCTTCTCTTTGGTTTTAAGATAAAGTTCAAGAAATAAAACATAATAAAAATAAAAAATTAAAAGCAAAATATAACTGGGAAAGGGAGAAAAATTAAAAATTAGGGTGTTGAGTTGAAGAAAAAAAGAAAAAAGGTCCATTGCTTGATGAATATTGAGAGAGTCCATGAATTCTTTATAATTCCTTGTATAGTGATATATTGTCTATTCAGCTTTTCTCACTAGCAGCAATGTCAGATACTTCTAGTGCTTCTGCTATTCACATGTAAACGAGCATCTCCGGCAATATCTGAAAGACAAAAAACTCTCCAACAAAAACTCATTAGCAAGGTCCTTAAACGTTGTTTGAAGTTAAAACAAAGCACTATTTACACGTTTAGAGTTTGAAGCTAATTCACCCCCACTGCTAGAGAAGTGTCATTTGCATTCAAAAACAGATCTGGAGAATGTACATCTTCATTTATGACACCCAGGAATCTCTTCAACTGTTCCAATAATGTGTAATGTTCTATTTTCATCTTATCATACTCAATCTTCAGGTGGTCATATTTCTGTTTTAACTGAGAAAATGGTATCCGGGTGTTGGACCTTTTCTTTTTATTTTGGTCAACTCTGTTTTTCATATTAATATCACCTATGTTTGACCCGGTGTCTCCTCTCTGGGTGTTATCATAAGATATTATCTTTTGATCTTTCTGTTTAGTGTTTGTCCTAAACAATGTGGCTAAATCAATTTTTACAGCTTACTCATTTGACTTTCTGCATAAATGGTCTGCAATATGTCTTTTATTTAAATCATGGGGATTTGGGGTAACTAATAAAATATTTTGTTTGATATCTTCATGCAAAGCATCTAGAAACATACTCTTATGTACCAAGCCACCACGCTGAAATGCAAGATTATTACCAACCAATAATTCCATAATAGTAGATATCCTGTGTGACAATTCATAGGGAGATTCATTTAGCATTTGTTGGATCTTCCAATGAATAGTAACATCAGAACATACACCATACAAAACACATAATAATTCCAGTAATATGTCCCTTGTTCTAAGAGGCTGAATACAGATCTGTTTAATTCTCATCCAAAGACCACTTCCTATAGAATGTTGTAAAACTCTTTCTAAGTCAGATGGGTTGAGATTGTACATATCTCTGACCTGCTGCATGTCACAAAACCATTTTAAAAATCTGTTTAAATCATGGTAGGGAACCATTTCTATTTCTTTAAGAATTGCGTCTAATTATTTTGGTTTCAAAGGCTTCATTACAAGCTGAACTTCACCTGTATTACTATTATTGTTATAAACTGTGGTGGTCACAGTGGGTGCAGCTGGCAATGAATTATCAGATTTAATATGAGGTTCTGTTTCATTTGATCGAAAGTTTGTGTTTGTATTTTGCTGCAGATTGCTGAATCCAAGATTTGATGCATATCTGCATTCTTGAGATCTCTTCTCTAATTCCATAATTCTTAATTTCAATCTCTCATTTTCCTCTGATAATTCATCACAATGTTTCGATTTCTCAGGCAAAGCTCCCCCAATGGTAACTGCATGCAATTTTAAATTTACTGTCTCAGTTTCTGATTGGTTTTGTAACCTCTGACAAACCTTGTTGCTATTATCAACTGCACTCTGTAACTGTGCAATTTCCTCAACCTTACCAAAGAACTTTCCATTGTTAAACAGTAAGATAACAAGCCCTGCACAATACAACCTTTTCTTTTACTTTCTGAAATGTTGCTATCAAAAACATTTTTCTCTAAAAATTCCTTCATCATAGAACACGTCTGCATACATTTTTCTGGAATTTATAAGGACCGCATGACGCTTAATACATGTTAATACCCATCTGTTAACTTTAGCAGAAATGACACTAGCTTCACAATGAGTAAGCATTTTGACTATATTATTAATAATTTTAAAAAAAAGGAAATACTTTACTCACCGCAAGGCTCCACCTTGAAGTTACTCCTTCATCTTCCAGTTCAGGTTTTCTGGTACACGACACAGTCTCTTTTTTTTGTTCAGTTTCCAGTCTCCAGAGAAAAATTCTGGGGTTCCAAACTTGTTTAATTTTGTAGATCAGACTCTCTTATGTCACAACCAGACATTAGAGTCAAAGCACAGCTCTTGAGTCTCCATCAGACTTCTGTTCACCTCACAGGATTGTTGTCATCACTAGGGATGAGCTTCGAGTTCGAGTCGAACTCATGTTCGACTCGAACATCGGCTGTTCGCAAGTTCGCCGAACAGCGAACAATTTGGGGTGTTCGCGGCAAATTCGAATGCCGCGGAACACCCTTTAAAAGTCTATGGGAGAAATCAAAAGTGCTAATTTTAAAGGCTTATATGCAAGTTATTGTCATAAAAAGTGTTTGGGACCTGGGTCCTGCCCCAGGGGACATGGATCAATGCAAAAAAAGTTTTAAAAACGGACGTTTTTTCAGGAGCAGTGATTTTAATAATGCTTAAAGTCAAACAATAAAAGTGAATATCCCTTTAAATTTCGTAGCTGGGGGGTGTCTATAGTATGCCTGTAAAGGGGCGCATGTTTCCCATGTTTAGAACAGTCTGACAGCAAAATGATATTTCAAAGGAAAAAAGTCATTTAAAACTACTCGCGGCTATTGCATTGCCGGTCCGACAATACACATAAAAGTTCATTGATAAAAACGGCATGGGAATTCCCACAGGGGAACCCCCGAACCAAAATTTAAAAAAAAAATGACGTGGGGGTCCCCCTAAATTCCATACCAGGCCCTTCAGGTCTGGTATGGATATTAAGGGGAACCCCGGCCAAAATTAAAAAAAATGAGGTGGGGGTCCCCCTAAATTCCATACCAGACCCTTCAGGTCTGGTATGGATTTTAAGGGGAACCCCGCGCCAAAATTAAAAAAAAAAAACGGCGTGGGGTCCCCCCAAAAATCCATACCAGACCCTTATCCGAGCACGCAACCTGGCAGGCCGCAGGAAAAGAGGGGGGACGAGAGAGCGCCCCCCTCCTGAACCGTACCAGGCCACATGACCTCAACATTGGGAGGGTGCTTTGGGGTAGCCCCCCAAAACACCTTGTCCCCATGCTGATGAGGACAAGGGCCTCATCCCCACAACCCTGGCCGGTGGTTGTGGGGGTCTGCGGGCGGGGGGCTTATCGGAATCTGGAAGCCTCCTTTAACAAGGGGTCTGGTATGGATTTTTGGGGGGACCCTACGCCGTTTTTTTTTATATTGTGGCGCGAGGTTCCCCTTAATATCCATACCAGACCTGAAGGGCCTGGTATGGAATTTAGGGGGGCCCCACGTCATTTTTTTTTTAAATTTTGGTTCGGGGTTCCCCTGTGGGGAATTCCCATGCCGTTTTTATCAATGAACTTTTATGTGTATTGTCGGACCGGCAATGCAATAGCCGCGAGTAGTTTTAAATGACTTTTTTCCTTTGAAATGTAATTTTGCTGTCAGACTGTTCTAAACATGGGAAACATGCGCCCCTTTACAGGCATACTATAGACACCCCCCAGCTACGAAATTTAAAGGGATATTACACTTTTATTGTTTGACTTTAAGCATCATTAAAATCACTGCTCCTGAAAAAACGGCCGTTTTTAAAACTTTTTTTTGCATTGATCCATGTCCCCTGGGGCAGGACCCAGGTCCCCAAACACTTTTTATGACAATAACTTGCATATAAGCCTTTAAAATTAGCACTTTTGATTATTCATGTTCGTGTCCCATAGACTTTAACAGTGTTCACGTGTTCGAACGAACTTTTTTCCTGTTCGCATGTTCTGGTGCGAACCGAACAGGGGGGTGTTCGGCTCATCCCTAGTCATCACCGACTTCTGTTACTTGTCTCCCTGTGTTTTTTAGGGGTTTGTTTAGCAGTATACAAGATGTTGTGTCCCATTTTTTCATCTACCTCTTTTGCTTTTTTTGTTTTGTTTTGTTTGTTTTCCTATTTTTCCCTCTCTCCATTTGGGTGCTACCGCATGGTGTGTCTCTGGGGGGTCGGCCTCTGTTTGGCGGCCTTTTGTTCTGTGTCCGGGAGCTGCGAGGCACGGCTGGGATCCCTCCCCCTCCCCCTCTCGTCCTCCTTGATGGGTGGTTGGGGAGGGCTTCCCGCTGTGCGTCGGCATCACGCCTCCTCGTCACGCACGTGACCTCTGCGTGAGTGTCACGGCTTTTGACGCTGTGCTTTCCTCCTCGTGCAGACACATGGATGGCGGCTTCCACAGCAGCTGTGGGCGGCGGTTGCCGCTGCGCTGGAGGAGTCCTCCGTCCGCATTTGTGCCTGCGCCGCGTGATGCTGGGGGAGTTGTCTGATTGGGGCGGGGACTGGCCGTATATAGGGTTCTCCTTCAGGCTTAGCCTGCTTCCAGGCAGCATGTAGATCACTGGGTCAGTTTCGGTTGGCCACTTCTCACCATCCTTAGGTAAGGGGGGTTTTACAGGGATATCTCTGTATTTTTCGTTTTAAGCAGGGGCCCCAGTCATACTTTGGGGCTACACCTTACATATTTTACTTTCATTACTTTAGGACCCTATCCCCACCTATTACCAGGTTGAACCACCACTCTCTGGGGACCCTTTTGTTATGTCTGAGTCTCCCCTGGCCCCTCTCTTTGAGCCCCTCCCTCAGCTCCCGGGCCCGGGCTGATTGGTTGCCGGCAGTCGTTGACCCTTTTGGATACACTATCGCGTGGCATGTGAGTACCCATAGGAGACTAGGGGTTTTGTTTCCCCCTTCTTTATTCATTTTTTTATTCATTTTACTTTCTTTTGCTTTTTCTTTTTCATACAGTTTTTATCATACTGTTCTTTTCCTTTGTAGACCCTGGTGCTATATCGCCCCTGAAGAGTGTTTAATACACGAAACACGTCGGGCTTACGACATGCACCAGACAATCATATACCTACAAGTTTTTTATTACCTTATGATTTTATGTTACTCCAGTGAATATTTTTTCCAGATTAGGATCATTTTCCCTGTATCCATTTGGGGTTTGTTTACTATGTCTGCCATGTATCAGTTAGGATGTAACTGCTATATGATTTGTTATTACAATCTACACTTAAACTCCAATTGTGGCATTGCACAACTATGTATCAATAAAGTGTTTTATGTAATATTTGACTGTCCCCCTGGCCTTCCTTGCTCACCTCATCTAAAGTCCCAACCCTCCTATTTTATGTACTGACTTCTGTTACTAAGTCCTGAAAATTCTCTTCTGGTCACTTGAACAACACCAATGTAGTGATATATCGTATTGTGTGTAGATAATTAATTAGTAGTTATTATAATGATGATGTAAGTACTCTTCCGTTGCAATCCGATTCTTCCTGAGAGTGCAATTTATTGAATTCCAACACAGAAC
The DNA here is from genome assembly GCA_037952925.1 of Lithobates clamitans. Lineage (NCBI taxonomy): Eukaryota > Metazoa > Chordata > Amphibia > Anura > Ranidae > Lithobates > Lithobates clamitans. The sequence goes on from JBBGZY010000372.1 coordinate 6,995,225, forward strand.
AAAGTCCAAGGTCCACAGATGACAAAAATCCAACAGAGTAAATATAACTCAGAGTACCATTTTTCCTAGACCTGCGCCTTCATAGTCACACACAGACTAATGCCGCATACACGCGAGCGGACTTTCCGACAGACTTGGTCCGGCGGACCGGACTCCGTCGGATAATTCGATCATGTGTGGGCTCCAGCGAACTTTTTTTTCTCAAAAGTTCAACGAACCTAGAAATGAAACATGTTTCAAATCTTTCCGATGGACTCGGCTTTCTAGAGTACAAACCGTTCGTCTGTGTGCTAGTCCGACGGACCAAAACTGACGCATGCTCTGAAGCAAGTACAAGACGGAAGCGCTCGTTCTGGTAAAACTAGCCTTCATATTGAAGCTAGCACATTCCTCATGTTGCTAATTCTGTGACCTTTTAATACAGCGCATTCTTTCTTCTTTATAATGCAAGAAAAATGAAGTTGTTTTTCTGATTATATTCACACAGAGTTCTCACAAACTACTTTCTTCATTATTTATCCTCATGTCATGACCAATATTATAGTTTTTTAAAACCAGATCTTCATAAGTAATGTAGAAAATTATTTATTTGACTCATCTTTTTAACTTTTATATTTCAACAATATATATTTTACAATTTGTGAAAAATTATCAAAAATCTATTGATTTAAATGTGTAATTTTTTTTAGGAGTTTCAAGTTACCACAATAACATTATTATCTTATTTATTGTTTATGAACCTTAATGAGGTTGGTGTCCCTTGTTAATTTGACATAGGGGGGTTATTTTCAAAAGGTAAATTCATTTAGCACTACAAGTGCAAAGTGCACTTGAAATTGCACTGAAAGAGCACTTGGAAGTGCAGTCATTGCGGATCCGAGGGGCACATGCAAGGAAACCAAAAAAATAATTTTAGCTTGCACACGTTTGGATGATAAAATCAGCAGAGCTTCCCCTCATTTCAGATCTTCCCCTCAGATTTACAGCGACTGCACTTCCAACAAGTGCACTTGCAGTGCAATTTAAAGTGCACTTTGCACTTGTAGTTTGCACTTGAATTGCAAAATGATTTTGCCTTTTGTAAATAACCCCCATAGTATTTTTGACATGTACCTGCCTACTCACAAAATGTCCTTTTTGAATAAAAACACAGTAAATAATTCTAGGTAAATAAAATAGCCATTTATTCTGGGAAAAACATAAATGAGGAAGGCAACACTGGAGACACTTTTGGAATTTGCGAAGCCTTTTGTCCCCCAGGGCACACATCAAGTCAGTGGAAATCAAAATTGGGATCTTGCGGAGTCCATAGAATAGGGAGCACAATCTGCGTCTTCTGTCAGACCAGACTGAAGCCAGGCAATCACTTTCGACTCTTCCATGGAGCCTTCCCTGCACGCTGCCCTGCAGCCTTCCCTCCACACTTCTCTGCAGCCTTCCTGGTGGTGTATTTGTGGCAGGAGGAGGAGGAGGAGGGGCTTCATCCGAAATATGGCTTGTTTGAGTAAGCTGGCCCCTCAACCTCTTCTGAAGGGCCTCATAAAAAATCCCCTCACAGAGGAGGTGTTGCCCCTTATCAAGTTCCATCAACCTGGTGGCCAAATAAGTACCATAGGCCTCTTCAGCATTGGGGGGGGTTACTCAGCATTTGGCTGGCTTCCCGAATGAGGGCAAGTGATTCCTCCTCTGTTCGGGTCATCTTCCTGGCCTATTGGTGGTAATGCGGAGGGGAGGCACCTGGCATTCGGTGAGGCTTCTACTGGGCCCAGCCACCTCCTGCCTGCCACTGGGCATGGCCTCCTCCTCTCTACCACTGGGCAAGGCCTCCTCTCTACCACTGGGCACGGCCTCCTCCTGGCTGAACTCATCCTGTGTATAAAAAAAGGAACATAGTTGTATTTTTTGCTTCCTCAATCACACACAATTTTCAGCTCATGACTTGCAAATAATATTTTAAACAAATAGAAAAGGCTATCATTTTGACCCCACCATTATTCTAGCTGTTCACCAATCTTTGAAGTACATTTTTGGCCACTACTGTCTAGTGATATGTATACATAATAATAATTGTGATTAAATCATTGATTTGTAAGCAATTCAAACATTTTAGTTTACATCATTAATATTTACACAATCCAAAATTACCAAAAAAAGTATACCTGGCTGCAGCTGGGCGCATCCACTTCATCAAGGATAAAAGGGCCCGGTTCTTCCTGGGACGCCTCAGCTGGGGCGGAGGGAAGGGTCGAAAGTGATTGCCTTGCTTCTGTCTGGTCATCCAGAAATCTCAGTTTGAGGTAGTACCACAGCTTGGGGACAGAAACCTTGTCTGCTGCTGCTCCTGATTAGAGGGAATCCTGTATCTTCTTGTGTTCCCGCCAGTACATATCCAGCAAGATCCCAATTTTATTTTCCACTAACTTAATGTCTGCCTGGGGGACTTGAGTCTTTACAAACTCCAGAAGTCTCCCCAGTGTTGCCTGCCTTGCTTGCTTATTGAAATACAAGGGGTGCTTGACCTCCCACAGGTTTCGGTTCTCTTGATAGAGGTCAATAAAATGACTCAAAACATCCTCCTCCTTAAAGGGATTAATTTTATCTGAAAGACAAGACACAAGATAAAAACTGTAATGTCAGTCCAAACTCCCAGTATTATTTTTAACAGAATATAGGGTGCACACACACACACACACACACACCAAACACATACACACACACCAAACACATACACAAAACACACACCCACGTTTAAATCTTTACCTTCGTTTATGACGCTCGCTACTTCCGTTCGCTTTTACATGGGTGACATCACCAGCACATTTTTTGACATGTTGAAAACTTTGTAAGTTCCAGAGTTGTGTTTTTTTATTATGTGTGAAAAAAACCCTGTTATAAAAAACACAGTTGTCTAAACAAATATTTTTTGAAAAATATGCCTAAAATAAAAAAAAAAAATTTATATTGATAAAAAAAAAAAAAAATGCTAAAAAAAAAAAAATTTAAATGACGTTTTCAAAAAATGCACCTTTGAATGTGCGCACAGTAAAATGTTTTTACTACAACAATGTGTGTGGCTTCTTCTTTCAATGCTCAATACCAGTTTTGTAATTTTTTTTTGTGTTTACAGTGACAAAGGGTCTTATTGACTAAAGGGAAATGCACTTACCACTACAAGTGCACTAGGAGACAGCTAAAAAATAAAGCAAACAAGAATAAAAACAAGAGATTTGATCCAAAATATTTTTTTTTTATTAGTTTAAATTTTAAAGATGTTCTGGCATTTCAATGGCCCCCCCCACCATTAAAATAATTGACATATCTGTCCCGCACTTGACGGGCGGTTTGGGGGGCCAAGCCAGTACGGCCAGTGTCCAGGCCTGTGAGTGCAGATTCGGCACTAAGTCCGGCCTCAGACCCAACAGTGAGATATGTTGTAGAATGTCTTAAAAAATTATGTAGAATGCAACAAGACATGATGAGATAATTGATTTTATAGTCCACCATATTGATGGCCGAGACGAACAAACTGAACCGGCTGGCCATAATCCCGAAGGCATTATCCACAACTCTTCTAGCTCTGGCCAGCCGGTAGTTAAATACCCTGCTCTCCGGGGTGAGGGACCTTTGAGGGAACGGCCTCATCAGGTGTTTGCCAAGAGCGAAGGCTTCATCTCCGATGAATACAGAGGGGGTCCCTCAACGTTCTTGTTATCAGGTGGCAATCCCAGGCCACCAGTCTGGAGACGCTGGCATAACTCCGTCTGTGTGAAGACTCCTCCACCTGACATCCGGCCGTTCTTCCCCACGTCCATGAACATAAAATCCAATTGTGCCAACACAACCGCCATCAATACTACACTTATAATTAGAGTAGTAAGACCCCGATTGGGGTGGTGGCACAATGCGAACATGCTTCCCATCGATCGCCCCTACACAGTTGGGAAAGTCCCAACGGTCAGCAAACTGGGAGGCCACAGTCTGCCATTCCTGTGGCGTGGAAGGAAACTGTGGAGTCAAACAAGAAAAAAAAATATAAGTACTTTTAAACATAACTTTGCTTGCAGATTACACAAAAACATTTTTGCACAACAGCAGTCTAACATTTTTTTAAAGTATTATTTCTAAAAATCTAAAAAATAAGGCCCACTTATAAGATGACTCACCCCCTCTGATTGCCCATTGATCAATTTGTATGTGGGGGGGTTCTAATTTAGTAGAAGACCAAACATCACATTTGGAGACATTTGAGGGGGTGGGGGAGGGTAAAGCAGTACGATGTAGCTGACAATATACATGGTTAAAGGGACTAGGCTATAGGTGTATATGGGCCCAGGATTGCATGGTGGGGAGGTTAGTAAAGGCAAATATGCATGTAGGGCAAAAAATGATTTACCAAAAAAATACATGCACGCATGAAGATAAAGGGGATATTCACAGCATATTCCAAGCATGGTAATTAGGTAATGATGAAATTAATACAATACATTAGCAAACATTAAAGACATATCACAAAATGTTAAAGGATAAAAAACTTAACTTCATATAGTCCTTCTGCAGGACCTCAATTATGGCAGAACAGGCCTCTGGGATAATGATCCCCAGAGCCTGGGGGAGATGCCCGTCGAGACCTTAAGGTCCTGAAGGCTTCTCCCAATCGCCAAGTAACATAACGTGGCAACTAGTCTCTGCTCCGCAGTGATGGCTTGCCTCATGCAGGTATCCTGCCTGCTGATATAAGGGGTCAGCATAGCCAGCAGACGTTGAAAAACGGGGTCCGTCATCCTGAGATAATTCCTGAAATCCTCAGGATTATTCTCACGGATCTCACGGAGCAAAGGCATGTGCGAGAATTGGTCACGCTGGCGCAGCCAATTCTTCGTCCATGAACTCCTCCTCGCCCTGTTCATGGACTGGGCTCGGGTCAAAGTATGAACCCCAACACCAAGCCCCCACGCAGCACAAACTCGAGAACAAGTACGTCCATGCACCATGACTTCAAAATGGTTGGCTGGTCAAACAAACAAACTTAAACAAACGCACTGAAGAACAGCAAGGCCTATGAAGAGCGACCTGAAGATCAGGAACAAGCGGACCAGAACGGCCTGCTATAGAGGTTACGAACTGACCAACACGCACTGAAAACCAGATACAAACCTCACAAGCACAAACTGAACTGCAGAAAACGATCGAAATAACCTGAAGTCTGAAAAGCGCAAATCGTCTCTAACCAAATTTCTCTAACACGCGGTAAACACGAGATTAGCAGAAGGAGCCCAAAGGGTGGTGTAATGGGGCTTAAACTTCCTTTTTCTTGTCCCGTCGTACATGCTGTACATCACTGCGTTCAAAACCATCGGACTTTTGGAGTGGTCATGTGTGTCCAAGTCCGTCCGTTTGTAAGTCCGGCGCACCTATGCTAAAACTCAGTCGGAAAGACCGTCGGACCTAGTCAGTCGAAAAGTCCGCTCGTGTGTAAGCGGCATAAGACTGACTGAATTTTTTGAGTTGGTGACAGGGTCTCTTTAATAATATACAATACCACAGGTTTACTTTAAGGCTGCATAAACTATATACAAATAGTTACAGAAGCATTTTAAAACTCACTTAGTGGGTGTAATTTCTTAAAAAGATCAAGATTTAAGCAAGGATGTGGAAAATGGTCTTATCAAAAAGGTATAAGAAACAATGGTCACAATAGTGTTAAGCAGTGGTATGAAAGCAATGCATCCCAGTTTAATATTAGTTTCAAAGAATATAAATTAAGCTACACTTATAATATACATATTGGCTCACAAAATGTTCCCTGTATGTACATGAAATGGGCTATTTAATAGCATGGTAATAAATACAAAATAGATACACAGAGGATTTCATTGCATACCTTTCCAGAAAGTCATCAAATGAGGTGTGTGTTTTCCATGTATGTATTATTGCATCCTCTTCATGTACTTTGCAGGTTGGAATCGCTGAAGGGAAATGAAAATTACAGATCAAAAAAGCAAAGGGTTTTTAATGCATCAAAAATTACAGTACATAACAGTACGTGATATTTCATAGTCTTTTCCATGATATGCTGTTCATTGTAACGTGGCATTAGAGAATGCCAAAATGATATGGCCAACCTCGTTTCTAAAGAGTTGAAGGTGGTAAGCTTATCAATTAAGCTCATCATTTCCTTATTGCTGCTGCTATAATGCATATACCCCCAATCTCAACTACCTCAGATATATACCTGTACCCGTATACCCCTAATGGTAATTTTAACATTTCCACTATAAGCCTGTTTATTCAGTGACAACTTTGTTAATAGAAAAGCAAAGGAATTGGGAATTTGTAGGTGCAATTAAATTGAAAAAATATCAAATATAGTATATAAAAAATTATTTTATTTTGAGGAGCAAAATAACAATTCATACATTAAAAGAAGGAAAAAGGGGGAGATACAATGATGGCTAGTACATTTGATTACGATTTCAACAACACAGCAATATGTGATGGACTTCCCAACACGTTTCGCCCATGTGTCTGGCTTCCTCAGGGGATGCTGGTCGTTTGCAAAGTACAATGCCTTCTTTATCTCCTAAGAAATGGGGGGGACCAAGAAGTGCCGGGATGGCTAGATGTTTTGCTGCATCAGAAGAACCATGCACTAAAAAGTGACCATAGATGGCAAACAAAGACCAAAAAGACAGGTTCTGCATCTGGCTTGATGCCAAGGGCCACACACCTCCAGATATTCTAGTTAATTAGGGGGTATCTGGATGAGAGAGAGCAGCGTGCATGTTTCCCTTGGTTCCCGCAGAATAGGCACAGGATTCCCAATCTTTACCTAGCTATGGTCCTGTATGCCTGAGGGAAGTGTATAGGAAATGCATTTCTGCCATTTGTAATGTGTATTGGACACACAACAATAAGAATACAGACCTACATTGTTCCTTGTATGCCACCCCTATTGCTGTTGTCTGGATGAAGTCTAAATTATTTTTGAAATAGTATACAAATTTAAAACTGGGGGAAAAAAATACAACATACATCTTTTCCATGGCCTTCTGTATGTGTCGTTTACAAAGATTTTGTTATGGCAATAGTCTTCGTCCTGTAGAATCTCATTGGGAAATGGAATAAGCATCCAAGCGATGGCAAGTTTTTGTTTCATGACATTCTAAATAAAATACAGAAAGTTTACATATATATATGTACACACACACACACAATACACAGTATATATTAATATCTGGACAAAATAAACATATGCAGCACATCTCTGCAATGATTCAAGTAAAAAAACATATCTGTTGATCCGCCAAAAATCCAGTGTGTTCCTAACTTTTTGTTTTAACTTACAACACAGCTAGCAATATGATGGCAGCAAAAGCAGGTGCAACACTACAGTTGGTGGTGGTACACCAATCTGTAATAACTTAAGCCAGCTGTACATGGATCAAAATTCAGCTGGGTACAGCAGGGACTGACCAATCTATGGCCAGCTTTAGCAGGAAGAAAACTTATGGGATACAATCAGTCCAGAGGATTAGTGGTTAGCATTCTTACCTTGCAGGGCTGGGGTCCTGGTAATTTCCACCAACAGAATGATCTGCATGGAGCTTGTATTATCCCTGTGTTTGTATGCATTTCCTTGTACAAAGAAAATGTATGATAATAAAATATGTTTGCTAGCTTCCCTTTTGACCCTAGCTTATGTGTGTCTCTATGACTGTGGACTGAAGTAAAATCCCCAGAGTGCTGTACAATGTGATGTAATTGCATACTGTATAAGGATTTTTGATATACCTGAAATCCTTTTCTTGAAGTATAGTAGAGTTTTGCTTTCTTATGTCAAAGCATTTGGCAAAAACAGCATTGAGCAGCACAGTAGTGACAAAACCAAATCTCCTGTAACTAGCAGTCAGAGGCAGCAGTGCATGGATCTCACACTACAGATCGACGCAGGAGTGTCCAGGCACTCTCACATATCAAGAAGTGCACTGCTATTTTTCAGGAGGAATTTAAAGCAGTTATAAACCCAAAAGCAAACATTATATTGCAGCTTACCAATTTGTATATGTGATGGCTGCATTAGTTATCTCTCTTAGGCTTTCTTTCCTAATTTTTTAGCTGGTGATCTAGCCAGTAAGGCCTCATTTACATGCAATGTTTTAATCTGTGCCCTGATCCCATGCCTCCCAATGTGACATCTGTGGGTGCACACAAGCCCCGAACACACCCCGAGGTATAAAATTAACTGCTTGCCGACCACCCCATGCACATATACTGTGGCAGGGCGGCCGCTCTGTGCCAGATCACGTATGATCTGACACTTTTGGGTCTGGGGCGTGCGTGATTGGACACAGGGGGAGCCAATCAGCGGGTCCGGCAGATGCAATGTCCACCGGGACCCATCGATCGCTTGGGGGACAGGCAGTCTGTCTATGCAAACAAGGCAGACCGCCATTCTGTGAGAGGGGAATGTACCTATCCTGTGTTTCTCCTAAGCAGGACCACAGATCTTTACTTTCCCCTCAGTCAAAGCACCTCACCCACAGTTAGTAATCACTCCCTTGGGAACACATTTAACCCTTTGATTGCCCCCGATGTTAACCCCTTCCCTAATACAGTGTATATTTTTTAGCACTGATCACTGTATTAGTATCACTGGTCCCCAAAAAGTGTCAGTCAATATCGCAGTCCCGCTATAAGTAGCTGATTGCCGCCATTACTATTAAAAAAAAAAAAGATATCCTGTAGTTTGTAGACGCTATAACTTTTGCGCAAAACAATCAATATACTCTTATTGAAATTTTTTTACCAAAATATGTAGCGGAATACATATTGGCCTAAATTGATGAAGCAATTCGATTTTTTAAATTTTTTTATTGGGTATGTTTTTTTAGCAGAAAGTAAAAAATAGTGTTTTTTTTCCAAAACTGTCGGTCTTTTTTTGTTTATAGCGCAAAAAAAAAAAAAAAATGCAGAAGTAATCAAATATCACCAAAAGAAAGCTCTATTTGTGGGGGGAAAAAAGACAAACATTTTATTTGGGTACAGCGTCGCACGACCACACGATTGTCAGTTAAAGTAACGCAGTGCCATATCGCAAAAAATGGCCTGGACATGAAGGGGGTAAACCTTCCGGAGGTGGTTAATAAGCATTTCTAAATGTTCCCTATTACATAGCAAATCTTAAAGTGGTTATTCATTCTATGCATAAGGATAAAAAAAAACAAAAAACTTCTGGGTGCAGCAGCCCCCCTAAGCCCCCTAATACCTACCTGAACCCAATTTGGATCCAGCAATGTTGCACGAGAGCCTTTGCTGTCCCGGCTCTCTCCTTCCTGATTGGCTGAGACACAGCAGCATGAGCCAATGGCCAATCAAAGTCAGTGAGCCAATGAGGAGAGGGGGCAGTGCCGAGCCGCAGCTCCCTGTTTAAACGGACACACAGAGCGGCAGCTTGGCTCAGGTGCCCCCATAGCAAGCCGCTTGCTGTGGGGGCACTCGACAGAAAGGAGGGGCCAGGAGCATCGGTGAGGGACACGAGAAGAGAAGGATTTGGGCTGCTGTATGCAAAACCACTGCACAGAGGAAGTATGTATAAAATGCTTGTTATTTTTAAACAAAAAAGAACAAGACTTTTAATATCACTTTAACTTCCTGAGTTCAGGTTGCTGCTTGCACCACATCCATACAGTGGAAAAAAAATCTAATTTGGATGCTTTGGTTCTAGACAAAGAGAAGGCAGCATAATGTCCTGATTTACAGTATACAAAAGTCAAGCTTAGGAAGAAAGTCTTAGATCTCAAAATAATCTTGTCACTATTGAGAACAAGGAAAGGCTCTTTATGAAACAAAGTCCTAATTCCAAGACACATCTTGCTGATGTGAAAGCTACAAGAAAGGCCAGCATAAAAGTAAGGTCAGCCAAGGGAATTTCCGAGGTGGACTCAAAAAGGGAGGCTTCTGAAGAGCCGAGAAGACAAAATAAAAATTCCATCACAACAACAGGGATCAAACGGTGGAGCTATCTGAGCTTCCTCTTGAACAAAGATCTTAACCAGAGTGTGAGCAGCCAGAGATCACTGGTACAAAATAACCACGGGAAAAACCTGACCCTACTAAACTCAAAATACTTTTGCAGTCCAGGCTGAAGAAATCTCAGAATACATTCCACAGAGCAACAGAGGCTCTCATACCTAATGCTGGACCAAGAGAGCCCTCAGATGAGTATTTGGGGAGGCTGCAGGGGAGCAGCACACAAAAGGTTTTTTACCTTCATGCATAGAATGAATAGAATGCATGAAGGTAAAAAACCTTCAGCCTTTATAACCAGTGGAAGTGGGATGCCATAAGATCCACATTTGGCATCCTCCAATGGTGATATATATGCCAAAACACTTTGAGATGAAGAGACCACTCCCCGCATCCAGACACTGATGGCTGAGGAAGTCTGCCTGCCAATTGTCCACTTCAGGAATGCTTTGTATTGTGCAGAGGGTGGGGGCTGTGCACTGTGGGGGGCTTTGTATTGTGCAGAGGGTGGGAGCTGTGCTGTGTACTGTGGGGGGCTTTGTATTGTGCAGAGGGTGGGGGCTGTGCTGTGTACTGTGGGGGGCTTTGTATTTTGCAGAGGGTGGGGGCTGTGCTGTGGGGGGCTTTGTATTGTGCAGAGGATGGGGCCTGTGTTATGTGTACTGTGGGGGGGCTTTGTATTGTGCATAGGGCGGGGGTCTGTGTACTGTGGGGGTCTGTGTGCTGTGGGGGCTGTGTATTGTGCAGAGAGTGGGGGCTGTGTACTGTGCACATTCAATTTTAGTTGACTAAAATGATTATATTAGACTAAAATGTACTTGAGATTTTAGTTAACTAAAATACGATGACTAAAATGGGACTAAAACTAAAATGGCATTTTAGTCAAAGACTAAGGCTAAAACTAAAACACTTTCATAAGACTAAAATGGGACTATAACTAAAATGCCATTTTAGTCCTAAGACTAAGACTAAAACTAAATCGAAAATTGCTGCCAAAATTAACACTGATGGCCGCCTGATTCCCCTGCTCGCACCGTCAGAACGATAAACCTCGGCTACTAAAGCACAACCTAAACTCCGGTATCCACCATCTACCCCCCGCTGCACCGGAACACTTCTGGCATCTGGTTATGTACCACTTGGCTAAGAACCGCCAGAAACACTGCCAGCAGTCCAAATCTTCTCCAGCCTCAGGGAAAGGCAAAAGAAAAATGGCGCCCAAGCCTCCGGAGCCTGATGACTCCACACAGGACCAGTGGCGGACCCGGCCTCCCCAGCAGACAGCATGCATCAGTCTCCTACAGACTTGGTAAGTCCCTTGATATAGAATTAGATGCCTTACTCACCAGATTTCGTTCCATTGTGCGGGACGAGATCACTCAGGTGTCCCACAAACTTTCCTCTGACTTTGTGAAAGGTCTTAAAGAGATAGGCCACTGCACAAATCAATTAGAACAACGAATGGACTTAGCGGTCCATTAGAGGTTCGATAAAATGTCTGCTGAATTGGAGGCCATGCGAGACAAGCTAGAAGATGCTGAAAATAGGGCCCGCAGGGATAATCTCTGCATTCGCAGAGTCCCGGAAGCCATAACGGATCTGCAAGGTACAGCAACTGCTTTGTTAAAAGAACTGGCACCTGAGTTTCCTTTAGAGTGACTGGAATTTGACTGCATCCACAGATCTCTCGCCCCTAAGCCATCAGAGGGCCCCCTGAGAGATGTCATCATTAAGTTCCATTATTATCGCACTAAAGAGAGACTCCTCCAATCTGCAAGGGAACAACAAGATCTCTCCTTCCATGGTCAGCCCCTTCAGCTATTTGCGGACCTCTCTCCAGTAACCATTGCTAGACGGCGGGGTCTGAAACCCTACCTCCAGGTACTGCAAACTCAAGGGATCAAGTATAGGTGGGGGTTCCCCTTTAAACTCTCATTCTCGCATCTGGGTCGCCAGTTCCACGCTTCTTCCCCCTCCGACCTGAGACATCACTTCCAAGAATTGCAGCTTGACCTACCATCTTCCTAAGGGGAAGCTTCATCTTCATCCCAAGGGGAAGCTTCATCTTCATCCTCTCGGCCCAGATCATCCTAGCCCCCTTGCCAATCATCCCAGCCCCCCTTAGAGATCTCAACCTGGCTCGCAGGCCCTGCGTGATCTGCAGGCCCAAAGATTCAAAGGTGGTCCTGTGGGCTGATTGACAGTTTCACACAGATAAGTATGTGATGATACCAAGAAACCCCACGTGTTTTTTATTGCTCCCAGACTCACACCCTGTGCAACATTCGTTGAAGACCAGCATGCCGCCATTGAGTTTAAAACAGACCGAACTGACCTGACTGATGCTTGTTTTTGCACTTGGTAGAACCCACATTCTATTCATCGAAGAGAGACAAGAGAACAATGCCCCTCCTTGGGCCATCCCAACTGTGAGATGGTGACCCCAGGTGATAGGTGCCCGAGTAACAATATGTGTTGGATTCCCATTCTAGCGCAACATTATGGCTTCCCCTGAAGTGCTTCTGCAAGGTGGTCGAAGTGTTCTCACCTGGCCGCATGCTGCAGCTTGGCCGCTTGCTGCCATTACTGCAACAGGGAGCTGCCGCACCTTGACCGGGTTTCACTTACCCGTCCAGGTGCAGAGCAGCTTAGTAAACTAAGAGCCCAATCTTCACCCAACATGGCAGGTTCCTGTCACTTGAGGACCTTCAAGGACTGGGTACCCTTTTCATGTTTAGGGTCCACTCCCTTGGACCTGTACAGCACCTTGCAGGAATGCCTTAGCGCTGTGGTGTCCAGGATTCCACTACGCAAGGTCCAGCGCCCAGAGGCTGCATTACAGACAAAACCTTGCAGGATCTTGAGTCTTCTTTGCGAGGCTCGGGTACCATTTATCTAAGCATATAGAGCCTGTATCAAATGGATCCGATCGGTCAATCCCTTCATTCAAGAACCGTTTGTGGCACTATAGACCTGGAGCTCAGTGAGCTCAAACAATCGTGCCATCCACCTTGCAGACACTGGTAAAAAACTGAAGTACTTCCTGTATGGAAGGGGATATATAGGATAGAAGAAGAAGAAAGTAAACCTGCGCATAGGTGACATGTATAAACAGAAAATGAAGCTGCAATCCCTACGTGTAACACAAACATAAATAGAACAAATGAAAAAATGAAACTGCGCTAATAAAAAAAACTGTTATAGATGACAATTGACCATCATAGAGTGCAAAAACCTCATAAGAATATATGAAGCATATATATAGTGCTCATAGAAAATATGCATTAAATAAATACACAGAAGTGCATTTTCATGTGCATCAGTGCAAGTTTACAACATATTGAAAGTCCATATAATTGATGCGATGATCACCCAAGTGTTGATAAATATTAGAAATTCTTGATAATTAAAATTGAAGTGTCAGATACACCGTCACCAATGTAAAAGCTGGCCGCTTACCAGAGACCCATGACCCCCCACTACAGAGGGTCTGGGTAAGCTGTTAAGAAATGATCACTCCGGACCACCATTAAAAAACCAGATAGTTTCGCTGTGTTGAAATGTTGGGGGCCTCAATGTCAGATGGATCAATAGCAGAGCATCAAACCCTGTACAGTCTCTGCCAGCGGGTCACCTGACACCTCCGTTCCATGGGAACAGGAAGAAGCGCCACTGGTCAAGCGTGAGCCGGATGCTTCGTCGACGCGTTTTGCCCCACCCCCAGGGCGTCATCAAAGACCTATTTGAGTTTGAGTCTCAAAGTCTTTGATGACGCCCTGGGGGAGGGGCAAAACGCGTCGACGAAACATCCGGCTCACGCTTAACCAGTGACGCTTCTTCCTGTTCCCGTGGAACGCAGGCTTCTAGCGGCGATCGTGGAAGTTTTCTGATATGCCTGTTTGCAACCAAGGATCTTGTGAGTAGCGCTATGATGCGCAAGTGATCTCTTTTTCCGCAATACTTCACCATATCACTTTTCTTTGCCTTTTGGGTCTGATTTGATGGTGGACACTTATGCCCCGTACACACGGTCGGACTTTGTTCGGACATTCCGACAACAAAATCCTAGGATTTTTTCCGACGGATGTTGGCTCAAACTTGTTTTGCCTACACACGGTCGCACAAAGTTGTCGGAATTTCCGATCGACAACCACGCGGTCACGTACACCACGTACGACGAGACTAGAAAAGGCCGGTTCAGAACCAAGCGCGGCACCCTTTGGGCTCCTTTTGCTAACCTCGTGTTAGTAAAAGTTTGGTGAGAGACGATTCGCGCTTTTTCAGACTCGTGGCTTTCAGATCGTTTTCTGCCGTTCAGTTTGTGCTTGTGGGTTTGTATCTGCTCTTCAGTGCGTGCAGTCAGTTCGTATCGGAGTTTTCTGTGTGATCTTGCCTGCTCGTTGCTGTTTTTCAGGTCGCTCTTCACAGCCCTTGCTGTTCTTCAGTGCGTTCTGTTACTTCGTTCTGAGCAGCAGACCATTTTCTAGCCATGTTTCGTATGCGTACTCCTCGTACAGTTCGTGCTGTGCAGGGGCTTGGTGTTGGGGTCCTGACCTTGACACAAGTCCAGTCCATGAACAGGGTGGGGAGAAGTTCATGGACCAAGAATTGGTTGCTTCAGCGTGACCAGTTCTGTCATATGCCTTTGCTCCGTGAGATCCGTGAGAATAATCCTGGTGATTTCAGGAACTTTCTCAGGATGACGGACCGCGTGTTTCACTGTTTGTTGGCTTCGCTGACCCCCTATATTAGCAGGCAGGATACCTGCATGAGGCAAGCCATCACTCCGGAGCAGAGGTTGGTCGCTACCTTGCGGTATTTGGCCACAGGGAGAAGCCTGCAGGACCTCAAGTTCTCGACAGGCATCTCCCCCCAGGCTCTTCTTTGTGGACATTTACTGCTTGTGTTTGTTTTAGCTGACCCTGACAGAAATGTGTGGAGTGCAGAAAATGTCGTGATTGTGTAACCTTATACAAAGCACTGTTGGCTGTTATTTACTAAATGCAAAGACACTTTTCACTACAAGTGCACTTGCAACTTCACTGAAACTGCACTTGTAGTGCAAAGTGGATTTGCCCTTAGGAAATTACCCCCATTTTCTCATAAAACAACAATTACATCACCCCAAAAGTGTTGTAGCGTTGAGAAAATAATCCACACATTCTTGATGAACAATCTTTTTAATACCTGCACAATCACATGTGCATTTACCAAAGGTTTTTCTGACAAACCAACATGTTTGTTGTATAACAATTTTTGTGGTGTCATTATCCAAAATCAAAATGTGCATTTTATAGAAAACAGGCCTGTGTAAAACCCACAAGAAAGACACAAATCTTGATCTTACAAAGTTCACATTTGGTAGAACTTGAAGGCAATATCAGACATGAGTATTTAGGAACTGTGTTTGATATTGCGTTCAGACAGGGGGAAATCACGCCTGGAAAAGCCAAATTTGGAAGATGCACACAAATTTCACAATGTCAACATGTGCTATCTGCCATCACGGGGGATCAAGGGATGTGTTTTGGGGGAGAAAGCCCTTCCTCACCGCTACTTTATAATTGAGGAAGGTGTTGCACCCCCAAAACGTGTCCATTGATCTCCCGTGATGGCAGATAGCACATGTTGACACACTGTGTGCATCTTCCAAATTTGGCTTTGGGAAAAATCACAAAAACATTTCGCACATTGTAGCACACAAAAGAAGAAAGTGATTTGGAGGGGCTTTAAACTCGCCCCAAAACATCAATGATGTTTTTATATTTTGGAATAACATCATTGATGTTTTTCTTGATGTTTTCCAATTGTAAATTACACCCCATGATCTCCCCGATCAGGATCTGGGCACTTTCGGATGTGAAAGGATCTGGATCCACAACCTCACGATCACCTAAAAAGAGAGGAAACCCAAAATAAATTAGGTTTCAAAAAAATGCCGCCATCCATCTCTTATCTTAGCCTGTGGTCGCAGACACTCACCTGTTGTGGTGACTAGTTCCATCACGTCTTCTTCCCCCTGCTCATCTTGTGTTAGGGGGATTTCCCCTTCTTACAGACGGGGGGGGGGGCTCTGGTCTCCTGGGATGAGGGGTGTCCTCCGAGTCTTTTCTCCCCTATGTAAAACAAAAATGTTATAATTAGCACACAGATATTTAATGTCAGAACTATAAAGATGAAACATTGCTTGGAAGTGGGGTACAATTATCTATTTTAGCCGAGTTCCAAGATGTAGCTTTTTTAGTGTCCTTTGTCAAGCTGTAATACTTTACCTGTTTGGTACAAGCTTCACAGCTGGAGACCCCCCTATAGTATACACTGGAGCACCTGTGTGGCCCCCTAATAAAAATGGTGTTCTTTTGTCCCACACTAGTGCTCCAGTGTCCAGATGTGAAAACAGCTGCTGAGTGTCCTCTCCTTACACACAATCTAGTTTGCATTTCATTCTAGTAACAAAGCCATCTACACAACCAAATTCTTTGAAGACAAGTATAGGGCCTCAAAATGGTGGCCAAATGCATATGGCCTAAACAATGGTATTTTATAGTCCGAAATAAAAATGTGTGATCCGAACGAATAATGTGCCCATGAACATGAAAGTTGCCATTTTAAACTGTACAACAGTTCCTAAAAGCACATGGAGCAGCACGAACGTAATAAACACAAGAACAATAGGAACACAGCACAACCACTTACTTTTTTGCAGCACTCTCCGGATCTTTCTGTACTGCTCATGTTCTCGTAATTTCAGATCCGACCACCGCTTCCTGAGCTGATCTTTCGATTGTCGTACCCAGAATTTCCGGTGCAGACTCCTGACCACTTTCGCCATGATCTTGGCCTTTCGGACATTGTGGTTGGGGTAAGTCCCATACTTTCCATCATAGTCGGCCTTCTTCAGGATGTCCACCATCTCCAACATCTCCCCAAAGGACATATTTGAGTCCTTTAATCTCCTTCTGGATCGGGACGTTTCAGGCTCCGGCGTTTCCTCCTCCTCCTCGTTGCTGTAATTAGCACGATCCTGCTGTCTATCCGCCATGTGCTCTTCCTCCACTGCGCCAAACGAAAATTGGCGGGGAATAGAATAGAAAGAACGTCAGGGGCGGGCGGAGTTATACGCATGCGCAGTGTGTATAAATCGTAACGCACGCGTCTTACGTACGATCTGTGAGCGGAGGAAGGAGCATCGGAGAGGCCGATCATGCTAACGAAGGTAGGATCTAAACTTGGGCCTATACTGCTTCGAAATTGAAGCCTATATTGTAACAAGATTAGGGGAGTTTGGCCTGACATTAGGGTTTGTCTTGTGTTGTGTCTTGCAGAGAAAATGGATGGGTTCAACGACCACAATTTCCTGCCCCTGTTTATTGACAAGTACAGGGAGCTGCCCTGTCTGTGGCAAGTGAGACACCCCCACTATAACCACAAACAGAAGAGGCAGGCAGCGCTGGAGAAACTGCTGGAGTTGGTGAAGCCGGTGGTCCCCACAGCAACCATCCCTTATTTAAAAGCTAAAATTGGTGGCCTGAGGAGCACATATCTGAGGGAGCGGAAGAAGGTCACAGATTCCCTGAGGTCTGGAGCTGCAGCAGATGACGTTTATGTCCCCAGGCTGTGGTACTATGAGAGACTGCGATTTCTGTCAGACCACACTGAAGTCAGGGAATCCCTCTCTACTCTTCCTTCCACTCTTCCTTCCATCCCAGCTGAGGCTTCTGATGTCCAACCTGGGCCTTCCAGCCAGGAAGAAGTGGAGGAGCCCAGCTGGAGTCAGGTATAGCATTATTCTACTGATTTCTGGGCAATAAATAAATGATGTTTACTAGATGTTATTATTGATCATTAATTGCTGATTAAAAAAAGTGTTTTACATATCAATAGACAGTAGTGGGCACCCAAAATTGTGACAAGAATGCAAAATGCTGGGCTCAGAATGATAGTCTGTTATATTTGTTAACATTCAATTTGCAGCAGTCAGGAGGTGAAAATTGTGTGTGATTGATGTAAAAAATACTAAAACTATGTCCCTTTTTCATACACAGGAAGACCTCAGCCAGGAGGAGGCTGTGGAATGTGGCAGCCAGGAGGAGGCGGGGATTAGTGGCAGCCAGGAGGAGGCGGGGCTAAGTGTCAGCCAAGAGAAGCCTGGGACAAGTCGCAGCCTGACTGAGTCTCAGGTTCCTCCCCTCCGCCTTCCATACAAAAGGGCCAGGAAGGCCACTCCCAGTCCTGTGCAGGATTCAGCATACAGGCTGATCCAGGAGGCTTCGGCGTCCCTCAGAGCCTTCCCCAGTCCTGAAGAGGCCTTTGCCTGCATGGCTGCCACCAAATTGCAGGGCATGCAGGAGGGCCAACGCAAGATCTCTGAGGACCTGATTTATAAAGTCCTACGTAAGGGGGAGAGTGGGGAACTGACACACAAGACGGATGTCATTGAGAGGGACGATCCTCCTCCTCCTCCTCCTCCTGATGCCACAACTCCACCACCACAGCCAAAGGCTGGAAGGAAGCGTGGAAGGAAGACCAAAGAGTGATGACCCTGGGTTCAGTCTGGTCTGACAGAAGATGCAGTCTCTCGTATGACCACAGCCTGGGGACACAGATGTCATCTGCTGCTTTCCGGATCTCTGGGACTTCTGGACCAGACTGCACTCCCTTAGATATGGACTCCTCAGGCCACCAATTTTGCTTTTAAATAATTGATGTCTGCCCTGGGGGTCCAAGGCTTCGCCCACTTCTGCAGTTTCTCCAGCGTTGCCTCCCTCTTTGTTTATAGTTGTGACCCTTTAATAAAATATTTTTAGGTAAATTCTACTCTCCTATGTGTGTTTTCATCCAAAAAGGACAGTTTGTTGGTGACGATTCAGGTACATTTCTAACATAAAATGTGAAATTAACAAGGGACAACAACACCAAACAATCTCCTACAGAATAAATAGAACAACATATTAGTGGTGTTGTGGGAACTTGTCACAAAAAACACACAAACATTTTCGGGAGTACAAATCAAAATCACCAGAAAAAAAAAAAAAAAAATATGTTGTCAGATGTGAGAAATCAAAATATATTGAGGGAATCCGGATAAATAGTAACGAAAGAAGTTTGTGAGAAG
Source organism: Lithobates clamitans (assembly GCA_037952925.1). Lineage (NCBI taxonomy): Eukaryota > Metazoa > Chordata > Amphibia > Anura > Ranidae > Lithobates > Lithobates clamitans. The sequence goes on from JBBGZY010000372.1 coordinate 7,014,366, forward strand.
TGTGTGTGAATATGAGCAGCAAAACGACTTAATTCTTGTCACATTATAAAGAAGAAGAGAGTGCGCTGTATTAAACCATTTTTAACATTGCAGCTTGACGAAAGTGCTGTATCCATTACGAACGCTAAGTTTACCAGAACGAGCTGTCCCGTGTCGGAATTTCTTCTGAGCATGCGTGGCACTTTGTGCGTCGGAACAGGCCACACACGGTCGGAATTGACGCAATCGGATTTTGTTGTCGGAGAATTTTATCTCCTGCTGTCCAACTTTGTGTGTCGGAAAATCCGATGGAAAATGTCCGATGGCGCCCACACACGGTCGGAATTTCCGAGAACACGCTCCGATCGAACATTGTCCATCGGAAAATCCGACCGTGTGTACGGGGCATTACAAGTATATGACTCATTTGCTACTCATATTACATCTACATCAGAGGCATCATACTGCAGCACTCCAGGAGATTGACTGTCAGCATAGGTGAAGAGATGCTGTTTTCTCTCCAGTGAGATCGCCACCAAAAGCCCTGTGTAGCAGTCTAGCTGATGGCATTTATTTGGGACTATTTACCACTATTATTAATTTCACTGATTCTTTCAACACATAATTTATATTGTTTTTCACTATTGGTTTGTGTTTAGCACCTATCGCACATTCATTTGGCACTTCATATGGGCTGAATTAGCAAATTAGTATTCCATTAACAAGTAGTTTGTGTTTAGCATATATTGTATATATTTTTGTATATATTGTATTTAGCACTTTATTCATATTTTTGGATTTATGATTATAGGAACATTGCATTGAGCACTTTCGATTTAGTATCATATTCATGGTATTTTTACCAGCGCTGTATGTGTTTGTTGTTTTTATAATGGAAGAAGGTGATTTAATAAACTGACAATTCTAGTCCCTTTGTACGTCATCATGTTCAAACCAACGGACTTTGGAATGGACTTTAGTGTGTGGGGAAGTCCGGTCGTTCGAAAGTCCGTCAGAAAGACCGTCGGACCTTTGATGCTGAAAAGTCCGCTCATGTGTACGTGGCATAAGGGTCACTTCTGTCTGCTGTTTTGTTCCGTTGTTGCTATTAGCATGAATCCCTTCTGACAAGTTTTCCTGACACCAAGAGAAAAATGGTGACAGATGAGAGAGCTCCAGCAGATTGACAGCCTCAGCGTGTAACTTCTGCTTTCTGCCCCCTTTTTTTCTGAACTCTCAGACAAGCTTTATAATTCAGCACTTTGAATGGATGTAGAGAAGAGAAGACCACAGATAAACAAGTACAACTTATGTAGGATGATTTGCTTCATTTCTGTGTATCAATTAAGGTCAATCACTAGGGTATATGTAACCACTTTAAGAACACTAGAATAAAACTGAGGATTGCTTGGAGTAGGAGAGGTTATATGGGCTGTCTCACAATTCTCTTTCCTTGTGCCCAGTCACCTGAAGGTGGCCGCATATAAACAAGGGTCTACATAAGAACCTGTGTCCTGTACTGTATGAATAAGAAGGTTTCATTAGGGAGAAAAAACAAAGACAAAATGAGAACTGTGGATACACTGAACTCTGATAGAAGTAGACATGTAAATATATTATATATGTATATACCGCTGTAGAATTCTCGCTGATTAATTGTCACAAGATTTATGTAAGACTTTGGCTAAATCTGTATTGTCTTATTGCTCAATAAAAACTTTTTCTGTTAAGAAGGTTTCATTAAATTTCAATTGGTTACCATGAGGAACTTGAAAAGTAAGAAAAGCAGGTAGGCCAAGACATGTTATTTTAACATTATGATTTTAATTTTTTTATTACCCACATACTGCACATGTGACCCCTTTTATTTTATTTTAGTGGTGAATTAGGTTCATACTGAAAGAAATTCCAGGATGTACAGTATTTGAAAAATGCTGTATTAAGTATAATACATATGGTTCATAAAGAATAATGAAAATTAATTAGTTCCTGGAATTTACCCAACAGTGACTAAACTGTTATACAGCATCATCAGTTGATATGCAGCACTGTATTAGCAAAAGGATGGCCAAACAAGTTGAACAAGTTGGCGTGCTACGTTCTGGCCACAGCGTGGATGTATGCACAGTTTAGGTTTGTTTTACATGTGTTTTAGCCGCGGCCCCATTAACATCTATTAGGTCACGCATTTTTGCAGCGTTTTCTGAAAGCGCATCGCTTTCAGAAAACCTAGAAAAAACGCGTAACCCTAATAGAAGTCAATGGAACCGTGGCTAAAACACATGTAAAACAAACCTAAACTGTGCATACATCCACACTGTGGCCAGAACGTAGCACGCCAGTGTGAACCCAGCCTTATTATGGAGCTCAGTCATATTTCGGTACAATTCCAAACATAAGCTCCAATGTAAGAACTAGCAAAGTAACCATTCCATACCTCAAAAGCGTAGTCCAGAGAAAGAAAATTAAACGCTGGGAAAATTGCTTTGTTCATTTTTGAAGATTTAGTTGCCTAGGGGTTACAAAGAGGTTTATTAGCTAAACATAGTCTCTTTCTGCAACAGCTATTTTTTCATGTGCATTTTTAGTCTTATAACTGTATTGTAAAATCAGTAATAAATAATGAAAATAACCTCAGTTTAGCTTTTTCAAGCATTGTCAGAATAAACAAGGCCAGCACTCACTAGCTGGCAACAAGGATATGAAGTGGAACTATACTCCGTTTAAAAAAAAAAACTATTAAAGTATGTATTCTTCACTCAAAAGTACCTTCTAGAGCTTTTAGCCTCCTCCATATTTCCAAATTCCTGCTGTGATCCAACTCCCTGTTAAAGAGTGGCTACGTTCATTCCCCATGGTCCCATTTTTTCCCAGTTTTAGGATGGGGGGCACCAGACCCCGCCCTTTCTTTGTGACCCCTCCCACTTTTTATAAGTCCCATCCGTTATAGAATCCACCCACTCTGTCCCCTGTATTCCACTTGCTTCCACCCATAGTGTCAGGATTATACAGTTCAGCATCACAGGACAGAGTATACAGTCCCATAATCACAGGACAGAGTATACAGCTCAGCATCACAGGACAGAGTATACAGCACAGCCTCACAGATCAGGGTATATAGGTGAGCATCACAGATAGGGTATATAGGTCAGCATCACAGATAGGGTATATAGGTCAGCATCACAGATAGGGTATATAGGTCAGAATTACACATAGGGTATATAGGTCAGAATTACACATAGGGTATATAGGACTGACAGCACTGCCCATCCTCTCCTCCTGTGTCTCCTCTAGTGCAGGCAGCAGAGGTGGCGTGTCCGCTCCTCATGCTTTCTCCGCTCTGTGTCTCCTCTTCTGCCAAAGCGATGGCCATCCAATAGGATGCCTGGCGCTTTGGCCAATCAGGAAACAGATCTCAGTGACCTGACTCCTGATTGGCGGGGAGGCACTGTAGTGTAAAAATGGTGAAAATTCATTCGCTATGGTCACACAATTGGGTGGGATCAGGGCGCACCCTCTGTGCCCTGAGTCCACCCTTTTTTGAAGCTGATTAGAGCCTCTGGTTCTAAACACATGCTTCAAAAAAAAAAAAAAGCACCCCTGCCCATTCATTGATTCAAATTTGTGTTCCTGTGAGGGGGGGGGGGCAAAGCTTAGAAGCTAGCGTCTCCTCAGCTAATCCCTCCCACAGTCATTCCTTTCCCCCTTCCTCTCCTCTTCTTGCACCTGTATAAAATCTCTTAACCCACCCATAGAGCGATTTTCTTTCCTGCAACCATGGTTTGCAGGAAAGAAAATTGCTCAATCTCCTCATCGATGAAAACTGATTAATCTCATCAACAGTGCAGATGGGGGAATCCCCCCTGTGGAGTTATTGTGTCCTCCCAGTGGGGAGCAGGAGAAGTCATCCCCACTGGGAGAACACAGTTATTACTGATAGTAGCTATAATAGCAGCTAGCAATAATTGCATGTAAAATCTGACAGGCTGGTAGTACCCAAGTTAATTGATCGATCAACCTGGGTACATTCAGCCTGTCCATACTTTGTTCGAATCTCGACTGGTCCCTGCTGAACCGGCAGAGATTCAAACTGTCTATGACCGGCTTTAGTCTCCTGAAGTCGTTCTCCACCCCCCATCCCCACCCCCTACTGGCAATTCCATTCTCCCCCCCCTTCTCTGCCCCTCATCTGTATTTAGTCCTTTTGCCTCTCCCCCTGCAAATCTCTTTCTCCCCCCCTGTCATTCCCTTGCATGAGAAATGACAGCGTTCATCTTGGCACCTGCCTGCTCCTGGAAACAAGTGCTGTCACTCAGAAATAATTAAATATTCATCTCCTTGTAAATAGTGTGGTCATACAGTGGGGTGGGGGGCATATTGTGTACTATGCTAGCTCAGGATATGGACTACATAGAAAGATGTGACAACATGCTACATGCATTTTGACCCCTGGGGGATAGGGGTAACTAAGAAAAACTTTAGTGAAACTTCTTTTTTAGGAAACACTGTCATAATATATTAAAATGCGTCATGAAATACCTGCTTTAGAAAATTCAGTGATGTGACATTTGCAAGCTCCTTTACCGGAGTCAACATCTTCACCTGATCTTATTCTGGGATCAGTTTATTGGGGCATCTTGATTGGGTGGCCCCAGACAATGTAACTCTTGTGCATGCACGCAGAAGTTCATTCAATTCATTTGAGCATCCAGCAGATGTCATGATTTCACACTCATCTGCCCATGCACCACTGCTTCAGCATATTACTACCTTTAGTTTTGTGTTGCTTGCAGATTCTAGTAGATCAGAAATGCAGTGATTTATCGGTCCATAGGCAAGCATGGCAGAGTCTGAACAGCTCTGCCCTCCTACAAGATGTGGCACACACAGTAAACATGACATCAGGGGGTGATCTTTAGAGTTTTCTGTAATAGGATCCACAGCCCAGACTCTGATCACTTAATTTCCTGTAGCTGAGCCTGTAGGCTGTAGGGAGAAGTCCTGCAGAGAACACCTAACAGCGTCTACTGCTGAAATTGGACGCAATTTAACTTCAATGTGGCAGAGAAATGCCACACCGCTGTTTTAAACCCTAAAGCGGTGTTAAACCCAAAACCAAAAATGTATTATATTGCAGAGAACTGACATGTTCCTCTACCCAAATGTGAAATAGTATCAAATTCTGCTAATGGGAACCGCAAAGGGGAAAGAAAAGGGGAAGTTCCGATACCAGAGAGAATATATTGAGAATATGAAATATGTAGCTAAAACCACAATATTTTCTTAGACCAACATTAAAAATGCCCCTGAAACAACGGGGACATAGTAATAAATCATAAATTTATTTGATACAAAAAGTATGATGGCGAAGATTGTGTATAGTGCAAACTTGTAATAAAAGTACAAATATCAATGATAATAAAAGGATGCACAAAGAGAGGAGTCACGACACGTTTCAACTTTTTAAGTCTTCCTCAGGGTCTTAGCATCCGCTAGTTATTTAAAAGAATCCCTGCAACACATATAAATGTCAGTATACATGACCACAAACCTGAAAAAATCACAGTATTATATTCATCTAGAGATACGATATCAGAATGGCAAAACTTACATTCCAATTATAGCAAGTACAAAAAGCCATCAATTAAAAATATGTTAGGATGTCTTGGTGGGGCAGCACGTGTTCCTCCAATTGTCCAAAAGAAGCACGGGTAATAAAAAGTGTAATAAAAGCTATACATGATATACATGTATGCATTTTTTTAATCCCCTGTGCTTCTCTTGGACAATTGGAGGAACACGTGCCTCCCCCCTTGGAGATATCCTAACATATTTTGAATTTATGGCTTTTTGTACTTGCTATAGTTGGAATATACGTTTTGCAAATCTGATGTCATATCTCCAGGTGAATATAATACTGTGATTTTTTTTTTCAAATTTGTGATTTTTTATTACTGACATTTATATGTGTTACAGAGATCCTTTTAAACTGAGGCTCCATTCACAACTGAGCGTACTGGAACAGATTTCAAAATCATGGCAAAACACGGGACGCGTTTGCGATGCCATTATTTCTTAACAACGCCAAACGCGCCTGGCTCTGTGCCAAAATTTGGTACATGAATTTCTTTGGAGCAGAGGGAGGCCCATTCAAATGAATGGTGCTGCTCCAAAAACACGTGCCACAAAAACACACAAAAAAGCTAAAACAAAAACGTGGTGCACCAGGTGTCGCTGCAGTACGCTTAGGTGTGAATGAAGCCTGGCAGATGCTAACCCCCTGAGAAAGACTTAAAAAGTTGAAACGCGTTGGGTCTTCCATCTTGTGCATCTGTTATCATTGATATTTGTACTCTTATTAAAAATTTGCACTATACACAATCTTAGCCATCATACTTTTTGTATCAAATAATTTTATGATGTATTACTATGTTCCTGTTATTTCAGGGGCTTTTTTAAAGCGTAGTTCCGCCTAAAAAAAAAAATTAAAAGCCAGCAGCTACAAATACTGCAGCCACTGACACTTAAGGACACTTAGCTGTCCAGGGCACCCGCGATGTCCTTACCCGAAGCCGACCTGTCCCTCAGCTCCGGGTGGAGGCGTCGGCATTGCTAGTAAGGGAATCAGTAAGGGAAGCCTTGCGGCTTCACAGCCTGGTTCCCTACAGCGCATGTGCTAGTCACGCTGCGTGTTCTGAGTGGTCCCTGCGGGCGGGGCAGAGGAGGGGCCGGATATGGCATAGATCGCCACAGATACTGCGGCAATCTTTTGCCGGAAGTGGGAGCAAATACCTGTATTAGACAGTTATCTGCTCCCCCCTCCCCCCTAAAACGTGCCAAATATGACACCGGGGGGGGGGGGATCTGGACAGCGGAAGTTCCATTTTTGGGTGGGACTCCACTTTAATGTTGCTCTAATAAAATATTGTGGTTTTAGCTACAGATTTCACATTCTCAATATATTCTCTCTGGTATCGGAAAGACCCAACTTCCCCTTTTCTTTCCCCTTTGTGGGCCTCTATTTATTATATTGCAGCTTACCAATCATTATATTTTTTTATCTTTTCTCCCTCTGTTATCTCCTTGTGGTCTGGCCAGAAACACACCTCCTGTATTAGAGTTAGAGCTGGGCGATTTTCTCCCAAAAAAAATCTGCGATTTTTGAAACAAAACTCGATTCGCGGCAGGTTGGCGGCGGCAGGTTGGCACGGCTACCCGAATCGCCGTAGGTGTATTTTGGTTTTGTGCTGCCCTAGGCAAGACTAAAATCGGGCGCACTACATCTGAATTTGCCACACCCCTTCCTGCTTAAGAGACACCCCTTCATATGTAAACGCCACCCCTTCCTCTTTAGGCCCCACCTCTTCCTATTAGAGCTCCACCTCAAGAGTTGGTCAGAGACTGCAGACATGATACAGGTGATAATCAGAGGCTGCGGACGTGGTCAGAGGCTGCGGGCATGGTCAGATACTGCGGGCATGGTCAGAGACTGCGGAAATGGTCAGAGGCTGCGGACATGGTGAGAGATTGCAGACATGGTGAGAGATTGCAGACATGGTGAGAGATTGCAGACATGGTCAGAGGCTGCGAACATGGTCAGAGGCTGCGGGCATGGTCAGATGTTGCGGGCATGGCCAGAGGCTGCAGGCATGGTGGGAGACTGCGGACATGGTGGGAGACTGCAGACATGGTGGGAGACTGCAGACATGGTGGGAGACTGCAGACATGGTGGGAGACTGCAGACATGGTGGGAGACTGCAGACATGGTGGGAGACTGCAGACATGGTGGGAGACTGCAGACATGGTGGGAGACTGCGGACATGGTGGGAGACTGCGGACATGGTGGGAGACTGCGGGCATGGTCAGAGGCTGCGGGCATGGTCAGAGGCTGCGGGCATGGTCAGAGGCTGGGGGCATGGTCAGAGGCTGCAGAAATTGTGAGAGGCTGCAGGCAGGGTCAGAGGCTGCAGGCATGGTCAGATGCTGTGGGCATGGTCAGATGCTGCGGGCATGGTCAGATGCTGCGGAGCATGGTCAGAGACTGCGGAGCATGGTCAGAGACTGTGGGCATGATCAGAGGCTGCAGACATGGTCAGCCGCTTTCTTCTAATATATATGCCGGTTATTACTTGCATTACTGTGAGCATCCCCTCCGCCCGAGCCCAGCCAAGCTGCGGTGAGTCAAGACCGCCCACTCCTCCCGCCCGAGCACAGCCAAAGTGAGCTGAGAACCGCCCATGCCCGAGCACAGCCGAGGTGAGCTGAGACCGCCTCCCCCCGTCGATCACAGCCGAGCCCAGCCGAGGTGAGCTGAGACCACCCGCCTGAGCCCAGCCAAACTGAGGTGAGTCAAGACCGCCCAAGCACAGCTGAGACCACCCCCCCGCCTGAGCACAGCCGAGGTGAGCTGAGACCGCCCACCCCCCCCCCACCCGAGCCCGACCACCCTGCCGATCACTTTATGCCGCTTTATGGGAGACTGCATTTGTGCGGCCGTCAGGATTCGGAAGGTGGCGGTTGGCTTTTTTTCCTGCGGGGCAGCTTTTTTGCTGCCCCCCAGCAAAGTGCAGCCCTAGGCCTGGGCCTTATCGGCCTAGGCCAAGACACACCTCCCTAGGGAACACTTAACCCCTTGATCGCCCCCTAGTGTTAACCCCTTCCCTACCAGTGACATTTATACAGTAATCAGTGGCTATTTTTAGCTCTGATCGCTGTATACATGTCACTGGTCCCAAAAAAGTGTCAAAAGTGTCCAATCTGCAATGTCGCAGTCCCGCTAAAAATCGCTGATCACCGCCATTACTAGTAAAAAAAATAAATAATAATAAAAATGCCATAAATATCTCGGTCCGTGGGATCATGAGGTACTCTCGAGCCAGATAGCCGTCTCCCAAACCCTGCTTCTTCCCTCTTGTCTTCCTGGAAGCTCAGTATTCTCTGGGACAGCCAGCTCAGCCTCTGTGCAGATCTTTTTGCAAAAAAGAACTGAGGACATCACCGCGAACCGGTTCCACCCCTCCGTGTCCAGGACCTGAGTATCATCTAATCCATATTACATAGGATCCCAAGCCTATCTGACCCCTTTGTCGTATGACATTTGGAGTCCACCATAGCTGGTAAGAGTATTTATTTACCTCTGGAGTATAACTGAAATTGACTACAGACAAGCCTCCCATTACCTTCTTACGATTGAAACCACTTTCACGGGAATAATACACCACTTTATACCTCTGTGGACTTTATGTTACATACACCCACCAGGGTTGCATCTAGCTCTGTTATATTATATTTGTTTGGAGCTTTCACTCTGTGATTAATTTCACATTTTTCATTAGCGCTACACTGTCACTTTAAAAATGTTTTGTTTCTAGTGCAAAAAATAAAAACCGCAGAGGTGATCAAAAACCCCAAAACAAAGCTCTATTTGTAGGGAAAAAAAGGACACAAATTTTGTTTGGTTACAACGCCGCACTACCGCACAATTGTCAGTTAAAGTGACGCAGTCCTGCATCGCAAAAAATGGCCTGGTCAGGAAGTGGGTAAATCCTTCTGGAGCTGAAGTGGTTAAATACATTAACAATTTGAAGCCAAACTCCAGCTAACACTTTAAAAGCAGTTACAGCAACAGTTTTGTTCCTTTTGGGATAAAGGTTTTACATAAATAAATAGCAGTTGCTCATCGTAAGCACCCCTGTCAGTGGTTAATGGTTTGTCTCAACTCTCTGCATCTGCAAGGCAGCTTGTTCTGTTGCAGAACAACAGACATTTTAGCAGGATCACCAGGTGAAAATAAAAGAAAGAAGCCCTAAAAAAAAAATAAAAAATAAATAAAATAATTCACCATCACATTCAAGAATTGGTAAGCTGAAATATAATAAACGTTTGCCTTTGGGTTTAATACCACTGTAAAATGTATCTATACTTCAAGAGATTTAGGATGCTGGGAGGCGGGGTGGGGTTTAAGATCATGTGACCACCGTGATTGGCTGTCACATGATCGGAAAACTCCTGATTACTGCTTGTTAACTTTCCATTAGCCACTGGTGACTGTGCCAGGAGCCCGCCTTCTCAGCACAAGCTGTATTTACACTAATTCACGCAAATATGCAGCCGCTCAGCGACAAGGCGCACCAGCCGAGAGGCCTCATATTTGCATGTGACCGGTGCCAAGGGGTTACGTTTTGGATGGAATGGGTAAAGGCTATCAGCTCCGTCAGGTTTTATTACTATTTGGTAAGGATGAGCTCCGGCGTGTTCGCACACTCCACGCGCAGAGCCCGCCAGGAAGTTGGCACAGCGCTGCGCTAATCACAAGCAGTGAGACATTTCCTGATCTCTGCAACCGCACATCGGGAAAATGTCTCACTGCTTGTGATTAGCACAGCGCCGTGCCAACTTCCTGGCGGGCTCTGCACGTGGAGTGTGCGAACAAGCCGGAGCCCCTTCTTAGTATTTGGAAATACCTTAGAGAGATTTCCCCTCACTTCCTGTGTGGGAACAACCTTTCTATCAGAGCAGAAGTGATGGAAATTCTGAAAAACAGAAACAAACAACTATAAAAGTCTGTGAGAGGCTGTATCCCTATTCAGCTAAATAACTAAAAGAAAATACTTCCAACTGGGTTGCTGGTAGAGATTTCCCTCTCACTTCCTGCCATAGGGTTGACCTTTTTATCAGACAGGAAGTGAGGAAATTTCTCCACTGCAGTCTCAGATTGCGGTAAACCCTGAAAGTAGTTCTAGTCCTCCCCCATTCTATATAAAACTAAAAAAAAAAAAAAAAAGAAGCTTTAGCTATAGATACACTCTAACCTGTTCTAGTAGGCCATACACATGTATGTAGATTGCAGGTAACTAGGTAGAAACCAACAGGTACCATTGCTAGAACTATAATAACACATATGGGCAGTGACCCTTATTTCCATAGAGTGGTCACAAACTAACCACTTATATACAAGCTCACACCAAATCCAGTTTTCATATTCTCAGTCAAGATAGTCAGCACCAATCATTCTAGAGCCCAGTGACTACTTGTTACTACAGGAGGAATAACACATGGACATTGTGTCACTTACTAACTGAGAGGCCAGGCTACCTGAGGGACCACAAGAAGAAGTGTGAGGTAAAGGAATGGTGGACACTGAGGAATTCTGGGAAATTTAGTTCTGTCTTTGCCTCATGACCAGTGCTTAGCAGCAAACTCAAACTACACATCCCAGAATGCATTGCATTAGGTAACATCTGATAACGAGTAACCAGTCCCTGTGGTGGGTGTGGCTGGCTGTTCACTCACAGTGTTCCTTTGGGCTTCATATGTCAGAATCCAAAATGTTTCACTTGCTTTAAAAACTTGTGTGCACAATACATGTTGTTTTTAATCAAGGAAATTATTCCAATGTAAAAGAAAATGATCTGCTTTTGGTGCAGTTTGATAAACTTTTGAACAGATATGAATAAGATAGACAGACAACCACAAAGCAGGATAGACCCCATGCACACATTAGTGCCACTTTGGACCACAGTCGCATGACAAGTCCAAGTTTTCCAGTGAATACTGTTCATATCTGTGCAACTTAATGTTGACTTTAAAGTAGTTCCTGCACTACTTTGGTCCGAACTACTTTGGTCTTGAAAGTCGCACCTGAATGATATACATGTGACCTGTATGCGACTTTGTAAAGCACACACACAATTACATGGTCAAAGCCAACGTTGCATCAAAATTGCATAAAAGCTGCACTGTACATTCGCAATAGAAAACGCATGATTTTGAAGTCGCACAAGAAAGATCTTCCCCCTTAAAGACCAGGCCAATACGGCACTGCGTCGCTTTAATTGACAATTGCGTGGTCCTGCAACGCTGTACCCACACAAAATGTATGTCCTTTTTTCCCCACAAATAGAGCTTTCTAGTGGTGGTATTTGATCACCTCTGCGACCGACAATTTTGAAAAAAAATCAATATTTTTTTACTTTTTGCTATAATAAATATCCCCTCAAAAATGTAAAAAACTAACTTCTCCATCAGTTTAGGCCGATATGTATACCTAATAAGCATATGGATTGGTTTGCGCAAAAGTTATAGCGTCTACAAAATAGAGGATAGATTTATGGCATTTTTATTATTAATTTTTTTTTGTTTTACTAGTAATGGCGGTGATCAGCGATTTTTAGCGGGACTGCAACATTGTGGTGGACAGATTGGACACTTTTGACACTTTTTTGGGACCAGTGACATTTATACAGAAATCAGAGCTAAAAATAGCCACTGATTACTGTATAAATGTCACTGGCAGGGAAGGGGTTAACACTAGGGGGCGATCAAGGGGTTAATTGTTCCCTAGGGAGGTGTTTCTAACTGTGGGGGCAGGGTAGTGACTGTAGGAGGAGAAAGATCGCTGTTCCTAATCACTAGGAAGAGCAGATCTGTCTCTCTTCCCCTGACAGAACAGGGATCTGTCTGTTTACATCGACAGATCCCTGTTCTGTCTCTCTCAGGAGCGATCGTGGGTGGCCGGCGGACCTTACAGTGATTGCCACTGTCTTCCAGGTCCCATGCAGATTCTACATAGTAACCATAGGAGGTCATTTGCTCAGCAAATGCACAATTCAGAGAGCACCTTGCAATTCTTTTTTAGTTCTCTAAATGGACATGGTAGAAAGGCGGGGCAGTGACATTGTAAACTCCACCTCATCCACATAACGCTTTGCATTCATTGAGAAACATGCAAGGTGTTCCCTGAATGGCACCTGTGACGCTCAACGAAAGACACCAAGGATCGCTATAGTAGTGGCGACTAGTACAGTGATTCTCTTACTTCACAGGGATTGGCCGGATATGGCATATACAGTGCATCCAGAAAGTATTCACAGCGCTTAAGTTTTTCCCCATTTTGTTATGTTACAGCCTTTTTCCAAAATCGATTAAATTCATCATTTTCCTCAAAATTCTACAAACAATACCCCATAATGACAACAAGAAAGAAGTTTGTTCAAAATCTTTGCAAATTTATTAAAAATAAAAAATGAAAAACATCCCATGTACATAAGTATCCACAGCCTTTGCTCAATACTTTGTTGAAGCACCTTTGGCACCAATTACAGCCTCAAGTCTTTTTGCGTATGATGCTACAAGCTCCATCAGGTTAGATGGGAGCAGGGGCGGACTGACCATTGAGCCACTCGGGCAGTGCCCGAGGGCCCTGGGCCACTAGGGGGCCCCATCAGGGTTGCCAGCCTCAGTAAAACCAGGGACAGTATGTATAAATCTGTGTTTTTTTTACATCTGTCTGTGTATACTGTGTGTACATGTATGTGTATACTGTGTGATTGTATACTGTGTGTGTGTATACTGTGTGGCCCCATAATCTCTGATTGCCTGGGGGCCCCATAATCTCCTATTGCCCGGGGGCCCCATGAGTTATCAGTCCGCCCCTGGATGGGAGCGTCAGTGCACAGACATTTTCAGATCTCTCCAGAGATGTTCAATTGGGTTCAAGTCTGGGCCACTCAAGGACATTCACAGAATTGTCCTGTAGCCACTCCTTTGTTATCTTGGCTGTGTGCTTAGGGTCGTTGTCCTGTTGGATGATGAACCTTCGCCCCAGTCTGAGGTCCAGAGCACTCGGCAGCAGGTTTTCATCAAGAACGTCTCTGTACATTGCTGCATTCATCTTTCCCTTGCTCCTGACTCGTCTCCTAGTTCCTTCCGCTGAAAAACATCCCCACAGCATGATGCTGCCACCACCATGCTTCACTGTATGGATGGTATTGGCCAGGTGATGAGCGGTGGCTGGTTTCTTCCAGACACGTGCTTGTCTTTCAGGCCAAAGAGTTCAATCTTTGTTTCATCAGACCAGAGAATTTCGTTTCTCATGGTCTGAGAGTCCTTCAGGTTCCTTTTGACAAACTCCAGGTAGGCTGTCATGTGCCTTTTACTGAGAAGTGGCTTCCGTCTGGACACTCTACCATATAGGCCTGATTGGTGGAGTGCTGCAGAGATGGTTGTTCTTCTGGAAGGTTTTCCTCTCTCCACAGAGAAACACTGGAGCTCTGTCAGAGTGACCACCGGGTTCTTAGTCACCTCCCTGACTAAGGCCCTTCTCCCCCGGGCTCTGTTTGGTCGGAAGGCCCACTCTAGGAAGAGTCCTGGTGGTTCCAAACTTCTTCCATTTACAGATGATGGAGGCCACTGTGCTTATTAGGACCTTCAATGCTGCAGACATTTTTCTGTACCCTTCCCCAGATGTGTGCCTCAATACAATACTGTCTCGGATGTCTAAAGACAATTCCTTGGACTTCATGGCTTGGTTCGTGCTCTGACATGCACTGTTAACTGTGGGACCTTATATAGACAGGTGTGCGCCTTTCCAAATCATGTCCATTTAACTGAATTTACCACAGGTGGACTCCAATCAAGTTGTAGAAACATCAAGGATGATCAGTGGAAACAGGATGCACTTGAGCTCAATTTTGAGTGTCATGGCAAAGGCTGTGAATACTTATGTACATGTGATTTTTTTGTTTTTTATTTTTAGTAAATTTGCAAAGTCTTCAAACAAACTTTTCACGTTGTTATTATGGGATATTATTTGTAGAATTTTGAGGAAAATTATGAATTTAATCCATTTTGGAAAAGGCTGTAACATAACAAAATGCAGAAAAAGTGAAGCACTGTGAATACTTTCTGGATGCACTGTACATAATTACATTAGTCTAAGCTAATTGCTCATTTAGGTTTAAGGGCCACAGAAAAGCAGATTTACTTACCTTACCTCCCAGCTGCTAGACTGGTTACCACAGTGTCTTTTTCCCTTGAGTCCACTGGTCTAAGGACCTGACATCTTTAAGACCAGTGATGTCTAATCACATATCCCAGGAGGCTGCAAAGGACATTCAAAAAGTGACTGAACGGTGGAGCTACATCACATTATTGGGGGCTAGTCTGTATGAAACCAGAAGAGGCAGCTGGTTGAACAGAATTAAGATAGCAACACAGGACTCAGGCTAGGCGTGAAGTTCCACTTTAAAAAGAAAACATCTTTATAAATAAGGCCAGAGAAAGGCAGCAAGGTTCCAACAGCAACTTCTAACTATAATCTATCATCTATAATCTATCATGACAGCTATTATATGAATGTTATTTTGGGCAACACAATCATTTATCTACCACAGATATTTATATGCTAGCTCCATCATGGCTTAGAAGGCTTAAAACACCACTATACACTAGGATGACCAGACATCCCCGGTTTCCATATATATATATACTTATATCACCTCCCAGAAACTTAGACCCAGAAACAGGAGCAATGCTGAAGGCAATTTACAGCACACGCTAATTTTGGTAGCATAATTATTAACGTGTAATGTATGTTCTTTTTATAAAGTACATTATTTGATATCATACTGTTACAGGTAAAGTCCTGCTTTAAATACTTGCAATGTGTAGCCGTCTTTAAGGCAGGGCAAAGGGGGCAGCTGTCCTGGGCCCTGTCATTGTTGTGGGGCCCAAAGCAGCTGCCTCATACTTGCCAACTATCCTGGTTTAAATAACCCTTGTCCCTTGAGGTTTTAGTCTTATGCTGTGTCCTGATATCTCAGTGTGAAGTGCTGCTACTAATGCTGCCCAGCTCTGCCCTATTGTTGTGTACAGATGACTCACCTGCAGGCCCTGTGGTTACATGAAAATAACCATCATTCATATGTAAATAGCAGCTTTCATATGTAAATAAAGGCAACATTCATATGTATATCTTGCCTCCCTGAGGTCGTATCCACCATCACCTATATTGAATGCTGTCCACTGGGGACGTAAAGAGGCATGCTTGAAAGTCCTGCATGCAACTTAGGTCATTAAGCCTAACATCCACCTATTCTGCAAAGGTAAGCAAATGTGTGTATGTGTGTGTGTGTGTAGGAGGGGGGGGGTTGGGGACGACAGTGTGGGGTGTGCAGAGGTAGGCAGAGAAGGAATTACAGTTTGGGGTACACAGGTGAGCAAGGAGGGGATGTATAGAGGTAAGGAAGGTAGGTGCAAAGATGAGCAGAGGAGGCAGGTAGAGTTAAAGGGGTGGAGGGTTGGAGTGGAGAGGATGGGGGAGGTTTGGGGTGCAGAGGTTAGCAGGGGTTTTAGGATGCAAAGGTGTACTGACAGGGTAGATAAAGATGTAGGTAGCGTGTAGGGCAGCCTATTCATTTCAATGGGCTGCTCTATGCGCTGGAAATGCGGAAGAAAGTCCCTAACCCTTTTTCAAAATCACATGCTGCCACAGCACATATCAGCAGATGCATGAGGGTGTCATTAACAATTGATGGCACTGCTGTGTATCTGAAAAGGAAAGCACGTTTCTGTGGTGTAAGGAAAGCGATTTTAAATGCGTTCCCGACAAACAAATGTGAACGCAGGCTTAATGTCTCAGTTACATTGGTGGTCAGTGTAAATCTTCTCATTACATTGGGGCTTGGTGTAGAATCCTTTTATTCACACTAGTGGCCAGCGTGAATGTTCCCCTTACATTAGTGGTCAGTGTAAATCCCTCCTTACATTGGTGGTTACTGTGAATGCTCCTATTACATTAGTGGTCAGTGAAAACCCCTATTACATTGGTGGCCAGTGTTGAAACTCCTCTTTAAATTAGTAGTCGGTAAAAAAATCAGTATTGCCATTGATCACACCCTCCCCTTCCCCCAGCACTGCCACTGATCCCAGGAGTTCTTGGATCCCTAGGAGTTTTCTGTCTATTGATGGGTCCGCTGACCTCCCCAGTCCATGATGTGCAGGCAGTGAGGAAATGATGTGCTGTAACCTCTAGCAACCAATCAGTAAACAGTATTATTGTACAGTATTCTCTAGCAACCAATCAACAAGCAGAAATAATGTGCTGTAACCTCTAGCAACTTATCAGTGAGCCGTAATGATATGCTGTAACCTCTGGCGACCAATCGCAATCGCTGCCTGATCTGGTACAGTAAACTGATTTTGAGTCTAGCTGCTATTTATTGTATGTCTCAGAGCAGGTGGAGAGCGAAATTGCATGGGGGGAGCCCAAGAAAATTTTTGCCCATGGTCTAATCAATATTAAAGACGGCTCTGTGTGTAGTTGCTCGTGTTAAAACCTTATGGATTGAGTCGTGCTTCTTTGATGAAAGTGAAAAGGGCCCTCTAAATTGAAAGCTAAAAAGAGGTGGGGGAGAAAAGGCAGACAGGAATCATTATATGAAAGTCAACCCCTCCAAGCTAACTTAGGGATCATACACGGATCTATCCAAGGGAATGTTTTCTTCACACAGAGCACTATCTCTGGAAATTACTTTATTATATAAAGAGAACCTGAACTGGCAAAAGTATTGATGATCCCTTGTACTGTTCTTAAAGTAAAAGTAAAGTTTAACGCCCATGTTCAGTTTTTTATATTTTGTCTTACTTTGTTCTTCTCCCTCTATGTATGGTACACATCACGTAGCTATACCTGCTAAAGGGGCCAGCCTGAATTGATCTAGCAGAACTTAATTTTCTGACTAAAGTTCTGCTTTTAAGTGTTGCCGACCGCTGCGCGCCGATATACATCGGCACAATGGCAGAGGTGGGCAAATGGGCGTACCTGTACGTCCCCTTTAATTGGCAGGGCTAGTGGGCGCACCCGCCACGTGCAGCGTGACCCTGTTCTGCCTTGTGACATGACAGAGATCACTTCTCCCTGTCATCGTCATGTGAGTGGAAGCCCACCCCCCCACAGTTAGAGTCACTCCCTAAGACATACTTAACCCCTTGATCGCCCCCTAGCGTTTAACCCCTTCCCTGCCAGTGTCATTTACACAGTAATCAGTGCATTTTTATAGCACTGTTCGCTGTATAAATGACAATCGTCCCAAAATAGTGTCAAAAGTGTCCGATGTGTCCGCCATAATGTCGCCGTCACAATAAAAATCACAGATCGCCGCCATTACTAATAAAAAAAAAATGAATAATAAAAATGCCATAAAACGATCCCCTATTTTGTAGACCCTATAACTTTTGCGCAAACCAATTAATATACACTTATTGCGATTTTTTTTACCAAAAATATGTAGAAGAATACATATCAGCCTAAATTGAGGAAAAAATTAGGTTTTTTAATATATTTTTGGGAGATTTTTTTTTTATAGCAAAAAGTAAAATATTGCTTTTTTTTCAAAATTGTCGCTCTTTTTGTTTATAGCGCAAAAAATAAAAACTGCAGAGGTGATCAAATACCACCAAAAGAAAGCTCTATTTGTGGGAGAAAAAGGACGTCAATTTTGTTTGGGTGCAACGTCGACCGTGCAATTGTCAGTTAAAGCGACGCAGGAAGGGGGTAAAATCTTCCGGGGCTGAAGCAGTTAATCCATGTTAGACAGCTAAACCTAGCTTTCTGGCCTCACTTTTCTTTACTCATCCTGCTACGTGGTTTAGCTGTATGAGGTTAGTACTGTACAAAGACAAATTGATGAGTGTATCTAAAGCCATTAGCTATCAGAATTGCATGGTGAGGAGTTAGAAATCCTGCAAGGTTTTTATTGTCTTCTGTGTCCCCACTTGTGGGGTTCGCTTTCTCTATTTATCCTTTTGACCATTGTCACTTGGACAGAAAGTGGTGGGAAATCCAAAACTCTGCTGATTCCTGCAGCTGATTTTGCCACCTGTGAGTGGCTAGCTGCGGCCGCTATGCCCTGTACACTTCGATTAATGGTCAGTGGCCTATCCATGGCTGTCAAACAGGGGTATTTTATATCTGCCTACACTGCTTTTTTAAATTTGATGACCATCTCTGCAAGCATTTTTTAAGAGTTTTGCCAGTAATTGTCAGTTTTGAAGACATCGGAGAACATACAGCATATTCAGAATCCTGATATTTAAAAGATTTACTATGTTGCTGCAAAGAGCTTCACTCAGTAGTATTGGGTGAAAGTAAAGTGGTATAAAATACTGTAATTACTGAGGTTTCATAGGGCATTTCTTCAACATTCAAAGTACAATTACAAGTAATCACAGACTAACTGAAGGTTAACAAGATAAAGTTTTGTTTGTAGAAAGACTACATGTGAGTGACATTCCTGTCTATATGACCTTCATTGTTGGAAGACTTTTCATTTTGTGGAAAAATTAACTCGTAAATCTTTTCTCTCTAAGGTTCTCCGATGTCATAATTACCAACATTTCAAAAACATTTCCAGGGATGCTTTTTTTTTTTTTCTGTGAGGTCAGCAAGCCATTGTAGGCAGAGAATCTTTGTTAATTAGGGTGGGGGCTTTCATTTAAAATGGGCATAGTTCTTCAAAAGGCATATTGTTAACTTATTTTAAAGTTAAATTCTAAAACACTGTATATACAGGAAAATGTATAATAATAAGAACCTACATGGACAAGAAGGTTTTGTGCATTAGTAAAATGGTTTATGTATTCTTTAGCTAGCTATAACTTTTAATCTGTGCAGTCTATTTAAAGTGCAGCAATCCAACAGCTCTTGCAGAGAATATACTGACAAACTCCAATTACACTGCAAAAAACATTTGGCATACAAAAAAAAATCATAATTTAAATCTGACCATTCTGATGAGTACTGGGTCACCTGTTGTGGCTGCTGATGGGTTAAAGGTTTTTGTAATAAAGCTAGTTAGGAGGCATTACACTCTGGTGAAAATAACAAACATGTTACAGTATATTTACCTGCTCTGTGCAATGGTTTTCCACAGACTGAACCCACACTTCGGGGTTCCCCCACCAGCGCTTTTGTCTCCCCCTCTTCTCTATTTGCCCTCTTACCAAGCTGCTTGTCTATAGACACACACAGTGCAGCCCCACCCTCCACTCCCTCATCTTCTGATTTGACAGACAGCAGCAGGAGCAAATGGCTATCACTGCCATCGGCCAAGCTTGAGAGAACACAGATGATATAGGGTTCAATATTGAGTTGGCCCACCCTTTGCAGCTATAACAACTTTAACTATTCTGCGAAAGGCTGTTAACAAGGTTTAGGAGTGTGTCTATGGGAATGTTTGACCATTCTTCCAGAAGTGCATTTGTGAGGTCAGGCAGTGATGTGGACGAGAAGGCCTGGCTCGCAGTCTCCCCTCTAATTCATCCCAAAGGTGTTCTTTTGGGTTGAGGTCAGGACTTTGTGGCCAGTCAAGTTCCTCCACCCCAAACTTGCTAATCCATGTCTTTATGGACCTTGTTTGTGCACTTGTGCGCAGTCATGTTGGAACAGGAAGGGACCATCCCCAAACTGTTCCCACAAAGTTGGGAGCATGAAATTGTCCAAAATGTCTTAGTATGCTGACGTCTTAAGATTTCTCTTCACTGGAACTAAGGGGCCAAGCCCAACCCCTGAAAAACAAATCCACACCTCACCCCTCTACCAAATGATTTGGACCAGTTGAAATAAATCGAGTTATTACTATAATAATAACTATATTATCAATAATTCATATTGATGAGGAAAGTTCCAAGAAAATCCGTTCAGTTCTTGTGTAAAAACTCAAAAATTGATTTAATAATGAAAATAGCAAAATATTACAAAAACAATGTCAAAATGTAGAATATAAAAATAGCATCAATACGTTTCTTATTCTTAAAATGAAGATTGTATAAATGTATCTTTGTGTGTGTGAGTAGGTTTGTCATCCTCCTTCAATGTCTCTCGTGTCTGCTGGGCTGAATGTCTGCCCCAGAAACAGCCTGTCTGTACTTTTTACTAACTTCCTACTCCTAAAATCATCAACCCCCACCTTTTTCCTATAAAGGCTAGCTTAAAGGTTCCACTGAGTCTTATTGTTCCACAGAAAACCCATGCACTTACACAAGGGTGGTGGTAGACATTCCCGAGGTGTGAGATAAAAGGAAAGCTATATGTAAAACCATCTAAATTTTACAATATACAAGTTTCCTTTTAACATCTAAAAACAAAATACTACATATACTAATATGTATATTAAATTCATAAAAAATGCAGGGTTCTTATTAATATCCTAATCAAGAAATATTGTAATATAAATAAATTATGTTCTTTAACTAAAACTTAAAAACGTTTACATCTAAATGTGAATCCTACCTTCTCACAGATGGGGGAAGGTGAGCTCCTTGACTAATTACTACCACATGTTAGAGCTCTATAGAAAAGCTTTTGAACTTTCAAACAAAATGTATACTTACATAAATATATACGTCTATATATTTCACTTTTTCATATCTAAACACAAATATAAATATATAAATGTATCCAAGTCCATTATTCTCAGAGACCCAATCCATTCATAAATGCTGATATTTTAACACCAGTGCACGAAGCAAGGTCCATAAAGACATGGATAAGCGAGTTTGGAGTGGAGGAACTTGACTTACCTGCACAGAGTATGGCTTTTACCTGCTACAGAGAGAGCCACACAGAGGTAATTGGCAATTACTAATTGCCCCCCGCCGCCCCAATCACATCTCTGTGCACCATCCAGCACTGCCAGCTTCCCTCCTCACCCACCACATGCTACAGGCGCATAGTGGAATGTTTAAGGATAGAGAGGGGGGGAAGAGGCTGGTAAATATATTATATTTACCGGCCCCTTCCTCTCCTGGATTGGTACTGATCACTCACTGTGTTCAATCATAACTGAAGTAGAGTAAACTGTGTTTACTCTGCTTCAGTTTGTGAAACAACAAGAGCCTCTGTAAAGAGCTTTCTGTTCATCCACTGTCCAGTGCAGCTGACCTGAGGCTGCAGAGAAAGGGATTGAGGAAATTGTAAAAAATAATAAAAAAATGTAAAAAATATTTTCAGGACATTAACCACTTGCCGCCCGCCATATAGCAGAATGACAGCGGCAAAGTGGTTTCAATACCCTGACTGGGTGTCATATGACGTCCGCAGGATAATGAGCTGCTGCGCGCCCCTGGGGGTGCGCATCGCGGTGATCTGACACCCCGCAACACCGATCTAGGTAAAGAGTCTCTGACGGAGACTCTTTACCACGTGATCAGCCGTGTCCAATCACGGATGATCACAATGTAAATAGGAAGAGCCGGTGATCGGCTTTTCCTCACTCGCGTCTGACAGACGCGAGTAGAGGAGAGCCGATTGGCTGCTCTCCTGACTGGGGGGTCTGTGCTGATTGTTTATCAGCACAGCCCCCCCTCGGATCCCACCCAGAACCACAAGGGAAGCCGCCCAGGACCACCAGGGAAGCCATTCACACTGAACCACCAGGTATGCCCCCTAGACCCCCAGGGAAATACTAATCCGTGCCCAGGCAGCTGCCAATCAATGCCCAGGCAGCTGCCAATCAGTGCCCACGTATCAATGCCACGTATCAGTGTCCATCAGTGCCATGAATCAGTGCCCAGCAGTGCCCAGAAATGCCGCCTATTAGTGCCCATCAGTGCCCAGCAGTGCCGCCTATCAGTGCCCATCAGTGCCACCCATAAGAACCCATCTTTGCAGCCTTTCAGTGCCCATCAGTGTTGCCTATCAGTGCCCATCAGTGCCCACCAGTGCCACTCATGAGTGCCCATCAGTTCCGCCTATCAATGCCCATCAGTGCTGCATATCAGTGCCACCCATCAGTGCCGCCTACCAGTGCCCATCAGTGCCGCATATCAGTGCCCATCGTCAGTGCCCGCTCATTGGTGCCGCCTTATCAGTGCCTGTCAGTGCCGCCTTTTCAGTGCCCATCAGTGAAAGAGAAAACTTACTTATTTACAAACTTTGTTAACAGAAACAAAAGCAAAACTTATTTTTTTTAATTGATTAGCAAAAAATAAACGCAGAGGTGATCAAATACCACCAAAAGAAAGCTCTATTTGTGGGAACAAAATGATAAAAGTTTAGTTTGGGTACAGTGATGGATGACCGCGCAATTGTCATTCAAACTGCGACAGCGCTGAAAACTGAAAATTGGTCTGGGCAGGAAGGTGTATAAGTGCCCTGTATTGAAGTAGTTAAGGGCTCATTCACACAGGTTCTCTGGCCCATAAGGCATGAGTTTGTTTGTGCGGCTAAAGCCACCTGTTACTCTGTGAGGATGCAGCGGCTGTATGAACACAGCCACAGTTCCTAATTTGACAGGTGTGCAGGTGTGGGTGAGTGGCCCCGAATGCACACTATCTGTGTTTGGGGCCATACACCTAAATCCAGACACCTTTCAATTTAGGGACTGCGGCTGCTGCATCCCCATAGTGTAACATAGGCTGCCTACTAGGGATGAGCTTCGTGTTCGAGTCGAACCCATGTTCGACTCGAACATCGGCTGTTCGACCGTCCGCCGAATTGCGAACGTTATGGGCCGTTCGCGCCAAATTTGTGTGGCGCGTCACGGCCCATAATTCACTGCGGCATCGCAGTGCATTGCTGGCTGATGATTGGCCAAGCATGCACTATGACCCGCATGCTTGGCCAATCACAGCGCCGTCAGTAGAGAGAGCTGTAATTGGCCAAAGCCAGGGTGGCTTTGGCCAATTATGGCTCAGGGGATTTAGTACACGCCCCACACTATATAAGGCCGCCTGCACGGCGGCCCTGTGTAGTGTGTTCCGGTGTGCTGATAGAGAGAGAGACAGACAGTGTCATTTGATTTGAGTTAGCTAGATTAGGCTAGATCTGTTCCTGCTATTTACATTTAGTGCAGTGTGTCCTGCTCACAGTGTTCAGCTAGATCCGTTCCTGCTATTTACATTTAGTGCAGTCAGTGCGTCCTGCTCACAGTGTTCAGCTAGATCCGTTCCTGCTATTTACATTTAGTGCAGTGCGTCCTGCTCACAGTGTTCAGCTAGATCTGTTCCTGCTATTTACATTTAGTGCAGTGCGTCCTGCTCACAGTGTTCAGCTAGATCTGTTCCTGCTATTTACATTTAGTGCAGTGCGTCCTGCTCACAGTGTTCAGCTAGATCTGTTCCTGCTATTTACATTTAGTGCAGTGCGTCCTGCTCACAGTGTTCAGCTAGATCTGTTCCTGCTATTTACATTTAGTGCAGTGCGTCCTGCTCACAGTGTTCAGCTAGATCCGTTCCTGCTATTTACATTTAGTGCAGTCAGTGCGTCCTGCTCACAGTGTTCAGCTAGATCCGTTCCTGCTATTTACATTTAGTGCAGTCAGTGCGTCCTGCTCACAGTGTTCAGCTAGATCCGTTCCTGCTATTTACATTTAGTGTAGTCAGTGCGTCCTGCTCACAGTGTTCAGCTAGATCTGTTCCTGCTATTTACATTTAGTGCAGTCAGTGCGTCCTGCTCACAGTGTTCAGCTAGATCCGTTCCTGCTATTTACATTTAGTGCAGTGCGTCCTGCTCACAGTGTTCAGCTAGATCTGTTCCTGCTATTTACATTTAGTGCAGTGCGTCCTGCTCACAGTGTTCAGCTAGATCTGTTCCTGCTATTTACATTTAGTGCAATGCTTCCTGCTCACAGTGTTCAGCTAGATCTGTTCCTGCTATTTACATTTAGTGCAGTGCGTCCTGCTCACAGTGTTCAGCTAGATCCGTTCCTGCTATTTACATTTAGTGCAGTGCGTCCTGCTCACAGTGTTCAGCTAGATCTGTTCCTGCTATTTACATTTAGTGCAGTGCGTCCTGCTCACAGTGTTCAGCTAGATCCGTTCCTGCTATTTACATTTAGTGCAGTCAGTGCGTCCTGCTCACAGTGTTCAGCTAGATCCGTTCCTGCTATTTACATTTAGTGCAGTCAGTGCGTCCTGATCACAGTGTTCAGCTAGATCTGTTCCTGCTATTTACATTTAGTGCAGTCAGTGCGTCCTGCTCACAGTGTTCAGCTACATCCGTTCCTGCTATTTACATTTAGTGCAGTGCGTCCTGCTCACAGTGTTCAGCTAGATCTGTTCCTGCTATTTACATTTAGTGCAGTGCGTCCTGCTCACAGTGTTCAGCTAGATCTGTTCCTGCTATTTACATTTAGTGCAGTGCGTCCTGCTCACAGTGTTCAGCTAGATCTGTTCCTGCTATTTACATTTAGTGCAGTGCGTCCTGCTCACAGTGTTCAGCTAGATCTGTTCCTGCTATTTACATTTAGTGCAGTGCGTCCTGCTCACAGTGTTCAGCTAGATCTGTTCCTGCTATTTACATTTAGTGCAGTGCGTCCTGCTCATAGTGTTCAGCTAGATCCGTTCCTGCTATTTACATTTAGTGCAGTGCGTCCTGCTCACAGTGTTCAGCTAGATCTGTTCCTGCTATTTACATTTAGTGCAGTGCGTCCTGCTCACAGTGTTCAGCTAGATCCGTTCCTGCTATTTACATTTAGTGCAGTCAGTGCGTCCTGCTCACAGTGTTCAGCTAGATCCGTTCCTGCTATTTACATTTAGTGCAGTCAGTGCGTCCTGCTCACAGTGTTCAGCTAGATCCGTTCCTGCTATTTACATTTAGTGCAGTCAGTGCGTCCTGCTCACAGTGTTCAGCTAGATCCGTTCCTGCTATTTACATTTAGTGCAGTCAGTGCGTCAGTGCGTCCTGCTCACAGTGTTCAGCTAGATCCGTTCCTGCTATTTACATTTAGTGCAGTGCGTCCTGCTCACAGTGTTCAGCTAGATCCGTTCCTGCTATTTACATTTAGTGCAGTCAGTGCGTCCTGCTCACAGTGTTCAGCTAGATCCGTTCCTGCTATTTACATTTAGTGCAGTGCGTCCTGCTCACAGTGTTCAGCTAGATCCGTTCCTGCTATTTACATTTAGTGCAGTGCGTCCTGCTCACAGTGTTCAGCTAGATCCGTTCCTGTTATCTTCCTACTGACAGGCAGGCTTGTCTGGTTACAGTATATAAAGCTACCTGAAGAAAATTACAGGTGTTCTATCCCAGCTTAGTGCAGCTACAGGCCATTAGTATGTCTGGAAGGCCAAGAAGGAGAGGCAGACAGTCACAAGCCAATAAGAGAGGGCAAGCAGGCTCTGTGTCTAGTGCTGGTCGTGGAGACGGTGCATCCTCATCAGCCCGTGGCCATGGGACACGCTTGGCCTTTTTTTCGGCAGCTGGCCGTGTTGAGCCGCAACATGCAGAAAACTTGGTCGAGTGGATGACCAAGCCGTCCTCATCCTCCTCATCCTCTCTCACCCATGCCCAGGGTGCTTTGTCTGGCAAAGCAGCGGCCTCTTCCCTCAGCTCAATGTCATCAGTGACTCCTTCCCTAGCTCCACCATGTCCTCCTGAGGATTCCCTCGAACTGTTTGACCACAGTGTTAGGTACATGCTCCAGGAGGATGCCCAGCATTTGGAAGGCTCTGATGATGATACTGAGCTCGATGAAGGCAGTAACATGAGCACGGACAGAGGGGGTGCCCAAGAAGGACAGCAATCTGGCAGTCATGCTCCCCCTGCTGCAGCATACTGCCAGGTTTGCTCCAGTGATGAGGAGGGAGGGGATGATGAGGTCACTGACTCAACGTGGGTGCCTGATAGGAGAGAGGAGGAGGAGGAGGAGGAGGAGGCGGCACATCACCAACGAGGCAGGATGCCCTCCAGGGGCCAGCCTAAGGGCAGCACATTGACTGCATCACACCCCAAAGCTCCACATGTGCAGGGCGCTGCAGTCTCTGCTCGTTATTCAAAAAGTTCTTTGGTGTGGGCCTTTTTTGAGACGAGTGCATCAGATCGCACCGCTGCTATTTGCATCATATGTCTCAAGCGTATCTCGCGTGGCCAAAACATCTCCCGCTTGGGTACCACATGCTTGACCAGACATATGTTGACCTGCCATGCAGTTCGTTGGCAAGCATATCTAAAAGACCCACACCAAAGAACAAAGAGGATCTCTCCTTGCTCCTCATCAGCTGAGATTTCCAACCCCACTAGACCTTCAGTCCTCTCTGAGACCTGCAGTGAGAGGAATGAAGGTGTAGAATTAGGTGTGTCACAGCCAAGTACTTGTGGGCAATCTGCTTTTGGTACACCGACGTCAGATTGTACCAGGCAAATTTCCCTGCCCCAGCTGCTGCACCGCCGAAAGAAGTTCGCTCCCAGCCATCCACATGCCCAGCGGTTGAATGCTAGCTTGGCAAAATTGCTAGCACTTCAACTGCTGCCTTTTCAGTTGGTAGACTCTGCCCCCTTCCGTGAGTTTGTGGAATGTGCGGTTCCTCAGTGGCAGGTACCCAAACGCCACTTTTTCTCACGGAAGGCGATTCCGGCTCTCTACCGGCATGTGGAAGGCAATGTCCATGCCTCGCTGGACAGGGCGGTCAGCGGTAAGGTGCATATTACCGCTGACTCATGGTCCAGCAGGCATGGACAGGGACGTTACTTAAGTTTCACGGCGCATTGGGTGACTCTGCTGGCAGCTGGGAAGGATGCAGGACAAGGTGCAGTAGTGTTGGAGGTTGTTCCGCCACCACGCCTCCAAAATGCTGATTGTGACACACCTCTCTCCTCCACCCCCTCCTCTTCTTCTTCCTCCATGGCCTCTTCCTCGGAACCAGCGGTGCTCCGTAGGCGTTCAAGGGGCTACGCAAGTACGCAGGCCAAAAGATGCCATGCGGTGCTTGAGCTGGTGTGCTTGGGGGACAGGAGCCACACTGGGGCAGAGGTTCTGTCAGCTCTGCAGGGGCAGGTTCAGAGGTGGTTGACGCCACGCCAACTTAAGGCAGGAATGGTGGTTTGCGACAATGGCACCAACCTCCTCTCTGCCCTCCGACAGGGACAACTGACCCATGTGCCCTGTTTGGCTCACGTCCTTAACTTGGTGGTGCAGCGGTTCTTGGGCAGGTACCCGGGCTTACAGGATGTCCTGGGGCAGGCCAGGAAAGTCTGTGTGCATTTCCGCCGGTCATATAATGCCAGTGCTCGGCTGACGGACCTCCAAAAGGAGTTTAACCTGCCCAAGAACCGCCTAATCTGTGACATGCCCACCAGGTGGAACTCGACATTGGCCATGCTGCAGCGGCTGCACACGCAGCAGAGGGCCATCAATGAGTACCTGTGCGACTATGGCACCAGGACAGGGTCAGGGGACCTTGTTTTTTTTTCCCCACGCCAGTGGGCCATGATCAGGGATGCATGCACTGTCCTGTCACCATTCGAGGAGGCCACGAGGATGGTGAGCACTGACAGTGCATGCATCAGTGACACTGTCCCCCTTGTCCACCTGTTGGAGCACACGCTGCGTGGAATAATGGACAGGGCACTTGAGGCAGAACAGAGGCAGGAAGAGGAGGACTTCCTTAGCTCTCAAGGCCCCCTTTATCCAGACAGTGTTCCTGCGTGCCCGCCGATCACACAGGAAGAGGACGAGGAGGAGGAGGAGCAGGAGGAGGAAGATTGTGTCAGTATGGAGGTGGAGCCTGGCACTCAGCATCAGCAGCAGTCTTTAAGGGATCAGTCCCAAGGAACACATGGACTTGTACGTGGCTGGGAGGAGGTGGCTGCGGACGTTGTTGTCCTTAGTGACCCAGAGGACTCCGGACCGAATGCCTCAGCAAACCTACGCTGCATGGCCTCCCTGATCCTGCAAAGCCTGCGTAAGGATCCTCGTATTCGTGGTATCAAGGAGAAGGACCAATACTGGCTGGCAACCCTCCTTGATCCACGTTACAAGGGTAAGGTTGCGGACCTTATCTTGCCATCGCAGAGGGAGCAGAGGATGAAACATCTTCGGGAGGCCTTGCAGAAAGGTCTGTGCAACGCGTTTCCAGAGACTGGGAGGTTACAAACTCCTGTTTCTGGACAACGTGTTGCTGAGGCTTCGGTCAGTCAAAGAAGGAGCGGTGGAGAAGGTGGCCGTCTGACCGATGCGTTCAGACAATTTTTTGGTCCGCACCCCCAAGGTATGATCGGTTCCAGCAACCATCGCCAGCGTCTGTTTTACATGGTGCAGGAATACCTAGGGGCAAGATCAGACTTGGACACCTTTCCCACCGAAAATCCTCTGGGTTACTGGGTCTTGAGGATGGATCACTGGCCAGAGCTTGCACAGTATGCAATTGAGCTACTGGCCTGTCCTGCATCCAGCGTTCTTTCGGAACGCACATTCAGTGCTGCTGGAGGCGTGGTAACCGATCACAGGGTGCGTCTGTCCACTGACTCGGTCGATCGGCTGACCTTCATAAAAATGAATCAGTCTTGGATCACCACCAGCTACCAAGCACCTGATGCTGATGTAACTGAATAATTTTTTTCAGATCCCTTCAAAGACTGCCTATGCTGATGCTGAGTGACTATCCCTGAGTAATTATCCTCTTCCTCCTCAATCATCACGCTGATAGCTTGTAAGAACATTTTTGGGTCTGGGCGCCACCACCAGTGCCTAAGGCACAATTTTTCAGCCCCTGTTTAACAGGGGCGTGTAATTACAATTTTTGATGTAATACTTTGCAGCAGGGCTCGTTCCTGCATTCCAACTAGAGTGTCTGTGAGGGGTTGCAGTGTTGTGGCACCATCACCAGTGCCTAAGGCCCAATTTTTCTGCCCCTGTCTAACAGGGGCGTGTAATTACAATTTTTGATGCAATACTTTGCAGCAGGGCTCGTTCCTGCGTTCCAACTAAAGTGTCTGTGAGGGGTTGCAGTGTTGTGGCACCAGCACCAGTGCCTAAGGCCTAATTTTTCAGCTCCTGTTCAACAGGGGCATGTAATTACAATTCTTGATCTAATATTTCACAGCAGGGCCCTGTAAGGGCTTACAGTGTTTTGGCCACAGCAACACCTAAGGCCCAAATTTCTGCTGAGTATATAGGGCAGGACCCTACTTTCAAACATCTAACTTACAAACGACTCCTACTTGCAAACGGAAGGAGACAACAGGAAGTGAGATGAAATCTACCCCTAAGGAAGGGAAATTCTCTCATGTAAGAGTTAATATGGGAAAACAATTTCTCCTTTCCACTGATGCTTTCCAATCCTTGTTCCACAAAAAAACCCAAATTTTCAAAAAACATTTTTCATTGGGACAAAAAAGTGAGGTAAAATCTTCTGAAGAGGAGGAAAGACGCAAAACAAATGTCACAGGGGTGATAACCCTTCCCTATGTTTTCCAAAAAGCTTAGAAAAGATTTTTTGGCTGGAGCTAAACACGGTAAAAATGTTCAAAATTACAAATAGATTCTACTTAACAACAAACCTACAGTCCCTGTCTTGTTTGCACCGCCTGTATACTGCTGTTCAGAGTATATAGGGACCTTTCCTTATTTTAATTTGGGTGCGGGGTTCCCCTTAATATCCATACAAGACCCAAAGGGCCTGGTAATGGACTGGGGGGTACCCATGCCGTTTGTCTCACTGATTTTCATCCATATTGCCATGACCCGACATGACATTAAACCCGCAAGCAGTTTTAAATGAGATTTTTTCCTTTAAAAATGACATTTGGTGCAGGGACTGTTCTAAACATGGGAAACACGCGTCACTTTACAGGCATACTATAGACACCCCCCAGTACGATATTTAAAGGAATATTTCACTTTTTTTTTTTTACTTTAAGCATCATTAAAATCACTGCTCCCGAAAAAACGGCCGTTTTTAAAAGTTTTTTTTGCATTGATACATGTCCCCTGGGGTAGGACCCGGGTCCCCACACCCTTTTTAGGACAATACCATGCAAATTAGCCTTTAAAATGAGCACTTTTGATTTCGAACGTTCGAGTCCCATAGACGTCAATGGGGTTCTAACGTTCGTGCGAACTTGCGGTCCGTTCGCGGGTTCTGGTGCGAACCGAACCGGGGGGTGTTCGGCTCATCCCTACTGCCTACACACAGGTCCAGCACAATTAAAAAAAAAACACTGATTCAAACTGTACAGAGACACCGCAACCATCTTAATGAGCCACATGAGCCTGAAGCTTTATTAGGTAGCTTTATCTTTTATCTTTTAAATTTAGCTGGAACTTTGTAAGTTATGTTTTGTTTGTGTCTGCTTATAATGATTTTACTGTATTTTTAGCAAGAATATTGTTTTGATATTTGGGGAAGACCCTGTCAGGTAGCTAACTCCTGTCCTCCACCATGCTGACCCCTGTACACTGCCCTACTGAATCCTGTACGGTATCCTGCTGACTCTTGGTCTACTCACTAGTAACCCCTGTACACTGCCCTACTGATCCCTGTCCTCTGCCCTGCTGACCCCTTGTACACTGCCCTACCAATTCCTGTACACTTACCTGCTGACCTCCCATCTTTTGCCCTGCTTACCCCCTGTACACTGTCCTGCTGACACCCTGTCCTCTGCCCTGCTGACATGTTGTACACTGCCCTGCTGCTCCCCTGTCCTCTGCCCTGCTGGCCCTCGTACATTGCCCTACAAACTAATAGCCTCTGTACACTGCCGTACAAACTGCTAACCTTATCCTCTGCCCTGCTGACCCCCTGTACACTGCTCTGCTGACCTTCCATCCTCTGCCCTCTGACATTTGTTTCTACACCCCCATGACCATGACCTGGTGAACATTCCAACCCACCTGACACTCTGGGTTCAGACATCCTTGTTTCACTGTGGAGTAATAATCAGACAAATCAGCGTATTTAGGTTCCATGAATATTTTACTTGAACCAAAAATGGGGAACGTTGCTACAAAGAGGAGGTAGTAGCTCTGCTGAGTTTTAAGCAACGGCGCCAACTCAGTAGAAGAACTCCTCTAAAAGACAAGACAAGTGATAACAATGACAATAATATATATATACTGTATGTACACTTCCCTATTAGATAACGTTACTCATTAGACGGATATTTCAGTAACTGCCTATACTGCCACAATGTAAAAGATGGACCCTAGCCAGTAGGGATGAGCCGAACACCCCCCGGTTCGGTTCGCAGCAGAACTTGCAAACAGGCAAAAAATTAGTTTGAACACGCAAACACCGTTAAAGTCTATGGGACACGAACATGAATAATCAAAAGTGGTCATTTTAAAGGCTTATATGCAAGTTATTGTCATAAAAAGTGTTTGGGGACCTTGGTCCTGCCCCAGGGTACATGTATCAATGCAAAAAGAATTTTTAAAAACAGAATTTTTTTCGGGAGCAGTGATTTTAATAATGCTTAAAGTGAAACAATAAAAGTGTAATATTCCTTTAAATTTCGTACCTGGGGGGTGTCTATAGTATGCCTGTAAAGGGGTGCACGTTTCCTGTGTTTAGAACAGTCTGACAGCAAAATGACATTTCAAAGGAAAAAAAGTCATTTAAAACTACTCGCGGCTATGAATAAATTGTCAGTCCGACAATACACATAAAAGATCATTGATAAAAACTGCATGGGATTTCCCCACAGGGGAACCCCGACCCATAATAAAAAAAAATAGTGGGGGTCCCCCTAAAATCAATACCAGGCCCTTCAGGTCTTGTATGGATATTAAGGGGAACCCCGCGCCAAAATTTTTAAAAAAATGGCGTGGGGGTCCCCCTAAATTCCATACCAGGCCCTTCAGGTCTGGTATGGATATTAAGGGGAACCATATGCTAAAATTTAAAAAAAAATGGTGTGGGGGTCCCCCTCAAAATCCATACTAGACCCATCAGGTCTGGTATGGTTTTTAAGGGGAACCCCGTGCCAAAATTAAAAAAAAAGGCGTGGGGTCCCCTCAAAAATTCATACCAGACCCTTATCCCAGCACGCAACCTGGTAGGCCGGCACAAAAAGAGGTAGGGACAAGAGAGCGCCCCCCCTCCTGAACCGTACCAGGCCACATGCCCTCAACATTGGGAGGGTGCTTTGAGGTAGCTCCCGAAGCACCTTGTCCCCATGTTGATGGGAAGAAGGGCCTCATCCCCACAACCCTTGGCCGGTGGTTGTGGGGGTCTGCGGGCGGGGGGCTTATCGGAATGTGGAAGCCCCCTTTAACAAGGGGACCCCCAGATCCCGGCTCCCCCTGTGTGACTTGGTAATGCGGTACAATTGTACTCCTACCATTTCACAAAAAAAGTTTCAAAAAGTTTAAAAAACACAAGAGACGGTTTTTGACAAGTTCTTTGTTAATTTCTTCTTCTTTCGGCTTCTTCTTCCATCTTCTTTCTTCTGGTGTTCTTTTGGTGTTCTTCTTTTTCCTCCATCTTCTTCTTCATCTTCTTCTTCTCCACCTTCTTCTTCCTCCGCTCTTCTCATCCCGCATCTTCCTCCAGGCTTCTTCTCCGCTCTGTCCGCATGATCCGCCTTAGTGAGAGTCTTCAGCCGTGTGACGCTTGGCTTCTTCTGACATTTCTTATATAACAGAGGGTGGGGCCACCCGGTGACCCAGCCCTCCTCTGACACACGGGGAATTCACGGGACTTCCCTGTGGCTTTCCCCGTGCATCAGAGGAGGGCAGGGTCACCGGGTGGCCCCGCCCTCCGTTATATAAGAAATGTCAGAAGAAGCCAAGCGTCACACAGCTGAAGACTCCCACTGAGGCGGATCGTGTGGTCGGAGCGGAGAAGAAGCCTGGAGGAAGATGCGGGACTAGAAGAGTGGAGGAAGAAGAAGGTAGAGAAGAAGAAGATGAAGAAGAAGATGGAGGAAGAAGAAGAACACCGAAAGAACACCAGAAGAAAGAAGATGGAAGAAGAAGCCGTAAGAAGAAGAAATTAATAAAGCACTTGTCAAAATCCGTCTCTTGTGTTTTTTAAACTTTTTGACACTTTTTTTGTGAAATGGTAGGGGTACATTTGTACGCCATTACCAATTCACACGGGGGGGGCAGGATCTGGGGGTCCCCTTGTTAATGAGGGTGTCCAGATTTCGATAAGCCTCCCGCTCACAGACCCCCACAACCACCGGCCAAGGGTTGTGGGGATGAGGCCCTTCTCCCCATCAACATGGGGACAAGGTGCTTTGGGGGGCTACCTCAAAGCACCCTCCCAATGTTGAGGGCATGTGTCTGGTATGGTTCAGGAGGGGGGGCGCTCTCTCGACCCCCCTCTTTTCCTGCGGCCTGCCAGGTTGCATGCTCGGATAAGGGTCTGGTATGGATTTTTGAAGGGACCCCTACACCATTTTTATAAAAAAAATTGGCGCGGGGTTCCCCTTAAAATACATACCAGACCTGAAGGGTCTGGTGTGGATTTTGAGGGGGACCCCACGCCATTTTTTTAAAAGATTTTGGCGCGGGGTTCCCCTTAATATCCATACCAGACCTGAAAGGCCTGGTATGGAATTTAGGGGGAACCCCACACCATTTTTTTTTTACATTTTGAATCGGGATTCCCCTGTGGGGAAATCCCATGCCGTTATTATCAATGAACTTTTATGTGTATTGTCGAACCAACAATTCATTATAGCCGCAAGCAGTTTTACATGACTTTTTTCCACTTTTGAAATGTCATTTTGCTGTCAGACTATTCTAAACACGGGAAGCATGCGTCCCTTTACAGGCATACTATAGACACTCCCCCAGGTACGAAATTTAAAGGAATATTACACTTTTATTGTTTCACTTTAAGCATTATTAAAATCACTGCTCCCGAAAAAACGTCTGTTTTTAAAAATTCTTTTTGCATTGATACATGTCCCCTGGGGCAGGACCCAGGTCCCCAAACACTTTTTATGACAATACCATGCATATAAGCCTTTAAAATTAGCACTTTTGATTTCTCCAATAGACTTTTAAAGGGTGTTCCGCGGCTTTCGAATTTTCTGCGAACACCCCAAATTGTTTGCTGTTCGGCGAACTGGCGAACAGCCGATGTTCGAGTTGAACATGAGTTTGACTCCAACTCGAAGCTCATCCCTACTAGCCAGCCTATAATGCTATCCTAAGGAGGAAGAGGCTACAAGACCATGCAAAGCAGCTTGGTGAGAGGGTGACAACAGTTGGTGCAAATATTCCCAAATGGAAGAAACACAAAACAACTGTCAATCTCACTCGGACTGGGGCTCCATACAAGGTCTTACCTCTTGGAGTTTCAATGAACATGAGTATGGTGGGGGAATCAGCCCAGAACTACATGGGAGAATCTTCTCAATGATCTCAAGGCAGCTGGGACCATAGTCACCAAGAAAACAATTGGTAACACACTAAGCCATGAAGGACTGAAAATCTGCAGCCCCTGGTAACGTCCCCCTGCTCAAGAAGGTACAGTCCCGTACAAAGTTTGCTAATGAACATCTGAATGATTCAGAGGAGAACTGGGTGAAAGTGTTGTGGTCAGATGAGACCAAAATCGAGCTCTTTGGCATCAACCCAAATTGCCTTGTTTGGAGGAGGAGGAATGCTGCCTATGACCCCAAGAACATCATCCCACCTCAAACACCACCTCAAACATGGAGGTGGAAACACTATGCTTTGGGGGTGTTTTTCTGCTAAGGGGACAGGACAACTTCACTGCATTAAAGGGACGATGGACGGGGCCATGTACCAACAAATCTTGGGTGAGCACCTCCTTCTATGTGCCGGGGCATTGAAAATGGGTCGTAGATGGGTATTCCAGCATGACAATGACCCAAAACACACAGCCAAGGCAACAAAGGAGTGGCTCAAGAAGAAGCACATTAAGATCTTGGAGTGGCCTAGCCAGTCTCCAGACCTTAATCCCATAGAAAATATGTGGAAGGAGCTGAAGGTTGGAGTTAACAAACATCAGCATCGAAACCTTAATGACTTGGAGAGGATCTGCAAAGAGGAGTGGAACAAAATCCCTCCTGAGATGTGTGCAAACCTGGTGGCCAACTACAAGAAATGTCTGACCTCTGTGATTGCCTACAGGGGTTTTGCCACCAAGTACTAAGTCATGTTTTGTGAAGGGATCAAATACATATTTCACTCATTAAAATGCAAATCAATTGATAACTTTTTTTAAATGCTTTTTTCTGGATATTTTTGTTGTTTGTCTGTCTGTCTCGCTGTTAAAATAAACCTACCATTAAAATTATAGACTGATCATTTCTTTGTCCGTGTGCAAACAAAATCAGCAGGGGATCAAATACTTTTTTCCTTCACTGTGTGTATGTATATACATATATATATATATATACACACACATACACATTTAAAGGGAGAAAGGCTCAACAAGTAGTGGCAGCAATTTTTATTCCATGGGCAACTTTGTACATAAAACAAACTTAGGTCAGCTACTGAATAGCAGGGTGACCTCTAATGGGTTCCCCAAAACAACACTTGTAATAATAATGTTCTGTTAAACGGATGCTAAATTAAAACAGGGAGAATGTTTCCAGTCAACGCAACACTATAAAATATTTCTGAAATCGGCACGTACCACAGTGCTTATTTGTGTGATAGACTTATCTCCTTTTTAGTCTGTAAATTGATTTTTTTAATGTAAAATGACCATGCAGATATAAGAAGTAAACTACTGTGCTGTCCTAACTAAAATCATTTTCCCTATTTTAAATTAGTGTCGCTTTACAGATTATGATATTATCTTGTTACCAGTAGGTGGCTGTATTGAGCTGCATTTTCAAAGTACTGCTACTTGTAAAGTGATCACATTGTTATCTGTGACAGGTGTAATGTCTGTAAGCAGGCATGAACATTCATAAATGAGCACCATTTACTTGTCCTCTAATAATGGCCTAGGGAACATTATCTGAAGTGCACTGCATATTCTCTGGATGTTGTATATTTTAATGAATAACAGTAACCAGAACGCCTATTCTCCAGGCCAAGATACTCACAGCCAAGATCAACATCATCCCCCACAGTCATAAGAATAATCCGCAGAGGCCGAATAGAGATGACATTTTATGCCTAATATACCGATACGGAATTTAAAATATAACTACAAAAATGTATTAGTTTATTTGTGATATGGGAAGTTCATTTTAATGTTCTCAAAGGAGTGCAAGAAGAGAATTGTTATCTAAATTATCTTTTTTTTACCAGCCAAAAGAATGTATATTTCTGCCAATCCAGTCTTGAAATCTACAGTTTTGCGGGACAGAGGAGAGGATCAGATCTCTGCTGCAGATTTTACTTTCACTTACAGGTCTCCTTCTCTCCCTCTGACAGTGAAAACAGAAGCACTGATAAAGGCATCTCTCTGTCACTCTGGTATCTCCTTCTGAGCCCAATCTCGATCCAGCACTGTGCCTGAGAACAGCGACTCTCTGCGTTCTTTCTCTATACTTACAGGGCAGCTTTATAGCAGTGGGAGCCATTGGGTGCCACTGCTGTCAATCTAGATCTGTTATGAGGAGAGCGGGTAGTGGGGCCGAGCCTATAGACACAGGCAGTGCAGCTCGATCGAGCCTACGCAAGTGCTCCCATAGAAGGCAACTTTCTATTTGTGCACTCTCCGAAGAGGAGGAGCCAGAAGCGCTGGTGGTGGTCCCCGAAATGGAGGATCAGCATTGCTCTGTGCAAAAGCATTGCAGAGAGTAGGACAGTATATTCTATATATTAAAATATAGAATATTTTAATTAAACAAGATTACGTTTTACAGACAGTTTAATATATACATTTAAAGACATAACAATGATTACAGAGTTGCATTACTTTGTGTCTTTTATATCTGCCTGGAGCTTTAACCCCCTTTATGAGAATACTGTGTGAATACTGTGATTGGCTCTCACAGTGGTCACATGATTGTGAGCCTATCCCACTAGCTCCCAATCAGAAGCCTTGACCAACAGCTGTCAGTGGCAACTTGGTCAGTGTGCTGAAAGTGCGCAGTGAGCACAGTCTCAGCAAACAACTTCCTGAATGCATATACATAGTGATTGAGTGCTAAAGGTTAAGGAACTTTAAACTGTATTTATATACAATTGAATAGGAAAAACTGGATGCATATTTTAGAGCTGTAATTCAATTTCCTAGAATACTTGCATTCTGTACATTTCCTGTAATTTTTCCCTTTTCAGCAAATGCAGGTAACATAATCTCAGGTGTGGCATGATGACACTTTAGGGCTCTTTCACACGATCGGCCCGCTTGGATCTGTCTGTTTTTCAGGCGATTCCGAACGGGCCACCCATTGGCTTCTATGGGCAGGCATATGGGCAGGCATGTGTCCGCTGACACCCACCAGCCATCCGATCCAGCAAGATCTGCTCAAAATAGATGGATGGCGATACGTTCAACATCCATCCAGTGGATCGGATGAAAACGGACATGCTGACTGTTTTCATCCAATCTCCCCATAGAGAACAGCGGGGCTCTGACAGGTCCATCTCTGCACAGTGAGCGGAGACAGACCTGCTCAGCGGGGATCAACTGAGCGATCCCCCGCTGAGCTAGCGGAGTCCGTCCAATGGATCCGCCTTGTGTGAAAAGGGGCCTAAAGCTGCATCCACTTCTTATACATAGAACTACAAAAATGTTTTAGTGTTGTATAGGTTAATCATTCCAATGGTTGACAAAGCTGTGCGGAATTCCAAAAAATATGTTTTATTATATGGCATGTTTATTATGTTTAAGCATTCAGTGGCCGCGCCCCCAGTTTATATATATATATATATATATATATATATATATATATATATATATATATATATATATATATTGTGACATTATGAAAGGCGATTTATATAGAGAAAGATGGGGGAAGAAGGAAAAAAGATTTGTAGGGACTACTCCAATTAAGTCCCACCTCGCCACCCCAAAACTAATTGGACTATTCCGGTACCTCATACAAAAATACAGTTGTAGGTAAAACTTAGATTTATTCAAAAAACATCAATTTTAAAACATCTATATAAACAAAATATAGATCTCACACATAGCTGTTGTTTACAGTACAGAAATTACAATAACATTTAAAAGTGCCCACAAAGGTAGTTGGAGGCTATTGTTTAGAATACTTGGGAACGTGCCCTACAATTACATAAACAATAAGTAACAATAAATACATTGACAATAACATAGCATTGGAGTGATAGTAACTTATTTACTTATTATTATTTGTGTGGCAACTATCTCACAAAATTATGAAAGGCGAGGTGATTGATGGACGTTTTGTTTCACCTCCCATGCGTTCATTTGCTGAGAACTAAGGTGGAATCTGGTCCAGGTTTTACCAGCCACCGTGGCAGGGTTGGTTCCGGACCAGATTTTGCGGTCCATTTGTGTCCACCAACAGGCGGTATAAGTAAAGCAGGACTGGAGCAAAGAATTGCTCTTGGCCTGAGAATGAGGAAGCAAAAAAACCTGAGAGAGCTGCTCATGTGAAGTATGCTTTGTGAGAGAAAGAAAAGGGAAGATGATCCCTCTTGAGCTAACCCCTGACATATGGTGGATTTTCGGCGGGTATCTTCCTGAACAAGTGGAAAGATGGAGGATGTGTTAACAGTATTAATTTCGTCGACTAAAATGGCTAAAACTTTTTAGGCGACTAAATGAATATTATTTTAGTCAACTAAAATACGACAAAAACTAAAACAACTGAGATGACTAAAATACGACTAAAACTAAAATGGCATTTTAGTCAAAAGACTAAAACTAAAACTAAAACTGAATTAAAATTTGACTTCAAGATTAACATTGGTCTGTAGTGCATGTTCATACCTCAATGCCATAATAAATAACATATTAGATTTTTCACACCAGCAGTGTATAATGAGTTTGGAAATTGTAGAGAAATGGTAACTAATGCATTACAATTTAATTGCACCTATTAGATTTTAGACAACTAAAATGAGTTTTAGTCAACTAAAATGTACTGGAGATTTTAGTCGACTAAAACGTAGGACATTTTAGTCGACTAAAATTGTGCTGGAGATTTAGTCGACTAAATATGACTAAAACTAAAACAATTGCAGAAGACTAAAATGGGACTAAAACTAAAATGCCATTTTAGTCCTAAGACTAAGACTAAAACTAACTAAATCGAAATTTGCTGCCAAAATTAATACTGTGTGTTAATAGCCCTGCTGCAGGCTACTACAACCCAGCCGGAAACCAACCGCCAGCAGCAGGAAATCAACCGCTAGCAGCAGGAAATCAACCGTCAGCAGCATG
Organism: Lithobates clamitans; assembly: GCA_037952925.1. Lineage (NCBI taxonomy): Eukaryota > Metazoa > Chordata > Amphibia > Anura > Ranidae > Lithobates > Lithobates clamitans. Next base: position 7,054,161 of record JBBGZY010000372.1, read on the forward strand.
AAGCCAACCGCCAACAGCAGGCGATGAATTGCCAGGCCACTACAACCCAGCAGGAAGTCAATCGCCAGCAGCAGGAAGCCATTGCAGCCCAGCAGGAAATCAACTGCCAGTTTGCGGAGGCCCTGGTGGAGAAGGGGTTCGCAGGTTCTTTGCCAGTGGAACAGAAAATGGTGCGCGCCAGCTATTACCTACAGAAGATGACACATGCAGATGATGTGGAAGCTTACCTAGCAACTTTTGGAAGAGTTGCTGTTTGAGAAGGATTGGAAAAAGATCAATGGGCAGGACTGCTAGTGCCCTTTCTGACAGGAGAACCCCAAAAGGCCTATTTTGACCTGGAACCAGTTGCTGCCTAGGATTATGAGACACTAAAGGCTGAGATATTTGCACGCCTGGGCATCACTATTGCGGTCCAAGCTCAACGGGTACATTGGTGGTCATACAGTGCTGACAAACCACCCCGCTCCCAAATGTTTGACCTAATACACCTCACCAAGAAGTGGATGCAGCCAGAGACTTCGTCAGTCCCTAAGATTGTGGAGCGCGTGGTCATGGTCCGTTATTTATGCACGCTCCCTGACACTTTGAGGAAGTGGGTCACCCATGGAGACCCCAAGACTGCAAACCAGCTGGTTGACCTGGTGGAGAGATATACTGCTGCTGAGGACTTGCCCCACCTCAATGTCCCTAAGGGTGAAAAACTGTCCGAAGGATCCGGTAAGACTGTTCAAGGGTGTGGGAAAAAATTACAAGACTGTTGCAACAGATAAGGAGACTGGACTCAGGACCTGGAGACTGGCCAAATAGGTCAGGAAGGTCTCTGAGGCCGTTTACAGGACTGGGTACAGAACACATAAAATGTTATCGCTGCCATGCGTTAGGTCATATTGCTGCTAACTGTTCCCTAAATAATGAACCAATGCAATGTGATATTGCTTATTTGAAAAAATGCATTTCTCTTTTTGCACAGGTGGCATGTACTGCATCATGTCAGAGGCGCATGGAAAAACAAATGTGTATGAAATCAATTGATGAAAAGCCAGTCACTGATCTGCTAGATTCTGGTAGTGTTGTGACATTAGTCAAAGGTGATAGGGTAAATCCTGCAAAGTTACACTCTAGCACTATTGGGGTGATTTGTATACATGGTGACACACGTGACTACCAGACTGCTGTGGTTGAGTTTGATACCCCTTGGGGCACTGTGACACATTCAGTGGGGGTGGTATCCCCACTGCTTCATGAAGCCCTAGTGGGGAGAGATTTCCCACACATTTGGAGTTTATGGGAACACAAAAGGAGTCAGGAGGACAGAGCATCCCCTGCTGAGGAAACACTGAAACCCAACCTTTTGATTACAAAATTGAAAGGGAAACGGTTGGTGTGTCCAACAGAGGGGGTAGATCCTTTTCCTTTTTCTGTAATTGCTGGGGAGCAGGAGGAGCTGAAATCCAGCCCCCAGCTTGAGGTTAATGAACGAGAAATTATCTCTGACTCTAATAGTGAGAGTGAACAGCATTTGGTGCCTGACTTAGAAGTCAGGAAAGATGATTTTTGTACTGAACAACTTATGCCGCGGTCGGAATTTTCTGTCGGAACTTCCGACAGAAAAAGTCAGATGGGAGCTTTTCATCATATATTCCAACCGTGTGTATGCCCCATCGGACTTTTTCCGTCGAAAATTCAGACGGACTTAGATAGAGAACATGTTCTATATTTTTCTTTTTTTACAGCTCGTCTGTATGCTGTTCCAACGCATCAAAAACAATGCATGCTCTGAAGCAGGTATGAGACGGAAGCGCTCGGTCTGGTAAAACTAGCGTTCGTAATTGAGATAGCACATTCCTCACGCTGCAAATTCTGTGATCTTTTAATGCAGCGCATTCTTTTGTTCTTTATAATGCTAGAATAATGAAGTTGTTTTGCTGCTGATATTCACACAGAGATCTGACAAACTTATTTATTTATTATTTCAAATGATCTCATAAATAATCTTTTATTTTTTTTAAAGCCAGATCTCCATACTAATGTTTAGAATTAATTTTTATAGTCATCTTTTTTTTTATTTCACCAAGATCTCCTTTTTTTGGATTATTGAAAAATTATTTTCCAGTGATCTCCATAATTTTTTTAATTTTTTTTTTGTGTCAAGTTACCACAATAACATTATTATCTTGTATTTTTTATTAACCTCAAGGAGGTTGGTTGTTGTCCCTTGGTAATTTGAGATTGTCTTTTTGAAATGTACCTGCCTACTCCCAAACAAACTGTCCTTTTTGTAGAAAAACACATAGGCGAGTATTTTCAGAAAATAAAATATCCATTTATTCTGGGTAACAAAATAAAGAGGAAGGCAACGCTGGAGAAACTTTTGGAATTTGCAAAGCCTTTTGGCCCCCAGGGCAGACATCAAGTCGGTGGAAAATAAAATTGTTAGCTTGAGGAGTCCATATAATTTGGAGGGGAGCCACCTGTGATTGGGTGAGGCCACTGGGCCCCCCACCTCCTCTCTGACACTGGGCCCGCCCACTTCCTGGCTGACACTGGGCCCGCCCACCTCCTGGCTGACACTGGGCACGGCCACCTCCTGGCTGACACTGAGCAAAGCCTCCTCCTGCCTGCCACTTTCCAGACCCTCCTCCTGGCTGAGCTCATCCTGTGTATAAAAAAGGGACATAGTTTTAGTTTTTGGTTCATCAATCACACACAATTTTGAGCTCATGACTTGCAAATTGAATGTTAATAAATAGAAAAGACTATCATTCTGACCCCAGCATTTTTCATTCTTGTCTCAAACATTTTTGGCCACTACTGTCTATTGATATGTAAATCACTTTTTTTTAAATCATTTTGTTATCAATTATAACATCTAGTTATCATCATTAATATTAGGACACTAAATATGTCTAAAAATAATATACCTGGCTCCAGCTGGGCGCATCCACTTCTTCCAGGTTGTTCCTCGTCAGCCTCTGCTGGGGTTGAGGGAAGGGTGGAGGGAAAGCTGCAGGGAAGGGTAGAAAGTGATTCCCTGGCTTCAAGCTGGTCATCCAGAAACCGCAGTTTGTTGAAGTACCACAGCCTGGGTACATACACTTATGCCCCGTACACACGGTCGGACTTTGTTCGGACATTCCGACAACAAAATCCTAGGATTTTTTTAGACGGATGTTGGCTCAAACTTGTTTTGCATACACACGGTCACACAAAGTTGTCGGAAAATCCGATCGTTCTAAACGCGGTGACGTAAAACACGTACTATAAACGGGGCAGTGGCCAATAGCTTTCATCTCTTTATTTATTCTGAGCATGCGTGGCACTTTGTCGATCGGATTTGTGTACACACGATCGGAATTTCCGTCAACGGATATTGTTGTTGGAAAATTTTATAGCCTGCTCTCAAACTTTGTGTGTCGGAAAATCCGATGGAAAATGTCAGATGGAGCCCACACACGGTCGGTTTTTCCGACAGCACGCTCCAATCAGACATTTTCCATCGGAAGATCCGACCGTGTGTACGGGGCATTATGCTGCTGCTGCTCCTGATCTGAGTGATTTCTGGATCTTATTATGCTTCTTCTTATACATGTTCCTCAAGATCCCATTTTTCTTTTCCAAAAACACGATGATTGCATCGGGGACCCGAGTCTTCACAAATTCCAGAAGTTTCTCCAGCGTTTACCTCCTAGCTTGTTTATTATAAAATAAGCTGTGTTTCACCTCCTACAAATTCCTCATCTCCCTGTACCTGTCTATGAAACTGGCCATAAATTCTGGGTCCTTAAAGTGATTCATATTTGCTGTAAGACAGTAACACTAATGTCAGCCTAAACTCTCATAACCTTATCCCAATATAGTAATTATAGTAATATAATAATAAAAAAAAAGACCTGTTGTGGTCTTTGTTTAAGCAGTAAACAATAAAATGAAGAATATTTTCTACACACACCTCCTGCGCCAGTGAAGCTGAAAAGCCTGGGGCAACAACAGAAAGTAGAAAGAACCATTAGGGAACCACCCATACTCTGGAGACTCTCCCGTGGCCGTGACCCTTCCTCAGTCCTTGGAATTGGCAGCCACGACAGTGATTACAGAGGAAAGATCACCCTTGAGATCCGGGGTTCCTGCGAACAACCATCGTCCATCAAGGATCTCTGAGCCTGTTTGATTCGGTGTCACCGGCATCCGAATCCACTTCCTCTGGTAAGCGTATTTCATCTATTCCCATTATATGATCGTATTATCTATGAGACACAGAGGAGAAGATTCCTGCACCAGTGCAACACTCTGTATACAGTTTATTCTTGGACTTTTCATTGTCTGACCCATGGCCACACATTGGGACATTATTATATCTTAGTCACTATTCACCTTATACCACGTCAAGCCATGGGCCTTTACTAATGGCTACCATTACTGATGTGTTTTTTATTATTGGTTACTTTCATTAGCGCTACATTTCATTTCTATTATCCCAATATAGGCCTCAATCTTGAAGCAGTATAGGCCACTAATGGCCCAAGTTAAAATTTTACCTTCGTTTAGGACGCTCGCCACTTCCATTTCCTCCTTCCTCCACACACATAACGTAGGTATGACACATGTGTGTTGATAAACACTGTGCATGCGTGAAACTCTGCCCACCCCGATGTTCTTTCTACTCTATTCCCCACCCCTTCTCTTTCGGCGCGCAGTAGGAGTGACATGGCGGAGACACAGCAGGTGTGTGTTAATTCCAGTAACGAGGAGGAAAGTCCGGAGCCCGAAACTTCACCATCCCGGAGGAGAAGATTTAAGGCCTCAAATATGGCCTTTGTAGAGATGGTGGAGATAGTGGACATCTTGAGGAGGACCGACTATGGTGGGAAGCATGGACCGTACACCAACTCTAATGTGAGAAAGGCCAAGATCATGACTAAAGTTGTGAGAAGTCTGCACAGGAATTTTGGGGTATGACGATCCAAGGAGAAATTGAGGAAACTGTGGTCAGACCTGAAACTGAGGGAGCAGGATCAGTACAGAAGGATCAAGAAAGTGCTTCTAAAAAGTAAGTAGTTGTCCTGTGTTCCTATTATTTTTATTACTTGCATGCTGCGCCATGTGCTTTTCTTTACTGTTGTACAGTTTAAAATGGCGACTTTTATGTTCGTGGGCACAGTAATCGGTCATAGTAAACATTGTTCGCTCATTAAATACAATGTTTTGGGCAGATACAGGTTAAATACATTTGGTCATGCCTATTTGTATAAAATAAATTTTATACATTGCTGTCTAGATGTGTTTGTAACTAGAATGAAATGCAAGCTTGATTCTGTGTAATGTGGGGAGAGGACACTCAGCAGCTGTTTACACATCTGGACTCAGGAGCACTGTCAGGAGACACAAGCCGCCTCCGTCCGCCGGGCTCCAGGGCGCATGCGCGGAGGACTCACGCTGCGCCGTACACCTGTTCGCGGCCCAATGGTGCGGCGTGCGCGGGTGCACGGCGGTCCCCGTGTGCGCGCCGTGACCGTGCGGGTGCCCGGCAGCGCGTCATGCTGACGCGCTCGCCGGAGGGCTACATCTGACGGCTCCAGCACCCAGTCGGGTTGCTGGTTTGTCGTCAGCTGTGCCCTGTCCCCTGTACCTGCTATTTCCTTGTCTACAGTGTTTCCGGTGCTGAACTCTGCCTGTCAAACGGATTACCCTTGATTGCCTGATACCCTGACCTCTGCCTGTTGAACGGACTACCCTTGCTTGCCTGATACCCTGACCTCTGCCTGTTAACCGGATTACTCTTGCTTGCCTGATACCCTGACCTCTGCCTGTTAACCGGATTACTCTTGCTTGCCTGATACCCTGACCTCTGCCTGTTTAACGGATTACGCTTGCTGGCCTGATACCTCTGAACCCTGCTTGATTATACGGACTTGCTCTGCTTGATATCCCGGTTCTGACCTCTGCTTGTATAACGGACTTGTCCTGCCTGATACCCCAGTTCCAGTTAACCACTCACCTTGCAGCTTCTCCAGTGCCCAACGGCTACACGGACCTCCTTCGGGCTCGTCAGGAATCCAGCCACCACCGGAAGCCCGTGCCTCTGCATGCCCCCAATTCCCTGTATCACTTCCAGGGGTTCGGGTGCGCGTGGTCGTAAGGGCGAGCCACTCTCGGCATCTTGGCCTCGGTGAGTATAATTCCGACAGTACAAACCAGCCAGATGTCCGAGGCCGACAGAGCGTGCTTTCCTTTGGAGATCCTGTGTCAACAGGTCTCCACTTTGGCCGACTCAGTCCAGAAGTTACAGGAGGGGTATACCCAGATTGACAACCGCCTCCAACAGATTACTGGGGTACTTCCCCCTGCTGCTGCAGTTCCGGCACCCAGCAATGAAGGTCCGCTTCCCCAGGCCACCACCAACCCTACAGTTGTCATGGCGCTTACTGAGCCTAGGGTCCCTACACCCGAACGGTTCTCAGGGGACCGTAAAAAATTCAGAGCCTTCAAGAACGCCTGTTCTCTGTACTTTGCCCTCCAGCCCCGGACATTTGCATCAGAGATCGTCAAGGTGGGTTTTGCTATCTCGCTGCTGTCATAAGAACCTCAGGCTTGGGCCCACGGCTTAATGGAACAGGGAAGTCCTGCATTAAATTCCATAGACACCTTCTTCGAGGGTATGTCCAAACTCTATGACGACCCTCAACGGAAAGCTACAGCTGAAGCCATCTTACACCACTTGTCCCAAGGGAGGAGACCTATTGAAGACTATACGGTGGAATTCCGTAAATGGGCGGCCGACACGAATTGGAATGAGCCGGCTCTTCGCTACCAGTACCGTCAAGGCTTGTCTGAACTCCTCAAAGATGAGCTAGCCAGAATGGAGACTCCTGATTCCTTGGAAGAGCTCATTCAGGCAGCCACGAAACTGGACAGGCGCCTGCGAGAACGCCGCTCGGAGCGGTTTCAGGGTCCACGCCCTACGTGGACGCCATTCAGAGGCCCACCTATGCCGTCACCTTCTCCTACTACACCTCCTGAAGCTGAGCCCATGCAGCTAGGCCTGGTCAGGGCCCCGCTAACTTCGGAAGAGAGGCAACGCAGACGGCAGTCCAATCTGTGTCTGTACTGCGGGGGAGCTGGACACTTCCTGCGCAATTGTCCAATCAGGCCCAGTAAGTTCCTACAGCCAAAATTGATGAATTACCAAGATAATAATGCTCCAAAGTCTTATGTGATGTTGTCTGTTTCCTTGCAGCTACCGGAAGGGGAGTCTCGCCTACCCGCCATCATTGATTCGGGGGCTTGTAGCTGCTTCATGGATGCAGCCTTGGCCCGCAGCCTCCGTATTCCCTTGCAAACAAAAGCTCAAGGTCTACAAGTGCATCTAGCTGACGGGTCTCTTCCTAGTTCGGGTCCAATCACCCAGGAGACCCAGCCTATCCTAGTAACCACCGACTCCGGGCATCAGGAGCTCCTACGGCTTGACGTCATCCATTCTCCCATCTTTCCAGTCATCCTCGGTCTGCCCTGGTTACAAGCTCATGATCCGCAGATCCAATGGAGCACCAAGGTGGTGTTCTTCTCCTCCCCATATTGCTCTGAGCATTGTCTCCCTTTAACCCCGAAGGTTTGTGCTACGGTTACCACTCCGCCAGACAAACTTCAGCAGAATATCTGGAGTTCCAAGAGGTCTTTAATAAACAAATGGCCGACCGCCTACCACCTCATCGGCCTTATGACTGTCCGATCGACCTGTTGCCGGGATCAGTGATTCCGTTCGGTCGTATATTCCCTCTCTCCGAGACTGAACTGGAGGCGCTCAGACAGTACATCAATGAGAACCTGGAAAAGGGTTTTATTCGTCCCTCATCCTCACCTGCTGGAGCAGGGATATTCTTTGTCGGAAAAAAGGATGGGTCCCTTAGACCTTGTGTGGACTACCGGCAGCTTAATAATATCACCATCAAGAACAGGTACCCACTACCACTCATCCCAGGGCTATTCCAACGATTCCGATCTGCCAAGGTCTTTTCCAAATTAGACCTGCGGGGTGCCTATAACCTTGTTAGAATCAGAGCCGGGGATGAATGGAAGACAGCGTTCAGGTCCAGGTTTGGACACTTCGAGTACCTGGTGATGCCATTCGGGCTATGCAATGCTCCAGCCACCTTTCAGCACCTAGTTAACGATATATTCCGAGAATACCTGGATGACTTCCTTGTTGTCTATCTAGATGACATACTCATTTTCTCTTCTACGATTGAGCTACACAAGGGGCATGTCAAAAGGGTCCTCACTATATTAAAACAACACAAGCTTTATTTGAAAGTGGAGAAGTGCGAATTCGAGAGGTCAGTGGTACAATTCCTGGGGTTCATCATATCGGCCGACGGGATCGCAATGGATCCCCAAAAGATACAAGCCATCCAAGATTGGCCAGCTCCATCCGATAAAAAAGGGGTCCAACGATTCATAGGATTCGCTAACTTTTATCGGAAATTTATTATCGGATTCTCAACCATTGTAGCACCCATCACCCAGCTAACCCGTCAGCACAGTTCCTTCCGGTGGAGTGAGGCTGCACAAGAGGCCTTTCTGAAATTAAAAGACCTGTTTAGTTCGGCTCCAATTCTTCGCCACCCCGATCCCTCTCAGCCATTTGTTCTGGAGGTGGACGCCTCGGAAATTGCAACAGGAGCAATTCTCTCCCAAAGACAAGGGCCCAAAGCCATCCTTCACCCCGTTGCTTTCGCTTCCCGGAGACTCAGCCCGCCAGAGTTAAACTACGACATGGGTGACAGGGAGCTGCTGGCCATAAAATTCGCTCTAGAAGAATGGAGGTATCTGCTCGAAGGCGCATTACATCCAGTGATGATTTTTACAGATCATAAAAACCTCGAATACTTACGGACAGCAAAACGACTAAAACCCAGACAAGCCCGCTGGGCTCTCTTTTTCTCTCGCTTCAACTTCCACATATCCTACAGACCTGGCTCAAAGAATGGGAAGGCAGACGCACTCTCACGGATGTTCTCTGCAGAGTCCCAAACTCCAGAACCTGGTACAATCCTCTCTTCTCAAAACTTCCTTGGGGTGGCACAAGTGGATTTGATGTCGTCCATCAAATCATCATCCAACTCTTGCATGGAACCAGAGGTGCAATCCTTGAAAAGAAATGGTAATTTTTTTTGGATCCGTGGGAAAATTTTTGTACCTCGGGAGACACGGTCGCTAACCCTTAAGATGTGCCATGACCATAAACTCGCAGGGCACTTTGGAGTAAGGAAGACATCCGAGCTGGTCTCTCGTTCCTTTTGGTGGCCTGGGTGGAGACGGGATTGCAAGGAATATGTGGCATCCTGCCCTCTGTGTCAGCGGAACAAGGGTCGAAACGCCAAGTCTTGGGGTTTACTAAGACCTCTACCTATCCCCGAACGGCCATGGTCTGACGTCTCCATGGATTTCATAGTGGACTTTCCAGCCTCGGGGGGTTTTACCACAATTTTTGTCGTGGTTGACCGTCTCTCCAAGATGGCCCATTTTTTGCCCATGAAGGGCACCCCTTCGGCCTTAGAGACTGCCAATATTTTTCTGAAGGAAATCATCAGGCTCCATGGCGTACCAAAGAACATTGTATCAGACAGGGGTGTACAATTTACGTCCAAATTTTGGAGGGAGCTCTGCAAAGCCTTAAATATCAAAGTCTGCCTCTCATCAGCTTACCACCCTCAGAGTAACGGCCAAACGGAGAGGACGAACCAGACTCTAGAGCAATATCTGCGGTGTTTCTGCTCAGGATCTCAAGATGATTGGGCAAGCCTTCTCCCATACGCAGAATTCGCGTATAACAATTCCGTTCATGCTGCTACCAACCAAACGCCTTTCTGGGCAAATTGCGGATTCCATCCCACCTTTCTGTCCAACGATGTTCCTGAGATAGCAGTCCCGGCAGTGCATGACAGAATAACCTCTTTACAAGCGAATTTCCAGAGTATTCAAGACATGTTGCAAAGGGCTCAAACGGATTACAAGGAACAGTATGACCGGGGCAGGAGGGAAAATCCAACCTTTAAATTAGGAGAGGAGGTCTGGCTATCTACTACCAACCTTAAACTATCCGTGCCTTCTCGGAAATTGGGGCCCAAGTTCATTGGTCCTTTCCCCATCAAAAGGATTATCAACCCTGTGGCTATGGAGCTAGCATTACCAAAGAGTTACAGAATCCATCCTGTCTTCCACGTGTCCTTATTGAAGCCCGGGGTGGACAGCACTTTTCCGGAAAGAGAGAACTTCCTCCGCCACCAGTTAGGGTGGATGGAGAGAATGAGTTTGAGGTGGAGTCCATCCTTAACTGTAGGAAGAAGGGCAGACAACTGCAGTATCTGATCCAGTGGAAGGGATATCCACCTGAGGATAACTCTTGGGAACCCGCAAAGAACCTACATGCACCACGCTTAATTCAAGTTTTCCACCGAGACCATCCGGAGGTGATGTCCAGTCTGGGCGTCCAGTGTCCGCCCTTAGGAGGGGGGCACTGTCAGGAGGCACAAGCCGCCTCCGTCCGCCAGGCTCCAGGGCGCATGCGCGGAGGACTCACGCTGCGCCGTACACCCGTTCGCGGCCCAATGGTGCGGCGCGCGCGGATGCACGGCGGTCCCCGTGTGCGCACCGTGACCGTGCGGGTGCCCGGCAGCGCGTCACGCTGACGCGCTCGCCGGAGGGCTACATCTGACGGCTCCAGCACCCAGTCGGGTTGCTGGTTTGTCGTCAGCTGTGCCCTGTCCCCTGTACCTGCTATTTCCTTGTCTACAGTGTTTCCGGTGCTGAACTCTGCCTGTCAAACAGATTACCCATGCTTGCCTGATACCCTGACCTCTGCCTGTTGAATGGACTACCCTTGCTTGCCTGATACCCTGACCTCTGCCTGTTAACCGGATTACTCTTGCTTGCCTGATACCCTGACCTCTGCCTGTTAACCGGATTACTCTTGCTTGCCTGATACCCTGACCTCTGCCTGTTTAACGGATTACGCTTGCTGGCCTGATACCTCTGAACCCTGCTTGATTATACGGACTTGCTCTGCTTGATATCCTGGTTCTGACCTCTGCTTGTATAACGGACTTGTCCTGCCTGATACCCCAGTTCCAGTTAACCACTTGCCTTGCAGCTTCTCCAGTGCCCAACGGCTACACGGACCTCCTTCGGGCTCGTCAGGAATCCAGCCACCACCGGAAGCCCGTGCCTCCGCGTGCCCCCAATTCCCTGTATCACTTCCAGGGGTTCGGGTGCGCGTGGTCGTAAGGGCGAGCCGCTCTCGGCATCTTGGCCTCGGTGAGTATAGTTCCGACAAGCACTAGTATGGGACACCAGAAGAAACTTTTTAGCGTGTCCCACACAGGTACTCCAGTGGATACTTGGGGTGTCTCCATGTGTGAAAATTGTCACAAAAAGGTAAGTATTCCAGCTTTGGTAAGGTAAAAAATTATGTCTTCAGCTTGGAACTCTTCTAAAACAGACAATTGTACCCCACTTCCCAGCAATGTTTCATATTCCTATTTCTGGTCTCAAATATCTGTGTACTAAGTATACCCTTTGTTTCATTCTCATAGGGGAGTAAAGACTCGGAGTACACCACTCAGAGGACACCAGGAACCCCACACCTCAGAAAGAAGGGGTACTCAGCACAACACCACACCCCGAGGATCTGGAGGAAGGAGAGGTGAAGGAAGTGGGAGAAATTGTCACCACAACAGGTGAGTGTCTGACACCCCAGCTTCAGGTAATATAGGTATGCCTGAATATTTATAATACATGTTTTTACTAAAATTTTTAAGTGATGGTTGTGGAAGAGCAAGCTCAACATTTCACAAGTGCAAGTGCACAAATCCTAATCCAGGACATCATGGTGTGGAATCGTGAAATAGACATCATAAGGAATAAACTTAATGTTCTTGAACAACAAATGAAGAACATGATTGATGTGTTGGGGAGAATCTAAATATCTTCAAAATGCCACCATTTTAACTTTTTTTGGACTAAACGAAAAATTTTTTTTACATTTTAAAAGCCAAATTTTGAAGATGCACACGGTGTGTCAACATGTGCTATCTGCCATCAGGAGATATAAAAGTACGCGTTTTGTGGGTGCAACCCCTTCCTCGTAACTCAATTAGGTGAGAGGAAGGGGTTGCACCCCCATAACACGCCCATTGATCCCCCATGATGGGAGATAGCACATGTTGACATTAGACATGGGATCAGAAGGGAAATACCCATTTTGACTCCTAAATTGTGTACATCTTCAAAATTTGGCTTTTACAGGGGTGACATCACCCCATCTGATGAAGGCAAGATCAACACATTTTGGACATACTATAATGTCTGATATTGCCTTCAGTTTTTCTACGTTGAACTTTGTAAGTTCCAGAGTTGTGTATGTTATGTTTTGAAACATGCCTGTTTATACCAAAAAAAAAATATTTTAAAAAACGTGTGAAAAAAACATGTTTTATTTTACACAAAAATGTTATAACGCACATGTCAATGTGCACAGAGTAAAAAGTTTGCTAATCAACAATGTGTGGCTTCTTCTTTCAATGCTCAATACCAGTTTTACCAAGTAATTTTGTGTTTACAGTGACAATGGGGCTTATTTACTAAAGGAAAATCCACTTGGCACTAGGAGAACCTAGGAGACAGCTAAAAAGAAACACAAGCAATAAAGAAAATTCAAGATTTTATCAGATAATTTTTTTTTTATTAAAAAATTATTTAGACATTGTCTGGCATAGCAATGGCCCCCCTACCCTTAAAATAATTGACACATTTCTGGCGAACTTCGGGGTGCCAAGCCAGGATGGCCAGGGGATTAGCAGGAAGTCTGGCCTCAGGCCCAACTGAGGCAAGATAATTTTGGGCATTTTTCCGTAAAAAATTGTGCAATATGCAGCAGGATAATATGATGTGGTTAATTTTGTAGTCCGCCATATGTATTGCTGTCAGAAACAGGCAGAACCGGCTGGCCGTTATCACGAAGACATTCTCAACGACTCTTTGGGCTCTGGCCAGCCGGAAGTTAAAAACCCTCCTCTCCGGGGTGAGGGTCCTCTGGGGGATTGGCCTCATCAGGTGCTCGCCCAGACCGAATGCTTCATCAGCAATAAAGACGAACAGGAGTCCTTCAACGTTGTCCGCAGCAGGTGGCAATGTCAGGCCACCAGTCTGGAGATGTCGGGAAAACTCCGTCTGGGCGAAGACTCCTCCATCCGACATCCAGCCATTCTTCCCCACATCCACATAGAGGAACTCATATTGTGCCGACACCACCGCCATCAACACTATACTATTAAAACCCTTATAATTGTAATAGTGATACCCCGAATAGGGTGGTGGCACGATGTGGCCATTGGGACAGTTGGGAAAGTCCCAATGGTCAGCAAAATGGGAGGCCACAGTCTGCCATTCCTGTGGTGTTGAAGGAAACTGTGGAGTCAAAAAAGAAAAAAAAATCACCCCCTCACCCCCTCTAAAGGCCCATTGTAAAAATTTTTAGGGGGGGGGGTTGAGCTGAGTTTGGGACCCTAAAAAAAGCCTCTGGCACTCTGTCTGAATTTAAGGACAACCATAACATTTGGACACATTTTAGGGGGGTGTTTAGGGTAAAGCACTACAATGGAGCTGACAAAATACATTGTTAAGTGACTAGCCTAGGTGTATATGGGCCCAGGATAGCATGTTGGGGAGGTTAGTGAAGGCAAATATGCATGACGGAAAAAAAGGAGCATTAAAAGCTTAAAGCATGCATGGGCACAAAGCGGACATTCACAGCATATTACAATCATGGTAATTAGGGAATGATGAAAGAAATACAATACATTAGCATACATTAAATACATAGAATGTGATGGTAAAGGAGAAAACTTACCCTAATATAGTCCTTCTGCAGGACCTGAATGATGGCAGAACAGGTCTCTGGAATAATGATCCCCAGAGCCTGCGGGGAGATCCCTGTCAAGAACTTGAGGTCCTGTAGACTTCTCCCTGTTGCCAAGCACCGCAAGGTGGCGACTAGCCTCTGCTCCGGACTGATGGCTTGCCGCATGCAGGTGTCCTGCTTCATAATATAAGGGGTGAGCAAAGCCAACAGATGGTGAAAAACGGGGTCCGTCATCCTGAGAAAGTTCCTGAAATCATCAGGGTTATTCTCCTGGATCTAACGCAACAAAGGCATATGAGAGAATTGGTCATGCTGGAGCAACCAATTCTTGATCCATTAACTCCTCCCCACCCTGTTCATGGACTGGGCTTGGGTCCAAGTTAAAACCCCAACACCAAGCCCCCATACAGCACGAACTCTACGACGAGTACGTACCGGCAACATGGCTTCAAAACGGTCGGCTGCTCAGAACGCACTGAAGAACAGCAAGGCCTGTGAAGAGCGAGCTGAAAATCAGAAATGAGGAGAATGCACCGTGTGACCGTGTGAAAAACAGATACGAACTGACTACACGCACTGGAGAACAGATACAAACCCCACAAGCACAAACTGAACAGCAGTAAAACGATCTGAAGAGCACAAGTCTAAGAAGCGCAAATCGTCTCTCACCAAACGTCTACTAACACGAGATTAGCAGAAGGAGCCCAAAGGGAGGTGCACTGGCTATTGAACTTCCTTTTTCTAGTCCCGTTGTATGTGTTGTACGTCACCGCGCTTTGGACAGTCGGAATTTGGTGTGACCGTGTTTATGTAAGACCGCTTGCGCGGAATTCCGTCGGAATTCTGTCGGACAAACATTCAGAGTTTATTCCGACGGGAAAACCGGTCGTGTGTACAGGGCATAAGAGACTCCACACTCAATAGAGCCAGAGATAATATTAAAATGATGATGGCGAATCTGTTAAACCTAACGTAGGGGTGTCATTTCCCTACAAGGCTCTTAAAAATAACTTGTATCAAGTGGTAAAGCAAGGGGAGGAGGAGGTAGAGCAACTAGTGGTTCCCAAACCCTATGGTTGGATGGTATTAGATTTAGCCCATGGTCATATAATGGGTGGAAACTTGGGTATAGAGAAAACTAAGAGAATAATCCAGAGATTCTTTTGGCTTGGGTGCTGTGAGTGCACGAGTGCTTGAGTGCACGTGTACTGTGAGAACCCGAGTGCTGTGAGTACACATGTACTGTGAGTACCCGAGTGCTGTGAGTGCACATGTTGTTTTGTTGAGTACCTGTGTATTGTATTGTTGAGTACCTGTGTATTGTTGAGTATTAGTGTCAGGAAGCTAATTGTTAGTTAATTTGGACAGAGTTTAATTCCCAATCCCCATTAAATTAGTGGGTACGATGCCAGGCGGGTGTGGAGATGCAACTCGGTATACATCTTGTATGTGTTGCATGTATGCATTCCTTGATCATCTGATCGAGGGCGAATATTGCTGTGCAAAATGTAAGCACGTTGTTTCCCTGGAAGCCCAGGTTCTGAATCTAGGGAAGCAACTGTCAACACTGAGAAGACTCTCCATACTAAAAGAGAGTTGGGATCGTACCCGGCAGGTGCCGACAGGGGCCAGCACAGAGATGGGTGGAGATAAAGAGGGGCAGGCACCAGAGCAGAGTAGATGGGTGACAGTTAAGAAGGGTAGAGGGGAAAGTCCTAGGGAGGCCGGTCCTGGGCTGGAACATGCCAATAAGTACGTCCCGTTGGGTGACATTGGTGAAACCAGTCAGGGACCAGCATTGCTGGAGCAGAGTGATGCCCTTAGCTGCCAGGGGAATAACTCCTCCAGTGAGGGTGGGAGTAAAGGCAAGGGGAAGGAAAGAGATTCTGGTGGTAGGGGACTCAATTCCTAGAAGAACAGAGAGGGCAATCTGTCACAAAGACCTGAAGCGCCGAACTGTATGTTGTCTACCGGGTGCTCGGGTTCGACACATCACGGATCTGGACAACAGATTACTGGGAGGGGCTGGGGAAGACCCGGTTGTCATGATGCACGTTGGCACTAATGACAAAGTGAAGACGAAGATGGAGTGTCCTAAAAAAACGATTTTAGGGACTAAATTGAGGAAAAGGACCCCCAAGGTAGTATTCCCAGAAATACTACCGGTACCTCGAGCCACACCAGAAAGGCAGCGGAAGATTAGGGAAATAAACAATTGGCTGAAGAGTTGGTGTAGAAAAGAGGGGTTTGGGTTCCTGGAGAATTGGGCCGACTTCTCAGTCGGTTACCAGCTTTTTAGCAGGGATGGACGCACCTAAATGGAGAAGGTGCAGATTGGCTGGGAGAGAAGATGGTCGACAAGTTAGAGGGGCTTTTAAATTAGGCGATGGGGGGGAGGGTCCAGAGGTAGAGAGTCAGCGCAGAACAAATTCCAGAGGGTAATATTGGGGGCATTAGTGGTAGGTTGACTAAAGCACCTAAACAAGTCTTATTTGCAACCTCAGAACACCCAATAAGGAGATAGTATGCTTCCAGACTAAACTACGTGGCATGTTAACCAATGCAAGGAGTCTGGCAGCCAAGATGGGAGAACTAGTGCTACTGTTGTACGAGGAGGATTTAGATTTTGTAGGAATTTCAGAGACTTGGTTCAACAGCGCTCATGATTAGCTGGCAACCATTCAAGGGTATTCCCTATATAGCATGGATAGGGAGGGTAAAAAAGGGGGAGGGGTGTGCCTGCATATCAAAAAAGATGTACAAGGGAATGTGAGGGACGACATCACTAATGGAGCAAGGGAGGAGGTGGAATCCTTATGGGTAGAGCTACAAAGGGAGGAAAGTAATACTGGGAGTATACTATATAAATGATATATTGCTCAAACATGCCATGGGCATATGTGAAATTACACCCAAAAATACATTTTGCTGCTTCTCCTGAGTACGGGGATACCACATGTGTGGGACTTTTAGGCAGTCTATCCACGTACAGGACCCCGAAAACCATGCACCGCCCTCAGGCTTTCTAAGGGCGTAAATTTTTAATTTCACTCCTCACTACCTATAACAGTTTCGGAGGCCATGAAATGCCCAGATAGCACAACCCCCCCCCCATCACCCCAAATGACCCCATTTTGGAAAGTAGACACCCCAAGCTATTTGCTGAGAGGCATGTTGAGTCCATGGAATATTTTATATTTTGCCACAAGTTTCGGCAAAATTACAATACATTTTTTATTTATTTTTTTCTTCACAAACTTGTCACTAAATGATATATTGCTCAAACATGCCACGGGCATGTTTGAGCAATGGGCATTACACCCCAAAATATATTCTGCTGCTTCTCCTGAGTACAGGGATAATGTCAAAAACCATGAAATCAGACCGAGACAGAAGTACAGTTAAATCACACTTGTTTAATAATAAAATTAAATAGAACAAATGTAGTCGAAACATAGCCAGAGTTCAGGAACCGGAACGGATAGTCGGACAAGTCAAACGTCAGGGAGCCAGAGATGAGCGTAGTAAAACAGCAACAGGATCTGGAGCCAGAAGGGATGTCAGCCAAGCAAGGCTTTTAACAGGAATGCAGGAGGTACTCTCTGTGATGTTGACTAAGGCAAAGGCGGAGATCCTCTGGGCTGGACGGCACGGACTGACGAGCAGGATATCATCAACAGCTGAGTAACTGTGGAGAGATAGGAGCTGGCAATTAGCCGACAGTTGTGTGGCCAGCTCAGAGAAGGTAGGGCTGGGCCCAGCCCTGACAGATACCACATGTGTGGTACATGTGTGCAGTCTAGCCATGTACAGGACCTCGAAAGCAATCGCTGCCTTCACACTTTCTAAGGGCTTAAAATGGTGATTTCACCCCTTACTACCTATCACAGTTTCGGAGGCCATGAAATGCCCAGATAGCAGAAAGCTCCCCAAATTACCCCATTTTGGAAAGTAGACACCCCAAGCTATTTGCTGAGAGGCATGTTGAGTATTTTGCAGATCTCCCTTTTTGTCACAAAGTTTTAAAAATTGAAAAAAAGAAGAAAAAAAAGGTTCCTTTTCTTTCTTCAATTTTCAAAACAAATGAGAGCTGCAAAATACTCACCATGCCTCTTACCTCTTACCATGCCTCTTACCTCTTACCTCTTACCATACCTTGGGGTGTCTACTTTCCAAAATACGGTCATTTGGGGGGGGGGGGGGCATTTGTGCTATCTTGACATTTCAGGGCCTCTGAAACTGCGATAGGTAGTGAGGAATGAAATCACCATTTTACACCCTTAGAAAGCTTTGTGGAATAATGGATGGGGCACTTGAGGCAGAACAGCGGGAGGAAGAGGAAGACTTCCTTACCTCTCAAGGCCCCCTTTATCCAGATAGCATTCCTGCGGGCCCGCCAAACACACAGGAAGAAGAGGAGGAGGAGGAGGTGGATTGTGTTAACATGGATGTAGAGAATAACATTAAGCAGCAGTCTTCAAGGGATGGTTTTCAGTCTCCAGAAACCCAAGGAGTTCTATGTGTCTGGGAGGAGGTAGTTACGGATCATGTGATCCTTAGTGACCCAGAGGAATCAGAATCGAAATCCCTCTGCAAACTTATGCTGCATGGCCTCCCTGATTCTGTAAAGCTTGCGAAAGGACCCTAGGATTTGTGGTATCAAGGAGAGGGATCATTACTGGCTGGCAACCCTTCTTGATCCATGTTACAAGGGTAAGGTTGCAGAACTGATCCTGCCTTCGCAGAGGGAGCAGAGGATGAAACATCTTCAGAATGCCTTGAAGAAAGGTTTGTGCAATGCATTTCAAGCCTGGGAGGTTACAATTTCCTGGTGCTGGACAACATGTTGCTGAGGCTTCGTTCAGTCAGAGGAAGAGCGGTGGAAAAGGTGGCCTTTAAACAATTTTTCAGTCTTCAGCGCCAAGGTCTGATCAGTTCAAGCAACCACCGCCAGCATCTGCATTACATGGTGCAGGAATATCTAGGGGCAAGAGCAGACTTGGAGACCTTTCCAACAGAGCATCCACTGGATTACTGGGTCTTGAGGATGGACCACTGGCCAGAACTTGCTCAATATTCATTTGAGATACTGGCCTGTCCTGCATCCAGCATTCTTTCTGAACGCACATTCAATGCTGCTGGAGGGTTTGTAAGGGCTCATAGAGTGCGCCTGTCCACAAACTCCTTTGATAGGCTCACATTCATAAAAATGAATCAGTCTTGGATCAGCAGCTATCAAGCACCTGATGCTGATGTAACTGATTGAATTTTCTACGGATGTGGGATCCCTTGAAGACTGCCTATGCTGACTATCCTTTTCCTCCTTAATCTTGATTATGCTAGCTTCCAACAATATTTTTGGTTTAGGGCACCACCACCCAGGGCCCAATTTTTCTGCCCCTGTTCAACAGGGGCATGTAATTACAATTTTTGATAGAACATTCCAACGCAGGGCCCGTTCCTGCGCCCAACAAGAGTATCTGTGAGGTGTTACAGTGTTGTGGCACCACCACCCAAGGCCCAATTTTTCTGCCACTGTTTAACAGGGGCATGTATTTACAATTTTTAATATAATATTTCAAAGCAGAGCCTGTTCCTGCGCCCAACAAAAGTATCTGAGGGGTTACAGTGTTGTGGCACCACCACCCAAGGCCCAATTTTTCTGCCCCTGTATAACAGGGGCATGTAATTCCAAATCTTGATATAATATTTCATAGCAGGGCCCATTCCTGCACCCAACAATATTAACTGTGAGGGCTTACAGTGTTGTGGGACCACCACCACCACCCAAGGCAAAATTTTTTCTCCGCTGTTTAACAGGGGCATGTAATTACAATTTTTGATATAATATTTCAACGCAGGGCCTGTTCCTGCGCCCAACAAGAGTATCTGGAAGGGGTTGCAGTGTTGTGGCACCAGCACCACCACCTAAGGCCCAATTTTTCTGCCCCTGTTTAACAGGGGCATGCAATTCCAATTTTTGATATAGTATTTCACAGCAGGGCCCGTTCCTGCACTCACCAAGAGTAACTGTGAGGGCTTACAGTGTTCTGGTACCACCAACACCTAAGGCACAATTTTCTGCAGATTGTATAGAGCAGGCAGTATAGTATATATACTGCTGTTCGGAGTATATAGTGCCTGGGGGACCCCCACGACAGTTTATTTTTACATTTGGGTGTGGGGTTCCCCTTAATATCCATACCAGACCCAAAGGGCCTGGTAATGGACTGGGGGGGGACCCCTGCCATTTTTTTCAATGATTTTCATCTATATTGCCTGGACCCGACAATACATTACAGCCACGAGAAGTTTTAAATTACATTTTTTCCTTTAGAAATGTCATTTTGATGTGGTATTGTTCTAAACATGGGAAAAATGCGCTACTTTACAAGCATATCAAGGACATCCCCCAGGCACGATATTTAAAGGAATATTTCATTTTTATTGTTAGACTTTAAGCATTATTAAAATCACTGCTCACGAAAAACGGCCATTTTTTAAAACTTTTTTTTTTGCATTGATACATGTCCCCTGGGGGCCCCAAACACTTTTTATGGCAATAACTTGCATATAAGCCTTTAAAATTAGCACTTTAGATTTTTCACGTTCGTGTCCCAAAGACTTTAACGGTGTTCGCGTGTTCAAAGTAATTTTTTGCCTGTTTGCATGTTCTGCTGCGAACCAAACTGGGGGGTGTTCGGCTCATCCCTAATCACCTACTCTTCTAAACACTTGAAGACAAAGCCCTTCCTGACACTTTTTGTTTACATGAAAAAAATATTTTTTTTTTTGCTAGAAAATTACTTTGAACCCCCAAATATTATATATTTTTTTAAAGTGAAAAAATGGTGGGTGTTGCAATTTTTTTTTCACATAGTATTTGCACAGCGACTTTTCAAATGCAATTTTTTTGGAAAAAACACTTTTTTTAATTTCAGTGCACTAAAACACACTATATTGCCCAAATGTTTGGTAAAATTTAAAAGATGATTTTATGGCAAGTACATAGATACCAATCACGACATGCTTTAAAGTTGCGCACAACCAGCTTTTAAAGGCTTTTAAAAATGTATGTAGTTTTACAGGTTACCACTTTTGATTTGCAGAGGAGGTCTACTGCTAGAATTACTGCCCTTGATCTGACGTTCGCAGTGATGCCTCACATGCATGGTGCAATTGCTGTTTACATATTACATGAGACTGACGCTTGTGTTCGATTTTGCGTGCTGGGGGGGGGGGGGGGGCAGGGGTGCTTTTTTTATTATTATTTATTTTGCCTTTTTTTTATTTTTACACTGTTCCTTTCATTTTTTTTTTATAATTTTTATTGTTATCACAGGGAATGTAAATATCCCCTATGATAGTAATAGGTATTTTCTTTAAAAATTGGGGCCTATTATACTCTAGATCTCTCCTCTGCCCTCAAAGCATCTGACCACACCAAGATCGGTGTGATAAGATGCTTTCCCAATTTCCCAATGGTGCTGTTTATACCTGGGGAAACCGAAGTCATGAAATGCTCGTAGCTTTCGGTTTCTTAGGCCATAGAGATGATTGGAGCCATTCTGGTCTTCGATCAGCTCTATGGTTAGCTGGCAGAACCACTGGCTGCATTCTCAGGTTCCCCGATGGGACAGGAGAGCCCGAGGAAACCATGGAAGACGGCGGGAGGGGGGGGGGGCGTTCCCTCTCACTGCTTGTAAAAGCAGTCTAGCGGCTAAATAGCAGCTAGGATTGCTTTTACATGAAAGCTGACTGCTGGCTGAAAAGAATGATACCAAGATGATACCTAAACCTGCATACATCCCTCTGGTTTAACCACTCAAAGTCCAGCAACATACCAGTTAGACATGTGCGATTAGTTTCGTACAAATCGAAAATTCGTACGAATTTCCGGAAATTCGTACATTCGTACGAATCCGAAATACAAATTTTTATGCATACGAATTCTGTACGAAATATGAAATTTTGTATACGAATTTCGGATCCAAATTCATAACGAACATTAGTAATTGTTACGAAAAGTTAACAAACCTAAAAGATAAAAACCCAGGAAGTCAGCACAGCACAGGGATGGTGGGAACTCCTCATAATGATAAATTCATCATAACGAAAATTCGTAATTGTTACGAAACGTTAACGAACCTAAAAGTTAAAACCCCAGGAAGTCAGCACAGCACAGGGATGGTGGGAACCCCTCATAATGGGCACAGCGGGTGTACATTCATACCCGGGAACTCAGCATAGGGATGGTGGGAACCCCTCATAATCGACACAGCAGGTATACAGACCTGGGAACTCAACACAGTGATGGTGGGAACCCTATGGGAATTTCTATGCTTACAAATTTTATACGAAATACGAAATTTCGTTAACGAATTTCAGAATTTCAGATCCAAATTAACAGAAACGTGACTGGTGTTTTGTTCAGCAATCAGAAGAAGTCAGCACAGCACAGGGATGGTGGGAACCCCTCATAATGGGCACAGCGGGTGTACACTCAGACCCAGTAACTCAGCACAGGGATGGTGGGAACCCCTCATATTGGACACAGCAGGTGTACAGACCTGGGAACTCAGCACAGGG
Source organism: Lithobates clamitans (assembly GCA_037952925.1). Lineage (NCBI taxonomy): Eukaryota > Metazoa > Chordata > Amphibia > Anura > Ranidae > Lithobates > Lithobates clamitans. Next base: position 7,076,665 of record JBBGZY010000372.1, read on the forward strand.
ATGGTGGGAACCCTATAGGAATTTCTATGCTTGCGAATCTTATACGAAATATGAAATTTCGTTAACAAATTAAGGAATTTCGGAATTTCGGATCCAAATTCTGTTACAACAGAAACGTGACTGGTGTTTTGTTCACCAATCAGAGGAAATCAGCACAGGGATGGTGGGAACCCCTCATAACGATAAATTCATCATACTGAACATTCGTTATTTTTACAAAAAGTTAAGGAACCTAAAGGTTAAAAACCCAGGAAGTCAGCACAGCACAGGGATGGTGGGAGCCCCTCATAATGATAAATTCATCATAACGAACTTTCGTTATTTTGCGAAACGTTTACGAACCCAACGAAAATTCGTTTTACGTACGAATCCCAATTGAATTTCAGACACGAATTACAAAATACGAATACATTTTCGTACGAAACGGAACGGAACGAAACGAAACAAGTTTATTGACGGTGCACGTGTCTAATACCAGTACGTTGCTGGTCCTTGTTGGGCATATATTGTAATGTCCTTTTTTTTCATGCAGCCTGTGGACTGAAGGAAAAAAGAGATTGATTGGTGGGTATGTCCACCATTAGAATACCGCCCTGCAGCCACCCACTTCTAATGATGGGCATACATGCACCGTTTTTTTTTTTAACTGTGGTGGTGAAATCACCTCCTACAGTGCTGGAGTAGCTGATTTACGTATCGTGAGAGCAAAAATGTTGCTGTCAAGATAAATAAATCAGTGCTGCAGCTGAATGGCATACCTGAAAAGCAAACAATGGTAACAATAAAACATTAACTCAATAAAACAACAACAATCTCTGTCAAACAAAGAGTAAAAAATATATGCCGAAGCATAGGGGCAATCCGCCCCTAATGTTAGGGGCAAATTGCCCCTTCACCCCTGCCCCATGCTTCGGCATATATGCTCTTTTTTTTTAACTGTGGTAAAGTCACCTCCTACAGCGCTGGTTTCACCGATTTACGTATCGTGAGAGCAAACGCTGTTGCTGTCAAGATCAATAAATCACTGCTGCAGATGAATGGCGTACCTAAAAAGAAAATAATGGTTAACAATAAAACACAGTAAACAGTAAAGTATAAAAGAATTTCATACCTGAAAAGCAAACATGATAAAACAGTTACAATAAAACATTGCAGTTATAAAATACAGTAAAACAGAGCAGAACAATAGAGAAAGAAGAACAAAATAAAGATAACTATTTTTGGCTTTTTTATTTTATATTTTTTTTGTATTTTTTAACTTTTTTTTACACTTTTATTTGTAACTGTAACTGTAACGGTTCCAGGTTCAGGTCTCTCAAAATGCGATGGAATCTTTGGAGACCCTGTGAAAGTGTGTCCTATGACTGTGCAGTACTGTACTCTACGCTAATACTCCACTAGTGTGTGGTAGCGTTTGAAACATTCACTGATGCAAAGACCAGGTTGGGCAGGAGATACAATAATAGCTGGTGTCACGCTTATATCTTTTCTACAGACACAACATCTTCTTTGGGGTGATTGGGTAGGGGTACCAGGGAGGACATACGGAAAATACCTCTCATACAGCCGGCTCACTGCATTTAGGTTGGGAAGTTGGGCCACAGCACTGTCAGGAAATAGAAGGGCTGTGATGATCTCTTCCTGGAATTTAAGGAAGGATTCAGTTAGTCTTGACGCCTTGTATAGCACATAAGCATTCAGCAGAGCCAATTGAAATAAATATACAGACACTTTTTTGTACCAGCATCTGGCCTTATGGGCAATTAGGTACAGCGCCATCAACTGGTCATTGAGGTCCACCCCTCCCATCTTAAGATTGTATTTGTGGACACAGAGGGGTTTCTCCGCAACACCAATGCAATACTCCTAACGCACACGTTCCTGCACCAACGTCTGCATCTTAGATTGGGTGCTGAAATGACCATGGTCTGGAACCGGCTGCAATCGTGGGAAAGAAGTGTCACCAGCACACCAGGATTTTCAAAAAACTCGGTCCAAAACTTTAATCACATAGTATCAAAAATTAAAAGTGACGTTTCGGAGCCACGCAGGACCCTCAGGCATGTGATATGCCTGAGGAAGGGGTCCTGCGTGGCTCCGAAATGTCGCTTTTAATTTTTGATACTATGTGATTAAAGTTTTGGATCCAGTTTTTTGAAGATCCCGGTGTGCTGGTGACACTTCTTTCCCATGATCTCCACACCAGTCACCGATGGAATTTGGACTGACGTATCTGCGTGAAGGGAGGACAGAATAAAAACATTCCGATTATCCCTCCACTTCACTGCGAGCAACTTATTACTTCTCAAGCAAGCTCTCTCCCCCAGTTTAAGTCGGGACTCTACAAGCTGCTGGGGTAAGCCCCGGCGATTAGATCGCACGGTGCCACATGCGCCAATTCCATAATCAAACAAGTGACTAAAAAGTGTCACGCTTGTGTAATAATTGTCCACGTACAAGTGGTACCCCTTTCCGAATAAGGGTGACACCAAGTCCCACACAATCTTACCAGCGCTCCCTATGTAGTCTGGGCAGTTCTCGGGCTCCACGTGATGATCTTTTCCCTCGTAAACCATAAAACTATATGTATAGCCTGTTGCCCTGTCACAGAGCTTATACATCTTGACCCAATATCTGGCACTCTTGTGGGGAAGATACCGTTTGAAAGACAAGCAGCCAGAAAACGTAATCAGGGACTCATCAACGCAGACAACTTGATCAGGAGTAAACAAGGCTGCAAACTGTTGGTTGAAGTGGTTTACGAGGGGCCGAATTTTGTGGAGCCAATCGTATTCAGGGTCACCCCGAGGACAACAGAGTTCATTGTCATTAAAATGCATGAGCCGAAAGATCTGCTCGTATCGTGTCCTGGTCATGCAAGCAGAGAACGCGGGCATATGGTGAATTGGGTCAGTGGACCAATATGACCGCAACTCACTTTTTTAGTTATGCCCATGAGGAGGAATAGGCCCATAAAGGTCTTAAAATCAGAAACCGTAATAGGTTTCCATTCTCTGGCAAGGGTCAAATGGGGATTAGCGACGATGAATTGACCAGCATACAATTTGCTTTGGTCCACAATAGATCTATAGATCTTCCGTGAAAAACAGCGAATAAAAATCAAGTAACGTAAAATCAACTGTTTCCACCTAAATTCCGGTTTGGCCAGTGAATAGGGGAAGTACAGGTGCTGCAGAAGTGGTGGGCTCCCAATTAGGATTTGCAAATGCAGCAGAAAGGGCACTATGGGCTCGACGGGCCTGTGTTTGTCTTCTTGGTGGCTGTGGGACACTACTTGTGCTAGCCACCGCACCAGCTTGAACTGCACTTATGGGACTCGCCACGTCACCAAGTGTTACTGCAGTGCTGGATGTATGACCAGGATGTACTAGGCCACTGGTGCTTGCCAGTTCACCTGAAGGATGAGCAGCACTAGTACTAGTTCTCTGTTCCATACAAACATAATAGAAGGTCTCGTGGCACCCCAACATCACCTCCATCCCCAATACAATACATATCTACATAGGATTCGCTCTGGGACTTTGGATGAGGTGAGTATAGTTAGCCAAGGAACATATCATGAGTATATAAAAAAATAGATTTATTGCAAATTGTTGTGCTTGTAAAACACAACAGCAGTAAATGCAGGCCAATAAGGTATATATACAGTGTGAAGAGAAAACTATCCACATACATGGTAAATAAATCATATATAAGGAACTGTGTACAGGCATCAAAATTATATACAAGCATAAGTAGTATCAGACGCGTTTTGCAAGAACACGCTTGCTTCTTCAGGGGTAGATGCTTTAATATATCTGCATTACAATAAAACAAATAAATGTATGTTTCACTAAATTGGCAGGGAGGTGAGTGGTCATAGGGGTCTAAGTGTGAGACCCCATACTCACCAGTGGGCTTGGCCAGGTCCTCATTCTCTGACTCCACAGGCGGCGGCAGCAACAAACATCCAGTTTGGGAGCTGAGGAGGCGGAGCAACAGGGGAACAAATGGAGGACTGACATGGCTTTGGTACGTGCAAGTGTCCCTAGGGGTCCCACCTTGTCCATAATGAATGACTGCTAAAAAAAAGTAAATAAGTATATGTATGTGTCAAAAAGATCCTGCAAGTGCAGATAAACTTAATGAAGTAAATTGGTATGCATATAAATATAAGGGCTGTGTGGACCATATTGAGTAATTGGGGCACTGTGCCTGTGCAGCCCCAGTGGCCATGAGCATCTCCAGCGCTTGCATGCCTCGTTACTCGTACATGACGTTGGGGGCAGAGCATCTGGTCCCCCCTGGGGTATAAATTGGAGCCTGACATGGCGGCGCTTCCAATTCATAGCCTAACTATGCACACAACAGTTGCACCTCCACGAGGGGAAGACAACAGCCTCTGGTTCTCATACTTCACTGATGTTTTTCAGCTTAGATTACACTCCAGTATATTTGTCCTTCAAACCTTCCATTTTTTCACTTACAGTGCACCTTACACATAACTTGCCAACACTTTTTTACACCTTGTAACAAATTATTTGCACTGTCCCCTTAGTCCCCCAGTCCATACCAGCGTTTACTCCATGCTGGTTTATGTATTTTTACCCCAACAACAGAAGAAGAACGGGGTCGGGTATTTCTGACCTTAACAGGGACCACTACTTTGTTGTCAGAGCTATCTGTAAGGGTGCCGCTGCTGTCTACTGGTCCGTATTCTGAGCCTGAATCTTAGTGTCAGAGCCTGCTTCAATCGCTACCAAAAAAACTGTTAGCGCTCACAGGGATCAGGCCTGACTCTGCGAACGCTGCAAATATGTGTGTTGTGTTTTGTAAGTGACAGATATCGATTTATACTGCACTCGGGTGGGCTGGGCTTGGCGGAGGAGCTAAACTTAGGTGCTAGCAAGTATCTGGGCTGAGCCCGCTAACACTGCATTTTTGGGAACCCTAAACTACTGGGGATGCTAGTATAGATCTGATCAGATCAAAGATATTGATGTGTTCAGACACTATATTATTAAGGGAGGTGTATGGTGCGTGTGTGGGTGTTAGCACTACTGGCACTAATCTGGCGCTGCCTGGGGCTGACACAAACCCTAACTGATGCTAAAACCTAACTGATGTCACCAGCTGGGTGATCAGAGGGTTAAGCCTTTATTAAGTAATATACGGCGGGTACCCTGACGCTATAAAAAACAAACTAACTAACCAGCATTACCCGTGACACTAATACAGTGATCACTGGTGACAGGGGGTGATCAAGGGTTTAAACCTTTATTAGGGGGGTTAGGGGGGTACCCTTAAGCTACCTGGGCCTACTACTAACTGCCCTAATGCTGAATAGTGTCACAAATGACACCAGTACAGTGCTCAGTGAAAAATCTGACAACTGCACTTGGTGACGCTGTGACAGGGAGTAAAGGGTTTAACTGGGGGGGGGATTGGGGGGTGATCGGGGGGTGACAAGTGTGCCTACGTGTACTGGTGTTTGTGTAGTGTTGGTGCAACTCACAGTTAGATGTCCTCTCTCCTCTCTCTGGAACCGAAAAGAGTTCCACAAGGGGAGATGACACCACTCCCCTGTTTACACTTACAGGCAGGGGAAGCATTTCATTAGTCAGAACCGATCAGCAGGTCCAGGCCAGAAATCATTGGCTTGGACCTGAAGATTGATCGGTTCTGTAACGAATCCGATCAGCATGAGCGCCGTACCGGTACAGCAATTTGCACAGTGGTGCCATTCTGCCGCCGTATATCGGTGTGAGATGTTCGGGAACTGGTTATTGACCTGGCTGTGCTGTCTAGCAGGCTGCAAATAATTAACAATACTTTTATAAGTAAGGCAGTTCACATATATGTAATATAACTGTATATTTAACCTATTGCCTAAAGTTGAGCTTTAAAGCGGAGTTTTGGCACCTTTCAGGGGGGAGCGGGGTGCAGATACCTGTATAATACAGGTATTTGCACCCACTTCCGGGCGTAGACTCCCGCGGGGGGGGGTCTACGCCACTCCCCCCCCCCCGCTGTCTGCTGGGAGACACACAGGTCCCAGAGACAGCAGGGACCATTTGGATTGCGCAGCAAAACTCGCGCATGTGCAGTAGGGAACCAGGAAGTGAAGCCGCACTTACTGAAGATGGCGGCGGCAGCACCCGAGGACCGAGGGACGGTTCGGCCTCGGGTGCCGACATCGCGGGCGCCCTAGACTGGTAAGTGTCCTTATTTTAAAAGTCAGCAGCTGCAGTATTTGTAGCTGCTGACATAAAAAAAAATTTGGCGGACCTCCACTTTAAAGTGTATCTAAACACAAGAGCAAAAATGTAATATATTGCAGCTTACCAGTCCTTAGATGTGGTGGCTGCATGTATTTTTTTTTTTTAAGCCAAGCACATTGTCTTAAAGTACAGAAAATTACCCATTAAATCTATTGTGTTTGTAGCTTCCTGTGCACTGGACTAAAACTTCAAACTGTGTCTTCCGTGAACTCTCTACTATCTTATGAAGATGAGGAGAGGGAGAGTCAATGCTCACTCACTGCAGTGTATACAGTGGATATAAAAAATCTACACACCTCTGTTAAAATGTCAGGTTTCTGTGATGTGAAAAAATGAGACAAAGATAAACCATTTCAGAACTTTTTCCACCTTTAATGTGATCTATAAACTGTACAAGTCAGTTGTACAACAAACTGAAAATAAAAAAACTAAAATAACATAGTTGCATAGGTGTGCACATCCTTAAACTAATACTTTGTTGAAGCGCCTTTTGCTTTTATTATAGCACTCAGTCTTTTTGGGTATGAGTCTATCTGCATGGCACATCTTGACTTGGTAGTATTTCCCCACTCTTCTTTGCAAAAACATTCCAAATCTGTCAGATTGCGAGGGCATCTCCTGTGCACAGCCCTCTTCAGATCACTCCACATATTTTCAATCGGATTCAGGTCTGGGCTCTGGCTGGGCCATTCCAAAACTTTAATCTTCTTCTGCTGAAGCCATTCCTTTGTTGCTTTGGGTCATTGTCATGCTGAAAGATGAAGTTCTGAAGGTTTTGTGCCAATATTGACTGTTTTTTGGTACTGTTAATAATTCCCTCTACCTTAACTAAGACCCCTGTTCCAGCTGAAGAAAAACAGCCCCAAAGCAGGATGCTGCCATCACCATGCTTCACTGGGGGTATGGTATTCATTTGGTGATGTGTAGTGTCATATCTTTTGGAATTATGGCCAAAAAGTTCAACCTTGGTTTCATCAGACCATAACACATTTTCCCACTTCAGGTGTGTTTTTTGCAAAATTTAGCTGGGCTTGGATGTTTTTCTTAAGAAAAGGCTTCCGTCTTACTACTCTACCCCATAGCCCAGACATATGAAGAATACAGGAGATTGTTATCACATGTACCACACAGCCAGTACTTGCCAGATATTCCTGCAGCTCCTTTAATATTGCTGTAGGCCTCCTGGCAGTCTCCCTGATCAGTTTTCTTCTTGTCTTTTCATCAATTTTGGAGGGACATCTAGTTCTTGGTAATGTCACCGTTGTGCCATATTTTCTCCACTTGATGATGACTGTCTTCACTGTGCTCCATGGTATATTTATTTGCCTTGGAAATTCTATTGTACCCTTCTTCCGGCTGATACCTTTTAACAGTGAGATCCCTCTGATGCTTTGGAAGCTCTCTGTGGACCATGGCTTTTGCTGTAGGATGCGACCAAGGAACTGTCAGAAAAGACCTACTAGAACAGCTGAATTTTATTTGGGGTTAATCAGAGGCAGGTATGTGCGGACTCCTATCTACCATGCAATAAAAGGAAAAATGGGGTACGTAGCGCTACCCTATTATACCAAGTGGTGTAGACAGGGTTAAAAATTAGTAACCTCCCACTAGTGGAGGCAAAAATACCTATGCTGTTGGGACTAGGTGTATGTGAATGTGTCCATACGTGATGGATATAAAAGTGTAATGTGACAGAAAACCGTGCCAAGTAAAAAGATCATGCCAAGTAAAAAGAAAAAGAGTGCCTGTGTGCACATATAAACAGATATATATATATATATATATATACAGTGGCTTGCGAAAGTATTCGGCCCTCTTGAACTTTTCAAACTTTTGCCACATTTCAGGCTTCAAACATAAAGATATAAAATTTTAATTTTTTGTGAAGAATCACCAACAAGTGGCACACAATTGTGAAGTGGAACAAAATCTATTGGATATTTTAAACTTTTTTAGCAATTAAAAAACTGAAAAGTGGTGCGTGCAAAATTATTCGGCCCCTTTACTTTCAGTGCAGCAAACTCACTCCAGAAGTTCAGCGAGGATCTCTGAATGATCCAATGTTGTCCTAAATGACTGATGGTGATAAATAGAATCCACCTGTGTGTAATCAAGTCTCTGTATAAATGCACCTGCTCTGTGATAGTCTCAGGGTTCTGTTGAAAATGCAGAGAGCATCATGAAGACCAAGGAACACACCAGGCAGGTCCGTAATACTGTTGTGGAGAAGTTTAAAGCCGGATTTGGATACAAAAAGATTTCCCAAGCTTTAAACATCCCAAGGAGCACTGTGCAAGCGACCATTTTGAAATGGAAGGAGTATCAGACCACTGCAAATCTACCAAGACCTGGCTGTCCCTCTAAACTTTCAGCTCAGACAAGGAGAAGACTGATCAGAGATGCAGCCAAGAGGCCCATGATCACTCTGGATGAACTGCAGAGAACTACAGCTGAGGTGGGAGAGTCTGTCCATAGGACAACAATCAGTCGTACACTGCACAAATCTGGCCTTTATGGAAGAGTGGCAAGAAGAAAGCCATTTCTCAAAGATATCTATAAAAAGTCTCGTCTAAAGTTTGCCACAAGCCACCTGGGAGACACACCAAACATGTGGAAGAAGGTGCTCTGGTCCGATGAAACCAAAATCGAACTTTTTGGCCACAATGCAAAACGATATGTTTGGCGTAAAAGCAACACAGCTCATCACACTCAACTCACCATCCCCACTGTCAAACATGGTGGTGGCAGCATCATGGTTTGGGCCTGCTTTTCTTCAGCAGGGACAGGGAAGATGGTTAAAATTGAGGGGAAGATGGATGCAGCCAAATACAGGACCATTCTGGATGAAAACCTGTTGGAGTCTGCAAAAGACCTGAAACTGGGATGGAGATTTATCTTCCAACAAGACAATGATCCTAAACATACAGCAAAATCTACAAAGGAATGGTTCACAAATAAACGTATCCAGGTGTTAGAATGGCCAAGTAAAAGTCCAGACCTGAATCCAATCGAGAATCTGTGGAAAGAGCTGAAAACTGCTGTTCACAAACGCTCTCCATCCAACCTCACTGAGCTCGAGCTGTTTTGCAAGGAAGAATGGGCAAGAATTTTAGTCTCTCGATGTGCAAAACTGATAGAGACATACCCCAAGTGACTTGCAGCTGTAATCGCAGCAAAAGGTGGCTCTACAAAGTATTAATGCAAGGGGGCCGAATAATTTTGCATGCCCCACTTTTCATTTTTTTATTAGTTAAAAAAGTTTCAAAAATCCAAAAGATTTCGTTCCACTTCACAATTGTGTCCCACTTGTTGGTGATTCTTCACAAAAAATAAAAATTTTATATCTTTATGTTTGAAGCCTGAAATGTGGCAAAAGGTTGAAAAGTTCAAGGGGGCCGAATACTTTCGCAAGCCACTGTATATACCATCAAACAAAGAAGTGGAAAAATATGTAATATATAGCCATATCTAGTAAACCAAAATTGTGAACTAACATCATACATATATATTGAAGGTGCTAATATCCGTGAGACCTCCAAAGTGACATGGCAGGAAAATCATAAATTATATATATATATTAAAGTAACCAGTAATTCAATATTATTAAAAAGTCCCAAAGCAGGGGTATATAAATATAAATAAAAATATATAGAGATATATAAACAAAGTCCTGTGCAGATTATGCGTGAAAAAGCAGAAATAATATAAACCTAAAAAATAACACAAAATTAAAAATAAAAGTAAAAATAAATGAACATAAAGTCCCAGGGTATAAGATGTATATCACGGGGGTATATTCCAGGATAACCGGTTATAATCCTTTCAAGTGACTTCGGTGCTCAGCAGATAGAATGACTGAAGGTTCCCCCTCTCCGTTGTGTCCCCACTCACCAAATGTTGTCACCCCTGCAGGGGTAATAGGTGTAAGTGTGTGGTCCTGGATTGGCTCCCTCCTAAACTCTCCCAGATTTCCGTCTGTAGGTCTATAAGGATCCTCCGGCTATCTCCACAAGTAAGGATACACAATGGTCGGCACCTTCAAAGAAAATCACTCCCAGCGCTCAAAAATGGGTCCTCATAAGAAGAAAGAAGGGGGGTCTCCCATAGTGTAGTACTTTAAAAATATATATTTATTGTGGTAAATAAAAACAATGGCTTCCCACATTTTGGATAAATGTGGTAAAGCCCAGCAGAAAAAACACAATGCGGTAAGTAAGGGAGGCCGGAACGCAGCTCCTATCTACCTATCTATTTTTCCTATCTACCATGCGTTTGGATGTGGTTGCCTAATTCTGAACACAGCTACATCCCCAATCATAGGAGGGTGTCCACACTTATGCAACCACATTATTTTAGTTTTTTATTTTTACTCCCCCCCCCCCCTAAAAGATTTCAGTTTGTTTTTCAATTGAGTTGTACAGTTTATAGGTCACATTAAAGGTGGAAAAAGTTCTGAAAGTATTTATCTTTGTCTCATTTTTTAAACATGCACTGCATTCAGATCATAACAAAGAATCCAAAAGTCTACATCTGAGGAAGTGCATGCATTCTGGTATTGAAAAAAAACAGGACAATTTTACTACCCTATATACTTGAGTATAAGTCGAATTTTTCAGCACATTTTTTTGTGCTGAAAGTGCCCCCGACTTATACTCGAGTCAAGCACTTTTCTGCAGCAAAAAATTTCATTTTCCGAACCGACTTTGGGGCCCCGTATCTCAGGGCCCCTTGGTGCTAGAAACCCCAAATTTGGTATGCAAACCCAGTGGACCTGGTACCATAACATATCCAAAGCTGAAGTTCCTAGCACTAAGTGGCCCCGAGATACGGGGCCCCAAAATCGGTTCGGAAAATGTCATTCTCTGCTGCAGAAAAGTGCTTGACATTTTCTGAACCGAATTTGGGGCCCCGTATCTCAGGGCCACTTAGTGCTAGAAACCCCAAATTTAGTATGCAAACTCAGTGGACCTGGTACCACAACATATCCAAAGCTGGGGTTCTTAGCACCAAGTGGCCCTGAGATACGGGGCCCCAAAACTGGTTCAGAAAATTTCATTCTCTGCTGCAATAAAGTGCTTGACATTTTCTGAACTGATTTTTGGGGCCCTGTATCTCGGGGCCACTTGGTGCTAGAAACCCCAGCTTTGGAAATTTTATGGTGCTAGTTCCACTGGGTTTGCACACCAAATTTGGGGTTCTTAGCACTAAGTGGCCCCGAGATACGGGGCCCCAAATTCAGTCAACTGTGTCTATCTGCAGCAATGTCATTTCGGGACCCTTTGGGTTCAGAGACCCCAAATTTTGGCTGCAGCTAGGGGGCATCTAGGAACCCTTAACTACCGAGTTTGAAGTTCAGGGGACCTATGGCTGCAAATGGGCACAGTGAGGCATGCAAATGGGCACAGTGATGCTGCAAATGGGCATTGTTGACCCTCTTTTCCACTTAAAGTAGCTGTGCATTTCTCACCCTCGTCTTATACTCGGGTCAATAAGTTTTTCCCATTTTTTTTGTGGTAAATTAGGGCCTCGACTTATACTCGGAACGACTTATACTCGAGTATATACGGTAATTTAAAAAAACAGATCTAAAAGCAGGTATCATGTAACACATGAACTTTTGTTCTAGTAAACATCAGTAAAATTATTATTTCCATGTGAATGTAGCCCAAAACAGCTATGGCTGTGCTCTCTGATTTTAATAACCCAAAATACACTGTAACACTGTAATCGTGTGCACTTTGTATTAAATATGTAATGGTAATATAAAGATATAAATTACAAAAATGCTCTAATAGTTCAGTATAACAAATGTAAAAAAAAATTAAAAATTAAATAAACAAATATAAATAAGTAAAACATTAGTGTCTTTTCAACATTAGCAATGTTTCACAAAGTATGAAGAAATGTCAGGAGTGGATGAAAGTACTTTTATTAAGCCGCATCAAAAAAATCTGTACTGTATAAGCATTTAGAGTGCAATGTCCTACTGAAGAGAAATAGACTTAATGGATGTAGTAGCTTTAAAAACATGCTTTTATTTTTTCCCTCTGAGTAATTATAATATCCAAAGCTGCTGAATAGCGCTATTGTATATGACTGTTTCAGGAAGGGATTTACTTTACAATTGACACAGTTAGCAGCAGCTTACATTAAGTTCTCCATTTGTTTCACAGTAAAAGAAAAGAGAAAAATATACAGTTGAATGTCTTGTGTATACAAAAGATCCTGAAGGGTATTTATAGTGTATTTTTAATAATATAACCTTTAACTATCCCCTCTTTTTACTGCTACACAAACATAAATAAATGTTAATAAAAACGCTGTTATGTTTTTGCTGTGAAGTAAATGTCGCCATACCTGTTACGGTATGCCTGGGGTGTAAATTTCTAGTAGCAGTGTGTTGCAAATGGTCACATTTATGAGAGTACCCAGGGTTGGAACTGTATCAATCACCATAGCCCCTACAAACCCTATGAAATACTCAACTTTACACTAAGTGCATTTCTCAGTTTTACTACTGGTCTTAGGCCTGGATATGTTAGACTCCTGTCTTGTGCCTCACTAATATATACAGTTATCAAACTCTCATAATATGCAGTGCATCAAGAGAAGCCCTGAGTAAAATAAATAAAATGACATAAAACGAAGGGCAGGCATGACAGGGTTAAGCAGAGCACATTAGGTGTTTGGTAGTGATTAGTGGATTGGGGTTAAGCAGAGCACATGGAGAAGGGAGCTGTTTGTTAGAGATCAGTGGATTGGGTGTTATACAGTGGGGGAGGAGTTAGCTGCATGAAGCAGCACGTGTGTCCCTCCCCAGCTCAGTGTTAGCTGTGAGGAGCGAGCTTGCAAATCCAGATCCGCAGCATGGCGCAGGTAGAGGCCCTGTTATGCCCCATACACACGGTCGGACTTTATTCGGACATTCCGACAACAAAATCCTAGGATTTTTTCAGACGGATGTTGGCTCAAACTTGTCTTGCATACACACGGTCACACAAAGTTGTCGGAAAATCCGGTTTTTCTGAACGCGGTGACGTAAAACACGTACGTCGGGACTATAAACGGGGCAGTGGCCAATAGCTTTCATCTCTTTTTTTATTCTGAGCATGCGTGGCACTTTGCGCGTCGGATTTGTGTACACACGATCGGAATTTCCGACAACGGATTTTGTTGTCGGAAAATTTTATATCCTGCTCTTAAACTTTGTGTGTCGGAAAATCCAATGGAAAATGTGTGATGGAGCCTACACACGGTCGGAATTTCCGACAACAAGGTCCTATCACACATTTTCCGTCGGAAAATCCGACCGTGTTTACGGGGCATTAGAATGGCTGAGGGCCGAGGCAGAAACAAGGGGGAAGGATGGCTTCAGGAGAAGCTGACTGCGTTGTTAGGAGAGGAATCCCTTGGGGATCAGCACAGCCTGGGAGGGAGTCTGCGCGATCTCGGCGCTCATGGCCGGTGGAGTGCTTCTCCCCAGGCTCCCCCCAGAGCTCAGCGGCATTTAGGGAGTGCCCCGAGGGCCCCATCAAGGCCCCCGGCGAAGCGCTCCGCTGTGCGCACGGCCAGGGGTCCTGGGAGGAATTCCCACCATGGCCGGAGCTCTCATATTGGGGTCTCTGGCAGGCAGGGAGCCCCCACTAGGCCAGACACGCCGAGGGAGTCGGATCAGGTGGGCTCCGCACCTAGCGACCATGCAGCGGGGGCGGGGCTTCGGCGAGGGACGCGTTCAGCTGCGGCTGTCGGGCCTCTTCCACCAGCAGCCAGCGGCTCCCATAATGGAGAGGGACAGAGGAAGGAGCCAGAGGAGAGCCAGGACCCAGGCCAACAGAGCGGTGGAGGTGGCAGAGGCCCGGGTAAAGTGACCAGGAAATTAAGGGGCGGATCCGGCGCGCTGAGGCGGGGCAGAGAACAGCGCGGATCCTCAACATCTGGGGATGAATCCCCCAGAGGACTGTCAGCTGGAACGGAAGATATGGTGGTCGATCGATCCAAGGATGAGCTGTCGTTGTCTGATGAGGAGGTACCGCAAGGTCGTCCAGCAGTGATGGAGACGGGAATGTCGGCTGGTGGGACCCTTCCTAGGCAGCCTGGTAAGTCAGTTTTTTCTTCATTGTCCATTGGGAGGGTGGACAGGTTAGGGGCGGGTAGTGGTAACGATTCTGGTAGTCAGTTTACCCAGGCAGCGGGCAGTTCCGCACGTTCCCCCCCCCTTCTGGCCACGTCGGTCCGCGACCACGCCACGGCGGACCTGGGTTTGCAGGGGTTTCTGGCGGGATTAAAGGATTTGGTAAAAAGGTTCGAGCCAGGGCACAGTGGGGTTAGCGTCGCTGGCATTGGCATGGGTGGCTCCTGGGGGTGGGGGGGAGGTGGGACTGGGGAATACCGTAACTGTTGTGGCACCCACGCATGAGAAATGAGATAGCTCCCAAAACAGCGGCGGGGGACACAAGCGGAGAGGCATCTAAAAAACAAGATTTGGTCAGGCTGGCGGATGCCGCCAAGTGTGAGGTTTATGTGTGTTTTGAGGGGCCTTTGGGGGCACACTTGAAACCGGAGGTGCGTGACAAGATCTGGAAAGGTGAGTACGTGGAGATATTCGCATTACTGCCGCTGGAGAAATTCAATTTAGACAGGGTAAAGCCGGAGGATCACAAGAAGTAGGATGAGGAGAAGAGGAGATACAGGCTTATTCCTTGGACTTTCCAGAACTGGCTTCAGGCTTTCGCCATAATGGCTAGCGTAATTGGATAAAAGAACCCGGAACATTGTTCTGCGCTGTTCTGTTATTCAGATGCCATGGGTGAGGCACATAGAGTCTACGGGGAAATGGCGTGGCTGCGGCATGATGAACAGTTCCGGCAGAGGAGGGCGATACGCCCGGCATTGCGGTGGGATCATAAGCATATCAGCCTGTGGATACGAATGATGACGTTGGTGAGGACAACAAGTCAGTTTTTTCCAGGGGGGGGCCGGTGGCTCATCCAACCCTGGACAATTGGCCACAAAAAAGAAAGGGGTATGCTGGCAAAATAACGAGGGCTCCTGCAAATTTGGGGGGTCTTGCAAGTACAAGCACGAATGCTCAGGATGCGGAGGGGCTCACTTGTTGTCCCGTTGCTTTAAACAAGGAGAGGGTCGTGCCGGGGATTCTGTTGGTAAGAGGGATGACGCCGGTGAAAGTGGAAAGGATGCAGCCGTTTCTCAATAGGTATCCTGATAGGGGGGTGGCGCAGTTGAGCCTGGGGTTTTTGAAAGGTTTTAGGATTCTGGCTACTCTGGTGGAGACACCTCCGGTGGTCCGCAACCTGCGCTCAGCCTTGCAACATGCAGATGTGGTTTCAGAGAAACTACGAAAGGAGGTAGCATAGGGTCGCATGGGTGGTCCATTCACTAGTTTGCCATTACCTGATTTGGTGGTTTCACCGCTGGGGGTAGTGCCAAAAGAGGAGCCGAATAATTTTAGGTTGATTCACCATCATTCCTTCCCAAACGGGGATCAGTTAACGATGTGATTAACCCGGAAATGTGTGCTGTATCGTACACTTCGTTTGATGCAGCGGTGTTTTGGGTTCGTAGATACGGGCAGGGCGCCTGCATGGCCAAAGCCGACATAAAATCGGCTTTCAGACTGCTTCCTGTGCACCCGGATAGTTTTCGGTTGCTGGGTTGTCATTGGAAAGAAGAATTCTATGTAGACCGCTGCTTGCCCATGGGTTTCTCTATTTCTTGCGCTCTGTTTGAACAGTTCCGTTCGTTCGTGGAGTGGGTGGTCCGAGATGTCACGGGAATGAATTCTATCATACACTACCTAGATGATTTTCTGTGTGCGGGCCCAGCCTCGTCGGGTGTTTGTGGCTCTGGAAAAGACGGAAGGGCTAACGACGGTGCTGAGTTTCTTGGGCATTGTGTTGGACTCGGACGCCATGGAGTGCAGACTGCCAGAGGATAAGCTGGTGGCACTTCAGGCTGAAATTCGGGGGATAATGGGATTAGGCAAGGTGCAACTTAGGACTCTGCAGTCACTGTTGGGTACGTTGGGTAAGTTAAACTTTGCGTGTCGCATTCTCCCGATGGGGAGAGTGTTTTGCAGAAAGCTGTCAGCTAGCACGGCGGGCATTACGACCCCCACTCATTATGTCCGCCTGAGACGGGAGCATAGGGAAGATCTAAGGATTTGGCACGTCTTTCTGGATGATTTCAGCGGAAGGGCACTGTGGATGTCAGGGCCGGTAAGTCATCTTGATCTGGAACTGTATACGGATACAGCTGAATCGGTGGGTTATGGGGCCTTCTTTCAAGGTATGTGGAGTGCGGGGCCCTGGCCGGATTCGTGGAAAGAGGCAGGTTTGTTGAAGAACATGTTGTTACTGGAGCTGTTTCCAGTATGGGAGTTATGGGGGGAATCATTCAGGAACTTGAAAGTGCGTTTTCATGGGGATAACCTGAGGGTGGTGCAGGTCATCAACAAAGTTTCAGCGGCATCTCCACCGCATTTATGCTCTTCAACTCCCAAGAGTGGAAAATGTCATAGCTGACGCTTTGCCTCGCTTTCAGTGGGACAAGTTCTGGGAGTTGAACCGAAGGTGGAGCGATGCGGGGTTCCCTGTCCCGAATGGCTGTGGAAGGTTGCATTGGTAGAGTATCCGGATGGATAAGACAGTTGATGAGCTTGGCGACATGGTCGGCTTTTACTAGGGTATGGCGCAAATGGTTGGCACTGCTGCAGCAAGTCTCTAATGGTCGGGAAGAACAGGACTTGAAATTAATGGTGCTGTACTTTGTTTCACGTAACTTAGAAGCGGGGGTGTCGGCTTGATAAGAAGTTGGTGGGGTTGGCTTTTTGGTTTAAATTTCAGGGTTGCACAGACTTTACGAAAGATTTTTGGGTGAGGCAGGCAATGAAGGGATATTGGTGGTCCATGTTAAGGGGAGATGCAAGGCGCCCAGTTTCTTTTGAGCTATTGGGTAGGTTACTGGGGCAGTTAGGACACACGTGTTCTTCCCCATACGAGGTGGTGTTGTTTAAAGAAGCATTCTCTTTAGCGTTTTTTGGGGCTTTCCGCATCAGTGAGCTGGTCAGCCCTTCCAAGAAGTTAAAAGGTGGTTTGGAGGCAGCAGAGGTCATCTGTGGTGATGATCGTTTGTCCATTTTGGTGTGCAGATCCAAAACAGATCAGCGGGGCAATGGTGGAACAGTGCAGGTGTTTGCAATACCGGGTTTGCCCTTGTGCCCAGTGGGATTGGTAAAATGTTTCCTCGGGGTGCGTCCGGACATGGCGGGCTCTTTCTTAGTACACAGGGATGGCACCTTGTTATCAAGATTTTAGTTCATTGCTGTTTTTAAAAAATGTATAGCGGCACTGGGGTTGGGGGAGTTAAAATATTCATCCCACTTGTTCCGCATTGGAGCTGCTACGGAGGCTGTTAGATGGGGGTTGGGCGAGTCGGCGGTAAAACGCATTGGGAGATGGGAGTTGCGGCGTTTCAAGTCATATGTTAGGCCCCACTTGTTGACAATTTAGCTGGGGGATTGAGGTCATAGGTTGTGTGGTCTTTTTTACATACCTGCTCGGGTGAGCAATTGTTGTTATGTGGGTTGTTTTTTCTTCTCTTTCAGGTGGAACTCAAAGACTGGTCTGGATCCTGGGCCATTCATTTGTATTTTGGGGGGCAAGGAGGGTGGATGTTTGGCCCGATGGTAGACAACTGGGTATTTCTAGAAGGGAGGCTTGTAGTAGGTGGTTTGGAGTACCCGGTATGTTATGGAACAGGACCATTCCAGAGGTGCACAGACTTGCACATCTGGATAGGCCCCTGGACATTTTAGTACTACACGTGGGTGGTAATGACTTGGGGCTCAGGTCCATGTTGGATATAGTGCGAGATTTCAAGTTTGACTTATTGCGGCCCTCGATGGCTTTCCCGGAGATGATCATAGTTTGGTCCGATATCATGGCCCAGACCACTCGGCAGCTAACCAGGTCAGTGGAAAGGATTAACAAGGCAAGGAAGAAGGTCAACAGGGATGTCAATAGATTTGTGGTTCGGAATGGGGGGTTGGCCATCAGACATTCCGAGTTGGAAGTGGAGACATGGCGTTACCTTTGGGGTGATGGTGTACACCTCAATGCTGTGGGGATTGATACGTGGGCTCTTGGTTTGCAGGATGGGATCCAGAGAGCATTGAGAGTGTGGTGGCACACACAAGGGGAAGGTTTTTCCCCTTGTGTGCTGTGGCTGGTTGTAGGTCTTTGCGGGTGAAGGAAGAAACCTCGGATACGGAAGTGTTCGTGACCCATCGGTGGTATGGGTCCCATTGGTGGTATTCCAGGTAAAGTTGGTTTAGCTGGAATTTGGTTAACGGGTGCACTGCGGTCAGTGTTTTGGTTGTCTCCGAGCTAGCATGTCAGCTAGCGGCACTGGGGTTGGGGGAGTTAAAATATTCATCCCACTTGTTCCGCATTGGAGCTGCTACGAAGGCTGTTAGATGGGGGTTGGGCGAGTCGGCGGTAAAACGCATTGGGAGATGGGAGTTGCGGCGTTTCAAGTCGTATGTTAGGCCCCACTTGTTGACAATTTAGCTGGGGGATTGAGGTCATAGGTTGTGTGGTCTTTTTTACATACCTGCTCGGGTGAGCAATTGTTGTTATGTGGGTTGTTTTTTCTTCTCTTTCAGGTGGAACTCAAAGACTGGTCTGGATCCTGGGCCATTCATTTGTATTTTGGGGGGCAAGGAGGGTGGATGTTTGGCCCGATGGTAGACAACTGGGTATTTCTAGAAGGGAGGCTTGTAGTAGGTGGTTTGGAGTACCCGGTATGTTATGGAACAGGACCATTCCAGAGGTGCACAGACTTGCACATCTGGATAGGCCCCCGGACATTTAAGTACTACACGTGGGTGGTAATGACTTGGGGCTCAGGTCCATGTTGGATATAGTGCGAGATTTCAAGTTTGACTTATTGCGGCCCTCGATGGCTTTCCCGGAGATGATCATAGTTTGGTCCGATATCATGGCCCAGACCACTCGGCAGCTAACCAGGTCAGTGGAAAGGATTAACAAGGCAAGGAAGAAGGTCAACAGGGATGTCAATAGATTTGTGGTTCGGAATGGGGGGTTGGCCATCAGACATTCCGAGTTGGAAGTGGAGACATGGCGTTACCTTTGGGGTGATGGTGTACACCTCAATGCTGTGGGGATTGATACGTGGGCTCTTGGTTTGTAGGATGGGATCCAGAGAGCATTGAGGGTGTGGTGGCACACACAAGGGGAAGGTTTTTCCCCTTGTGTGCTGTGGCTGGTTGTAGGTCTTTGCGGGTGAAGGAAGAAACCTCGGATACGGAAGTGTTCGTGACCCATCGGTGGTATGGGTCCCATTGGTGGTATTCCAGGTAAAGTTGGTTTAGCTGGAATTTGGTTAACGGGTGCACTGCGGTCAGTGTTTTGGTTGTCTCCGAGCTAGCATGTCAGCTAGCGGCACTGGGGTTGGGGGAGTTAAAATTTTCAACCCACTCGTTCCGCATTGGAGCTGCTACGGAGGCGGTTAGATGGGGGTTGGACGAGTCGGCAGTAAAACGCATTGGGAGATGGGAGTTGCGGCGTTTCAAGACGTATGTTAGGCCCCACTTGTTGACAATTTAGCTGGGGGATTGAGGTCATAGGTTGTGTGGTCTTTTTTACATACCTGCTCGGGCGAGCAATTGTTGTTATGTGGGTTGTTTTTTCTTCTCTTTCAGGTAGAACTCAAAGACTGGTCTGGATCCTGGGCCATTCATTTGTATTTTGGGGGGCAAGGAGGGTGGATGTTCGGCCCGATGGTAGACAACTGGGTATTTCTAGAAGGGAGGCTTGTATTAGGTGGTTTGGGGTACCCGGTATGTTATGGAACAGGACCATTCCAGAGGTGCACAGATTTGCATGTCTGCATAGGCCCCCGGACATTTTAGTACTACACGTGGGTGGTAATGACTTGGGGCTCAGGTCCATGTTGGATATAGTGCGAGATTTCAAGTTTGACTTATTGCAGCCCTGGATGGCTTTCCCGGAGATGATCATAGTTTGGTCAGATATTGTGGCCCGGACAACTTGGCAGCTAACCAGGTCAGTGGAAAGGATTAACAAGGCAAGGAAGAAGGTCAACAGGGATGTCAGTAGATTTGTGGTTCGGAATGGGGGGTTGGCTATCAGACATTCCGAGTTGGAAGTGGATACATGGTGTTACCTTTGGGGTGATGGTGTACACCTCAATGCTGTGGGGATTGATATGTGGGCTCTAGGTTTGCAGGATGGGATCCAGAGAGCATTGAGGGTGTAGTGACACACACAAGGGGAAGGTTTTTCCCCTTGTGTGCTGTGGCTGGTTGTAGGTCTTTGTGGGTGAAGGAAGAAACCTTGGATACGGAAGTGTTCGGGATCCATCGGTGGTATGGGTCCCATTGGTGGTATTCCAGCTAACGTTGGTTTAGCTGGAATTTGGTTAACGGGTGCACTGCGGTCAGTGTTTTGGTTGTCTCCGAGCTAGCATGTCAGCTAGAGGCCTAATTTTAAGTTAAAGGTACCGCAGTACCGATTTGGATTTGGATTTGGATTTGCCGATGTGGCAAGCTTGGGGTTTTTTTTCCTGCAAAGACCAACGCATAATATGTCTGATGGGTGTTGGTTTTAAAAGAATGTGTTTTAGAAAGTTATGTAAATTTTACTGAGTTGTTAATAAAAAATGGCTGCTACGGCCGGTATTTACTCCAGCTTGGTGTGGTCTCCATTCATGGGCAAGGGTAAGGTAAAAGTAGAGCTGGATATGGGTCTGGCAGAGAAAGGGTAATAATGTAGCATATGTTATACTATGTCAAGAGAAGCCCGGAGCATAATAAATAAAATGACATAAAACGAAGGGCGGGCATGACAGGGTTAAGCAGAGCACATTAGGAGGTGTACTGTTTGGTAGAGATTAGTGGATTGGGATTAAGCAGAGCACATGGAGAAGTGAGCTGTTTGTTAGAGATCAGTGGATTGGGTGTTATACAGTGGGGGAGGAGTTAGCTGCATGAAGCAGCACGTATGTCCCTCCCCAGCTCAGTGTTAACTGTGAGGCGCGAGCTTCCCACCCTCCCTCCCTAAAAGGTTTGTATTGTTCAATCCCCCGCTGAGCAGGTGGATCCGCTGGCAGACTCCTCCAGTGTGAAAGGGGCCTAAGAAGTTCTGAACAATCAAGCAGCCTAGGTGAAAATTATGGGGCTGAGACAAGTCCACAAAAACACATAAATGCATCTATCAGGATTTATTTTCTTCCCCTCAACCCATCAGCTCTCTCAGCACATAAAGATAAAAAGAAATGGATGCACAGTGGGTGGTTCCAAATGTCGTTTATTGAATACACCGTGGTCACACCAGGGGACACCAACACACAGTCTTAGTAGACGTGTTTCACACAGTACAATTTATTGATTTAGCACAATTGTACTGTGTAAAACGCGTCTACCGAGACTGTGTGTTGGTGACCCCTGGTGTGACCACGGTGTATTCAATAAACGGCATTTGGAACCAACTGGTGTGCAGCCATTTATTTTTATCTTGATGTTACTCACGGAAGCGAGCCGGGGGGGGGTGGCACTTGTTAGGAGGATCCATCAGGCATACTAACCTCACCTCACCTGGAGCAGCGAGTCTTCTCTATTCTCTCAGCACATAAATGATCAAATCAAAAGATCAGCAGATGTGATCATCACCTCACCTTCAACTATGGGTTTTATATTAATCTTATTAGTCTGATACTAAGTGTCTGATGATTGTTTTTTGCTTTTTTATGGAGCCTCCCTTTCATACAGGGACTAGAGCTGTGTCTCCCTACACTGTGTGCATCTATAGAAACACACAGCCCATTGCCTAGGATGACAAGGTACTCCCCTTCTACTGCCTTCTCCTCCCTTCCCCAAGCTAACAGACTGATTCAGAGGGCACTGTCCAATGTTAACTCTGTCCTTTCAAGACAGGAAGTTCAGGGAATCGGCACTGAGAGAGTGGAAGCCAGCCACATTACAAGTTGTAAACTACAAGTGCTGGGGTGATTATAACAAATAATTTACTGAGACTTTTGATACTACAGCCTGTGTGTTGCAACATCACCACTTCTCTTCTACCCCACAAAGTAGGTATTCCACACTTCCTGGTGTCTAGAATACCTGCTTCCCTGCTGCACACTGTGGTTCCTCATACTGGCTCATGTTACTACGTTCCAATGTAAGGAACCATAGTGTATGTTTTTTTTTTTTGGGGGGGGGGGGGGGGGGAACAGGTATTTGGCACACCTGAAATGTTGAATATAGTATTCTGCGGCCAGGGAGGGGCAAAGTGAAAACCAGTCATGAACTATAACAGTACAGGAGTATACATAAAAATGTAGGTGCAAGACTTTATTTGGGCTTTTTTTTTGCACTTTTTGCTTTATTCTAATAACAATACAAATGGTAACAAAGATGTGCAGAAGATGATAACCCATAGCAACCAATCAGATTTCCGATTACTGGATTGAACAATTGAAAATTATGATTTGTAGATTATGATTGATCATTATCTTATCTTCACTGTACACCCTTCAGAATTACCCAATCAATGAACATGCAAATATTTACTATTCTGCATAAACACTTGAGTGTTGCAGCAGTTAGTCACTTTGAATTATAAATTGTTCTCAGCGTTAAACATACAAATATGTAAGTCCATTAGCAAAATAGTTCTTAAACAGGTCCAGTCCTGTGACACTCCCAGCTTCAAAATTCTTTACTGCACGCTAGAGTGGGGATGGGTTAAAATCTCTGCTACATTTCTTAATACTGACTGTGTCCCTACTCCCTATCATGGAAATTTCGCCACACTTTCTGTCCCCATGTCAGTGAAACAGGAAGTTAAAGTAAAGGCACGTACACACGATAGGAAAATCAGAAATAATATTTCATCCGACGAACGATCTGCCGATTTTTGTTAGTACGGTGCTTTCGACAGCCGATTCCGGTTTTTCGTCAGACAAAAGCTGGATATGCAGACTATAAAATTTTTGTCGGATGTGAACTCAACGTCCGATTTTCGTTTAATCAGTATGGTTTTCGTACGAAAAAAATCGTAAGAGCAAGACTACGCATGCTCAGAAAAAAAAGAATGCATACAAAACTATTCAACACATTATGTCACTTCTGAAGTTCTTATTCTGTCATACGAAAATTTTCGTATGGTGAGTAGCCTCTTCACTATCGACAGAAGACTAGCATGCAAACAAAAAACAAAACAAAAAATGGATGAATGGTCGTCCGAAAATCTGATTGTGCTGGGATACAAATTGCATCCATAACTCTTTTTTTGTTAAGCATTACAACTTATTTCAGCTTTTTAATTGCTGTCTGTGTGACAGGATATCATCCAGGCAAAGTGACGTGAGGGTAGGGCAGGCCATAGACAGTGCAAACTTTTTTCCTGCAACCACGGGAATCCCTCCTGCTGAGCAATTGTCTGTTACCGGCAGGGGGGCGGGGCAGCCTTACCCGCAAAGGGAGCCCTCCAGAGCTGCGCTGTCATGTCTCCCCCAGGTCCCCCGTCACTTCCATTTTCACGAGGTCTTCCTTCTGGGTTACGTATCTTTGGGTGCTGGAATGGCTGGGCCGTGGTCCAGGAGTCATACAACCGCGGCGCACAAAGCGGAGCGTAAATGTGGTCTGAGCTGCACATGCGTGCGATCAGATCACATGCATTTTGTCTCCTCTAGGTTTTTATTTGTCCACTGGCATCAAGGAGAAGATTTGGCGAGGGGAATTTTTGGATATA
Organism: Lithobates clamitans; assembly: GCA_037952925.1. NCBI lineage: Eukaryota > Metazoa > Chordata > Amphibia > Anura > Ranidae > Lithobates > Lithobates clamitans. Next base: position 7,100,762 of record JBBGZY010000372.1, read on the forward strand.
TTTTCATTACTCCCCTCATCAAAAGTGTTTCTTCAAAAGTCAGGTGGAAGAGATGATAAATCTGAAGAGGATAGAAGACTGTTGATTAACAAAACATTTAACAATTGGTTGCAAGCCTTTTTCATATTCACTAGCGTCCTATGCGAAAGACATCCGCAGAAAAGTCTGGGTCTTTTTCACCATTTAGACATACTTTTGGAAGCTTACAAAAACTTTGGGGGTACGGCTTGGTTTGTTTGTGACTAATCATTTCAGCAAAAATTGGCGGTACACCTGTCATTACAATGGGGAACAAAGGATATTGGCCTATGGCTGAATCCTTTTTCTTCCCCAAAGGCCAACAATTTTCAGATAAGCCGCTCCCCCAAACCAAGCATCACACTCAAATTATAGAAAAGGGCTCTGTTTAAAAGTGGATGTAAACCCAATGTCATCCTTTCTAAACTACTGCCATAGGGGTTATCTATAAGGATATACACGCCTCCTGCATGTATCCTTTTTTTTAAAAAAATTCTGTTTATTTCTTTTTAAAAGACATATACATACAACGTTTGGACGTGTCATTAGGACACTATCCATACTTGGTCAACATGACCATAGCCCTATCTAACAGAGGCCTACTAGCTAAAACATATCTCAATCCCCTCCCCCAACTCCCCCTCCCCCCCCCCCCCCCCCGAACCACAGCTCGACATAAAAACGGATCTTCAGTTTTCCACCTCATCTAGATCAAGGATTTGTGCTTACATTTTTATACGTATACCAGTAATAATTTCAGCAGACGTTCCCCTAGTCAAAACCCTCGTATTGCGTATTTCCACCAGGGGACATATTATGTCTAGTACTTCCATGTTTATTCAGTACTCTCATCCACTACCCCACCGTGTTGTTGGAATTAAACCACGATTGCCATACCCTATCAAATTTTTTCATACACCCCCTGGACTCATATGTTGCTTTATAGTAGGGTAGCATGGAGTTCACTTGGCTTTTCCAGGAGGAGATACTCGGTGCCTCTGGTCATTTCCATGCCAACAAAATAGCCTTTCTACCATAAAAAAGCAGAACATTTAGCATTGTGCGCATGGCCCGTGTGGGTACTACCTCATCTACCAGTCCAAGCAGACAAACCCTGACTGTCAATGGGATCGGTACTGATATTAATTCAGCTATGCAGGTTGTGATATCAGTCCAAAATCTTTGAATCTGGGGGCATTGCCAGAAGATGTGGTTAGTATCTGCAGGTGAGTGAGAGCATCTCCAGCACTCTGCCGAGGCTGTGGGAAAAATCTTTCTTAATCTAGCTGGTGTGTAATAGCTTCTGTGCAAAAACTTGAACTGAATTAACCTGTCCCTTGCAGACACCAGATGTTTGAATGGTTGAGTCCATAGATCATCCCAGTCCTCACCCTGTATATCTGGGACCTCCACCTCCCACTTTTCCCTGCATCTGGTAATTGCCAGTGGGGTTACCTTGAATAATTCTTTATATGTGTTTGAAAGGGGTTTGGTCAGGTTCTCATCCGCTAGCAACGTTTCAAGAGACGAGGGCAGAGATTCTACCCTCCTCTCCCCAAACTGCGCCTGAAAAGCGTGTCTAACTTGTAAAAAACGAAACAAGTATGAGTTGGGGAGATCGTGCCTCGACTGCAGTTGGGAAAAGGTCAGTATTTCACCAAAGGTTGTTATGTCTTTTAATGTCTTGATTCCTCTACTAGCCCAAATCATAGGATCTGGCAAGTTGTAAAATTGGGGTAGAGTCGGGTTAATCCAAATAGGGGTTGAAGGTGACACCCCCCCATAACTAGGGCACGCCAGTTTTACTGCTGTCTCCCAGGCCTTAATAGTGGCTTTCATTGTTAGCGTTAGGGGCAATTCTGACCTGGTACCCCTAAACAAAGCAAAACGCAGACTGTCATAGGACCCCAGGTGAGCCGCCTCCAAGACTGTAGCCGCATCTCCATCTTCTGTTACCAACCACCTGTGTGCGAACACCATCTGCCCCGCTATGTAGTACTTATGCCAATCAGGCAGTGCCAGTCCCCCTTGCTCCCCCGGTTCTTGCAGTACTTTGAGTCCTATTCTGGGAGCTTTAGGAGCCCAAATGAAAGATGAGACAATACTGTCTAGCTTCCGGAAAAATGACCGTGGTATCCAGACAGGTGCATGTCTCAAGAAATATAGCTGCATGTATCCTTACCTGTCAAATGTCTCCCCTCTGTCTGTTATTAGACCTGAAAAACTGCATATTCTGTGGGTGGTTCTGTTGTCTGGAGCTCGGTGGGTGGAGTCGTGATGTCAGTAGACTCCCCGCCCACCTCTACACTCCCCTGTGTATTTCTAACTGAACTTCTGCTATGATCTCTAACATCCAGTGAAAAGACAGGAAAGTAACCACATGACTTCAGCATGCCAAATCATGCTGAGGTGTGGAACAGCCAATCCTTGCAGAGCTGCTGAAGAAAGGAGTGCAGGAGGGAATTAAAAAATCATGCCTGTGTCTTAGGCTGTCACTCACAGCAAGGGGGAGGATTTGACAAAGTTTTTCTCACTTTGTCAAGATTCTCACTGAACAATAAAAGAGGATTGCTCAGAGCTGGATTAACTCTGTGTGACAAGACTGGGCTCAAATGATAGGAAATGTTATACTCTACAGTATGATATTAAAAAAAAATGTTTTTCGGGTTTACATCCACTTTAACTTCAATGAAAACCACTGTAGATGCCCTAACACGTTTAAGTACAGGCACGAGTGCGCATTTTGTGCAGGTACTCACCCCATCTCTAAGTGTTTCAAGAAACTATCATCTTCAAACCAGTCAGCAGGTAAGGAATCCTTTTCTAAAGGCGGAGTCACCGGTGAAACTACACATAATGGCCCCTTGGCTCAAGGAATACCCAGACACATAGACAGCACATGTCCTGTTTAAAGGGTTTTTCTCAGGTTTTTCTCTACCAAGATTTAACGGGTCAGGGTGCAAGATACATCACAATTTAAAATCAATAAACAGTTTAAAAGTAGGGATGAGCCGAACACCCCCCGGTTCGGTTCCCAGCAGAACATGCGGACAGGCAAAACATTTGTTCAAACACACGAACACCGTTAAAGTCTATGGGACAGGAACGTGAACAATCAAGTGCTAATTTTAAAGGCTTATATGCAAGTTATTGCCATAAAAAGTGTTTGGGGACCTGGGTCCTGCCCCAGGGGACATGCATCAATTAAAAAAAAGTTTTAAAAATGGCCGTTTTTTTGGGGACAGTGATTTTAATAATGTTTAAAGTGAAACAATAAAAATGAAATATTCCTTTAAATATCGTGCCTGGGGGGTGTCCTTAGTATGCCTGTAAAGTAGCACATGTTTCCCATGTTTATAACAGTACCACAGCAAAATATGATTTCTAAAGGAAAAATGTCACTTAAAACTGCTCGTGGCTGTAATGTATTATCAGATCCTGGCAATATAGATAAAAATACCAAAAATACCCCCCAAAAAATGGCGTGGATCTCACCCTCAAAATCCATACCAGGCCCTTCAGGTCTGGTATGTATATTAAGGGGAACCCCGTATTTACAATAATGGCGTGGGGGTCCCCCAGCCCCCCAGGCACTATATACTCTGAGCAGCAGTATATATACTATATGGCCTGTCCTATATACTCTGCAGAAAATTGGACCTTAGGTGTTGGTGGTACCAGAACACTGTAAGCCCTTACAGTTACTCTTGTTGGGCACGGGAACGGGCCCTGCTGTGAAATATTATATCAAGAATTGTAATTACATGCCCCTGTTAAACAGTGGCAGAAAAATTGGTCCTTGGGTGGTGGTGGTGCCCCAACACTGTAAGCCCTCACAGATACTCTTGTTGGGCGCAGGAATGGGCCCTGCTGTGAAATATTATATCAAGAATTGTAATTACATGCCCCTGTTAAACAGTGGCAGAAAAATTGGTCCTTGGGTGGTGGTGCTGCCACAACACTGTAACCCCTCACAGATACTCTTGTTGGGTGCAGGAACGGGCCCTGCTGTGAAATATTATATCAAAAATTGTAATTTCATGCCCCTGTTAAACAGGGGCAAAAAAATTGGGCCTTGGGTGGTGGTGGTGGTGCCCTAAACCAAAAATATTGTTGGAAGCTAGCATCATCAAGATTGAGGAGGAATAAGATAGTCAGCATAGGCAGTATACACCGCCTGCACTGTTTTAGAAACTGTACACACTGTATTAGATACTGTGTACACCACCAGAAAAGTAGTAGAAACTGTACTACGACTGCACTGTATTGTGTACTGTTTACACCACCAGAAGTGTAATAGAAACTGTACACACTGTATTAAATACTGTGTACACCGCCTGCACTGTATTAGAAACTGTACAAAGGCTGCATTGTATTGTATACTGTGTACACCACCAGAAGTGTAGTAGAATCTGTACACACTGTATTAGCTACTGTGTACACTGTCTGAAGTGTATTAGAAACAATACACCATGGAATGCACTGTAGATATAGGCTACACTGGATGCAGAGTATATATATATTTATATAAATATATAAACACAGGGCTTTTCTTCTCAGAGAAAAGGTGCAGGAACTCACCCGCCCCCTCCTAGGCCATGCCCCTACCCGCCCCTAGAACCGCCCCCTAGAACCGCCCCCTAGAACCACCCCTTTAGAGAACAGGGAATCGAGTACATCAAAAAGGCAGCCGCAGCGCAGTACAGTCCAGCAAAGAGACAGCTGCAGCCCAGTACATGAAAGAGACTGCCTAGTCCAGTACATCAAAGAGACAGCCGCAGCCCCGTCCAGCAAAGAGACAGCCCAATCCACAGCAAAGAGACTGCCCAGCTTAGTAAAGCAAAGAGACCACCCATCCTAGTCCACCAAAGAGATCGCCCAGCCTAGTCCAGCAAAGAGACCACCCAGCCTAGTCCAGCAAAGAGATCGCCCAGCCTAGTCCAGCAAAGAGACCGCCCAGCCTAGTCCAGCAAAGAAACCGCCCAGCCCAGTCCAGCAAAGAGAACGCCAGCAAAAAGACCACCCAGCAAAGAGACTGTCCAGTCCAGCACAGAGACCGCCAGCAAAGAGACCACCCAGAACAGCAAAGAAACCGCCAGCAAAGAGACCGCTCAGCATAGCAAAGAGACCACCCAGCCTAGCAAAGAGACCTCCAGCAAAAAGACCGCCCAGAAAAGAGTCTGCCCAGCAAAGAAACTGCCCAACCCAGCAAAGAGACCACCCAGCACAGTTCGCAGACCACCCAGACCACCCAGCCCAGTCTGCAGCACAACCCCATTAAGCAGCATTTTTCTCCCAACAGTAACAAATCAGATCAGTTTACATGAGGTTAGGGAGGAGTAGGAGGAACGCCTGGCCACCTACCACTATCCATGATCACTCGATCAGATACCGTGACACACGGCGCCAAACCGATCTCCTGGACAGCACTGAGAGGCGGGGCAGAGCCACGAAGTACAGATCACTCCGCCCTCCGATTGAACAAGCTGCAGCCATTCGATCCCTCAGGGCAGTGGCAGCAGGCTACATAGGAGGAAGAGGATCTGGGGCTACACACAGGATACGGGGGGAGTGCTCTGCCGGAGATGCCCCCATGTTTTATCCTTCCGCAGGCAGCGGGGCAGGGCGCAGGCTATACAATTACGAGAGGAAGGAATGCTCTGGCAAAGGTGGTGTAACGGCCTTTCGGTGTGTTCCGCCAGAAAAAAGTCCTGTATATATATATATATATGAGACTGTGTATATATATATATATATATGTGTGTATATATATATATATATATATATATATATATATATATATATATATATATACAGTATCTCACAGAAGTGAGTACACCCCTCACATTTTTGTAAATATTTTATTATATCTTTTCATGTGACAACACTTTGCTACAATGTAAAGTAGTGAGTGTACAGCTTGTATAACAGTGCAAATCTGCTGCCCCCTCAAAATAACTCAACACACAGCCATTAATGTCTATACTGCTGGCAACAAAAGTAAGTACACCCCTATGTGAGGCCTGTTCTGAGTGGAACCTGGATGGTCTTGGCCACGGTGCTGCAGCTCAGTTTCAGGGTCTTGGCAAACTTCTTATAGCCAGGCCATCTTTATGTAGAGCAACATTTTTTTTTCAGATCCTCAGAGAGTTCTTTGCCATGAAGTGCCATGTTGAACTTCCATTGACCAGTATGGGAGAGTGAGAGCAATAACACCAAATTTAACACACCTGCTCCCAATTCACACCTGAGACCTTGTAACACTAATGAGTCACATGACACCGGGGAGGGAAAATGGCTAACAATTTGGACAATTTGGACATTTTTACTTAGGGGTGTTCTCACTTTTGTTGCCAGCAGTTTAGACATTAATGGCTGTGTGTTGAGTTATTTTGAGGGGACAGCAATTTTACACTGTTATACACGCTGTACACTCACTACATTGTAGTAAAGTGTTATTTCTTCAGTATTGTCACATGAAAAGATGTAATAATATATTTACAAAAATGTGAGGGGTGTACTCACTTTTGTGACATACTGTGTATATATATATATATATATATATATATATATATTTTAATACACTGCCTGCACTGACACTGAATATCGAGTAAACACTGAATATAAAGTCTGTGCTAAATGCAGAGTGTATATATAACTGACTGTATATACGGTATATATATCAAATACACTGCCACTAACTGAATAACCTGCCTGCTTAATCTACATCAAGCTATCTCTCTGTCCACGCCAACAACACTACACACAGCCGCTGTGTAAGCAGCCTTAGATAGTGTGGGGAGTGTGGGGCGGGGACTTAGTCCCCTTGAGCCATGATTGGCCAAAGGCACCTGCCTTTGGCCAACTATGGCTCTCTTAGCAGAGCGCGCTGTGATTTGCCAAAGCATGCAGATCAGGTGCATGTTTTGGCCACTCATCATACAGCAATGCACTGCACTGCGATCTCACAGTGCATTATGGGGCGCTCAAATTTTCCGTGAACGCCCCATAATGTTCGCTGCTCGGCAAACGGGCGAACACCCGATGTTGAACTTATGTTCGACCCGAACATCTAACTCATCCCTATTTAGAAACTATAGTGGTGGAAAAATTGCTAGCGAAATTAGTTTGGGTAGGGTAGCTGGCCCATTTAGGGACCCCCCCTTTTCAGATTTTAGGATTTCCCCTTTAGGAATTGTTCCCAAAAAGGAACCAAACTCTTACAGACTCATTCATCATTTATCATTTCCTTTTCGGTGATTCCCTAAATGACCAAATACAGGACCAGATTTTGTCTGTTTTGTATGCTTCCTTTGAGAATGCTTTGGTCATTTTGAAGGAATTAGGTCCGAGAGCTCTGTTGGCTAAAGCAGATGTGAAGACTGCTTTCAGGCTGCTGCCTATAGATCCCGTGTCATTAAATTTGTTAGACTTTTTCTTTCAGGGAAATTTTTTTTTTGACAAATGTCTGCCAATGGGCTGGTCTTTATCTTGTTTTTATTTAGGACTGCGGAAATTAATGATTAATTCCTCGATTAATCGTTAATTTTTTTGATCGATCAAAATTTTTTTGATCAGTAGGCTGCCTGCCCTGGAGCCGCTTTGGGCCAAGCTGTGGCTGCAGCGCAGCGCTCCGCTCCCTCCTCCTCCACTATATGTCATACACAGTCTGCGGGCATCTCCAGCTGTGTGTCTCAGAGCTGAGTGTGAAAACTTTGGCCACGCTGTGAGAATAGTCCCGCCCTCCTCCTAGATCAGCTTGTGTGATAGACGCAGCGTTCTGTCTATCACACGAGCTGATCTAGGAGGAGGGCGGGACTTTTCTCACAGCGCGGTCAAAGTTTTCACACTCAGCTCTGAGACACACAGCTGGAGATGCCCTCAGACTGTGTAATCCAGGCACAGGCACTGACTACAGTGAGGCTGCGATTATGGGCACGGTGAGACTGCATTATGGGCATGGCGAGACTGCATTTTGGGCACGGTGAGACTGCATTATGGGCACATGAGGCTGCAATTATAGGCACGGCGATGCTGCGATTATGGGCATGGTGAGACAGCATTATGGGCACGGTGAGACAGCATTATGGGCACGGTGAGGCTGCGATTATAGGCACGGCGAGGCTGCGATTATGGGCACGGTGAGGCTGCGATTATGGGCACGGTGAGGCTGCGATTATGGGCATGGTGAGGCTGTGATTATGGGCACAGTGAGACTGCATTATGGGAACGGTGAGGCTGCGATTATGGGCACAGAAAGTCTGAGATTATGGGCACGGTGAGGCTGCGATTATGGGCACAGTAAGGCTGAGATTATGGGCACGGTGAGGCTGAGTTTATGATGTGTGACGTCCTAGCCATGCCCCGCTATGTCAGGCTTTGGCCGTTGCCATAACAACAGTGCTAAATCAGCTAAAAGTAGTTGGATCTGTATGTGCGTTATAATTAATCGAAATTAGTCGATTAATCGATTTTAAAAAATCGATTAATCGAACACGAAAATTTTAATCAGTAACAGCCCTGTTTTTATTTTGAATCCTTTGCCTCTTTCTTAGAATGGATAGTTTCACAGGAGTGCATCCCCTGATCCATTACTTGGATGATTTTCTTTTCCTAGGTCCTCCTCATTCAAATAGCGGTAGGGATTTATTGCTAGCATTATTTTTAGTTTGCGAGGCGTTTGGGGTCCATTTAGCACAGGAAAAGACAGTTTTTCCGTTGGTTTCTCTGGATTTCTTGAGTATCACCATATATACAGTAAATATGTACGGTAATTCAGGTTACCTAAGAAAAAAATCAGCAGGCTTACAGGTTGTATTATTTTGGTGATTAGGAAAAAGAAGGTTACTCTTAAAGAGGTTCGGTCACTGCTGGGTCAGTTGGCATTTGCCACCCGTATAATGCCTATTGGAAGGATTTTCTCTCGGAGGCTTTATGTGGCAATAGCTGGACTCAAGTCTCCATCAGCTCATGTAAGATTATCACAGGACATACGGGAGGACTTAATAGTTTGGTTAAGGTTTCTGGAGTACTTCAACGGCAGGGCGGTTTGGCGAAGAGATTTTGTCACAGATGGGGAATTCTGCCTTCAGACGGATCCTGCCAAGTCCCTGGGTTTTGCGGCCATATGGAAAACACATTGGTGCGCTGAGCCCTGGGATCCTGCCTGGAAGCTCAAGGGCTACTTAACCACCTCAATACAGGGCACTTACACCCCCTTCCTGTCCAAGCCATTTTTCAGTTTTCAGCGCTGTCGCACTTTGAATGACAATTGCGCGGTCATGTTACACTGCACCTTAATTAAATTTTTTGCATTTTTTTCCCCACAAATAGAGCTTTCTTTTGGTGGTATTTCGATCACCTCTGCGGTTTTTATTTATTGCGCTATAAACAAAAGAAGAGGGACAATTTTGAAAAAACACAATATTTTTTACTTTTTGCTATAATAAATATCCATTTTTTTTTTTTTTTTAAACAAATTTTTTCCTCAGTTTAGGCCGATACGTATTCTTCTACATATTTTTGGTAAAAAAAAATTGCGATAAGCGTATATTGATTGGTTTGCGCAAAAGTTATAGCGTCTACAAAATACGGGATAGATTTATAGCATTTTTATTATTTATTTATTTTTTACTAGTAATGGCGGCGATCTGCAATTTTTATTGTGACTGCGATATTGCGGCGGACACATCGGACACTTTTGACACATTTTTGGGACCATTCACATTTATACAGCGATCAATGCTATAAAATTGCATTGATTACTGTGTAAATGTGACTGGCAGGGAAGGGGTTAACACTAGGGGGCGCTCGAGGGGTTAATGTATGACCTAAGGAGGTGATTCTAACTGTGGGGGGAGGGGACTGACTGGGGGAGGTGACCGATCGCTGTCCCTATGTACAAGGGACACGCCATCGGTCTCCTCTCCTCTCTGACAGGACGTGGATCTGTGTTTACATTCACAGATCCACGCTCCTGCTCTGTTACCCGGCAATCGCGGGTGCCCGGCGGACATCGCGGCCGCCGGGCACGCGCACCGGGTCCCGAGTGACGCACCGGGCGCGCGCGCGCGCCCCCTAGTGGCTCGGGAGGGCGAGGACGTCATATGACGCCCACTCAGAACAATAGGCTTACCGTCCGGCCGTCATATGACGGTGGGCGGTAGGCTAGTGGTTAAAGAACAGTGTTTTGATATAATTATTCCCTATTTTGGTGGCAATTGAACTTTGGGGCACTTGTTTTTAAAACAGGCGAAACCTCTTTAGTACAGACAATAAAGGTGTTATATATACATTAAATTGCTTATCCTCAAAGTCTCCACCAGTCATTGTTCTGCTGAGGCATTTCATTTTTAAATGTTCGAGTCTGAACATTTGGATTAAAGCAAAATTTATACCCGGCAGAACAAATGACTTGGCGGGCGCTTTATCTCGTTTTCAGATGGAACGCTTCACTTCCCTGTTGCCAAACGCAGACCAATGTGCAGCACTCTATTGCCCCCTCCACCATGGCGGGATATCAATCAGCTATTAGGGGTGCTGAAATTAATCACAGCATCGATGCATCGCGATTTAGGTGTCCCCGATGTGGCATAGATGCTGTGACCAACATAATCGGTTCTGTGACATGTCCCAGAAGCTTGCAAGGAGGGAGGGGCCACCTAGGCAGCCCGAGCAGATATGGGAGCAGGTACCTGTCAAAACTAGGTACCCCCCCCCCTAAAAAAAAAAAATGACATGCCAAATGTGGCATGTAAGGGGGTCAGGACTCCTTAAAGCAGAAGTTCCACTTTTGGGTGGAACTCCACTTTAATATAATATGTTTATACAGAAAGCACTATGACATCCCCAACCCTGGACTCTAGGAGGAGACCATCACACCCCCAACCCTGCCATTTACCCTGCAGGACTCCATGATGACCATCTTAACATTCCTCCCTTTGATTCTTCCATCCTCCAGCCCCCCCCTCACCACCGCCATTTTTATCTTTGAACTCTTCCATCCTTCTGTTCCTATCTATGGATTCCCCCATATCCATCCCCAGCCTCTTCCATCCTTCTGTTCCTATCCATGGATTCCTCCATCTCCATCCCCAGCCTCTTCCATCCTTCTGTTCCTATCCATGGATTCCTCCATCTCCATCCCCAGACTCTTCCATGCTTCTGTCCCTATCTATGGATTCCTCCATCTCCATCCCCAGACTCTTCCATCCTTCTGTTCCTATCCATGGATTCCTCCATCTCCTCCATCTCCATCCCCTTTATTTGATTATACAGCTTGAGCCGTAGTGGCTGAGCTGTTTTATGTGTTCTAAAGTTTAACTTGTAATATTTAATTATTAAAGCTAATAATAAAGGCCGCGGCCAAATAGTTTTTCAATCAAAGGTTATAGTGTGTTTTATTGTGTTTAAATTCTGCTGACTGCTATCCCATAAAAATATCATGAACAAAAAAAAAAATGAAGAAGGAAATACAGCTGCAACTGTGGTGTGGAACGGATTTCGTATTTTTAAAACATTTTTATGAATTAATATGATTTAAATGAATGAATAAACACACTCCAAAAAATAACTATAGCTATCTGCCTGACTCTGCAATCAAATTGTATCCAATCAGGCGGCCCTAGCACTACAAGGTAGTTGGTAGATCTAAAGAATTGTATTGTAACCTATGTGGTGAGCTTAAGGGTGCATTTACACCTGCTTATGCACATGCACTGCGAACATATGCAAAAACCCCCACAGGGGGTCCGTACAGTTAGCTGTGTGATGCAGCCTCCAAGCAATTGGAGGCTGCAAGCTCCTGCAGCTAATCACAGCCACTCACATGTAATCACTCATGCAGCAATCATGTGTAAGTGATTAGCCGTGGATACAGGATGCCTGGGTCCAGGATCGATAGCTCACATGTGATCAGTGCATGAGAAATTACATGCAAGAGGTTACGATTAGCTGCGGTAGCCGGCAACCTCCCACTGCTTTCAATGGGGCTGCCTTATACAGCCAAGTGTGGGGACCCCTGCTGGGGTTCTTTTTTTTTTCTCAAACAAAAGGTTTTATTGAAAGCAAGTTATTGCATACAGTTCCAGAGCATAAACAATATTTTACAGAATGTAGATCATATCATACACAAAAGAGGCAGTTAGTACATTGCATCACACTCTCTTATCAGGTTCAAGGTACTTTATGGGGCTCATATAACCCCCATTATCTTCTTCCTGTTCCCCCCTACATTAACAAATATTCATGTAATATTCTCTGTACATCCTTTTTAAATCAATCTGATAACAGTAAGCTTTAGAATAAGCGGTCGAGCACCAAATCCACTGGCGCTAGACCGGGTACATCCAGTCATTGGGCCCATAATTTCTCATATTTTTTAGAGGACCCCCTATGCTGATATATGATTTTTTCCATACAGAGTGTGACCCCCATTTGTGTGATTCATTCTTGCACCGTGGGTGGGTCTTTGGATTTTCAGTGCCTGAGGATAAGCATACGGGCCTGAAACAGAGCTCTTCTAATGGCCTGCTTAAGGATATCCTCAGTCAGGAGATCATCTATTATCCCCAGCAAGCATGGTTTAGGGTCTAAAGGTATCAGTATCTGGAAAACTCTGTTAATAGTATCAATGACATTGTTCCAATAGAGGTGCAATTGGGGGCATCTCCATAAGAGATGGATGAGATCTCCGTGGTCTCTGGAACATCTGGTGCAGGTGGGGTCAGTACCTATTCCCATACGGGCCAATCTAGCTGGCGTGTAGTTTACGCTAGAAAGTATATAAAGTTGGGAGAGTTTTTGAGCAGCGTTCAGCGAGCACATGGGTACTGCCTGTAAGGCTTCCTCCCATGGTTCCTCTTCAAATGCGCCAACATCCTGTTCCCATTGAGACACAACCTTCAGGGGTGTGTCCCCTAGGAAGAGATTCAAGAGCATGGCATAGCAATCAGATATAAACCCTTTATAAGTAGTTATTTCAAATAGGTGATTAAAAATGGATGTGGGCTCCAAGATCCAAATGTCCGTACCTTTCTGGGCATCTATCGCGTGTTTGAGTTGCCTATAATAAAAAAACATAGACCCTGGCAATTGAAAGGCCTCTCTGAGCTCCGAGAAGGATCTCAATTTACCATTTCTGAACATATGTATCATGTGTGACACCCCGTATTTTTTCCATTTCAAACCATATGGTATTTTTGCTATCTCTAAATAGTGATTATTTTCACAAATGGGGCTATATTTGGTAAAGCCCTCCACCCACTGGAGCATCCTGACCTTGTTCCAAATCTTCTGCATAAGAGCGTAAGTTGGAAGAGTTTATTGGATTTAGTGTATTGTAGGGCCCTAAACCATCTGCTAACTCTCTCTTGGACGTGAATCGGAGTATTTGAGCCAAGGAGTCTCTCGGGTTTATTTCCAAGTCTTGTCTAGGACTTATAACTCTTGCAATGTGTTGCAGTTGGGAAGCTTAATAGTAAACTCAGGCAGCGCTAAGCCACCATCGTCTTTGGGGCGCTGTAACTGCTCAAGTTTAATTCTAGGAGGTTTTGATAGCCATATGAATGACCGGAAGAGGGAGTTAATGATTCTAAACTTTTTCAAAGTAATTACTATTGGGGAGTTGTGAAGCACATAAAGTAATTGTGGCATAAGGATCATCTTTATTAGGTTTATTCTCCCTACTTGGGATAGTTTCAGTTTACTCCATACTTTGACACGATCGCGACATCGATTAGGTTGACGTAGTCCAACGTACGGGCTGTAACCTGTATGCCCAGATATTTAAGGGATGTCGAGACCGGGATATCCTGCATATTCCTTTGGGATGGGGGTGGGTCACGGTCTAGCAGTAGCAGAGAGGACTTGGTCCAATTAAAAACTAGACCTGAGTACTTCCCGAACTGGCTAATGACCCTCATTGCTTCCGTCAGTGAAGTAGATGTATCACCAAGCAGCAACATGGTGTCATCAGCATACATGATGACCTTCTCTTGAATGTCCCCATATCTAAAGCCCTGTATCGAGGGATTAGTACGTACCATAGCCGCTAGAGGCTCAATAGCCATAGCGAAGAGGAGGGGAGACAGGGGGCAGCCCTGCCTCGTACCTCTATGTAATTTAAAGGGTGACGAAATCTTCCCTCCTTCCCTAATGGCTGCTATTGGGGACGAGTAAAGTAGTTGTATCCACTTAATGAATCCGTCACCAATGCCGAATTTCCTCATTACTGCCCATAGATAGTCCCACTCAACGCTATCAATCGCCTTGTGGGCATCCAGTGACAGCAATGCTCTATCACCCCTATTGTCAGCTTGGGATTGGATTATAGTGGAGATGACTTTATTCATTCAAATTTCCAATACCTTGGCTAGGATCTTTGCATCATTTTGTAGAAGAGAAATAGGACGGTAGGACCCCGGGTCAAGGGGGTCTTTATTGGGTTTTAATATCAGGACTATGTTTGCTCTGATCATTGATTGAGGGAGGTTACCATTCTGTCTCGCTGCATTAAATACCTTCAGCAGGTGTGGAAGTATATGCTCGCCATATTGTTTATATACCTCAATGGGGAGTCCGTCGTCTCCCGGTGCTCTAGAATTGGGGAACAAACTGGTCGCCATCTGCAATTCTTCAATGGTTAAAGGGGCATCAAGTTCTACCTTAGATTCCGCCGTTAAGCAGGGCAGCTGGATATCATCCAGATACTCAGATAATGAGTCTAATGAGTATGTTTGTTTAGATTCGTACAGGGAAGAATAAAATCTCACCAACTCTGCCAAAATTTGGTCTGGGGAGTTGGTTAGCCCACCGAGGTGCGTACGTAGGGCCCCAATAGAGGGGGAAGTTTGATGGGAATGGGCAATAGTTGCTAACAAGCGTCCAATGTGCTCACCCTCTTCATAGAATGCTGCTTTATGAAAGAATCTCTTTCTCTCCACTGTAGATGCCGTGATCCTATAAAGCGCATCTTGCGCCGAGAGCCACGCCTCCTTGTTAGTTTGAGTTGGATCTGTAATAAATTTATTCTCAAGATCCTCTGACATACGTTCTATTCCCTCCCTCTGAGCATGTGTCTTTCTTTTAATAGCTTGAATTTCAGTTATGCAGAGGCCTCTCAGGACTGCCTTAAAGGCTTCCCAGTTCATGGCCAACAATTCGTCGGCTGTATCTATGCGCCAATAGTCTGTAATATGAGATTCTATTTGCTCATGGGAAGGGAAGAGATTCAACCAAAATGCATTCATTTTCCATGGAGCCTTTGCTACTATGGAGGGAGGGCGCACCTCTAGAGTTACAATCAATGGAGAGTGATCCGATACACTCCTGAGAGCATAGGTCACCTCAGAGATGTATCGTTCAGCCACACAGGAGCATAAACATAAGTCTATCCAGTGATGAGTAACTTTTAGAGAAACAAGAAAACTGTTTCACTCCCGGATTTTTAGCTCTCCATGAGTCTTTCCATCCCACTTCCTCAATAAATTTGAGGAAGTGCGGTGTACCCCCTTCCCACCCACTACAGGTGGATGTTTATCTAACAACAGATCCGTATAGTTGTTGAAGTCTCCGAAGGCATACAACGGTATCTCCGGATACTTCATTTGGTATGCCACTAGGGCTCTCAACACCTGATTGTTATATGGGGGGGGGCACATAAACAAAAGCTAGTATGCATTTAAAGGTAAACAATTTACAAAAAAGAAAGGCAAATCTCCCATCTGCATCAATTTCGGAACCTAGTTCCTCGTAATCTATGGAACTGTGTATCAACACACTCACGCCTCGAGAATATGAGGTATGAGTGGAGTGATATGCCTTGCTCACCCATCTAAAATTAAGGCATGAAAGAGAGTCCATCGTGAGGTTAGTCTCTTGCAGGGCACATATAGCTGGGAGGCGTTTCCTCAACAGAGATGATACCATAGTCCGCTTTAGGGGATCTTGCAGACCCCGAATATTCCATGAAAGAACAATCACTGTCGTCATTTTTGAGTGACTAGTAAGTGACTTGTAGGGGAAAACCATTTGTTGCTCCTCTTATCCCCATCTGGGGGAGGGGGGCTTTCATGTCATACCTTAAGTGTACTGTCAATTGACGAGTCAACCAGCAAGAGAGAAATTAAGTTGCAGTTCTACGCGAATACTGATATACCTCGAACGCTCTGGAACAAACTTGTATGAAGGAGTACCTTAGGGCGCACAATGGTGCGTGAACCAAACATACATGCCTCTTCTGATGTGGGTTATCCGTCTTCATGAACTCGTCACACAGAAGGGCAAGCATTTCTTGTAATCCAGGACACCGATGTGTCAACAGGGACGACAAAACTTTGTGGGACAACCGCTCCCTCCGACCCCCGACGGGGTTCCGAACAGCAATAACATAGTTCCTGGTACTTACTAGTAAGTACATTGCAAGAATCCAACACATCGTCGAACTTGCATTTTTATAGGAGAGAAATCAATGTAAGTTTCCGGCACAGCCCTCAGCCGAGGGAAAAATTAAGAAAAAACGCTTGTTAAAGGTGTCAGTCTATCTCCGCTTCAGGCCTCTGGTCTTGACGGAACTCGTTTCATTGGCGTCCAGCCAGTCTGTGGCCTCTGCAGGGTGTTCAAAAAAGTGTACTCGACCCCTTAGGGTAATTCTGAGTTTCGCAGGATATAGCATTGCATAGGAGGTCTGTAACCTTTGTAGGCGTTTTTGATCTCAGAGAACCGCACACGATTCTTCTGGACTGAGCCGAGAAATCTGGGTAGAATGAGATCTGCGTGCCATTGTACTGGATGTTTCTTTTTTCTCTAGCTAATCTCAGAATAATCTCCCTGTCACGATAATTCAGGAGACGGGCCAGTATCGGACGAGGGGGGTTTCCAGGTGGGAGAGGTCTTGTGGGTATTCTGTGGGCCCGTTCTACAGCGTATAAATGGGTGAGAGCCTCCTTGCCAAAAACATCAGCCATCCATTGTTCTATGAACTGCGTGGGGTCGCGGGCCTTCCACCTTCTCAGGTAGCCCCACTATGCACACATTGTTACGCCTGAGACGATTTTCAAAATCCTCGACACCTGTGTCGGTGGCTCTCACTAAACATGTGGTGGATTGGGATTCTCTAATCAATATAGGGAATTTATCCTCAAGTTCACTTATTCTGCTTTCTGCTGCAGTAGTCCGTTACCGGATTTTCTGAATATCTTGCCTGAGGAGACTGACCTCTTCCTTCAATCCACCAAAGCATGCTAGTAAATTATTCACAGAGGCTGTGCATTTATTAACTGCTTTTAAGATGGCAGCTAGTGTGGGCTGTTCACCTCCCTCCTCCTCCTCAGGTTCTTCATGCTCCTCAGCTACATTGACACTGACCTCTTCCTGAGTCATCATGGCGCCTGCTCCCTGTTCCCTTTCACCCTCTTCCTCCTCAGTGTCATTAAATGCAGGGCAATCACCCAGCGGCTGGGCTGCAGCCAAGCCTGATTTCTCAGTCAATTTTTGAGCATAGTACCTCATGTCCTTAGGGTGATCAGCGGAGCCATCCTTGGAGCCTTTTTGCTGTTTATTCTGTCCCTCCTTTGTCTTGTCCGCACTACGCTTCTGTGTGGAAGGCGGAGCTGCGCCATTTTGAGGATCCATCCTAGAGCCTTCTCCTCTCTGTCCTCGGGTCATCATGCTCTCTGTGCGTACCTGGATGGGAGCGAAGTGTGGAGGAGCTTCTCCCCGGGTGATCCAGTGAAAAACGGGCGATATATAGTGCCGGGAACTGGATCAAAACAGGATCACTGCAGGAGCTCTGTGACTAGACGTCTGCTCACATGCCGCGCTGGCCATGCCCCCCCCCCCCCCCCCCCCCGCTGGGGTTCTTACATCTATTCTCAGTGAGGGTGCATAAGAAGGTGTGAATGCAAGTGTTATTAAACCCAGGACCCTGCATTCACTATATTTGGTCTCCCACTGTACACATAACATGGACATTTAATTATTCTAGTGAATATAAACTGCTAAATACCCTTTCTCAGTAGCAGTATATAGCAGTCTTCTGCTTGTAGGATGAGTTTTCATTCTCCTCTGACTGTTCTATGAGGCTGCAGGACCCCTGACCCTCTGTCTGGACAGTGCTGATTGGCCCTGTGCTGATCACATGCACCCTCCCAAGGAAAAAACTCTCTAGGAATACACATGCACTGAGCATGTGCAGAGTGTCCCCAAGGCTCTATCCTATCAGCAGATGGGTTGGGGACTGTGGAATAAAGGGGGGGGGGGGAATCAGAGAAGACAGGACTAGAGTATAACAAGCATGCTTTACTGCATATACAGACTGATTTTACTGTTGTGGGTTTAGTAACACGTTAAGCTTTAATCTGAATCTCAGTAGTTGAAAAGACTTCTGTGATGTGTACATTGGTGCACCATGATCCTTTTTCATTGCTGTTTGTGACATGGAAGGAGGCTGATAATTTATTTCCTTTTAAATGCAGATAAGTTTAACATACATTCCACTTCAAAAGCTCCAGTCATCATCTGGCAAGCTCCCAGAAATTAGCCATGTTTGCATAAAGCACCAGGCCTTGTGTACTGTACAGTTTATATAAAAATAGGGGCTTCCTCTTTAAATCAAACCTGCCCTTGATTTAAAAAAACAAAAAAACAAAAAACAAAATAAGCCTTGTCTTTACTGTGATACTGTTACTCTATTAAAGTGGTTGTAAACCTCAGACATGAAAAATGAACAAAGCATATACCTCTATAGTGTATACTTGTCTCAATCCAGAGCACTAAGTGTCATTTCTGTTTGCTGCCTCATTCTTCTGCTATCTGCCTGACTCACTTCTTACAGGTTTTCCTGACAGCAAGAGATAAAACTTTGAGGAGAGAGTTCCAGCACACAAGCCTGTGACAGCCTCAGCTCTGTTCCTGTGAGCTGTGTGAAGGTAGGCATGTCCCTTCCCTCCAATAAGCTCTCAGAGCTCTCCTCACTGAGCTTTTCAGAGTGTAATTTCAGCTATCGCCCCTTGCTTTCTCAAAGCCCAGGCAAGCTGTAAAAATTCTGGACTTTGAACAGCTGTAGAGAAGACCACAGATAAACAGGTGCAACTTATGGAGAGGGGTTTGTTTAATCTCTGTGTATCACCTGAGGCCAGTCACTTCACTGGGTAAGGGCCAGTAAGGGCCGGTTCCCACTGGTGCAATGTCTGACATCGGATGTGATCCGCACTGCAGTGCAAATCACATGCGATCTCTGTGCTATGCGATTTCAGCCATACAGATAGTATGGCTGACTTCACTTTGCATTTGGACCATTTTTGGTTTGCAGCAGAATCGGATCGCGTGGCTGTTCACACCCATGCGATCTGATTCCTGTCTGAATTTGCAGTTCGCACTGCGATATGCGAAGTCTTTTGGGGGTGTCATTCACTTTCAATTGCATAGGGCAGTGTGAACTGCTGCCGGGAGACAAGCGATGCGAAAACCCGTAGTGGATTTGCAGGGATCCCACCAGGGGTGGACTGACCATTCAGGCACTCGGGCACTGCCCGAGGGCCCATGCCACTAAGGGGCCCCATCAGGGTTGGCAGCCTCAAGTTTCCAGGGACAGTATGTAAAAATCTGTGTTTTTTTTTTAAATCCCAAGATTATAGCTGCCCTGCCTCTCCAGTACCTTTTCAGTGTGTGTATGTGTATTCTGTGTGTGTATACTGTGTGTGTATATTGTGTGTCTGTGTGTGTATACTGTGTGTGTGTATACTGTGTGGCCCCATAATCTATTGCCCGGGGCCCCATAATCTCCTATTGCCTGGGGGCCCTATAATCTCCTATTGCCCTGGGCACCCATAATCTTCTCTTATTGCCCGAGGGCCCCATAATCTCCTATTGACCAGGGGCCCCATGAGTTGTCAGTCCGCCCCTGGTTCCCACTTTGCTGCAGTGCGAACTAAGCCTTAAGCCCCATACACACTTTTAGATTTTCTGCAGATTTTTGTCTTCAGATTTACCAAAACCATGTAGTGCAAGGGCCTGCCTGATTGCATACAAATTGAAACAGTGCGACCTCATATTATATGGTTTTGGTAAATCTGAAGGCAAAAATCTGCAGAAAATCTAATAGTGTGTATGGGGCCTTTAAGGAGTAGCACCAAATCTCCAGGTGTACAACTATTAGTTATTTTGTTTCTCTCTTCTGTTTACATTTGAACATGGTTGGCTGTATTCAGTAGGAGGTCTGTACAGACACTTGGGTTCAGAAGATGCTCTGAAGTCTGTCTATATTGGAAGAAACAGGAAGCCATTTCTCTTTTTTCTAGTTTGGTGGTTTCTACAATTGATACCAAGTTCTGCAAAAAAAGGTCTTTTAATCCTTCTCCATTTTGCCTTTATATAGGTATATTTTAAACAGCGCCATTGCTGGTATACTACTTTCCAAGTCATCAACATACCAATTAATATTATTATTATTTTTTTTTTACAAAAGATGTAGAATGAAAAAAAAGTGCCAGCAGGTGATCAAGGTTAGTGAAACTGAAAAACGTGTTTTACTAGAATGAAGTAGATAAATGGCTGTGATATTGTTTCAGCTGAAGCAAGAGGAAGGATGGTTGGCTGAGAAACCTGAGCTATGCTCCATGACACAGAACACACACAAATCACATGGGATAGTTTCATGACATCAGCTGTACTTTCTGCAATGAACTCTACCATCCTTCAGCATGACTCACTTCCAGATGAAACACTTTTTCAGCTGGATTAATGGATCACACAAAAGGAAGTATTTTTAAACTACAGTCATCTGATGTTCACATAAAATAATTCCAAATCACTCATAGTCCATGATTTGGCACAATTTGCAAATTCCTAGAAGCAGTTTCCGTATGTGATTAAAATATAACAGATCTTTCCCAATTACAGAACAATAAACATATCTAGGAAATATAGAATAAAGAAGCAACAGCACAGACTAGGTCATCTCAGTGGTTTATTATTCACATTTGTTTGATGTGTTATAGGTGCATTGCATTTTAGGTGTGTTGCTATTGAACTCTATATAATGTACATTTTGATGAAAAAGGAATAAAGGATGCAGCTAGTAAGATTTTTTTTTTTTTTTTTTATGAACCACACCTAAAATGCACAGGTGTAAATGGGGCCCTAAGCCAAGTACACACAGGCCAATTGTTGGGAGACATCGGCTGGTTAAAAAAAAAAAAAAAACAGGCTGACATTCGGCCCGTGTGTATGTCAGTTTGTCGGACAGAAGTCGGCCATTCGGCCAGCTTCTGTCGGATGTGCATGCTGAAAAACCAACAGCCGACCAACTCCCGATCAGCGGTCTCAGCCAATGGCAGAGAGAGCTGTTTTGAGTGTTCTGGCAGGGCCGCGGGGGGCGTCCCCCTGTCAGAACACAACAGCTCAGCAGGGAGAAGATCACTGCCATAATGTTGGATCATTAGTATAGAGTCTCCGACCAGAACTGATAGTTTATTCTTGTGCAACCTGCTGGTTGCCTGTAGTGTGTATCAGGCTTTAGATTACATGGAAAGTATCCCCTTATGTCATGTATCCAGCACACATGTAGGCTCTGTTCACACCTGTGCATTTTACGTAAGCTTTAGGTGTGGTGCCTTAAAAAAAATCCTGCTTTTGCATCTTTGATGCATACATCAAAACGCAAGTTATATTGTGTTTAATGATAACCCACCTAAAATGCAGGTAAAATACACCTAAAATGCAACGCCCCTATGTGAACTTGCTCTTATGCTATACTTGTAATGACCAGTTTCTGTCAATTTTATATTGCAGGACTACATTGCAACTGTGATCCAAGTCACGGCAACCACAACAATGTGTACTCCTCCAAGCAGCACTATGTTTGCTTGAAGGTAGGCGGTCAGGAGTGGTAAAAATGTGGACCATCCTCCGTTTTTTTACTGCCACCTGGCTACCCGTGTAAAAGGAGCCTGACAGTCTCATCATGACTGGTGTAAGCAGTGCCTAGCTTTCTCAGGAATGATTCATAGATAAGAATGGGCTTGGGCGTGTTTGGATCAAACCCTAAGCTGAGGAGACCTAGTGACCATTGTTTTAAAGTTTTTTTATGTAAGTGTAATATTTTTTGGAATAAACCTCCCAGTATTACACTATATATACTCTTTTTCCTTCATTGTCATACATCCTTATGGGTGCCTGATCACTGAGTAAGATGGGAAGGATCCAGGATGTCCTTATGTTTTAATCATACCGGTGGAAGATGGGAATTATCCCTGTGTAGTGTCCATACAATCCAGTTACCATTGACGGGAGATGCTGATCTGGAGATACTAACAGGCGTATTTACAGCCTTTTTTTAGTGAGTGGGGACCCAGGAGGGGAGCACGAATAGTCACCTGAGAACCATCACTACAACTGTTTACAAGTTCAGCACACCATATTGGATGGACTTTATATGATTGCACTTTATATATATTATATTTTTTTGCACTTTATATTTTCACTGAGCACTTTATATCATGTTGTTAAGCCATATCATGATATTGTATATGTTGATATAGGTTTGCCTAATACTACACTGGTCTGAGCTATAGAAGTAGCGCTGAGTTTAATTTTTAATCTTTTACAAACCCGCCAGGAAGCCGGCACTGCACACCGCCAATCATAGGCAGCCTGTGTATGTGCAGCTACCGGTCGGGAAATGCCTCACTGCCTATGATTGGCAGTGTGCAGTGATGTCTTCCTGGCTGGTTCGATCCAAACACACCCGAGCCCATCACTATTCATACAGTAGATACAGGCTTGACATTATGAATCTTTACTGCAAAATACCTCTCAACAGTGAACAATTACAACACAACTGCTTGGGACAGTATTAGTAAATGACAGTCCTTAATACTGTTTATCATATGTGTAGCACCCTCTAGTGTGCTAGAAGAGTATAGTAGAGTTTTTTCATAGTGTAGGTAAATTTCAGGTTTGGCTGGCAGCCAAGCCTGTTTGCTTTGATCTGGGCTGGGAGTGACTCAGGCATAGCTAAGTGACTCACAGGCAGCATCACTGAGACCTCCTACTTCTTTCCAGAACATGCTGGAATCTTCTGAAAGGGAAGGAGGAGAGGTAAGGTGAAGCTGCTTGGAGTGTTCTGAGGAGCCCTGACCAATCCCCAATCTGGATTGGCAGGGGGCAGGCCTCATTAAAAGGGAAGTAAAGGAATTCTTTTTTTTTCAGTTTTATACTAACCTAGGTGGATGCAACATGGGTCTGATGCTCCATCTATCCTCTGCACTGAAAATCGAGTGATCGAACATCGCTGATGGCTCGGTTCCCACAGTTTCCCGAGCAGAGTGCTGTAGACTGTTAGTCACAGCTCTCTGCTCTTCTCCCTTCACGCTCACTGGAGCGCTGAGCTGTGGAGAGGCAGGGAGCGGTCATCTCAGGCTATCAGCGGCTCGCTGAGAGGCTGAGACGGGTGTCAGTCCAGGCACCTGATGGATCCAGACTCCATGGTTGGGATGACGCGGTGCTTGGACTGAAATCTGTGATGTCAGCAGAGGGAGGACTTCAGTCCGTTCTCTGCTGAAAACGGGTCACAGAAGTGCAAAATGAATTGCACTTCTGTGATCCATAGGAGAAGTACAGCCAAACAAACTCAGGCTATACTTCTTCTTTAACGACTTCCCACCCGGCCTATAGCAAAATGAGGGCCGGGCGGTGATTCCGTTATCCTGACTAGACGTTATATGATGTCTTTCAGGATAACTGCCGGCACGCATGTAAGCAGGGGAATTAGTGTGGTTGTATTATAGAGGGAAACACACTGCGTGGTATTGTAAATTAAGTAACTTTAATTGCCAAATAATCAACAGTGGAAAATTATATTTACAAAAGTGAAGTAAACAGTTCTCTTGTTAGCATATAAGGCATAGATTCACAGTTCATTCACCAAAGATACAGAATGCAGCTCAGTAAACTGGCACTGTAGTTATTTTTCCTCACTTCAGGTACATCAGTGATATACAAGGCACATTTTGATTACTTGCCATAGGCTGTTGTCCATAAGCAGGTTCCACAGATGCAGCAGAGATGCTTTACCAGGAAAATACACTGTCTTGGATGAGTTTCTATCACAAGCACAGCAGCAGTGCTGATAAACAGAACTCTTGAGTAACCCTGTTCTGTCCCTACAGGCTGGCACACTCTCCCTGAGCAAGGCCTAGCTTTCCCTCACAGGCAGTATACCTTACCCTCACTCATTCCACACACATGTCTCCTAAAAATGGTGGCTGGGCTCTCTTTTATATGGAAGCCAGCAGAAAATTATGGACAAAATCTCGAGATAACGTGGTACCAATCAGAACATGAGGCTTCTCCAAGATGGTTGCTGGAGAAAAATTCCGAGATGTTACAGTCTCAACAGGATTTCACAAAACAGCAGGAAAACACAAACACATTCTGAATATAATATGAAATTTCTGCATGAGGAAGTAAGTATGATACAATTGTAGTCCCACTTCTCCTCTCAGCCAGCAAGACTGTCCTGTCACAGTTAACTGTATGTGAGGAGGCTACCTACACACACCCGTGACACACGTGACACACCGCTACACCGATCTCGGTAAAGACCCTCTGACGGTGGCTCTTTACCACGTGATCAGCCGTGTCTAATCACGGCTGATCACAGTGTAAACAGGAAAAGCCTTGTATCGGCTATTCCTCACTCGCGTCCGACAGACGTGATTAGAGGAGAGCGATCAGCAGCTCTCTTGACGGGGGGGTCTGCGCTGATTGATTGTCAGCACAGTCCCCCCGCGGATGCCCACACTGGACCACCAGGGATGCCACCAGGACCACCAGGGATGGCCACCACGGATGGATGACCAGGTATGCCACCTATGGCCACCAGGGATGACAGTTAGTGCCCAAAATATGCCAATCAGTGCCCACAAATGGTGCCAGTCAGTGTCCATTATTAATGCCTGCCAGATGTCTATTTATCAGTGATAAAAAAAAACAAAAAATATAGTGTAGCGCTATGTGCATATACAAATCATATAAAAAGCATATGTGAACAGTGTGTCAGAATGTTCTATACGGGACAGAGCCAATATAAAACAACACTAGGTGATACAAAGTAGCCATATGAGGATGACTATAATAAATAGTATAAATCCGTGTTAGGTATACAGAAACATATAAATATAATAAATCAAATAGTATAGTCCATTAATTGTTTTGGTCAATAATGACTAGTGGAACAGAAAACCACCACGAAAAGTCTATAAGGACAAAAATGAAAAAAAAATATAAAAGTATAATAGAAATTGAGAAATTCCCAGGGTTTCCTACTAAGCGCAGTGGTTCTCTTCTAGTAGGTGAATAAATAGATGGGTGTCTCATAAGTCAAAGAAAGCTTAAAGACCACTAGGTCTTGCAGGGTAAAACGTCAGATGGTCCTCGGCTTCCAAAGGTGGGGGGGGGAGGGGGCTTCACCACAGCTTCAAACGTCCCCAAGACACTCCAACAGGCCCAATGGATAATTCAAGTATCATGCGAGAAAGAAAGCTCACATGGCATAATAACGTTTTAAAAAAAGGCATCAATTTATTAAAATAGCAAAATGAACACTCACATGGTAGGAGATCAGAAATAGCTCATATAAAATTGTTTGCGGTAATAGTGAGGGGTCCACCCGACATGTTTCGGCTACCAAGCCTTCCTTTTTGTATTTATCAGTGATGCCCATCAGTGCCACCCATCAGTGTCCATCAGTGCCACCCATCAGTGTCCATCAGTGCCCACCTATCAGTGCCCATTAGTGCCACCTATCAGTTCCACCCATAACTGCAGCCTTTCAGTACCCATCAGTGCCACCTATAAGTGCCCATCAGTTGCGCCTATCAATGCCCATCAGTGCTGCATACCAGTGCTACCTATCAGTGCCCATGAGTGCCACCTTTCAGTGCCCATCAGTGCCGCCTATCAGTGCCACCTCAGCAGTGCCACCTCATCAGTGCTGCCTTATCAGTGCCCATCAGTGCAGCCTCATCAGTGCCCATTAATGAAGGTTTACTTATTAACTAAATTTTACAACAGAAACAAAGAAAACCTTTTTTGAGGCACAGGAGCAAGGAGAGAACAGCAGAGAGCACTGCCAGTCAAGTCTCCAGGGAGGAACAACTGGTCGCAGTCAGGAGGGCTGCTGAGTGACACACAGTCAAAAGGACTGGAAAGCACACCTGAGAGGACTAGGAGACTGCAGTCTGGGATGGGCGCAGAGCCAGTGGAGTGGACTGTGGTGGCACAGGCAGTGGAGAGAGGCGGCTGCAGCCAGGAGGGCTGGCAGGGCCTGAAAAGGTGGTGCTTGGATCAGTAGCCATGTGGGACAGCTAGCATTGGGACTGCCCTAATTTTTGCTACACCAAAGGGGCCCGTGGTCCCTGTCTGCAAAGGACGATTGCTTTGGGCCTGGCTGAGCCAATGTCAGGCCTGCATTTCAGTGCTAGCTGGTCCTGGGGAGTGATAATCTGCAAGCACTTTTGTGCTGGAGAGTGAGATCAATTCAAGTACTTGAGCATAGCAAACACATTTAAATGTATTCTCTGTTACATAGCTAGGATGCAAAAAGAAAATCACAAAAATGTCACAAAAATTAAGTATGGCCTTATTTCTTTCCAGTGCTTCGTGTATGCCTGTGGCGGGGGTCGCCATTTTTACAAAATGATTGTAGAGTATTTTTATCTTACTAAAATATTAACAACCAATAACCTTGCTTTTTTATTTGTTTTTATTTATTTATTTTTTTATAGAGTATATCATATTTATATGGATCTGAAACCTATACTACAGTAAATAGCCTGTACACTTGTCATGGCAATACAAGTAGTCAGTGTACATAAGTTACCGGGACATTTAATAACATGTAAGTTAAGCTTTTCACAAAAACTGAAACAGTGAACTAACACGCTACACCCACCTCACCCCCCTGGATTCCTGCTGCACTTACTTCTGTGAATGATTAGCTTTCACTGCCCATGCAGCCAGTGTAGCAGTCAGGGGATTTGAAAGCAATTGTCTTCTTCCTATTCTTCTTCCTATTCTTTCCTTAAGGATGCAGGGACAAATCAGAAATGTTCTAATTGGTCAGCGCTTGCATCTTTTCATTTTTTGTAAAAAAAGTGAGCTTACACTTTAAGGGAAAATTCACACTTCACATCCATGAAATCGCAGAGCAGCCATAGTGATTCACTGATCCAGGTGCTCTGTCTTGCCGGCTGTACTAGGGGGCAGTGTGGTGCACAATTCAGCGCATTGCAGAGCTCCTTTTTTTAGTTTTTTTGTACAAGCTTTATATGAAGTGTCACGCACAGTGATGTGTGCTGTGCTGCCCAACATTGCAGTGTGATTCGACCCGGTGCGGTGCAATAAAATGTAATAAAAAAGAGCATTTGAGCTGTTTTGAGCTTTTATTTTTCTCTGCCTGTTAACTCCCCTCTATGGTATACAATGTGTACATGCACACTATAAGCGGTTTCGGGAGTTAGGAGGTAGAGGAGTTTAAAGGCATGAAAAAACCCTCCAATATCGCGTTTAGGAGAGAAGCTTTTGAGCTAAAAAAACGCACAAACACACAAAATGTACAGTGGTCAGAGATCACTTTTTTTAAATTTAGTACCTTCCAGTAAGCTTTGGGATGTGTGTGTGTATATATGTATATATACAGTCAGGTCCATAAATATTGGGACATCGACACAATTCTAATCTGTTTGGCTCTATACACCACCACAATGAATTTGAAATGAAACAAACAAGATGTGCTTTAACTGAAGACTTTCAGCTTTAATTCAAGGGTATTTACATCCAAATCAGGTGAACTGTGTAGGAATTACAACAGTTTGTATACGTGCCTCCCACTTTTTAAGGAACTAAAAGTAATGGGATAATTGGCTGCTCAGCTGTTCCATGGCCAGGTGTGTGTTATTCCCTCATTATCCCATTTACAAGGAGCAGATAAAAGGTGCAGAGTTCATTTCAAGTGTGCTATTTGCATTTGGAATCTGTTGCTGTCAACTCTCAATATGAGATTCAAAGAGCTGTCACTATCAGTGAAGCAAGCCATCATTAGGCTGAAAAAACGAAACAAACCCATCAGAGAGATAGCAAAAACATTAGGTGTGGCCAAATCAACTGTTTGGAACATCCTTAAAAAGAAAGAACGCATTGGTGAGCTCAGCAACACCAAAAGACCCGGAAGACCACGGAAAAAAACTGTGGTGGATCACCAAAGAATTCTTTCCCTGGTGAAGAAAACACCCTTCACAACAGTTGGCCAGATCAAGAACACTCTCCAGGAGGTAGATGCATGTGTGTCAAAGTCAACAATCAAGAGAAGACTTCACCAGAGTGAATACAGAGGGTTCACCATAAGATGTAAACCATTGGTGAGCCTAAAAAACAGGAAGGCCAGATTAGAGTTTGCCAAACAACATCTAAAAAAGCCTTCACAGTTCTGGAACAACATTCTATGGACAGGTGAGACCAAGATCAACTTGTACGAGAGTGATGGGAAGAGAAGAGCTTGGAGAAGAAAAGGAACTGCTCATGATCCAAAGCATACCACCTCATCAGTGAAGCATGGTGGTGGTGGTGTCATGGTGTGGGCATGTATGGCTGCCAATGGAACTGGTTCTCTTGTATTTATTGATGATGTGACTGCTGACAAAAGCAGCAGGATGAATTCTGAAGTGTTTCAGGCAATATTATCTGCTCATATTCAGCAAAATGCTTCAGAACTCATTGGACAGCGCTTCACAGTGCAGATGGACAATGACCCGAAGCATACTGCGAAAGCAACCAAAGGGTTTTTTAAGGGAAAGAAGTGGAATGTTATGCAATGGCCAAGTCAATCACCTGACCTGAATCCAATTGAGCATGCATTTCACTTGCTGAAGACAAAACTGAAGGGAAAATGCCGCAAGAACAAGCAGGAACTGAAGACAGTTGCAGTAGAGGCCTGGCAGAGCATCACCAGGGATGAAACCCAGCGTCTAACTGACTGCAAAGGATTTGCAACCAAGTTTTAAAAAGTGAAAGTTTGATGGATGATTGGTAATCTGTCCCATTACTTTTGGTCCCTTAAAAAGTGTGAGGCACATATACAAACTGTTGTAATTCCTACACCGTTCACCTGATTTGGATGGAAATACCCTCAAATTAATATTTATGGACCTGACTGTATATATATATATATATATATATATATATATATATATATATATATATGTCCTGCCCATACATATTTATTATTCTTCAAACCAATTCCTCTTCTCTTCCAGAGGCAATGGACAGTACTTCCAGGCAACGTGACACTTACATAATGATTTTTAAATGCCTATCACTTTAGAAGTATACTGAAAGTCAAGGCTGGTGTGATGATGCACACCCAGGGATGTGCTCATGGGCTTACACAGTAGTTGACACTTTGGACGCTGAGTTTGCTAGGGACAGCACAGGAGGAGATTTGCAGTGAAAGCTGCATTTTTTTCACCACTGCTTGGTTAGTTATCTATATATTTTCTTTTTTTTATAAAGGTACGGGCTTTAAGGAATAGAAAAGATCTACTAATAGTATATTAAAATGTGTCTAAACTCAAGAACAAACATTGAATGTATTGCAGCTCACCTTTCCTTACATATAGTGGCTGAATTTCTTTTTTTTACACACTTTTTCTTCATAATTATCACCCAGTGATCCTGCATGGAACACACTTCCTGTTCTAGGGTGACAACCATACTTTATTAGTTCACATGCTGCCATCTAGTGACCTTTTGTGGTAATGCACTTGTTTTCCCAAGTTTATTTTCCCTTATGTTATGACCCACTTCCTTTATATGTAATGCTCCACCCTTCTTCCTGTTTTTGTACTTGCTATGTCATGGATGCAGCAACAAGCCACATGTAGCAGGGCATATGTATTCTGCATTGTAAGCTACAGACAATATCATCTTTTGACCGCATAAATACTACAACCTATTCATCTGTTTGTATCCTGTCATCTGCTGTAACCTAATGTTCAGAATAAAAGCACCTTTGTGGATGGAATCGGTATTTGGTGAGTTCAAGCTATCTGATGAGGATTGTCCTCAGTGATTATATCTTATACAGGCCAGGCATAGAGGTCTCACAAGGTATAAATTGCTTCACAACAATCGGAGTCAGAATAATCAGCGTTGTCATGCTAGAAAGAGAGTGTGTTAGTGCTATATAACTCATCCTCCTCTCCATTGGGGGAGGTGTTTTGTAGTCAAAAGAGATAGCTGAGAACAATGCTAGCTGTTAAAACTGCAATTTTTTCTATACCTACTGTTTATTGTACTTTGAATTTTTATATTTTCTTATTTTTGTTTAGTTTGGTTTCATTGAATTTTTACTTATCCTCCTAGGGCTGTGCATATATAAATTTTGTTTTTAATTTTATTGTATGTTGGAATATCTTTTTTGTGCTATGTAGCCTACCCAGACTTCAAATTCATATACTGTATGGTTTCATGGATTTTTTTCTTATCCATGATGTGTGGCATGACTTCATGAGCACATAAGTGGATGACAGCCCTTAGCGGAGGATTAAGGAGGGTGTTTACAGACTGGTGGAGACCAGTGTAAAAAAGTGGCTGATACCTAATGGTAGAATGAATTGAGCTTTTGTGCTGCTTATGATCTGGCAGCCCATCTGTCTGGTGAGTGTGCATTTTGCTCGCTTAGTGGAGGAGATTCACAGCACTCCTGGTGTTATTTGAATCTCTACTGTGATGATATGGAAGATGGATTAATACTTCAGTGAATATTGACACTTTTTGGACACTATATTTGTTTTAGCCCCATTTTGGACTTCATCAATATTGCATTTTATTTATACGTTACATAATATGCATTATATCTAGCACTGCAATTTTTATTATAGCTAACTGATAACTGTCTGCGGACGAAGTGAGCATGGGAAATTATCAGCTCACATGATTTCTTTTTTTCTTAACTTGTCCAACAGATATAACAAAATGCTTACAATGGTACATTTAACAGACCAAAAGGGAGCAAATAAAATAAATTTATTATTGGGGTTCTTTTACACTGGTGTTAACCACTTAACCACTTGCTTACTGGACACTTAAACCCCCCTCCTGCCCAGACCAATTTTCAGCTTTCACACTTTGAATGACAATTGCGCGGTCATACAACACTGTACCCAAATGAAATTTTTATCATTTTTTTCCCACAAATAGAGCTTTCTTTTGGTGGTATTTGATCACCTCTGGGTTTTTTATTTTTTACGCTATAAATGAAAAAAGACCGAAAATTTTGAAAAAAAACGCATTTTTCTTAGTTTATGTGATAAAATTTTGCAAATTATTAATTTATCTTCAAAAATTTTGGCCACAATTTATACTGCTACATATCTTTGGTAAAAATAACCCGAATTAGTGGATATTATTTGGTCTGTGTGAAAGTTAGAGAGTCTACAAGCTGTGGTGCAAATCATAAAAAATTGATCACACCTGATGTACTGGTGGCCTATCTCATTTCTTGCGACCCGAACAAGCCAGGAAAGTACAAATACCCCCCAAATTACCCCTTTTTTGAAAGTAGACATTCCAAGGTATTTAGTAAAATGCATTGTGAGGTTTTTGATGTTGTCATTTTTTTCCCACAATTCTTTGCAAAATGAAGATTTTTTTTTTCCACAAAATTGTCACTGTATTAGGTTATTTCTCTCACATGGCATGTGTATACCACAAATGACTCCCCAAAATACATTCTGCTACTCCTCCTGAGTACGGCAATACCAAATGTGTGAGACTTTTACACAGCCTGGCCACATACAGAGGCCCAATATTGAAATAGCACCATCAGGCGTTCTAGGAGCATAAATTACACATCTCATTTCTCAACCACCTATTACAATTTTGAAGGCCCTGGAGCACCAGGACAATGGAAACGCCCACAAAGTGACCCCATTTTGGAAAGCTAACACCCCAACGTATAATCTATGAGGCATGATGAGTCTTTTAAATGGTTCTTTTTTTTCCAAAAGTTTTTGGAAAATGTGGAGAAAAAATGAAAACGCATTTTTTTTACGCAAAGTTGTGCATTTATAAGATATTTCCAACACATAGCATGAACATAGCAAAAATGACACCCCAAAATACATTCTGCTACTCCTTCTGAGTATTTTGATACCAAATGTGTGAGACTTTTACACAGCCTGGCCACATACAGAGGCCCAATATTGAAATAGCACCATCATGCGTTCTAGGAGCATAAATTACACATCTCATTTCTCAACCACCTATTACACTTTTGAAGGCCCTGGAGCACCAGGACAATGGAAACGCCCATGAAGTGACCCCATTTTGGAAAGCTAACACCCCAAAGTATAATCTATGAGGCATAATGAGTCTTTTGAATGGTTCGTTTTTTCCAAAAGTTTTTGGAAAATGTGGAAAAAAAATGAAAACGCATTTTTTTTACGCAAAGTTGTGCATTTATAAGATATTTCCAACACATAGCATGTACATAGCAAAAATGACACCCCAAAATACATTCTGCTACTCCTTCTGAGTATTTTGATACCAAATGCGTGAGACTTTTACACAGCCTGGCCACATACAGAGGCCCAATATTGAAATAGCACCATCATGCGTTCTAGGAGCATAAATTACACATCTCATTTCTCAACCACCTATTACACTTTTGAAGGCCCTGGAGCACCAGGACAATGGAAACATCCACAAAGTGACCCCATTTTGGAAAGCTAACACCCCAACGTATAATCTATGAGGCATAATGAGTCTTTTGAACGGTTCATTTTTTTCCAAAAGTTTTTGGAAAAAAAATGAAAACGCATTTTTTTTTACGCAAAGTTGTGCATTTGTAAGATATTTCCAACACATAGCATGTACATAGCAAAAATGACACCCCAAAATACATTCTGCTATTCCTCCTGAGTACGGCGATACCACATGTGTGAGACTTTTACACAGCCTGGCCACATACAGAGGCCCAACATGCAAGGAACACCATCAGGTGTTCTAGGGACACATAGCATTCACATACCAAGAATTACACCCCAAAATACATTATGATGAGCAAAGAGTAAACAAAAGATTACCTGTGGTTGTAGTAGCGCAGTTGTACACAGGAGGATAGCACTGGTCCAGGCAGCAGACAGGGACTTGGTCAGAAAAAGCAAACGCAGTCTTCCAGGCAACAGGCAGGAATACTGTCCATAGTCAGTACAGGCAGCAGGCAGGGATACTGTCCATATATAGTCCAGGGTCAGTGCAGGCAGAGATTGTCAGCAGTGCCAATATATTGGTCCTGGTAGTAGGCAGGTCCATGTGGTGTGGTCAGTTCATGCGACAGGCAGAGGCATGATGGCATAGGTCCTACAGGCAGCAGGCAGAAGTAGGGCCTCGTTCAGGACAGAATGGGGACAGGGGTAGAGGCTTCTCCCACCCAAATCTCTTTGAAGCCTCCGAGTCTCCAGACCCTAATCTAGGAATGAGAAAACAAATGAAATTGTTTTCTTCATCCAGAAAAACAATTCTGGAGCCCCTCACATATGTGAGACCCCTGTGTTCTGAATCCCACTAGTCCACTGGCAGGGTACAAGATCAGTCCAAGAGGCAGGCAAGAGGCATGGTCAAACAGTCCAGGGTCGGTTCCAGATCAGGCAGAGGTATGTACAGAATCGGTAGGCAGAAGCGTGGTCGAATAACAGTCCAGGGTCAGTTCCAGATCAGGCAGAGATATAAACAGAATCGGTAGGCAGAAGCATGGTTGAATAACAAGCCAGGGTCAGTTACAGAGCAAGCAGAGGCATAAGGGGTGTGAAGGCAGGAAGTGAGTGTTATGTTTACCATACTTAACGTAACGGCGGAAACTGTCAACTATGCAAAGGCCTGGTTGGGAAGGACATTGGGGACAATGATAAGTGGTGTCTCTTCTCACCCCTCGTTTGGAGCCCACCCGGCATTTTTTTTGACGTTTTTGGCCTGTTGGTCTGGGAGGGATTTTATCGGGAAAGTGGCGTTCAGAGAGTCTACTAATTACATCGGATCTAATGTTTTCTGGTGGGCCGTTCGGGTATATAAGGGCAGTGGTGATTTCCTCCTGGTAGCCAAGGAAGGGTTTGGGTCTGTCGGTGGAGTTGCGATAAATTACATAGGTGTTGTAAATGGCCAAATTAAATAAATAAATCAAAACTTTTTTGTATCACTGGTATGTTCTTCTGGTGGAAAGGTAGGGCTCGAGCATCTGGTCGTTGAAGTCGACACCCCCCATATACATGTTGTATTCATAGATACACGTCGGCTTTTGAATTGGGCTATTCCTCCTGCTGATCTCAACAAATGTGTTGTTGTGGATTGAAGAAAGCATGTAGACGTCCCTTCTGTCCCTCCACTTCACAGCCAGAATTTCCTCATTACGTAAGCTCGCCGCCTCCCCTCTTCTTAACTTTTTGTTGACTAGGCTTTGAGGAAAGCCCTTCCGATTCGTCCTTACGGTGCCGCATGCTGGAGTCTTCTTTCTATGAAGGTTTCGGAACAGGGGCAGACTAGAATAAAAATTGTCCACATATAGATGGTAGCCTTTCTCCAGGAGTGGGTTTATGAGTTCCCAAACAACTTTCCCACTCGATCTGATATATTCTGGGCAATTAGGGGGATGTACTGTAGCTGGGTGTCCTTCCCTTCGTATACCATGAAAGCATAGGTATACCCTGTAGCACGATCGCACAATTTGTACATCTTCACCCCATAGCGGGCCCTTTTGGTGGGAATAAATTGTTTTAAGCCCAGCCTGCCAGAAAATTTGACAAGGGACTCATCCACACATATGTGTTGGCCTGGGGTAAACAACTGGGGGAAGATTTCTGAAAAATAATTTATTAGGGGCCGAACTTTAAAAAGCTTGTCAAAATTTGGGTGATTTCGGGGAGGGCACTGGGTATTGTCGTTATAGTGAAGGAATCTCATAATCATGAGATATCTGGTCCTGGGCATTATTGAGGAAAAGATGGGCATGTGGTAGATGGGGAGGGTAGACCAATACAAACGTATTTCATTTTTTCTGTTTAGTCCCATACAGAACGTGAGGCCCAAAAAAATGTTAAACTCCTCCACTGTTAGGGTTCTCCATTCGTAGGGACAGGCATAAGAGGACGTTGGGTTCCTTGCAATAAATTGTTGGGCATATAGGTTGCACTGGGCAACAATAGATGCAAGCATGTCCTCAGTAAAAATAGGGTGGAAAAAGTCTATCGGGGAAAAATTTTCTGTGTCCACCTGGACTCCTGGCTGGGCAGTGAAAGGGGGAACGTTAGCTTCCCCTGAATTAGGTGGCAGCCACAAGGGGTTTTGAAGGGAATAGGGAAGGCTGGCATGGGACCTAACACTTTGGGCCTGAGGTGACACCCCACTGGTACGTGGCCTTTGCCGAGGTACTGCGGTGCTGGTGGATGGCACCGCGGTGCTGGTGGATGGCACTGCCTCCTCACCAGTACGCCTTCGTCTGGCGGGCGGACTCTCATCCTCCTCCTCTGAGGCTGTCAGTGTACCACTGGTTAGGACAGGCTCGTAGTCCACGTCAGACTCAGAGTCGGAAAATGAGGAGGAATCCGAAGCGGAGAGCTCCCCGTTGCTCTCGTCGCCCGCAAGAATACTGTACGCCTCCTCAGTTGAATATAATCTTCTAGCCATTGTTGGTGATGACAGAAGGCACTGATGACAAGTGACACTGATGATAGCTGGCACTCTTACGTGGCACTGATGACACTGATACGTGGCACTGGTGACACTGATAACATGGCACGTGCACTGACGGGTGGTACTGACAGATGGTATTGACAGGTTGCACTGACAGGTAGCACTGACAGGTGGAACTGATGGCAGGTGGAACTGACGGCAGGTGGAACTGACGGCAGGTGGTACTGACAGATGGTACTGGCAGATGGCACTGGCAGATCTGACTGACAGATGGGACTGACAGAGGCAGATGGCACTGGCACTGGCAGATGGCACTGGCAGATGGCACTGGCACTGGCAGACGGCACTGGCAGGTGGCACAGGCAGATGGCACTGGCAGATGGCACTGGCAGATGGCACTGGCAGATGGCACTGGCAGATGGGACTGACAGAGGCACTGGCAGATGGCACTGGCAGATGGTACTGGCAGATGACATTGGCAGATAGCACTGGCAGATGGCACTGGCAGATGGCACTGATATGTGTGTTGGCACAGTGTATATGTGTTTTACTCACAGTAACTCTCTCTCAGTAACTCTCTCTCAGTAACACAGATCGCTCTCCCTCCTCACACGCTGTCTCTGTGTGAGGAGGGAGAGCCTGCAATGAGAGATTATCTCATATGTTTACATTTGAGATCATCTCTCATTGGCAGAGCGATCGCGCTGAAAACGGCCGTTTTCAGCGATCTGTGACTGGCTGTGTCTAAGGGACAGGGCCAGCACAAAACTTCCCCGATGCGCGCCCACGGGAGCGCGCAACGCGGAAGTAAACAGGAGAACATCCAGGGACGCCCTCCCAGCAGATAGCGTCCGCGCTGCAGCCGTCTTTCGGCTATAGCGCGGGGGCGAAGTAAGTTAAAAACAGGATTTTTTTTGCTAGAAAATTACTTAGAACCCCCAAACATTATACATTTTTTTCTAACACCCTAGAGAATAAAATGGCGGTCGTTGCAATACTTTCTATCACACTGTATTTGCACAGCGGTCTTACAAGCGCACTTTTTTGGAAAAAATACATTTTTTGCATTAAAAAATAAGACAACAGTAAAGTTAGCCCAATTTTTTTTTTTATATTGTGAAAGATAATATTACGCTGAGTAAATTGATACCCAACAAGGCAAGCTTCAATATTGCGCCCGCTCGTGGAATGGTGACAAACTTTTACCCTTAAAAATCTCTATAGACGACGTTTAAAAAATTCTACAGGTTGCATGTTTTGAGTTACAGAGGAGGTCTAGGGCTAGAATTATTGCTCTACTGATCGCGGTGATATCTCACATGTGTGGTTTAAACAACGTTTTCATATGACGGGGCGCATTTAAAATTTTATTTTTTATTTTACCTTTTATCTTTTTATTTTTACACTGTTCTTTTAAAAAGAAAACTGTGTCACTTTTAAAAGCATGACAGGACCTCTTACTGTAAATATGAGATCTGGGGTCAAAAAGACCTCAGATCTCATATTTACACTAAAATGCAATAAAAAAAAAAATTTAAAAAAAAATTGTCATTTAAAAAAAAATTTAAAAAAAAAAGTCCCTTTAACCACTTGCTAACCGTCGCACGACGATGTACGTCGGCAGAATGGCATGGGCAGGCTTAAGGGCTTACCTGTACGTTCCTGCCTGCCTGCGGGCAGGGGGTCCGCGGGGGTCGGCTTAGTTACAGGAGCAATCCGTGCTGAGGGGGAGGCCATCTATTCATGGCCACCCCCTCGCGATCGCTTCTAACGAATGAAATACTTCCTCTGTCTCTGTAATGTAAACAGCGGCAGAGGAAGTGATGTCATCGCTCCTCGTGAAGCCTTTTCGTTCCGGCTTCTGAGGAGAGAAGACATCAAGTAAGTCTGCACCAACACAAAACTTATAGTAGAACACTCAGGTACACATTTCACCCCCCCATCACCCCCCTGCACCCTCTGTCACAGTGATACCAATAGCAGTTTTTTGTTTTTTTTCTGATTATTGCATTGGTGTCATTTGTGACAGTTATAAGTGGTAGGGCAGTTAGTGGTAGGCCCCTTTAGGTCTAGGGTACCCTCCTAACCCCCCCAATAAAGGTTTAACCTGCCGTCGCCAGTATCACTAAGCGATCGTTTTTCTGATCGCTGTATTAGTGTCACAGGTGACGCTCGTTAGGGAGGTAAGTATTTAGGTTCGCCGTCAGCTTTTTATAGCGTCAGGGACCCCCATATACTACCTAGTAAAGGTTTTAACCCCCTGATTGCCCCACTGTTAACACTTTCACCAGTAATCAAAGTATAACTGTTACGGGTGACGCTGGTTAGTTAGTGTGTTTTTTATAGTTTCAGGGCACTGGCCGTTTATTACCTAATAAAGGTTTAACCACCTGATTGCCCGGTGGTGATATAAGTTAAGTTTTAGGGTCAGATAGGGTCTGCGTCGCCCCAGGCAGCGTCAGGTTAGTGCCAGTACCGCTAACACCCACGCACGCAGCATACACCTCCCTTAGTGGTATAGTATCTGAACGGATCAATATCTGATCTGATCAGATCTATACTAGCGTCCTCAGCAGTTTAGGGTCCCCAAAAATGCAGTGTTAGCGGGATCAGCCCAGATACCTGCTAGCACCTGCGTTTTGCCCCTCCGCCCAGCCCAGCCCACCCAAGTGCAGTATCAATCGATCACTGTCACTTACAAAACACTAAACACATAACTGCAGCGTTCACAGAGTCAGGCCTGATCCCTGCGATCGCTACAAGTTTTTTCAGTAGTGTTTTCATACAGACGCTAACAGTCTAGGAGCTTTTTTACCTGTGAGTCTCACTAGTGTACCACTAAATTTAGAGCCCAAAATGGTAAATCGAAGGTACACTAGTGAAGAGGCCTACACGTTTCTGAGCATGACAGATAGTGAAGAGGAAGTCACTCATCTGCAGATTCAGGCTCAGAATACGAACCGGTAGACAGCAGCGGCTCCATGACAGATAGCTCTGACGACAGAGTTGTGGCCCCTGCCAAGGTCAGGCGTACCAGACCCCAATCTTCTTCTTCTGCTGTTGAGGTGCAAGAACTGCAGGGCTCTCATATGGAGCAGAGAAGTACTAGCTCCGCTATTCCTTCTGGTGAACTGGCAGCGGCCTAGTACACCCTGGTCGTACATCCAGCACTGCAGTAACACGTGGTGACGTGGCGAGTCCCATAAGTGCAGTTCAAGCTGGTGAGGTGGCAAGCACAATTAGTGTCCCGCTGCCACCAAGAAGACAAAGACAGGCCCGTCGTGCCCATAGTGTCCTTCCTGCAGAACTCGCCAATCCAAATTGGGAACCCACCACTTCTGCAGCACCCGTACTTCCCCCATTCACTGGCCAACCCGGCATTCAGGTGGAAACAGTTGATTTTACGTCACTTGATTTCTATTCACTGTTTTTCACCGAAGATCTCTATAGATCTATTGTGGACCAAAGCAATTTGTACGCTGGTCAACACATCACCACTATTCCCCAGTCCTCCCATGCCAGAGATTGGAGACCAATTACGGTCTCCGAATTTAAGACCTTTCTGGGCCTATCCCTCAACATGGGCATAGTTAAAATGAGTATGTTGCGTTCATATTGGTCCACTGACCCAATTCGCCATATGCCCGTGTTCTCTGCTTCCATGGCCAGGGCACGATACGAGCAGATTTTGCGGTTCATGCACTTCAACAACAAAGAACTCTGTCTTCCTCGTGGAGACCCTGGATACGATCGGCTCTGCAAAATTCGGCCCCTCGTAAACCACTTCAATCAACGTTTTGCAGACTTGTTTACTCCCCATCAAGTTGTCTGCATTGATGAGTCCCTGATTAAGTTTTCTGGCTGCTTGTCATTCAAACAGTATCTTCCCAGCAAGCGTGCCAGATTTGAGGTCAAGATGTATAAGCTCTGTGACAGGGCCACAGGCTATACATGTAGTTTTATGGTTTACGAGGGCAAAGATAGCCACATAGAGCCGACAAACTGCCCTGACTACATAGCGCTGGCAAGATTGTGTGGGACCTGGTGTCACCTTTATTCGGAAAGGGGTACCACTTATATGTGGACAATTATTACACAGGCGTGCCACTTTTTAGTCACCTTTTTGATCATCAGATAGGAGCATGTGGCACCGTGCGATTTAATCGCCGGGGCTTTCCCCAGCGGCTTGTAGATTCCCGTATTAGGCTGGGGGAGAGAGCCTGCTTGAAGTGTAATAACTTGCTCGCTATGAAGTGAAGGGATAATAAGAATGTTTTCGTTCTTACCTCCCTTCATGCAGACACGACGGTCCAAATTACTAGGGCGACTGGTGTTGTGGAGAAACCCCTCTGTGTCCACGAATATACAGAGCTTCAGGACGGACTGGATCCTTCCTTAAATTCCAGAAAGAGATTGTCAGAGCCCTTCTGTTTCCAGACAGTGCTCCACCTCACCATCCCCAACCAAATGCAGTAAGCCGGCTGCATGAGAGGCATTTTCCTTATGTCTTCCCGCGTACCCCTACCCAACGAGCCCCCCCCAAAGAAAATGTTGTGTCTGCAGAAAGCGCGGATATAGGTGTGACACCCGCTGTTATTGTCCCTCCTGTCCTGACAATCCTGGTATTTGCATTGGTGAATGTTTTGAACACTACCATACACTAGTGCAGTTTTAGTGTAGGGTACAGCATTGCACAGACTAGGCACACTTTCACAGGGTCTCCCAAGATGCCATCGCATTTTGAGAGACCCGAACCTGGAACCGGTTACAGTTACAAAAGTTAGTTACAAAAAAAAGTGTAAAAAAATAAAAAAAGTTAAAAATAATAAAAACAAAAAAAATATAAAATAAAAAAACAAAAATAGTTGTAGTTTTTTTCTCTCTCTCTCTATTTTCTCTATTGTTCTGCTCCTTTTTACTGTATTCTATTCTGCAATGTTTTATTGTTATCATGTTTATCATGTTTTATCCTGTTTGCTCCCACGATACATAAAGCCGTGACTCCAGCGCTGTCGGAGGTAATTTCACCATCACAGTTACATACTTCATCATATATGCTGAAGCATGGGGGCAGCAGGGACGGAGGAGCGATTTGCTCCTAACGTTTGCGGGTGGATGCCCCCATGCTTTGGCATATATATATTTTAGGCACAGGTTGCGTTAAAAAATGTTTTATCCTTTACTATGTTTTTTTTTGTATTTGCTTTGCAGGTTTGGTAAGTCTAATGCCCCGTACACACGGTCGGATTTTCCGACAGAAAATGTGTGATAGGACCTTGTTGTCGGAAATTCCGACCGTGTGTGGGCTCTATCACACATTTTCCATCGGATTTTCCGACACACAAAGTTTGAGAGCAGGCTATAAAATTTTCCGACAACAAAATCCATTGTCGGAATTTCCGATCGTGTGTACACAAATCTGACGCACAAAGTGCCACGCATGCTTAGAATAAATTAAGAGATGAAAGCTTTTGGCTACTGCCCCGTTTATAGTCCCGACGTACGTGTTTTACGTCACCGCGTTCAGAATGATCGGATTTTCCGACAACTTTGTGTGACCGTGTGTATGCAAGAAAAGTTTGAGCCAACATCCGTTGGAAAAAATCCTAGGATTTTGTTGTCGGAATGTCCGATCAATGTCCGACCGTGTGTACGGGTCATTACTGTTATACTGTAATGTTACTTTGTTTTATTGTTAACCATCATTTGCTTAGCAGGTACGCCATTCAGTTGCAGCGCAGATTTATTTATCTTGACAGCAACAGCGTTGGCTCCCACGATACATAAAGCCATGACTCCAGCGCTGTAGGAGGTGATTTCACCACCACAGTAAAAAAAAAAAGAGCATATATGCCGAAGCATGGGGGCAGCAGGGGTGCAGGAGCGATTTGCTCCCACCTTTTGGGGCGGATGCCCCCATGCTTCAGCATATATAAACGGTGCATGTATGCCCATCATTAGAAGTGAAACAAGTAAAGAAGGCGCAATACAATATACCTTATATACCATTGCCTATGCACACAAGGGCAGAGTCCATACAAGCATATATAAAATATATATATGGGTGTAGTAAAAGTCATTCAAGGCAGCCACCGGAAGGACACAGGAGTGACGTCACAGCTCGGCGCCACAGTGTTTGCGATCCAAGCCTCGTTCTGGCTCCGATCACACGGCCGTGCTCTTACCTCCATCACGGATGCCGGACGATACGCTGGGACATTCCGCTTCACACTAGAGCACCAGCCTAGACGCCCTCACATCCTCCCTCCTTGGAACCCACACCACCCCAGACGGCTCTTCTGCTCTCCTGTTTGTGGTGTGCTCACAGACTACCACATTGGCTCAGTGCAGCTCATCTTCAGCCCATGAGAGGTGATGCCAGTGCATTTGGACTTGCTGCCACTTGTAGTCCTCCGCTCCGTTTTGTGTCACGAGATGTATCTGAGATCTACACTTCAGTTTCACATGTGAGTGGATGTTGTTTTTAATAATAAATTTAATTTGATATATATTCAGTGGCGCCCCTCTTCCTTGTTTCATCATTAGAAGTGGGTGGATGAAGGGAGGTATTCTAATGGTGGGCATACCCACCGATCAATCTCTTTTTTTTGTTCAGCCCACAGGCTGCATGAAAAAAAAGATTACAATATAAGCCCAACAAGGACCAGCAACGTACTGGTATGTTGCTGGACTTTGAGTGGTTATACCAGAATGATGCTTTTCAGCATTTCTGAGTTTGGAATTTGGTGCTTTGACCGGTTTGCAGACATTTTCTATAATATAAGGCTGTGCAATCCCAATGAGCTTGTCCATTTTAATGGGAGGATTTGAGGACCCAGCGGCAGACCAGTAC
This sequence comes from Lithobates clamitans, assembly GCA_037952925.1. Lineage (NCBI taxonomy): Eukaryota > Metazoa > Chordata > Amphibia > Anura > Ranidae > Lithobates > Lithobates clamitans. The sequence goes on from JBBGZY010000372.1 coordinate 7,143,375, forward strand.
GTGTATCCAGAGTTAAAGCTTTCATGCTTTTCATGATTCTCTGTAATGGGGGATCATGTCTGTTTGGTAAGAAGTAACCCCTTCTATAGCTGTGGTGGATCACGGTTTTGCGTCACATAGTGGATGAAGATTCTCATGTGGATAAAGTTGTTTTTTATTTGCTGCACGGGTGGATTTTATTTGTCCTTATTATTCACAGAGACTTATTTATATTCACTTTGAACTTTACACATATTCAAGTTTGGTTTATCACTTGGTTATTTTTGTCTTTTGTTTTCCCACTCACAGTCTTTGTGATTGGGTCTTTTGGGATATATGTAAAATTGTCATTTACAGTATCATCATTTCACGTATTTATTTCTCATTTATTTATTTTTGATCTATATATTCACAGGTTAGCGCGATTCTTATGTTTCTAAATGTATTTATTGTATGGGTGTCATATAAGAGAATCGCTGCTCTTTCACTTTTGTTATGGGTTCAGTACACATCTGTGTCCACCTATAAACAAACACCTTAGCGCAGTTTTTTTTCCCTTTTCCCTACAACATTGCATGACAGCGCAATTACCAATTAAAGCAGCGCAGTGCCAAATTGTAAAAAGTCCTCTTGTCTTTGGCCAGCCAAATGGTCCGGGGCTGAAGTGGTTAAGAGCTATAGGTGGAAGTTACGTTTTGATGCCGCTTCAGCCCTGAAATGGTATGGAGACGGGTGGGAGCCATCTTCCCCTCACTCGTCTCCATACCCTGGAAGGACAAGCATCCGATCGCCCCTGCCGCTACCGACGGCTCCGGTAAGCAACGGAGGGCACATAAGCTTGGCGGGAGGGGGGCTCCTCTCTGCTGCAGATACCACTATTATCAGAAACCGGTTGAAGAAGAGGATACCGGGGTATTATGGCAGCTAGCTGCTGCCATAACAAAGATATTCCTCTTCATAGTTAGGACGTATATCGGCATGCGGTGGTCCGGAAGTGGTTACTAGTTTAAAAAGTGATCCGCAGTGGATCTTTTTGCAAAAGGAAAGATATAGCAGTGGCTGAAAGGCATTCAGGAGGTGCTACTGTTACCACCTGATGTCTGTTTTTTTGTTTTGTTTTTTTAAATTGCCAAATGGAAGTTTTACATTGTGGAAACATGAAGCAACTGAGAGCCAAATGTTTGGCTGCAGATGTAGTGTGACTCCATTGATCTCAATAGGCCAGTTTGATGACACCCGTCAAACTCTCCAGCCCGAGTTAAAATTGTCATAGCCACAAAGCCCCACAGCATTTGTACAGCCTTGTCAGGCTGTAAGATTAGAATCCGGGTGGACAGCCGGAGGGATGGTAAAACCATGTCTCAGCTGCATGAAAGAGCCCAGAGAGTTTAGATAAACTTTAAAGCTACGTTTAGGCAGTGGCGTCACTAGAGGGGGGGCATGACTCCCCCAACATTATACTGTGCCCCCCTCAATTAAAACACTTTTTTGTATATATTTGTAGCGGGTGCCCCACCGAGTTTCTCCCCCTCCCTCTCCTCATTGACACTCTGCATAATATGAGCGCCGCTCGCACAGCCACGGCCGCCCGATCTGCTCCCTCTCCCTGCATCCTCATTGGCAGGGAGAAAAGTGACTTGCAGGAAGGAATCTACCAGTACTGTGGGGGGGTCCCAAGCCTCCCATTATCTCAGTGACAGTGAAAAAACAGACTGATTTCTCCCGTCCGTTGGACAGGAGAACCAGCCTGTAAATTCTGAAACTGGTAACTACTGCAGGCTGAGCTGAGTGTCTATGACACTCTTACACAGTCCAGCGAACACACCCACCGCCCTCATTCCCCTCACGGATGGGAGAGTAGAGAGGAATACAACTCCTCCTCCTCCCACCTCTGTTCCTCCTGTGTCTGCCCTCTGTATCTGAAGAGAGGGGATGTGTGGGCAGGAAATCTGAAAATCAGCAGCTGCAGATTCCTGGTTGTGTCAATGATTCCTGAGCTTCCAGCCTCAAAGCGTGGGTTAATGCACACTGCAGTACACTGTGATCAATGAACTGTCCCTATCTCCCTCCCTTCTCTCCCCATCTGTCTCCCTCCCCCCCTCCTGTTCTTCCAAGATCTTCACAAACTTTTAGTTCCAGTTAGGCAGCCCATAGATGGTACAAGTTTATTTCCTGCAACCACAGAGTGCATGAAAGAAATGTGCATGATTCCCCCATAAACACAGTCAGTGCTGATAGGGGAATCCCACCTGCCCAGCAATTGTATTCTCCCAACAAACAGTGATTATCACTAGCAGCTATAGCAACCGCTAGCGATAATCATACACACGACCGGTTTTGCCATCGAAAAAAACTCAGAAGGTTTCTTTAACGGAACTCCGACGGAATTCCATTCAAGCAGTCTTGCCTACACCGTCAACCCAAAGTCCGACCAAAGTCCGACCATCAAGAACGGGTTTACTTACAACACTTACGACGGGACTAGAAAAAGGAAGTTCAATAGCCAGTAGCCAATAGCTTCCGTCTCGTACTTGCTTCAGAGCATGCTTCGTTTTTGGTCTGTTGGAACAGCATACAGACGATCGGTTTTCCTGATAGGAATTGGTTCCGTCGGAAATATAAAATGACAACAGAAAAATGTGCCTTTAAGACGTATGGGCGGAAGTGACGTTTTGACGTCGCTTCCGCCCTGCTATAGTATGGAGATGGGTGGAGGACATCTTCCCCTCACTCGTCTCCATACACAGACACGGACAGGTCCTGCTGTTACCGAGATATCCATCTTCAAACTGCCGACGTATATGTACATGAGCCGGTCGGTAAGTGGTTAAACAATATGTTACCCAAACATTTCATATTCCTAATATGTGTCTGTTGTACCATGTACTTGTGTGCAGTATTGTCTTACCAAAAGGGAATAGACTTCCAGCAGAAGTAGTGAGTCAGTAAAAGTCATTAAAAACTGCTCCACTATATACGGCCTGCCCTATATACTCTGCAGAAAATTGGGCCTTAGGTGTTGGTGGTACCAGAACACTGTAAGCCCTCACAGTTAAGCTTGTTGGACGCAGGAATGGGCCCTGCTATGAAATATTATATCAAGAATTGTAATTACATGCCCCTGTTAAACAGGGGCAGAAAAATCGGGCCTTGGGTGGTGGTGCCACAACACTGTAACCCCTCACAAATACTCTTGTTGGGTGCAGGAACGGGCCCTGCGTTGAAATATTATATCAAAAATTGTAATTACATGCCCCTGTTAAACAGGGGCAGAAAAACTGGGCCTTGGGTGGTGGTGGTGCCACAACACTGTAACCCCTCACAGATAATCTTGTTGGGCGCAGGAACGGGCCCTGCTGTAAAATATTAGATCAAAAATTGATCTAAAAAGCTCCCTCCCCCCAACAGGGCTGATAAAAAAATTATAATAATAAAAAAAAATTGTAATATTTAAAAGGCAAAATTGTAAAAATAAAATAAAAAAACCACTGACATCGTCAAAACACCCCCCCCCCTAAAAAAATTCAGCCAGCCTAGAGACGTCTGACTAAATTTTTTTTAGCTTTGTTTTGAGTGCGAATAATTGGGTCGAATTTTCTCCATGTCTTTGGACACTGCCACCTGATGGCGCAGGTTGCATGGTCACTTCATTGTCATCCTGGTGTTGATCACGCTGTCAACATTTGTACCATGTACTTTGTATTTAGAATCCCTGCGTGGGCAACACCATACCTCCCAACATTTTGAGATGGGAATGAGGGACACCTACTAGCAAACATATGTAGGCAGAGGACACGCCCCATGTCACACTCCCTTAAAGGAGAATTAACCAAAAAAAGTTTAATTAAATCCACAAGGGCTTTTTTTTACCACTACTATTCCTTTATATTGGCTTTTAAAATTTACAAATGCAGCAATTTAGAAATTGGAGGAAAGGTTTAGCACTGAGAAACACTTTTTGAAAGATAAAAAGTGCATTTTATATACAACTATATAGATCAGATCAAAATGAGGGACAAATGAGGAGGAAAGAGGGACAGAGGGACATTGTTCCAAATCAGGGACAGTTGGGAGCTATGGCAACACTACTCTATTCATTGCAACGTCTTAGTCTTATACTTGTCATACTTCTTTTGTACATGAAAACTCTAATAAAAAAGATTAAAAAAAGATATTAAAAAAAACTGCAGCTTTAAGAACAGCAGCATAAAGGTCCCTACACTGAGGTGAAAAAAACCACACAAAGCAGACTATCCCAAGGTCTCACTTTTAAAATGAAGTAGAAAACATGTTTACTGTTTTTATCAATATAAAATATAATACTATAAACTTGTCAATTTGAAGGTGTCCTTTTTAACCTATCAACAAGATTTACTGTAAATAATATGATCAGTAAAACAGGTATTTCTACAGTCCATTTTTTCTACGCAAATGTTAACCCGACACTTGTCGTTCTAATAACAAATCACATGTCATTTCATATAAAAGAGAGCCATAAACAACTCTAAGTGTCATTTGAAGAGCAGCTAGGACACAGAAAACAGCACCTAACTGAATAAATAAGTGGTGAATTGTAAACTATTATTGAATGCATTAAAGTGTTACTAAACCCAGGACCCTGCATTCACTATATCTGGTGTAGCGCTGCACTCTTGAGGGTCGATAAATCAGTACCCCTCTGGTTACCCTGACCCTGTGAGTCCTCTGCCACCTCTTATACCCTGGGTTCAAACATTTTTTTCCCACTAGATAATAGCAGTAAGTAAGGAAATACACCAGAATTGGTTAAATCAAAAACAGTTTATTCAATGAGATGAAGAGAAATAAGTCAAACAGTCAACATGAGCTTACACCTCATAAAGTTGTCTCCCACAGAATTTTATTGATAGAAAAAAACAACTATCACCTCTAAGGTTTTAAGTATTCAACAGTGAACACGACAATTTTTTTCTCAAATAAGTGCATATAATGTTTATGCGAATAGGCTACAGGAGAGCAGAAGAATGACTCTTATGAGTGTCAAACCCCTCTCTACTGCTCCTTCACATATAAATTGACAAAACAGCAGATAAACAAGTACAACTTTAGCAAACAGGAACTACATTACAATTCAACCTGCTCTTACAGAAAGTTCTTGGTGAACTGCAGCTTTACAAGCTTCAGCAAAAACAAATCCCTAAAGTGGGGAGGAAAGTGAAAGAAATCCTGAGTTGCTGTGTGGCAATCCGGTCAATCTTCAGCTAGCTTTTAGGTGTTTAATTGCATGCAAGAAATATTGAATGGTAAAGCAAAATAGATGATCCAATAGATGGGGTATAACCAACAAACAATATTAATGTGCAAATCAGGACTGGATTCACAGTGATCACTGACTTAAAGATGTTAAAGCTTTGTGGAACTACAAGCAACAGCAGAACAATGGATGGTAAAGATGTCTGTATATAGTGTTTATGATATGCTGGAATAGATCCTTAAACTATAGATGGTAATGAGTGCCGGAGACAATGATGTCTGTATACGGTGTCTATAAGAATGGACAATTGCCCGCTCACCACACTGGAACAGGAGATGGTGATGATGCTGATCCTTCCAGTGAATATTAAACAATAAAGGTGATTTCACACAGTGATCTAATATACTAGGGATGTCTCCTCTAAACGTGATAAAGTGAGAAATAATAACAGGTCTACCAAAATCACATATAGTGCATTCAATAAGAAAAAATCATAAATTCTTAACTAGTAAAAACATATATCTATATGGACTGGTAAAAATCACAACAGTACTAATAATGTGGATAAAATCAATCAAGTGAAATATTGATAATAATCATATAAATACAATGTGTGGTAAGACTAAATAGTCCAAAAGGAGGGGATGGATGGAAATGCCAAGTCCTCCTGGGGAATAAGGTGATTCAAAGACAGTCACGGGTGATGGAGTAGATAGAGTTCAAATACCTGGCTTCTCAGTAATAAATATAGTGGTATTGCCCATAAAAACTTCATACAATAGATATAATGCAGTCTCCCAGAACTCTCACCTCAAAACAGGTAAATAAATGCATCTGTGAGTTCAAGTTTACTGGTAATGCCTCTGTTGTATGTGATCAGTGGATGGGTTGTAGATTTCTCCTTATAAGCCCTCTGCTGGAGTACCTGTGAAACTCCGGGGTCAGCAACACCGTGATGGGGGGAAGAAGGAGAAAAGGAAGGGGCTCCACTAGTGTAGTATATTAAAAGTGCATAGGTATTTTATTAAACATAAAAGGTGGACTCTTACATGGGAACTGAATATTAAAAGCAAAAATAGAAATGACAGTGAACGTACGGCGCTCTCAGCGCCCTCTCATGTCTCCTCCTATGTATGTCTCGCTCCGGCCAATCCCTACGCATTACGACACCGTCACGTGTCTTCATCTGGGGACTTTTTGAACTCTATCTACTCTATCACCCGTGACTGTCTTTGAATCACCTTATTCCCCAGGAGGACTTGGCATTTCCATCCATCCCCTCCTTTTGGACTATTTAGCCTTACTACACATTGTATTTATATGATTATTATCAGTATTTCACTTGATTGATTTTATCCACATTACTAGTACTGTTGTGATTTTTACCAGTCCATATAGATATATGTGTTTACTAGTTAAGAATTTATGATTTTTTCTTATTGAATACACTATATGTGATTTTGGTAGACCTGTTATTATTTCTCACTTTATCACATTTAGAGGAGACATCCCTAGTATATTAGATCACTGCGCAAAATCACCTTTATTGTTTAGTTTTTATTGGTGTCACTGTGAACACTTTTGATTTTGCTGCAATCTATATATAATCTTTATATATATATATATTTTATATATATATATTTTTATTATTATTATACATTCCAGATAGCACGAAGGCACATTTATTACTTCCAGTGAATATGTTGTTTTTCAAATTCCTTTATCAGACCAAGCTGTCCAACAAAAGTGGCAGTCAGAGGATTGAGACAAACCATTTAATACAGAGATGCTTACAGTGGTCAGCTTTTATTGATTTTTATAAAATTTTTATCCCCAAAAAATAAAATAAAATGCTGGTGTAACTACTTAAAAAGTGTTAACTGCAGTTCAACTTTTTATTGTTAGTTAAGTTTATCCAAATCTGCTATTGGATCTAACGCTACCATCTTCCCAGATTGACAATGCTACAGTCCAAACATGTCTCTAATGTTCCTCCATCTAGAGTGGAGACACCCTAAGACGGAAAGTGTGTTACTGGCTGGATTACCAGGTGAAAATAAAGTAACAAAATCTTAACCACTTCAGCCCCGGAAGGATTTACCCCCTTCCTGACCAGAGCACTTTTTACAATTTGGCACTGCGTCGCTTTAACTGCTAATTGTGCGGTCATGCAATGCTGTACCCAAATGAAATTTGCATCCTTTTCTTCCCACAAATAGAGCTTTCTTTTGATGTTATTTGATCACCTCTGTGGTTTGTTTTTTTTTGAGCTATAAACGGAAAAAGACCGAAAATTTTGAAAAAAAATGACATTTTCTACTTTTTGTTATAAAAAAATCCAATAAACTCAATTTTACTCATACATTTAGGCCAAAATGTATTTGGCCACATGTCTTTGGTAAAAAAAAATGTCAATAAGTGTATATTTATTGGTTTGCGCAAAAGTTATAGCGTCTACAAACTAGGGTACATTTTCTGTAATTTACACAGCTTTTAGTTTATGACTGCCTATGTGATTTCTTGAGGTGCTAAAACGGCAGGGCAGTACAACCCCCCCCCCCAATGACCCCATTTTGGAAAGTAGACAGCCCAAGGAAATTGCTAAGAGGCATGTTGAGCCCATTGAATATTAATTTTTTTTGTCCCAAGTGATTGAATAATGACAAAAAAAAAAAATTACAAAAAGTTGTCACTAAATGATATATTGCTCACACAGGCCATGGGCATATGTGGAATTGCACCCCAAAATACATTCAGCTGCTTCTCCTGAGTACGGGGATACCACATGTGTGGGACTTTTTGGGAGCCTAGGCGCGTACGGGGCCCCGAAAACCAATCACTGCCTTCAGGATTTCTAAGGGCGTAAATTTTTGATTTCATTCCTCACTACCTATCACAGTTTTGAAGGCCATAAAATGCCCAGATGGCACAAAACCCCCCCAAATGACCCCATTTTGGAAAGTAGACATCCCAAGCTATTTGCTGAGAGGCATGTTGAGTCCATGGAATATTTTATATTTTGGCACAAGTTGTGGGAAAGTGACACTTTTTTTTTTGCACAAAGTTGTCACTAAATGATATATTACTCACACAGGCCATGGGCATATGTGGAATTGCACCCCAAAATACATTTAGCTGCTTCTCCTGAGTATGGGAATACCACATGTGTGGGACTTTTTGGGAGCCTAACTGCGTACGGGGCCCCGAAAACCAATCACCGCCTTCAGGATTTCTAAGGGTGTAAATTTTTGATTTCACTCTTCACTGCCTATCACAGTTTCGGAGGCCATGGAATTCCCAGGTGGCACCAACTCCCCAAATGACCCCATTTTGGAAAGTAGACACCCTAAGCTATTTGCTGAGAGGCATGGTGAGTATTTTGCAGCTCTCGTTTGTTTTTGAAAATGAAGAAAGACAGGAAAAAAACATTTTTTTTCTTTTTTCAATTTTCAAAACTTTGTGACAAAAAGTGAGGTCTGCAAAATACTCACTATGCCTCTCAGCAAATAGCTTGGGGTGTCTACTTTCTAAAATAGGGTCATTTGGGGGGGGTTGTGTCACCTGGGCATTCCATGGCCTCCAAAACTGTGATAGGCAGTGAAGAGTGAAATCAAAAATTTACGCCCTTAGAAAGCATGAAGGCGGTGCTTGGTTTTCTGGGTCCCGTGTGCGGCTAGGCTCCCAAAAAGTCTCACACATGTGGTGTCCCCGTACTCAGGAGAAGCAACAGAATGTATTTTGGGGTGTAATTTCACATATTCCCATGGCATGTTTGAGCAATATATCATTTAGTGACAGCTTTGTGCAAAAAAATAAATAAATTGTCTTTTTCTTGCAACTTGTGTCACAATATAAAAAATTCCATGGACTCGACATGCCTCTCAGCAAATAGCTTGGGGTGTCTACTTTCCAAAATGGGGTCATTTGGGGGGGTTTTGAACTGTCCTGGCATTTTATGCAGACATTTAGAAGCTTATGTCATACATCACCCACTCTTCTAACCACTTGAAGACAAAGCCCTTTCTGACACTTTTTGTTTACATGAAAACATAATTTTTTTATGCAAGAAAATTACTTTGAACCCCCAAATATTATATATTTTTTTAAAGCAAATGCCCTACAGATTAAAATGGTGGGTGTATCATTTTTTTATTTCACACAGTATTTGCGCAGCGATTTTTCAAATGCATTTTTTGGGGAAAAAACACACTTTTTTAAATTTTAATGCACTAAAACACACTATATTGCCCAAACGTTCGCCTTAGCGCGAGAGCAGGGGGGGGGGGGGGGGACTGGGGTGCTTTTTTTTTTTCCTTTATTATTTATTTGCTTTTTTATCTTATTTTTAAACTGTTCCTTTCATTTTTTTAATCATTTTTATTGCTATCCCAGGGAATGTAAATATCCCCTATGATAGCAATAGGTAGTGACAGGTACTCTTTTTTGAAAAGATTGGGGTCTATTAGACCCTAGATCTCTCCTCTGCCCTCAAAGCATCTGACCACACCAAGATCGGTGTGATAAAATGCTTTCCCAATTTCCCAATGGCGCTGTTTACATCCGGCGAAATCTAAGTAATGAAATGCTCGTAGCTTCCGGTTTCTTAGGCCATAGAGATGTTTGGAGCCACTCTGGTCTCTGATCAGCTCTATGGTCAGCCGGCTGAATCACCGGCTGCATTCTCAGGTTCCCTGTTGAGACAGGAGAGCCAGAGAAGAACATGGAAGACGGTGGGGGGCATTCCCTCCCACTGCTTGTAAAAGCAGTCTAGAGGCTAATTAGCTTCTAGGATTGCTTTTACATGAAAGCCGACCGCTGGCTGAAAAGAATGATACCAAGATGATACCTAAACCTGCAGGCATCATTCTGGTATAACCACTCAAAGTCGTGCATTGCGTACCTGAGGACAAAAAAAGGTTAACAATAAAACACAGTAAACGGTAAAGTATAAAAAATTGCATACCTGAAAAGCAAACATGATAAAACATAATAACAATAAAACATTGCAGAATAGAATACAGTAAAAAAGAGCAGAACAATAGAGAGAAAATAGAGAGAGAGAGAACAATAAAACGACAACTATTTTATTTTATTCTATATATTTTTTTGTGTTTTTTTTTTTTTTACACTTTTTTTTGTAACTGTAACTTTTATAACGGTAACCGGTTGACCCTGTGAAAGTGTGTCCTAGTCCGTGCAATGCTGTACCCTACGCTAATACTCAACTAGTGCATGGTAGCGTTCAAAACATTCACCAATGCAAAGACCAGGATTGTCAGGACAGGAGGGACAATAATAGCGGGCGTCACACCTATATCCGCACTTGCTGCAGACACGACATCTTTTTGGGGGGGAGTTTGTTGGGTAGGGGTACTCGGGAGGACATAAAAATGCCTCTCATGCAGCCGACTGAATTTGGTTGGGGATGTGAATGGTGGAAATACGGGCGCTGCAGAAGTGGTGAGTTCCCAATTATTAGGATTGGCGAATGCAGCAGGAAGGGCATTATGGGCACGACGGGCCTGTGTTTGTCTTCTTCTTGGTGGCAGCGGGACACTACTTGTGCTTGCCACCTCACCAGCTTGAACTGCACTTATGGGACTCGCCACGTCACCAAGTGTTACTGCAGTGCTGGTTTGACTACGACCAGGGTGTACTAGGCCGCTGGTGCTTGCCAGTTCACCAAAACGCTACCAAAAAAACTGTTAGCGATCGCAGGGATCAGGCCTGACTCTGCGAACGCTGCAGTTATGCGTTTAGTGTTTTGTAAGTGTCAGTGATCGATCAAAACTGCACTTGGGTGGGCTGGGATGGGCCGGGCGGAGGGGCAAAACGCAGGTGCTAGCAGGTATCTGAGCTGATCCCGCTAACACTGCGTTTTTGGGAACCCTAAACTGCTGGGGACGCTAGTATAGATCTGATCGGATCAGATATTGATTCGCTCAGATACTATACTACTAAGGGAGGTGTATGGTGCGTGCGTGGGTGTTAGCGGTACTGGCGCTAACCTGACGCTGCCTGGGGCTGGTGCTTACCAGTTCACCAAAATGCTACCAAACAAACTGTTAGCGATCGCAGGGATCAGGCCTGACTCTGCGAACGCTGCAGTTATGCGTTTAGTGTTTTGTAAGTGACAGTGATCGATCGATACTGCACTTGGGTGGGCTGGGATGGTCCGGGCGGAGGGGCAAAACGCAGGTGCTAGCAGGTATCTGAGCTGATCCCGCTAACACTGCGTTTTTGGGAACCCTAAACTGCTGGGGACGCTAGTATAGATCTGATCAGATCAGATATTGATCCGTTCAGATACTATACCACTAAGGGAGGCTTATGCTGCGTGCGTGGGTGTTAGCGGTACTGGCGCTAATCTGACGCTGCCTGGGGCGACGCATATCACCGCCGGGCGATCAGGGGGCTAAACCTTTATTCGGTAATAAACGGCGTGTGCCCTGACACTATAAAAATAAACGAACTAACCAGCATCACCCGTAACAGTTATACGGTGATCAGTGGTGAAAGGGTTAACTAGGGGGCAATCAAGGGGTTAAAACATTTATTAGATAGTATATGGGGGTCCCTGTCGCTATAAAACGCTGATGGCGAACCTAAATATTTACCTCCCCATCTAGCGTCACCAGTGACACTAATACAGTGATCAGAAAAATGATCGCTTAGTGACACTGGCGACAGGGGGTGATCAAGGGGTTAAAACTTTATTAGGGGGGGTTAGGGGGGTACCCTAGACCTAAAGGGGGCTAACACTAACTGCCCTACCACACTAACTGTCACAAACTGACACCATGCAGTAATCAGAAAAAACAAACAAAAAAATAACAGCTTGGTGTCAGTGTGACGGGGGGGGGAGGGGTGATTGGGGGGTGATCGGGGGGGATAGGGGGGTGTTTTGTGTGCCTGGCATGTTCTACTGAGTGTGTAGTGTTGTGCACTCACATTGATGTCTTCTCTCCTCGGCGCCGGAACGGAAAATACCGACCTGAGGAGAGATGACATCATTTCCTTTGCAGCTGTTTAGCATACAGCAGCAGAGGAAGAAGCTGATTGACTGGGAGCGATCGCAAGCCGACCCAGTCACAAGCCGACCACCTCGGGCACCGGGGGGGGGGTCCGATCGGACCCCCCACACGCGGGAGGCAGATCACGTACAGGTACGTGATTCTGCCTGCCCGTGCCATTCTGCCGCAGTATATCTGCGTGAGGCGGCCGGCAAGTGGTTAAAAAAAAGAAAACAAATGCAGCCACCACATTTAAGGTGATACTAAACACACACACACACACACACTGTTTAATTTACATTGTCCCTTATATTTCTGTATGTGGATGATGGCACCTTTTTCCTAATGGACATAGTTACATAGTTGGTAAACAGCTTAAGGTTAAACCGCTTCACTTCCAGTCTAATCGTGTGGCCCCGTGTCTTCCTACACTCAATGGGACTGAAAAGTTTCATACTTAACCACTTCAATACAGGGCATTTTCACCCTCTTCCTGCCCAGGCCAATTTTCAGCTTTCCGTGCTGTAACATTTTGAGTGACAATTGCGCGGTCATGCAACGCTGTACCCAAATGGAATTTTTATCTTTTTTTCTCCTACAAATAGAGCTTTCTTTTGGTGGTATTCGATCACCTCTGCGGCTTTTATTTTTGTGCTATAAACAAAAAAAGAGCGACAATTTTGAAAAAAAACACAATATTTTTTACTTTTTGCTATAATAAATATCCCACATTTAAAAAAAAATAAAAAAAAGGTTTTCCTCAGTTTAGGCCAATATGTATTCTTCTACATATTTTTGGTAAAAAAAATAAAATAAAAATTGCAATAAGCGTACATTGATTGGTTTGCGCAAAAGTTATATCGCCTACATAATAGGGGATAGATTTATGGCATTTTTATTATTTTTTTTTTTTTACTAGTACTGGCGGTGATCTGCTATTTTTTTCATGACTGTGACATTGTGGCAGACAGATGGGACACATTTGACACTATTTTGGGACCATTGACATTTATACAGCAATCAGTGCTATAAATACGCACTGATTACTGTGTAAATATCACTGGCAGGGAAGGAGTTAACACTAGGGGGCGATCAAGGAGTTGAATGTGTTACCTAGGGAGTGATTCTGTGGGGGGATGGGACTGACTAGGGGAGAAGATACCGATCAGTGTTCCTATATACTAGGAACACACAATTTGTCTCCTCTCCCCTGACAGGAAGTGGATCTGTGTGTTTACATCGCCGCCAGGCACGCGCATCAGCTCCTGGGTGACGCGGCACGCTCGCCCCCTATGAAGCTGGGAGGTCCAGGACGTCATATGACGCCCACCCAGGATAGGAGATCCCGGGTATCGGTCAAGCTGGGATCACCGTTGAGATATTTGTATATCGCTATCATATCTCCTCTCAAGCGTGTCTTCTCCAAGGAGAATAAATTTAGCGCTTGTAGTCGTTCTTCATAATTGAGGTCCTCCAGTCGCCATATTAATTTTTTCATATCCTATTATCACAAGTCAGCACATGTTGTTCACATTACCTATTTAGACTTTTACACCAACATACTCAAGTCATTACTCCATCAATTTTGAGAACTAGTTGTTCATATTATTTAGCAATACGTTTACATTAATAGATTAAAGTCATTATTCTATTATTATTATTATTATTATTATTCTGTTCTCTTTTATACATTCACACTTATATTTACATTCATGTGAGACAGATTCCCCCTCTTCTTTAACTTTGAGTACATGCTTCCATTTAGCTATATTTTTCCTATATTTATATCATAGAACCACTGATCAGTCCGTGTTTTTTCAATTTTATGTTTACACACTAGTTTCTGTTTTACATATTAGATAAACACAACTCATTTATGGCTTTGTTTACTTTTAGACCCTATTTATTTATTTATTTATTTTATATTATTTTTTCATTAATTTGTGTACATTTATACATACCTTTCTTATGTCATTTTCATTTTTACTTCTTTATTTTATCATCACTTACACTTTGATGTGTTTCATATTCACCTCCCTTTATACGTATTGCACGTTTTTGCACACACATATTTGTTCATCCTTTGCACTTTCATTCACCTATCTGCTTACACATTATACGATCTTGTTTTGAGTCTGGGCTGGATTACTCAGTGATTTTCACTGAGTTTTCATGTTACCAGTCCCACTTGATTGGACTGGGACTTCAGCTGTTTAGCCTATAGAACAGCCAATTGAACCAATTATCTAGCCACACTACACACAACTAGTAGGGTATATATTTGATACTCACTCCAGTGATCGTTAGCTATGAGTAAGCACTCGTAGTGTGAAACGCGTCAGCTCCTGTCTGTATCGCTTTGCTGTGGCTTGTACAGTGTGATCTCAATTTTGCAATAAAGGCAAGAATTTGTTCTTTTGAGTGCGGCTGTCCAGAGTTTTCCCATTTATCTTCATGAAATATTTGTATATCGCTATCATATCTCCTCTCAGGCGTGTCTTCTCCAAGGAGAATAAATTTAGCGCTTGTAGTCGTTCTTCATAATTGAGGTCCTCCAGTCCCCATATTAATTTAGTTGCCCTTCTCTGGACTTTCTCCAGCTCCAGCACATCCTTTCTGGGGATTGGTGACCAGAAGTGGAAGGAATACTCCAGATGCGGCCGAACCAGATTTTTTGTGGGAGAATTATCGTTATATCTCTGGAGTAAATTCATTTTATAATGCATGCTAATATTCTACTGGCTTTGGTAGCCGCAGCTTGACACTGCATGCTATTGCTCAGTCTGTCTTCTATTAGGACCCCTATATCCTTCTCCATCCTGGAAGCCCCTAGGGATTCTCCCCCTAATGAGTAACTTGCATTTAAATTTTTACCCCCTGTTAAAGAATCCCCGTCGCACTCCTCTTGAGTGCTTTTGTCAGTACACTGTTTCCTCCAATCTGGACTTTCAGATATCAGATTTTACAGCTGAATATTGTAACCAAAAACCAGACTAGACTAGCTCAGTTACAAAGCTGGAAAATGAAACACAGGTACACAGAGGTAACACTAGGGACAATTCCCCCCCCCCCCTTGCATTCAGGGTCAAGTAGACTGTCCAATCAGCAGGGAGAGCTGTTGGAGGAATTCCCCCCTCCCTCACAGCAAATACACATCCCATAAAACTTTGTTTGCAAGGCAGACAGACACAATAGAACAATGGAATACAGCCACACCCCAAATGACCCAGCAAAGCGCCCACAACAGTATGAGACAATATACTATATATATATATATATATATATATATATATATATATACACACACACACATATATATAAAATATACAAAACATTCCAGTGTGGTTGTACAGTGAGTCCAATTAGTACAGATCAGACTGGGGTTCTCGGTCACCCTGTGCCCCTAATAGACATAGGAGGAGCATGGGGAGCTGAAGCAAGGGTTTCCCAACCTCTCCAAGGGATTCTGGGTTCTCCCAGCCCCCACCCAAAGTGACTCCCGTCACACCCCCCAAGTGCATTACCTTACATTTTTCAATGTTAATTTTTATTTGCCATGCAGTAGCCCACTCCAATAAGTTATTCAGGTCCTCTTGTAAAGTTTTTAAATCATGCTGTGTTGTTATTTCCCTGCATATTTTTTTGTTGTCAGCAAACACTGAGATTGAGCTTTTTATCTCATCCTAGATATCATTTATACATAAATTAAATAGAATTGGTCCCAGGACAGAGCCTCGGGGTACTCCACTAAAGACTCTAGACCATTCTGAGTATACGTTATTTATCACCACTCTTTTGACACGACCCCGTAGCCAGTTTTCTATCCAGGAACAAACCTTTTGGTCCATGCTTGCAGAGCTCAGCTTGCAGATTAAGCACTTGTGTGGGACTGTATCAAATGCTTTTGCAAAATCCATATATACCACATCCACTGGCCTACCTTTGTCCAGGTGGCAGCTCACTTCCTCATAGAATGTTAATAGGTTGATTTGGCAATCAAACCCATGCTTATTACTGCTAATGATACTGTTTTCATCAGCAAATTCTTGGATATGATCCCTTATAATCCTCTCAAATAGTTTAAATACTACCGATGTTAGACTGACAGACCTATAGTTCCCAGGAATATATCTCTGCCCTTTTTTAAATATTGGTACCACGTGGGCTTTTCGACAATCAGCTGGTACCAATTCTGTCAGTATGCTGTCCATGAAGATTGGGTATAGTGGTCTGGCTATAACCTGACTTATATTTAAGGACTCTCATGTGTAAGCCATCTGGTCCTGGTAATTTATTTATTTTGTTAAGCTTTAGTAGTAGTAGTAGTAGTAGTAGTAGTAGAGCTTCCTTTTCCTTGTCATCTGTAACCACCTTCCCTTCCTCATCTTTTATTGGGCCTATGTGTTTTGACCTCGACTTTTTACTGTTAATATATTTAACAAATTTCTTGGGATTATTTTTACTCTCCTCTGCTATGTGTCTCAGAGGCCCGGTTCACACTTGTGCGATGCGAGAACACTGCAAATCCACTGCTCTCACATGACCCAGATCTTTCCAAGCCTGTCTGCAAGGAAACATAAGCAGGAGGTACTTCTAGTCCTCTGCTGCTGGTCACATGTTCAAAAAACAAAACAAAAAAAACAGCCTTTGGAATACAGACTAAAAATAAATAATATTAAAACTGTTTTAAATTGTCATACAAATATATTTTTGAAAGCAATTTTTTTATTTTTTTGGTAATAACATGGTGTGGGCGGATTTCTGCCAGTCACAGGCTGTGTAACGCCCCTTCAGCCTATGTCTTAGAATAACAGGGAGGTGAAGCCACCAGGTGAAGCCACCAGTAGTGTATTTAGGTTTTGTGCTGCCCTAGGCCTGACTAAACTTGTGCACCCCCTAATTTAAATATGACCCGCCCCTTCCAGGTCAAGGCCACACCCTTTGCTGTTTAAGACCCGCCCTGAAATTTTCGAGTGGGGACACTAGTTCTGAGGGCCTAGGGAGAGGGGCAATGGATTCTCCTAATTTGCATAGATTTCCTCTCACTTCCTGTTTGGCTATGGGGCAGGAAGTGAAGGGAAATCTCTGCAATGGGACAGGGATAGTAAAAAATAAACTGACAGAGGCTATAACCCTCCCTTACTCTTTCCAAAATGAAAAAAAAAAAAGTGTTGCCTATAGTTATACTTTAAGCACAAATTTCTGATAATTTTATGGAGAGGACTAAGAAGATATAACCATGCCAATGGTGCAGCAGAAAACATATAGCACAGTGAGGAAGATTTGTGGTCCAGGATGATAGGAGAGTCAAAATTAGAAGTGGCGCCCCCCCCCCCCCCCTACAGTTGCAGAATGCCGACCGCCCGCATACCGGAAGCAGTACGGCCGCTTTATGGGGGCACAAGACTTTTTTGCCTCTCAGCCCAGTCCGCCCCATAAGACTGGTGCTACACTAACAGCGCAAGCCGGCGAGGACTCTTTCTGTGCTGCCCCCCTGCAAAGTGCTGCCCTGGGCCTGGGCCTTGTCGGCCTAGGCCAGGATACAGCGTTGGAAGCCACCATCAATATAAATGTAATATCCTGCCACTATGGTGTTTAGCTGGTTAGTGGGCATAGAGGAGGAGGGAGGTAGCGGGCTGTCATTAACCAGAGTGTATACACCCACATGTGTGTCTCTATAGTCACATGGGCTGCTCAGATGTGATAGGGAGGAAATGCTGCTCAGGATAGAAACTCACTGAAAACAGAGCACGTGCAGAGTTGCCAACACTGCTCTGCAAAATTCCTAGCTGAATTGAGGACATGAACAGAAGGTTGAGATAGAGAGCAGCAGGATCAACCAGGATTTTGCGGAATAAAACAAATCTCTCATAGTGACTGAGTGAGTATGAACAGCATGTAATATACTTTTTATTGATAGTTGTTTATGATATGGGTTCAGTGGCACTTTAGGGATTGTTAAGCTGCAATATATTAATTTTTTGGGGATTTAATGCCATTTAAGTGTGGCTCTTCCTAACTTACTAAGTTTGATTGTTGTTCATAACATGTTTAATCTGTTTTATACGATTAAAGACCCTCAAGTTCAGGAATTAACAGACACTAAACAGACTGTTTTGTCAAAGATGTTCCCAGGTTTGGACAGCTACCCAAAACATTGTTAGAACAGTGCTGACGTACTTGCGCAATGTAATGTTCACAATAAAAAGTGTTTACAAAGTTATCCACACTTTTGTAGCTGGGCACTGATCCCACTGAGTAGACATCTCCTAATGTAGATAAGTTATTGAAATATACAAAACTGCGTTAGTATTGAAAACAGATGCTGTTAAGTTATTTATCTTTACATGAACCTTCATACAATCCTTTCCGTAGCATGATCCTCATGACCTATAGAACAGGTATTAATGAATGTTCCCTGGCATGCCCATTAAGCTCACTGAGCACTTTCTGATGCCTATGGAGCAACAGGTTAAATAAGCCAAATAACAATACACAAAAGTGTTCTGCAAAGTATAGGCAAGGAACAGAGACTGGCCTTGCATTGATATGGTAAGAGTGCGACCTCACCTAGAGTATGCTGTCCAGTTCTGGGCACCAGTCCTCAGGAAGGATGTACTGGAAATAGAGAGAGTACAAAGAAGGGCAACAAAGCTAATAAAGGGTCTGGAGGATATTAGTTATGAAGAAAGGTTGCAAGCACTGAACTTATTCTCTCTGGAGAAGAGACGCTTGAGAGGGGATATGATTTCAGATTACAAACACCATACTGGTGACCCCACAATAGGGATAAAACATTTTCACGGAAGGGAGTTTAATAAGACGTGTGGCCACTCACTAAAACTAGACGAAAAGAGGTTTAACCTTAAACTGCGTAGAGGGTTTATTACTGTAAGAGCGGCAAGGATGTGGAACTCACTTCCACAGGTGGTGGTTTCAGCAGAGGGCATCGATAGTTTCAAAAAACTATTAGATAAGCACCCGAACGACCGCAACATACAGTTATATACAATATAATACTGACATATAATTAAACACATAGGTTGGACTTGATGGACTTGTGTCTTTTTTCAACCTCACCTACTATGAGACTAAAACATATGAGGATACTGATGCTGTAGTTCTAATGTATGTGCATTGCCCTGCTGCCTATACACTAGTAATTCTGCAGGTTCTGAGTGCTCCACAGCATGGGTTATTTTGTCAGCATTTAAAGTGGTGAGCATGCTGCTGCTAACAGCGATATGCCGTTAGTGGCGGCTCTCACGCGCAAGCGAGGGAGTGATGTCATCACGGCTCCGGCCAATTACAGTGCCGGAGCCACGATACCCAGGAAGAAGATGGACGCTCTGTAGCAGAGGGGACAGCGGTGACATCGCAGGCTCCTGTGTCAGGTAAGTGACACATAATGGGCTACTATGCGATGCATAGTAGCCCATTATGCTTTACCTTTGCAGGGAAACAGAGCAAGTAAACCCATCAGGTTTATCTGTGGACACGGATATTTGTTATGCTGGCTGAAGTTAAAGGTTACCACTGTCCCCCTCTCCCCTGTACAATGTTGTGAATGAATATACACGAGTGGTCAGTTAACTTGATACAGTCAAACAAATAGGGTCAGCAACACCATTGTCTGGCCCGGGGCTGAATATTATCAACAAATCAGTGTGCTCTGGGAAGCTGTGCTTGTGCCCCGTAGTGCCTTGAGGGTCTATATGAACTGTCTCCATTACACGCCTTATCCCTCCGATTTGCTAATGTTGGCAAGCAGGGCGTTCTCCTTACCCAACTAGCATCTGGTCTTACAACCAAAGACAGGGGATTTACAAGGGGTACGGGAGCAAGAGACCCCCATTTATACCTAGTATAAACAACTG
The DNA here is from genome assembly GCA_037952925.1 of Lithobates clamitans. Taxonomy (NCBI): domain Eukaryota; kingdom Metazoa; phylum Chordata; class Amphibia; order Anura; family Ranidae; genus Lithobates; species Lithobates clamitans. Next base: position 7,163,477 of record JBBGZY010000372.1, read on the forward strand.
TCGGGGTTGGATAAGGAAATTGTGCGTTTTTGTACACAGCATTTGTCCGAGCAGCCCCTCTCTCGGTTTTACGGCTTGGGGTGGAAAGGGGACTTCAAAAGAGAGAAGCACCTGGAGGCACTGACCGTGATTTCCCCTCTCCCACCCAATTATAACGAGGGGTAAACTGTTGGCAGGAAGGGGAAGCATGAGAGGTCGCTCTTCGCGAACAACTGAACCCCAGAACACGAGGGAGAGCCTAAATACCAGCTCTATTCAAAAATATTTAAAAGAAGTAAGCACAAAGAGCCCGGGAATGGAGGCGAAACAATCAGGAACAAAGGATAAGAAGAAAGAACAACAGAAACAAAAGGGGGGACAGGGGGACAGAACCCGTTTAGAGCTGGACTTTGAGGGAGCGTCTGCGTGGAGTGCCGTAGATGAACAAAGAATAATGGCCCTGGTACCAAGTAAAACAGACCTGAGTGAAATGTTCACGAAATTAGAAAACGTGATTAAAGCTGAAATTTCAAATGTCCGAGCAGACATGGGACACCTCCTCCGCCGGGTGGAGGAGGTAGAAGAGATCTCAGGGACTCAAGCTAAAGAAATCTCGGACTTAAAAGATCAGGTCAGTAAACTCTGGCGCGGAGAAGACAGATGAGACCAATCCTAGATCAATTTAGGAGATTAAATCTCAAATACAGCTGGGGGTTCCCAACATCCCTGATAGTTATAAAGGATGGAAGATCATGCAGGATGAGATACTTGGAAGAGACTCAGGACTTCTGTAACAGTCTGGGCATCCCCATCCCTAATATGTTATAATCATTAAGGGGAGGAGGACTTAGGGGTGGGGCGGGGGGGGGGATACTTCTTTTCTTGTTTTTTTTTCTTCCTCTTCTCTCTCTTTTCTCCCCCCTCCCCTCCTCCCCCCGTCCCTGCCTTGGGCGGTACAAGGCATAAAGTGAATGGACTCAAGTTGTGTCAGGTCAATAAGATGGGGATTGGGCAATTGGGTAGGGGTGGGCCATTTGAGGTCTCCCCCTATTCACATATTGTTGGTCTGGGGAGGGGGTCTGGAGGTGGGGGGGTACCGTACCAACAGGATGGGGCGTGCTAAATTTATGCCTCCTGTGCCTTTCTCTCCTTGTGGAGGGGCGGGCGTGGGTCGCCGGAGCTGGAGCTGCACCTCGGGGGAGGAGTCCCGTAGTTTGGAATGGGAGTAGTTCCATGCCTGTGGGCTCGGGGTGATATTCTTGCCAATGGGGGGGGGGCGGGGGATGAGGGGGGATGGGAGGGGGGAGGTGATGGGGGGGATGGGGAGGGAGGGGGGGAGGGGGTCACTGCAGGATGTGCTTAGAATGAAAAGAAATAAAAAAAGAAAAGAAAAAAAAAGCCATATGTTTCTTTTTTTTTGTGTTGGTTAAACCGGATGGACTAATGTCTTTTTTCACCCAGATTAACTATGTAACTATGTTTATTGCTTCAAGCTGATCTCTTGAAATCAAATGTGTTTCAACTGATGGGTATGGCAAATTTGTTATTACAATGGTTGTTATGCTCTTTTGGAAGGACTATTCTGTATTCCAAGTAAGAGCTGACTGAACACATGGCCCAACACTGAAGGCGATTGGTGGGAGAGCAGAACTAGGTGAAAGGAAACAGCAACATAAAAAAGAACACCATTAATTGCCACCAAATAATATATGGTTTCTGTTTTTGTTGTGTCTATTGCTCACTGATTTTGTCAGGTCAGCCAAAGTCAGTAGTTGGGTCACGGGCACTACTTTCACTCCTAAGTAGCGCCTATCACACTTATTACCTAGGCAAATTGCCAATAGGCTTCATTAAACTACACAGGAGTTTTGTAATCATTTAATAACTTGAGGTGATCCTTTTTTGTCCTAATCTTACACTGCAAAGACTGATCCCAGCACCCCAGAAAGGAGTGTGCTGAGATACCTATGTAGCCTCCAAAGAGCAAGAAAGAAACCACAACATTTCTGCTTAATGAACCCAAAAGCTATTCTTTAGCCCTGGTTCACATTGGAGAATTTTGTCAAATCCCCTGCAATTGCTGTCAATGGCACCGATCTAATCCGTGCGACGCCGCATCTGCGGCGCTGCAACGGTTTAAAAAAGTAGTTTCTGTACTACTTTTTTGCAATTTCGGGCTGCAATTTACATTGACGTCTGTGCAGAAACCTGCTCAGATGTCTCTGAAATCGCGGCCGAAATCAGGACTGACATGCGGGAGTGAAATCGTGCGAGTTTGAACTCGCACGGCTTCATTCCCGCAGCTCAGTGTGAACCTGGGCTTAGTGAATAACTGCAAATCTCTTGCCTATTATTATTAATATTGCTGCAACAGTTATTAGCAGCTAGGGTCTACAGAGAGTAAATGTCCCTGTCTGGCCCTCTTGAGGTCATTTGGAAATGTGGGAGTGTTGGGTTCCTGAATCCAGGCCAGGTAGCCAACAACAAGATAGTGTCAACTGTGCCTCTGCCTTTGGTGCTCTGCTGATCACCAAAATGGCTGCGGCTGCCCTTTCCAAGCCACTTCAGCCATGTAGGAGGGGTGGCGCCACCCCTCAGCAACCATGGGAGACAGCAAACAAGGATATGATGTGGGTGAGGGCATGTGGGGAGGTGTTGCCAGGTCCTGCTCTCCACCCAACAGGTAAGGGGCGGGGCCCATGCCCTCACTAATCAGGCTTAACTTCTGCCTTTCTGCGGTGTCACAACCCAGTGAGTGCCATCCGCTCTTGCTGACACCAATATCAGTCCACCACTTGTGATCCTAGCAAGATGATTGGTTATTTAAAAGATAAGGGCTCAGTCAGCTTTTCAACTGTTTTAATAACTTGTCCCGGTTTCCCACCTTTCCTCCATCTTCTGGTGTTTCGTCCAACCTACAGTGGTTGTAAAAAAAAAACCAGACAAGATCAAAAGATCACAAAAACAGTTTCTTAAAGCCTCGTACACACGATCAGATTGTTGGCAGGGGATTGTCTGTTGACAGACTGTCCTAAAATCTGACCGTTAGTATGCTCCTTTTGACAATTGTTGTCCAACTTTCTGCCAAAAAATGTTGGATGACATGCTAGTAAATTTTCGGCGGACAACGGTTAGTTGTCAGATTTTCTGATGGTTAGTACACAAGTCCATCACACAAAAGTTGAAAATACAAACACGCATGCTCGGAATCAATGCTCACCACACAGAAGGGGCCCAAACGGTGGCGCTCAAGAGCTGAAATTCCTTGTAGCACATCACTACATTAGTGTTTGTTGGCCGACAGTTGTGTGCCATTAGTATGCAAGATAAGATCCAGGCACACGCCCTTTTGAAAAAAAACAGACGTTCGGTTGGCCAGCAATCACATCGTGTGTACGAGGATTTACACTGTTACTAAACTTTTACAACGTGTCCCCAGTAAATTCCACAACCCTCTGGTCAACTTGCCACTGATTTAACCTTAGGAGGTCTTTGAAAATAACATTGCTTTTTAGCAACAGCCTTTCCTTCTGGGCATGCAGGAGGTGTTGCTGGATCAAGACAATACACTTTCTAGATTTTCATTTTCACTACTCAAAAAATTATAATTCTCCCAGTACCAGCAGCACCCACTGTATAGGGAAGATGTCAACTCATTAAGAACACAAAGTTGACTATACACAGTGTAGTTGTATACGTATACCTTTCCTGATATGTACCCTAGAAAGGTGCTTTGCTCACCTAACCTTTATCCTTGCCTTGTAATTGGATTGTCCTGCCAAAACTGGGATTTATTTTTCAAGTAATGGGTATTATCCTATAGGGATAATCCAGATACAATATGCCCAGGTTTCTGGGCACATATTACAAATAGTCTGGTTGCTATAAACAACAATTACACGTTTGTTTGTTGTATATTAATTCATCCAGTTTTTACTAATGAACCTTAAAGAGTTTGAACTACTTTTCTGAATCCACAGCAGGCAGCAAATTGTTCAATAAAAATAATATATGGAAGTAAATGCCCAATAAATCACTTTTTTCTAGTTCATGTGATTAATACAACATGTTTTATCTGCAGCTCTTTTATCAATACCTCCAGCCATCATTAAACTCAACATGATGACATTTACAACTTTCATCAATTATTTCTAAAAGCATCCCGAGATCATGTTTATTAAAGTGGAGTTCCACCCACTTTTACAACTCTTCAGCATCCCTCACTAAACTGTGCACTGTAAACGAATTGGATATTTTTTTATTTTTTTTTCTCAGCACCTACTGTATAGCTGCTGTATTCATTTTTCACTTCCTCCTCCCTGGCCATGGCCCATCGCATCATTTTCTGTTTGCAATGCCTTCTGGGAAGGGGCGGCAACTTCCTCTGACACTGCCGTTGCTATGGAAACCTGACCTGAAACCTATTACACTGCTTGTGCTGCACTGAGCATGTGCGAGATCTGCAAGGATGAGATCCAGGAAGAAATACAGTCTGGCTTCAGATGCCCACACTTAAGATGGCCACGGCCTGCTGTAAGTTTATAAAATAACAAACTACTGCCATAAACTAACAAAACAGACCTTAGTTTACAGACTAACTTTACTAGAATACATTAAGCTTGTGTATTATAGGGGTATTTTTATTTAAAAAGTATAATTTCGGTCGGAACACCACTTTAAGCTAATGTAAGGCAAGGTCATTTTGAAAAGTGTAATTCTCCCCTGTGGCCTAACAATTCAAAATGACGTGATAAAATAGGGAAAATATCAACACCAAAAGTTTAGATGGTATGTATTTTACCGACTCAACTTAGTAGGTTGGGATTCCCAAAGCCAAATAGAATATGAAAACAAGCCAAGTAGGTTTGTAAAGGGGCATCAATATGGAACTCACAGTGGCATAGATACAAAGTTTATTAATAGAAAAGAGACACAATTCCAATAACGTATGGCTATTAGCCACAATAACAGTAAAACCTTCACCAATATTAAAAAATCATGACAACGTTGTCACAATAAAAGTGAAAAACATAGCATCCCGGGCTCACTTGCACACACACACACAGACACTCAGCACACGTGCGAGGGAGGGGTGGGTATTATACTCAGTGTTGAAAGTCTAAAATCAGCCTCCAGTGACAACAGGTATGGATATACCACAAAAACAGGAATCTCCTGAGTAGAGAGGAAGTAGTGGTGTTACAGTAGGAAAAACAAAAATGTCAATCCTGAAAATGAGTGAGATAATACAGTCAGCTGTGAAGAGGATAATCCAGAATATAGTTTAACTGCTTGCCGACCGCCGGCCGTCAATTGACGGCCAGGCGGCGCAGCTCTCGTGGTGGGCGGGCGTCATATGACGGCCTCGCTTTCCTAGGCCACCAGGGGGCGCGCGCACGCCGTGTCACTAGGCACCCGGTGCGCGTGCCCGGCGGCCGCGATGTCCGCCGGGCACCCGCGATTACTGGTAACACAGCAGGACCATGGATCTGTGTGTGTAAACACACAGATCCACGGTCCTGTTAGAGGAGAGGAGACCGATGGTATGTTCCCAGTACAGAGGAACACTGATCGGTCTCCTCCCCTAGTGAGTCCCCGCCCCCTACAGTTAGAATCACTCCCTAGCAACACAGTTAACCCCTCGATCACCACCTAGTGTTAACCCCTTCCCTGCCTGTCACATTTATACAGTAATCAATGCATTTTTATAGCAAGGATCGCTGTATAAATGTGAATGGTCCCAAATATGTGTCAAAAGTGTCCGATGTGTCCGCCGCAATATCGCAGTCACGATAAAAATCGCAGATCGTCGCCAATACTAGTAAAAAAATTTAAAAAAATTAAAATGTTATAAATCTATCCCCTATTTTGTAGACGCTATAACTTTTGCGCAAACCAATCTATATACGCTTATTGCGATTTTTTTTACTAAAAATATGTACAAGAATACATATTGGCCTAAACTGAGAAAAAATTTGTTTTAAAGAAAAAAAAAATTGGATATTTATTATCGCAAAAGGTAAAAATTATTGTGTTTTTTTAAAAACTTGTCACTCTTCTTTTGTTTATAGCGCAAAAAATAAAAACCGCAGAGGTGATCAAATCCCACTAAAAGAAAGCTCTATTTGTGGGGAAAAAATGATAACAATTTCATTTGGGTACAGTGTTGTATGACCGCACAATTGTCATTCAAAGTGCGACAGCGCTGAAAGCTGAAAAATGGCTTGGGCAGGAAGGGGGCGAAAATGCACTGTATTGAGGTGGTTAAAGTTACTAACATATGTACATATGTATGGATGAGCTTCGAAATATGATAGGCATCTAGACTTGGCTATAAGGGAGCATATAATATAGATCTTTGGTCCCTGGTGCAGGAACCTGCCACAGCCAGATGGCATGGGATTTAGCATATACAATGCATGGAGAAAAGTTTAAATTACGGGACTGCAGCGTCCCTGACATAATCTCACCCGCCGCGCCGCTTGTTTCCTTAGTCTGGTACTGATTGCCTCTTCAGATGTCCAAAAAAGCCTGTTCCTGGGACAGTTCTGGTAGTGGAAGCAGTCATCCTTTGCCTGGCTGTAGATATAGATGTACACTGATTCTCAGTAGTGAACCCGCTTTGTGCAGTGATGAGTGCAGCGATTATACGCTACATGTGTGTGGCTCCAAGACCGGGCTGCTAAACACAGTGGTGTTTATGCATTTCGCTCAGCTTTGTGAGATTCCTCAGAACATTTTTCCTACTGTTACACCACTACTTCCTCTCTACTCAGAAGATTCCTGCTTTTGTGGTATATTCATACCTGTTGTCACTGGAGGCTGATTTTAGACTTTCAACACTGAGTCTAATACCCACCCCTCCCCCGCAAGTGTGCTGAGTGTCTGTGCGTGTGCAAGTGAGCCTGGGCTGCTATGTTCTTCACTTTTATTTTGACAACGTTGTCATGATTTTTAATATTGGTGAAGGTTTTACCGTTATTGTGGCTAATAGCCATACATTATTGGAATTGTGTCTCTTTTCTATGGATAAACTTTGTATCTATGCCGCTGTGAGTTCCATATTGAAGCCCCTTTACAAACCTGCTTGGCTTCTTTTCTTTTCTTTGCATGTAGCCTAACAATCAGCTGAAAGCCATCAGTAGAAACCAGCAGAAGGCAAGTTACTGGTTATTAAATTCAGATAAGGAATAAGAAAACTGCAATTAGCTTATTGTTTGCCTTACTACAAACTGGATTTGTAATCCTCCTTAATGACATAATACCTAAGGAGTGCCTTGGGTGCACTTATGAAAATTCTAGTTTCTTGTTTGCCTACTGAAAATGCTCAGCAGAAACTATTGTATATATTCATTTATGTTCATATTAAATGTTGATATTTGATGAATTTGTGAACATTTTATATCTAGTTATGGCATAGTTTTAAATGTGAATGTATGTTGTTTTGAATTGTATCTTTTTTTTAATATAATTATTTCTGAAGATCTACGGTGTCCTTTATTGCTTTCTACCGCTTGCCTTTCCCTACTGTTTCGTCAGTGTTTTTACTCCCCTTCTCGCCATCACTCATAAGTCTTACTTGTTACTGATCCCTGTGGAATCCTGTCCAATGTTACATAGTGAGGTTGAAAAAAGACACTAGTCCATCTAGTTTAGCAAAGAAGAAAAAGATATTGAAAACCTCCATATACACAATCTTATACCCACAGTTGATCAAGTAGAAGCGAAAAAAAAAAAAATCAATAAAGTATGATCCATTTCACTCCAGTGGGAGAAAAAAAAAACCTTTCTGATTACCGGGAGGCAATCAGATACAGTGGATCAACTACCCCTGGTGTTAATACCTTTAAATATTAATATCCAGTTATATCATGTACATTTAGGAAATAATCCAGGACTTGTTTAAAATAATCTACTGCACTGGCTAGAACCATCTCTGGAGGAAGTCTATTCCACATTTTAACAGCTCTCACTGTGAAGAAACCTTTCTTTTCCACCAGATATAAAGAGTATCCCCTTGTCCTCTGTAATGACCTAAAGGTGAATAGCTCTACACCAAGTTCACTATATGGACCACTTATGTATTTATGCATGTTGCTCATATCCCCCCTTAATATCCTCTTCTCAAGAGAGAATAAATTCAGTTCCTCTAATCTTTCTTCATAGCTGAGCTCCTCCATCCCTCTTATCAGTTAGGTTGCCTTGCGCTGCACTTTCTCTGGTTCTCCAATATCCTTTTGGAGAACTGGTGCCCAAAACTGAGCTGCATATTCCAAATGAGGACTTACTAATGATTTGTACAGGGGAAAATTGATGTCTCTCTCTGCGGTCTATACTCTTTTAATACAAGAAAGGACTTTCCTACCTTTAGAAACTTCAGCTTGGCATTGCATGCGATCATTAAAGTGGACTCGATACGTGAAATTTGAGCTGGACACATATATCTGCAGTGTTTTTTTCTTATCTCTTTCCAAAGCTCTAATATATCTGCAGTGTTTTTTTCTTATCTCTTTCCAAAGCTCTAATATATCTGCAGTGTTTTTTTCTTATCTCTTTCCAAAGCTCTAAGTCCCGTGTCTTTCGTCTACTCTGTTCTTCTGTTTTTAGCCTGATAACCTCTGAGAAGTTCTCTGACATGTGATAAAACCAGCCTGAAATTCGTGTCAGGGTGGGTGCTATAAATAGATTAGCAGACAGCTGGTGAATTCACAGCACAGCTATGCAAGTCTCTGCTTATGGGGGAGGGGGGGTGTGCCTTTCCTCCAATCAGCTATCTCACAGTGTATGGCAAGACTCCCCTCCCCCTGCTCAAACAGGAAGAGAAAATTTTAACAGGACGTGCACTTTCTAAACAGTATATAAAGCTGAAGACAGCAGATATACATGTGAAACTTATGTAGGGAGATTTGTTTAATCTCTGTGTGTCATCTGAGGCTGTTCACTTCACTGGGTATATATGAGGGTTTACATCCACTTTACATCTATCATCTACCAGAACACCCAAATTATTCTTTGACTCTCCCAGCTGTTCTCCTCCTAGAATGTTCAATGCATGCATGTTTTTATCCCCCAAGTGCATACCGTTACATTTCTCAACATTACACCTCATTTACCACATAGTTGCCCAATTAACCACTTGCTTACTGGGCATATAAACCCACCTCCTATCCAGACCAATTTTCAGCTTTCAGCACTGACGCACTTTGAATGACAATTGCGCGGTCATACAACACTGTACCCAAATTAAATTTTTATCATTTTTTCCCCACAAATGGAGGTTTCTTTTGGTGGTATTTGATCACCTCTGCGGTTTTTATTTTTTGTTAAAAAAATGTAAAAATTCTGAATTTAAAAAAAAAATTTTTTTTTTTATATTTTGTTATAAAAAATTTAAAACAGGTAATTTTTCTCCTTCATTGATGTACGCTGATGAGGCGGCACTGATGGGCACCGATAGGCGGCAGTGATGGGCACTGATGGGTGGCAATAATGGGCACTATCAGTTACACTGATAGGCAGCACTGCTAGGTGGCACTAATTGGCACTACTGGTGGGCATTGATAGCTGGCACTTGTGGGCACTGATAGGTGGCACTTGTGGGCATTGATAGGTGGCACTTGTGGGCACTGATAGGTGGCACTGTGGGCATTGTTAGGTGGCACTGTGGGCACTGTTATATGGGCACAGATGAGGCAGATGTGCCTCTTCCACTTCGGGACCAATGTCCCTCGCATCCGAGGTGATCGGCTTATTTTTCTACTCACGCTGTCATTGTGAGTAGAAAAAAAAGCCGAATTACCGATCTTTTGTTTACATCATGTGATCAGCTGTCATTGGCTGACAGCTGATCACATGGTAAGGGGCCAGAACCGGCCCCTTACTTGGATCGGTGATCACCCGAGTCTCAGTGACTCGGTAATCACAGCGCGCTCGGCGCGCTCCCTGCAGGGCGCATGCACAGGGGAGGCTGTCTTATGACGGCCTCCCGGGAATTCAGGTCCGCGCTGTGGCCGTCATTCGGCCATAGCGCGGATGTCAAGGGGTTAAACTGTGCATTGAGGTCGACTTGTAAGTTGGAGAAATCCTGTAAGGATGTTATTTCACTGCATAGTGCGGTATCATCTGCAAACACTGAAATGGTACATTTAATCTCAAACCCTATATCATTTATTAATATGTTAAAAAGTAAGAGTCCCAACACTGAACCTTGGGGTACACCACTAATAACCATAGACCATTCAGAGTATGAATCACTAATAACTACTCTCTGAATATGGTCTTTTAGCCAGTTTTCTACTCATTGACAAACTGAATTTTCTAAACCTGTAGATATTAACTTATACATTAGCCATGTGTGGGGAACTCTGTCAAACGCTTTGGGAAAATCCAAGTATACTATATCCACAGCCACCCCATTGTCTAGGTTTTTGCTTACATCCCCATAAAAAAATCGGATTTGTTTGACAAATTCGTTTTTTTATGAATCTATGCTGACTATTGTTCAAAATATTATTTTCTAGCAAAAACTCTTTTGTGTGGTCTTTTATTAAACTTTTATTAAACTCTGTCTATTCACAACTATAGAAGTTAAACTAACCGGTCTGTGATTACTTGATAAAGACTTTGATCCCTTTTTAAATATAGGCACCACATTTGCCTTACGCCAATCCAGTGGTACTATGCCAGTCTAGAGTCTCTGAAAATTAGAAACCATGGCTTATATAACAGATCTCAACTCTTTGAGGATCCTTGGGTGTAAGCTACTTTGTCTAGGTGCTTTATTTACCTTTTTTGTCTAAATGTCTCTGAACCATGTCAGTTTTGAGCCATTGTGAATCATTTGGGGCTATGCGAATATCATCCCCATTAAGGACTTGAGCTCCCCCATGCTCCTTTTTGTAAACACAGAGCTATAATACATTTGCCTTCTCTTTGTCCCTAGTTACCCACTCCAGATTATTTTGTAAAGGGCCTACATGCTTAGACCTGACCTTTTTACTGCTTACATGTTTTAAGAATTTTTGTTGTTTTGTCCTACTCTCCATGGCAACCTGATGTTCGTTTTCAGTTTTTGCAGCCTTGATTTGCTTTTCACATATTCTGTTATATTCTTTATAACTTTTAAATGATGACAATGTTTCTTCATTTTTATATTTTTAAAGGCTCTCTTCTTATTATTTATAGCTATTTTAACTTTTGACTTGAGTCACATAGGTTTTAGCTTTACCCTTTTAAACCTATTGCCCATAGAAATATATTTTGCAGTGTGTTTGCATACAGTTGATTTGAAACATTCCCATTTCTGTACTGTATTCTTTAATGACAACATTCTCTCCCAGTCTAAGCCTTGGAGAGCAGCCCTCAACTTTGGAAAAATGTGCTCTTTTAAAATTAAGTGTTTTTAAGTGTTCTTACTTTACCATCACTAAGTTCACTGACTTCTTTAAATCCTTTCTGGCTTTTCACTAATCTCAACTGTCTCTTCTCTTGTTAGATTTCACCATCACTGATCTGCACTGCCTCACATTTCATTGTTAGTAATCAGGGATGATTCGGTTCGGTTCGCGGCAGAACATGCGAACAGACCAAAAATTTGTGCGAACACGCGAACCCGTTAAAGTCTATGGGACTCGAACGTGAAAAATCAAGTTATTGTCATAAAAAGTGTTTGGGGACCTGGGTCCTGCTCCAGGGGACATGAATCAATGCAAAAAAAAGTTTTAAAAATGTCCGTTTTTTTGGGAGCAGTGATTTTAATACTGCTTAAAGTGAAACAAAAAAAGTGTAATATTCCTTGAAATATGGTGCCGGGGGGGGGGGGGGTGTCTATAGTATGCCTGTAAAGTGGCGCATTGTTACTGCTTGCGGCTGTAATGTAATGTTGCCCCCTACCCCCCCCCCCAGCCCATTACCAGGCCCTTCGGGTCTGGTATGGATATTAAGGGGAACCCCGCACCCAAATAAAAAAAGGCGTGGGGCCCCCAGGCCCTATATACTCTGAACAGCAGTATACAGGCGGTCCCCGGGTTACAAACAAGATATGGACTGTAGGTTTGTTGTTAAGTTGAATCTGTTTGTAATTTGGAACAGGTACATTTTTTAAGTGTAGCTCCAGCCCAAAAATCAATTTTTAAGCTTTTTGGATAATATAGGGCAGGGTTATCACCCCTGTAACATTTTTTTTGCTGTCTGTGCCCCTGTTCAGAATATTTCACCTCGCTTTCTGTCCCAATGACAATTGGATTTTGAAAATTTTGGGTTATTAGGGAAACAAGGATTGGTAATAAAGCATCAGTAAAGACACCTTTTTCCTGTATTAACTCTTACAGGAGAGAATTTCCCTTCCTAGGGGTAGATTTCCTCTCACTTCCTGTTGTCTCCCTTCATTTGTAAGTAGGAGTCGTTTGTAAGTCGGATGTTTGAAAATAGGGGACTGCCTGTATATATTATACGGCCTGCCCTATACACTCTGTGGAAATTTGGGCCTTAGGTGTTGGTGGTACCAGAACACTGTAAACCCTCACAGTTACTCTTGTTGGGTGCGGGAACAGGCCCTGCTGTGAAATATTAGATCAAAAATTGTAAATACGCGCCCCTGTTGAAAAGGGGCAGAAAAATTGGGCCTTAGGTGGTGGTGGTGGTGGCACAACACTGTAAAGCCTCACAAATACTCTTGTTGAGCGCAGGAACGGGCCCTGCTGTGAAATATTAGATCAAAAATTGTAATCACAATACAGTGCAGCCATAGTGCAGTTGCTACTACTTTTCTGGTTTTTGTACACAGTACACAATACAGTGTAGTGCAATGTTGCAAAACTAAATATACATCAGGTCCAGGAGAGGCAGAAGCTCACAGGCCACTAAAAGAGGGCAAGCAGGCTCTGTGTCTACAGTCAACAGTGCTGGTCATAGACATTGTGCATCCTCTGCCGGTGGCCGTGGGGCACACTTGTCCTTTTTTCTGCTGCTGGCATGTTATTGAGCCAGAACACGCAGAAGAGTTGGTGGAGTGGATAATAAAGCCGTCCTCATCCTCCTCTGTCACCCAGGCTCAGAGTAGTTTTCCTTCCTATGCAGCTGCCAAAGCGGCCTATTTCACCGACTCCTTGTCCACAGTCACTCCTTCCATAGCCCAACCATCATGCACGGAGGAGTCTCTTGAACTATTCGACCACAGTGTCGGGTACATGCAGCTGGAGGATGCGCATCGATTTGAAGGCTCCGATGTTGGTACCCAGGTTGAGGAAGGGAGTAAAGTGAGCCTAGAGAGAGGGGGTGCTCAAGAAGAACAAGAAACTGGCAGTCATGTTCCCCCAGCTGCAGCATAGTGCCAACTTTGCTCCAGTGACGAGGAGGGAGGATGAGGTCCCTGACTCTACTTGGATGCCTGATAGAATAGAGGAGAGGAGGAAGAGGCACAACTCCAACGAGGCAGGATGTCCTCTAATGGGCAGCTTAAGGGCAGCCACCCTACTGCATCACACCGCAGAGCTCCGCAGGTGCAGGGCGCTGCTGACTCGCCACTGATTTTGAAAAGTTCCTTGGTGTGGGCCTTTTTGGACACGTGTGCAGCAGATTGCACCATTGCTGTTTGCAACCTGAAGCGGATCAAGCGTGGCCACAACAGCACCTGCTTGGGCACCACATGCTTGACCAGACATATGACAACCACCCATGCAGTCTTTTTCCCATATACTATATTTGAGATTTAATATCTCTCAGATATGATTTGGATTAAATGAGAGTTCTTTTATCATGAGTGAAAGCTTTAACACAATAACAACATTTATTGGTGAGTAGTTGAAAGTCTATCTAATACACAACCATCTATCTATAGTCTACACCAAGGAAGAAAATATTAGTTTAAAATAAGAGAATTACATGAAGGAATACAGAGTATATTCCTGAAAACATTAATCTGCAAACATATTTAGTTACAAGTAAAATGCAGACCTTTCCCATAATTACCCTTTGCACTAAGGTTCCATTCTGATGGTTGCTCTCCCATAAAAGTGTGTGTTTCCCTCCCATCTAGTCTGTGTATATCATTACATGCTGATGCCTCATTGGTTGGCATAGCGTGGCTCTGATTGGCGAGCTTCCCTTTTCCTGGTTAAGGACTGGCTACATCTCCAATCCCTATACTTTGCATAAGTCAGCCCCCTTTAATGCAAATCCTTGTGACTATTCAGAGGAGCTTAACTTGAATTTTCCCAGGAAGTTTAGTATTGATTACGGGTTGGCCTCCCTTTATTGCATACCCCAGCATGGGATCCTTTGAAGTGAGTATGTGTAAAACAATGAGCTTTGGATACCATTGTTTCTATACACAAGCCTAGGCACCGACTTGTCTGGTCTACCAGAGATTTCTGTGAAGATAATTTGTTCTGCCCTACATAGATAAAAGCTAAATTAAATATATTCATTAAATATAAATAAATTAAATATATTCATAATTCCAATATTTTACAGCTATTAATGTAGATTTCACATAAACTCATAAGACAACAAGTCCGTTGGCAACAGCACTTGAAAGACCCACATCAAAGAAAAAGGCGGACTTCTCCTTGCTCCTCATCTGGGATCTCCAACCCTACTCCAGACCTCTCGAGAACCTGCACTGAGAGGAATGAAGTATAGCAATAGGTGTCCCAAGTACTTGCAGCCAATCTGCTAGCAGTACACCACCATCTGATTTGAGAAGGCCCAGTCATCCACATGTTTACAGTCTGAATGCCAGCTTGGCCAAATTGCTAGCACTGCAACTACTGCCTTTTCAGCTGGTAGACTCTGCCCTCTTTCATGAATTTTTTGGAATGTGCTGTACCTCTGTTGCAGGTTCCAAAACGCCATTTCTTTTCATGGAAGGCCATTCCAGCTCTCTACCGGCATGTGGAAGGCAATGTTTTTGTCTTGTTGGACAGGGCAGTCAGCAGGAAGGTGTATATTACCGCAGACTCATGGTCTAGCAGGCATGGGCAGGGATGTTACCTTTCCTTCACGGTGCACTGGGTAACTCTGCTGGCCGCTGGGAAGGATGTAGGACAGGGTTCAGTATTGTTGGAGCTTGTTCCGCCACCACGCCTCCAAAATGCTGGCGGTGATTCTGCCACAGCTCTCTCCTCCACCCCCTCCTCTTCTTCTTCCTCTATGGCCTCTTCTGCAGATTTGTTCTCCTCCTGTGGAAGGGAATTCCACATCCTTGCTGCTCTTACAGTAAAGAACCCTCTACGTAGTTTAAGGTTAAACCACTGCTTAGGGGACAGGAGCCACACTGGGGCAGAGATTCTGTCAGCTCTGCAGGGGCAGGTTCAGAGGTGGTTGATGCCATGCCAGCTTCAGCCAGGAATGGTTGTATGCGACAATGGTACCAACCTTCTCTCCACCCTCTGACAGGAACACTTAACCCATGTTCCATGTTTGGCACCCATCCTGAATTTGGTGGTGCAGCTGTTCTTGAGCAGGTACCCAGGCTTACAAGATCTCCTGAGGCAGGCCAGAAAAGTCTGTGGTCATTTCCAACGGTCATGCAATGCCAATGCTCGGCTGGCTGACATTCAAAGGGAATGCAACCTGCCCGCCAACCGCCTCATTTGTAACATGTCCACCAGGTGGAAGTCAACATTGGCAATGCTGCAGCAGCTGTACACGCAGCAGAGGGCCATTAATGAGTACCTGTGTGAGTATGGCATCAGGACAGGGTCAGGGGAGCTTGGCTTCTTTTCGCCACGCCAGTGGCTACTGATCAAGGTTGCATGCACTGTCCTGTCATCATTTCATAAGGCCACGAGGATGGTGAGCAGTGACAATGCATGCATCAGTGATACTGTCCCTCTTGTCTTCCTGTTGGAGCACACGCTTCATGGAATAATGGACAGGGCACTTGAGGCAGAACAGTGTGAGGAAGAGGAGGACTTCCTTACCCCTCAAGACCCCTTTATCCAGATATTATTCCTGCAGGCCCGCCACACACACAAGAAGAAGAGGAGGAGGAGGATTGTGTCAGTATGGACATGGAGGATAACACTCAGCAGCAGTCTTCAAGGGATGGTTTTCAGTCCCCAGAAACCCAAGGAGTTGTATGTGGCTGGGAGGAGGTTGTTACAAATCATGTGATCCTTAGTGACCCAGAGGACTCAGAATCGAATGCCTCTGCAAACTTTCGCAGGCTTCGCAGAATCAGGGAGGCCATGCAGCATAAGGACCCTAGGATTCATGGTATCAAAGAGAAGGAATCATTACTAGCTGGCAACCCTTCTTGATCCACATTACAAGGGTAAGGTTGTAGAACTCATCCTGCCTTCGCAGAGGGAGCAGAGGATGAAACATCTTTAGGAGGCCTTGAAGAAAAGTTTGTGAAGTGCATTTCCAGATCCTGTGAGGTTATAATTTCCTGGTGCTGGACAACGTGTTGCTGAGGCTTCTGTCAGGTGACCTGAGGCCAGGTGACAGATGCACACCTTTGGAGTCAGGAGAGCACCGCAAAGGTAGTGGACCCTACGGCTGACTGCTGCGGATGGGAGTCTAGGTGGTTAAGGAAGGCAGGTCCGCTGAAACACTAACACAGATCCCACAGGGGCTAGAGCATAAGATTCCCCAGGGCGCTGAGTCTAAGAGCCAGCAGGTGTTCACCTGAGCCTCTAGTGGTGAGGATGGACTGGGCTGCAAGACATAGATAGTAAGGGAATAAGCCAAAGGTCGGGCGACTAGCAGACAAGGATAAACATAGAACACGCCAAAGGTAAGGGGGTTGAGAGAAAGGGGGGAGGAGGCAGGAGAGAGAGGGGGTGGCTGAGACAGAGGGGGGGTGGGGGTGCTGACAGAGGGGGGTGCTGACAGAGGGTGGGTGGTGCTGACAGAGAGGGGGTGGGCTGACATAGAGGGGGGTGCTGACAGAGAGAGTGTGGGCTGACCGAGAGGGGGGTGCTGACAGAAGGGGTGGGCTGACATAGAGGGGGCACTGACAGAGAGGTAATGGGCTGACAGAGGGGGGGGGTGCTGACAGAGAGGTAATGGGCTCCAACAGAAGTGTAATAACAACTATGGGTGTACTGTACTGTGTACACCACCAGAAAAGTAGTTGCAACTGCACTAGGGGTGCACGGTACTGTGTACTGTGTACACAGCCTAAAGTATATTAGAAACAGTACACCAGGAACGGCCTGCAGTGAGATATAGCTAAACTGTATGCAGTGCAGGGGCGTTGCTAGGTGGCAAAAAGACCAGGGGCTTCAGCCTGAAGTCAGAGCCCGGCACCGGGGGGGGGGGGTGATGGGGCGGCAGGCGGTGGGGTTGTATGGAGGGGAGTGTTACCTACCTGACACGCACTGACCTACCTGATACGCACTGACCTACCTGACATACACTGACCTACCTGACACACACTGACCTTCCTGACCCACACTGACCTACCTGGCTGACATACACTGACCTACCTGACACGCACTGACCTATCTGATATGCACTGACCTACCTGGCTGACATACACTGACCTACATGACATGGGGTTATATGGAGGGGGGTGTTACCTACCTGACACGCACTGACATACACTGACCTACCTGACACACACTGACCTACCTATCTGACCTACACTGACCTACCTACCTGACATACACTGACCTACATGACACACACTGACCTACCTGGCTGACACACACTGACCTACCTGACATACACTGACCTACCTATCTGACCTACCTGACACACACTGACCTACCTGACACACACTGACCTACCTATCTGACCTACCTGACACACACTGACCTACCTATCTGACATACACTGACCCACACTGACCTACCTGCCCTTGCTCCCTTAAAGCCTAAGTTTATTTATTTAAAATTAGCCAAGGGGCAGTCAAATGAAGCCACTGTGCCATCAATTGCAGTCACTGTGCCCGTCAAATGAAGCCACTGTGCCCGTCAAATGCAGCCACTGTGCCCCATCAAATGCAGCCACTGTGTCCCATCAAATGCAGCCACTGTGAGGTCAAATGAAGCCACTATGCCCATCAATTGCAGCCACTGTTCCCGTCAAATGAAGCCACCGTGCCCGTCAATTGAAACCACTGTGCCCATCAAATGAAGCCACTGTGCCCGTCAATTGCAGCCGCTGTTCCCATCAATTGAAGCCACTGTGCCCGTCAATTGAAGCCACTGTGCCCGTCAAATGAAGCCACTGTTCCGGTCAAAAGAGAGAAGAGAGAGAATAGAGACAGAGAAGGAGAGAGAGAGAAGAGAGAAAAGGGGAGAGAGAGAGAAAGCGAGAGAGAGCGAGAGGGAGAGAGAAACAGAGAGAGAGTGACACCTTTTTTTTCTTTATATCTTCATTCTGTCCCACTCCCAGTCACAACCACCATGGCCATTATTCAGCGTGACTCTGGGGGTTGAGGGAGAAGGGGGCGCCGCCGCGCCGGTGTTCTCCTGATCTCCTTCTGCTTTCCTGAGGCTGGGCGGCATATCACTCTGCCTGTCAGTCAGTACAGTAGGCACCGCCGCAACGGCTGAATCACACAGGTAAACTGCAGCTGCCTCCCCTGCGTTCTGACCTATTTTCTCTCCCTTTCTCCTCTCTGCAGGATAGGGTTGCCACCTTTTCTTTAAGCCAAACCCGAACACTTTAGAGGTGCATGGCAAAAAATTTTGGAAAAAAAGCTGCATGGCAAATATTAGCACAACGCATTTTTGAATGGATTTACACCTCTATTCATACATTATTATATGTGTATGGCGACTGCACAGTATATGTTTAAATAAGATTGGAGTGTATTAATACTTGGATTACCCTTGGGAGTTTCCACCATCATTCACAATTATTTGTTCACATTTAAATTAATATAATTATAGGGGGAGGCTGCACTGCATTTTAATTTGTTTTTGCATAGTTTTTTCAAGGCGTTTTAGTTTTAATTTAGGTGGTTTTTTTTTTGTTTTTTTTTTTAGATCAGAGTCCCCTATATCTGATCCTCTTTAGAGACAAACCGTCAGTCTCTAAGGGTGGTGCTGATATAAGGGGGACTGTAATATAATGGGTTTCTCTAAGGAGAGGGAGGGGGAGGTAATATAAGGACAAACTGATATCAAGTGGGTGCTGATATAAGGAGAGTTTCCCTTATTTAGTAGAGGTCTCTAGGGAGGTGGGGTGGGGGTGCTGATCTAATGGCGGGTGCTGACTGCTGATCTAATGGGTCACCAGCAGTCAGCACCCCCTCTACATTAGCTCAGAGTCCCCTTAGAGATCTCTATTATATCAGTGACCCCCCCCCATCAGTGTCCCCTGCCCCTAAAGACCCCATTAGACTGCCTTACCGAGAGCCGTTTAGAGTCAGGAAGTGTGGGAGCCGGAGTTTGGGGGCGGAGCGAAGCTGCTCTTCTGTAGTGCCATTTTCCTTCCTACCTTACATTGTGTTGGGGGGATTTGGGGAGAAGGCAAAATAGAGGCAGATGCTGCTTCGCTGTGCCCACTGTGTCAGCAAGACACATTTGAACTGGTACACTCACTCACAGGGCCGCTGTTAGGAATCATGGGGCCTCCACCCCCTGAGGGGGGAAAAGAGGTAGGGGGGAAAAGAGTTGGGGGGAGGGAGGTGAGAAAGGGGAGGTGAAAGAGGAGGAGATAAGGGGGGTGAGAGAAAGGGGGGAGGAGGCAGGAGAGAGAGGGGGTGGCTGACCGAGAGGGGGGTGCTGACAGAAGGGGTGGGCTGACACAGGGGTGCTGACAGAGAAGGGGCACTGACAGAGAGGTAATGGGCTGACAGAGGGGGTGCTGACAGAGAGGTAATGGGCGGACAGAGAGGGGGCGCTGACAGAGAGGTGATGGGCTGACAGAGAGGGTGCGCTGACAGAGAGGGGGTGGGCTGACAGAGGGGGAGGGTGCTGACAGAGATGGGGGTGCTGACAGAGAGGGGGGGTGCTGACAGAGGGGGGTGCTGACAGAGAGGGAGTGGGCTTACAGAGAGGGGGTGCTGACAGAGAGAGTGTGGGCTGACAGAGAGGCGGGTGCTGACAGAGGGGGTGGGGTGTCACAGAGGGGTGCTGACAGAACAGAGGGGGTAGGCTGACACAGAGGGGTGCTGATGGGGGGGCGCTGACAGAGAGGGGAGGGCTGACAGAGAGGGGGCACTGACAGAGAGGTAATGGGCTGACAGAGAGGGGGCACTGACAGAGAGGTAATGGACTGACAGGGAGGGGGCGCTGACAGAGGGGGGAGGTGGGCTGACAGAGGGGGAGGGTGCTGACAGAGAGGGGGGCTGACAAAGGGGGTGCTGACAGAGAGAGGGGATGCTAAAAGAGGGGGGTGCTGACAGAGGGGGGTGGGCTGACAGAGGGAGGTGGGCTGACAGAGAGGGGGCGCTGACAGAGAGGGTGTGGGCTGACAAAGGGGGGTGGGCTGACAGAGGGGGGGTGCTGACAGAGGCGGTGGGCTGATACAGAGGGGTGCTGACAGAGGGGGGTGCTGACAGAGAGGGGGGTGCTGACAGAGGGGGTGGGCTGACACAGAGGGGTGCTGACAGAGGGGGGTGCTGACAGAGGGGGTGCTGCTTACAGAAAGAAGCGGGATGACAGAGGGGGTGGCTTACAGAGAGGGGCGGGCTTACAGAGAGCGGCACGCTGACAGACAGGCTGGTGGAAGGGCAGATAACAGAGAGACCTCAGTCAGGAGGAGACAGCGCGTGCCAGGCAGGGAGGCGGGACTCACCCACAGTCCAGCCCCTCCCCGCCTCCACATGTGACCAGTTACCAGCTCCACTGGGCCAATCACAGACCCTTATGTCCGACGCCTGCACAGCCAATCACAAAACGCCCACTGCCTAGCGCTTGTACAGGCTGTATGTGACAGTGTAACATTAATGGCAGCAGGCACGGGAATCGGGATGCGCCGCTCTAGATCTTGCGGCTGGGGCCACTGGTCACAGGACGGCTGAACAGTTATGTGCCCGGGTTTCAGGCAGCTTTAAAACCGGGCACATGTGTCCAACCTGGACAGGTGGCAACCCTACTGCAGGACCCGGAGCTTAGACATTCGGGGCTCAAGCCTCAATAGCCCCACTTTAACGACGCCTATGATGCAGTGGATCTATGTATATATATATATATATATATATATATATATATATATATATATATGAGACTATCTGTATATATGAGACTATCTGTATATATATATATATATATATATATATATATATATATATATATATATATATATATATTACATTGCAGCTACTAAATCACCTGCCTGCCTGAAGTATATTAGAAACAGTACACCAGGGTCGGCCTGCAGTGAGATATAGCTAAACTGTATGCAGTGGATATATATATATATATATATATATATATATATATATATATATATATATATATATATATATACGTATATATATATATATATATATATATATATATACATACGAGACTATCAGACTATCTGTAACTGGATACTGGATACTGTTATATTGCAGCCACTTGCTAAAATAATTTAAGTTCATTTTTTTTCCTCATTAACGTACACAGAGCACCCCATATTGACAGAAAAACACTGAATTGTTGACATTTTTGCAGATTCATTAAAAAAGAAAAACTGAAATATCACATGGTCCTAAGTATTCAGACCCTTTGCTGTGACACTCATATATTTAACTCAGGTGCTGTCCATTTCTTCTGATCATCCTTGAGATGGTTCTACACCTTCATTTGAGTCCAGCTGTGTTTGATTATACTGATTGGACTTGATTAGGATAGCCACACACCTGTCTTTATAAGACCTTACAGCTCACAGTGCATGTCAGAGCAAATGAGAATCATGAGGTCAAAGGAACTGCCTGAAGAGCTCAGAGACAGAATTGTGGCAAGGCACAGATCTGGCCAAGGTTACAAAAAAAATTCTCCTGCACTTAAGGTTCCTAAGAGCACAGTGGCCTCCATAATCCTTAAATGGAAGACGTTTGGGACGACCAGAACCCTTCCTAGGGGGAGAAGAGCCTTGGTGAGAGAGGTAAAGAAGAACCCAAAGATCACTGTGGTTGAGCTCCAGAGATGCAGTCAGGAGATGGGAGAAAGTTGAAGAAAGTCAACTGTGACGGAACGTCCCCAACACTACTGAGTGCTTGCGTCAGTATACCACTTCCCCCCAGTCTGGATATAGATATCAGAAATTCCAACCGCTCCCAAGCACAAAACAAGACGAGATTTGCTTAGCTGCTAACATGGACTCCTTTATTTGAGATGACACACAAATATATATATACAGCAGGCTTACAATAAAACTGTACCCAGAACCTAATTAACATGAGCTAATTATCTAATCATTGACCCAGACTAGGTTACTCAGAGATCTGACCCTTGAGGGTAAGACTTTACGTCTCCTAGCTCACTGACTATTCAATACACATTACCATAAACATCAACACAGGGTTAATTATCACAAACAACAATGGGTGGAATACTCTTAGAAGCTGTGGTAAGCCAGACTAGACTCGTTTACATTACAGAGGATAACGGACAGGTGGCTAGAGTTGATATTAGCATCTCCTCAAAGTATGTGTCCCAACAATATGAATCAGTCACTATTTCTAATATGGCAAATACAGGGTTCCCAGAGTCTGTGTGTCTTGGGGGGACATGGACCTGAATCCAAAGTAACACCTCCTCCAGGGTCCCCAGGCATACAGCTCACAAAGAGCACCATTCCCCCAAATGCCAGGGCCCATAATCGGTGGGCAAGAGGCTGGCATTCAGTCCCCTCCAAAAGCCTCTGTCCCGGGTGAGTCTGTCACATCAACCATCACTGCAGCCCTCCACCAGTCGGGGCTTTATGGCAGACTGGCCCGACAGAAGCCTCTCCTCAGTGCAAGACACATGAAAGCCCGCATGGAGTTTGCTAAAAAAACACCTGAAGATCTCCAAGATGGTGAGAAATAAGATTCTTTGGTCTGATTAGACCAAGATAGAACTTTTTGGCCTTAATTCTAAGCGGTATGTGTGGAGAAAACCAGGCACTGCTCATCACCTGTCCAATACAGTCCCAACAGTGAAACATGGTGGTGGCAGCATCATTCTGTGGGGGTGTTTTTCAGCTTCAGGGACAGGACTACTGGTTGCAATCGAGGGAAAGATGAATGCGGCCAAGTACAGGGATATCCTGGACGAAAACCTTCACCAGAATGCTCAGGACCTCAGACTGGGCTGAAGGTTTACCTTCCAACAAGACAATGACCCTAAGCACACAGCTAAAATAACGAAGGAGTGGCTTCACAACAACTCTGTGAATGTTCTTGAATGGCCCAGCCAGAGCCCTGACTTAAACCCAATTGAGCATCTCTGGAGAGACCTAAAAATGGCTGTCCACCAACGTTTACCATCCAACCTGGCAGAACTGGAGAGGATCTGCAAGGAGGAATGGCAGAGTTTACCAAAAAGACTCATGGCTGTAGTAGATCAAAAGGGTGCTTCTACTAAATACTGAGCAAAGGGTCTGAATACTTAGGACCATGTGATGTTTCAGTTTTTCTTTTTTAAAAAATTTGCAAAAATGTCAACAATTCTTTTTTTCTGTCAATATGGGGTGCTGTATGTACATTAATGAGGGAAAAAAATGAACTTAAATGATTTTAGCAAATGGCTGCAATATAACAAAGAGTGAAAAATGTAAGGGGGTCTGAATACTTTCCGTCCCCACCGTATATACGAGACTGTCTGTATATATATATATATATATATATATATATATATATATATATATGTATATATATATATATATATATATATTAAATACACTGCAGCTAACTGAATAATCTGCCTGCCTGCTCAATCTAAATGACACTCTCTCTCTTTTCAACACCAACAACACACTACACGAGGCCGACGTGCAGGCGGCCTTATATAGTGCGGAGCGTGAGCTTAGTCCCCCTGAGCTATGATTGGCCAAAGGCACCCTGCCTTTGGCCAATTATGGCTCTCTTAGCTGAGGGCGCTGTGATTGGCCAAAGCATGCAGGTCATGGTGCATGCTCTGG
This sequence comes from Lithobates clamitans, assembly GCA_037952925.1. NCBI lineage: Eukaryota > Metazoa > Chordata > Amphibia > Anura > Ranidae > Lithobates > Lithobates clamitans. The sequence goes on from JBBGZY010000372.1 coordinate 7,187,471, forward strand.
CCAATCATCATACTGCAATGCACTCCCGCAGTGCATTATGGGTCGTTACACACCGCTCGAATTTGGCGCGAACGGCCCATAATATTCGGTTTTCGACTCATGTTTGACCCGAACAGAAAGCTTCGTGTTCGAGTTGAACGCATGTTCGACTCGAACATCGTGTGTTTGGTCGTTTGCCGAATTACGAACGTTATGGGCCGTTCGCGCCAAATTTGAGTGGCGCGTCGCGGCCCATAATTCACTGCGGCATCGCAGCGCATTGCTGGCTGATGATTGGCCAAGTATGCACTATAACCCGCATGCTTGGCCAATCACAGCGCCGTCTGCACAGAGAGCTGTAATTCGCCAAAGCCAGGGAGGCTTTGGCCAATTATGGCTCAGGGGGTTTACAAACTCCTGTTCCTGGACAACGTGTTGCTGAGGCTTCGGTCAGTCAAAGAAGGAGCGGTGGAGAAGGTGGCCGTCTGACCGATGCGTTCAGACAGTTTTTTAGTCCGCAGCCCCAAGGTACGATCGGTTCCAGCAACCATCGCCAGCGTCTGTTTTACATGGTGCAGGAATACCTAGGGGCAAGATCTGACTTGGACACCTTTCCCACCGAAAATCCTCTGGGTTACTGGGTCTTGAGGATGGATCACTGTCCAGAGCTTGCACAGTATGCAATTGAGCTACTGGCCTGTCCTGCATCCAGCGTTCTTTTGGAACGCACATTCAGTGCTGCTGGAGGCTTTTTAACCGATCACAGGGTGCGCCTGTCCACCGACTCGGTCGATCGACTGACCTTCATAAAAATGAATCAGTCTTAGATCACCACCAGATAGCACCTGATGCTGATGTAACCGAATATTTTTTTTTTAAATGTCAGATTCCTTCAAGACTCCCTATGCTGATGCTGAGTGACTATCCTGTTATGCTGAGTGACTATCCTCTTCCTCCTCAATGATCATGCTGACAGCTTGTAAGAATATTTTTGGTTCTGGGCGCCGCCACCAGTGGCTAAGGCCCAAATTTCTCTACCCCTGTTTAACAGGGGCATGCAATTACAATTTTTGATGCAATACTTTGCAGCAAGGCTCGTTCCTGCGCTCCAGCTAGAGTATCTGTGAGGAGTTGCAGTGTTGTGGCACCAGCACCAGTGCCTAAGGCCCAATTTTTCAGCCCCTGTTTAACAGGGGTGTGTAATTACAATTTTTGATGCAATACTTTGCAGCAAGGCTCGTTCCTGCGCTCTAACTAGAGTATTTGTGAGAGGTTGCAGTATTGTGGCACCAGTGCCTAAGGCCCAATTTTTCTGCCCCTGTTCAACAGGGACATGTAATTACAATTCTTGATCTAATATTTCACAGCAGGGCCCATTTCTGCGCCCACCAAGAGTAACTGTGAGGACTTACAGTGTTGTGGCACCAGCACCACCACCACCAAAGGCCCAATTTTTTCTGCCCCTGTTCAGCAGGGGCATGTAATTACAAAGAAATAAAAAGAAAAAGGGGCGCACCGGCCATGTGCATTATCTTTTGTAAAATATTTATTGAATAAAATGATAAAAGAAATTACTCACAAGCAGTTGTGGAACAGGGTGCAATATGAATCAAGCACCGACTAGCAGCAAACAGTTGTTATGATGAGCGAGACCTTCCAGAGGTCTTAGAGGAACATATAAGCATCACTACCGGCTTACGCGTTTCGAAGGGCAAGTCCCTTCTTCATCAGAGCTCAGCAGTGAACCCTCCTTCAGTGGTCCCTGTATATATAGTGCCAAAGAGGCACAATCAGTGGATTAGGGAGGGCACATGGGGCCCCTCCCCCTCAATGGATCCCTCCCTCCTAGGCTCCTCAATTATACAAGCAGAAAGGTCAAAATTAATAGAAGACTAAATAAATAAATAAATACATATAAATGAATATAAATATGTGTAAATATGGATTCCCCATCCTTGAGGGCAGCAAGGCCTGTGTCGTTTTACCAGCTGTCTGGTTGCCTACTTGTGCACAGGAGTCATTTCTTTTTCTGTTTTCGGTTGATTGTGTTGGGGTCTCCAGCTGCAGAGTGGCTTGTCACCAGTCTTTTTAGATATTGACTCACTGACAATGGTTAAATCAATTGAGGAAAGGCAGCTAAGAAGATCCTCATTGGCTAAAGGATTCACCACAAGTATTGACTCGTTTGAAGTTGAGACTCCTAACAATGAAGTAAATGCAATAGGTGCTGTTGATGAGCTGACTCCATCGAGAGAGGACAAAATTATATCTTTATTTTATGAACTGAAAGATCTATTGGAGAAGGAGATGTTACAATGGTGGGACATTTTGCTCTTACAGGAATATGTAGAATTCAAACGAGTCCCTAGGGGCCTAAGGATTACTAAACTGTGCTCCTTTCTTGATGATGATCTCAAAGTCAAATGGATCTCTTGTTTGCGTGATTGCAATCAATTATGGTTACAATATATTATTAAAAAGAATAAGATTATTCCCGCGCTATCATATATGGAGGACGGCTAAAACGGGAAAAGCTGCTAGCAACGATTTAGGTACACACCTAACCTTCAGAGTAAAAAGCATAGAAATAAGTGATGCAGCGCTAATCCATACTAAACGACCATGTGTAAGAAGGTGAATATAAAATCCCAGTAACAAATGTTAATATCGTAAGAAAAAATCAGAAATGAGTAAAACCAAAATGGGTGACAACAGCTGACAAAATACAAAACCTAATAATAAACAGAATAATAAGTGAATGTAGGTCGTAGGAGACTACGTAATTATATACACCTAACAATAAAGTGATAAAACCATCAGGTAAAACATATATAAATAAAGAGAAATGGTATACAATTTGTGCAAATGACGCTGAAGAAAGTGACACTGTGAATTAAATGTGCAATAAGCAATGACAGTCGTATGGGTCTAAACCCCTTATCAACAGGTGACAAATGTGCAAAAAATACCCATCCAAGTGGGTAGGGAATAATAAATAATAAATGTCCCAAACATTCAGGTGCAAACAGTGCTATACACAGAAAGTCCTTAAAAACTAAAATATGTGACAGCAACGGTTTAGCACGCGGCCGTTGTAATTAACGTGCTCAGCGTGGGTAACATCATAAGTGTCTTCGTGTGCAAACACACAGGTGGGTAATGGCCCCTTACCTTAAGGTAATAAGGCATGCGCATATGATCAATAAGCCTTTATTATTGTTCAGAGGGAACGTAATCTAGCTAAAATTCGTGCTGATATCAATATTGTGCAAGAGAACCTGTCTACATATTTGGATGTGACCACTTTTGAAAGTTGGAATCTCAAAATCAATGAACAGGTGATGGCCTATGAAACTAACTTTATCAGCAAAAAGTCAGGGAAGTTTGAGCGAGACAGGTTGGACTACCTAAACAATAGGGAGTTCAACTGGAAGAAACCCAGGTTTCCTGCTGATAAGGCCAAAGGGTTAAAAAACTCTAATAACAGGTCTTATAACAGTAAAAATGCCAATATAAATAAAAACAAAAATAAAAATTACGATATAAATAGAAATGACCACATCACCAATAGGCCCAAACTCCCCACCATCTCATCTCAGGCTGTATATCCATCTCAGCCTCAGCGTACTAGGTACACTGATGACCCTAGTCATACTAAGAATGGTCAATCACACAATAAGATTAGTAAACATTACTATAAAAAGAGCAATAAAAATGCACACAATAGACGCCGACCGTCCACTAGGGATTGCATGAATGGGAATGGAGACTCCCACTCAGCTTTATCACCTAACGTAGCTGGCCCTTTGATAGCAGAGGGTTCAGATAGAAGACCCACCAGCTCCTCACTACTTGGGAGAGAGTGTTCTGCAACTTGTGCAGCCGCACCACCGCCTCCTACCATTAGGCCTGGGGTCACCCCTTCTGCTACGGACTGTGGGATAGTTTTTGATCCTTCCATAGCAACCCACAATCCTTTTACCATTCTAGAGAATCTAGAGTCTGATCTCAGTAATGGTAGTATAGCCAATGTCACACCCCAATTGACTTTTTAGAAATAGAAGTTGCAAGAGTAGAGGGGATTGCAACGGAAAACGAGACATTGAACCCTCTGTCATACACTCTGTCAACAAAAAAGTCAAGGAAACAGGAGGAGGAACAAAAAGAGGTAGAAGAGGAGGAAAGGGACACAAAAAGAGGCAGAGTGTGAATCGCACTCATGCCACCATCAAAATCTATAATTTGTCTAGTTCTGTGTTCACGGATGCTGAGTTAGATCTTCTTAGGAAAGGTCTCAACTATGCTCCTCCTAGCGCCCCTAATTTATTTGAACTATTCATTGATCTCAATTAGTATATACATAAACTTACCCCTCAACGATATTACTTATTGAAGGACACTGGAAAGTCCCCTGCAAGTAATAATACTGCTGAGTCATTACCCTGTTCCCCTGTGAACATGAGTACAGAAGATGACTCTGCTCTAAATATTTTAGAGGAACTCTATGCAGAGGCAGAACATAGTGATTTACCACCATTCTTTTACAAGCATCCTAGTGACATAGCCACAGTCCACACCTCCTTTGCACCTAAATCCTCCTTCTTCCCACATTGGGCTAAAGGCAAATATATATCGACTTTCTATGATGTGGTTTTTGAATCCTTTTGAACAAGATTTCACCATGCTAATACTAAAGGAAACAAATTTAACAAACACCTTGGTCCGCTGGGGCTATCTGTCAATAGTCTCAGGCAGAATCAGGACGTCATCATTCGGAAAGCCGATAAGGGCGGTAGTTTGGTCATTCAAAATAGAGAGGACTACATTGCCGAAGCAATGAGGTTGTTGGGGGACACAGACACCTATATCAGACTGAAAAGAGACCCCATTAAAGAGTACACAAAAGATCTGAAATTACTCCTAGATCAAGCCCTATTGGATGGGGTCCTTACCAAAAACGAGTATCATCCATTATCTATTTCTCTATAATAGACATGCATTGACCCCACATTTTTACCATATACCTAAGGTACACAAGAGTGAGGTTATTCCTCCGGGTAGGCCTATAATTGTAGGCATTGACAGTATCACAAGCAATGTGGGTTGTTACATAGATAATTTTTTGCAGGGAATAGTGACCAGCCTTCCATCCTTCGTTAGGGACTGCTGATAGAAATCACCATCCTAGATGGATTAGAAACATCCCTTATGGACAGTTCTGCCGTCTGAAGTGCACTTGCACTAAGAAAAGCGACTACCTGGAGCAGAGTAAGATCCTCCGTAATAAGTTTCTGGACAAGGGATATGATCCCACCCTAATCGAGACTGCCTTCAATAAATATCCCCTCTTGTATGATGAGACTCCAACACATGATCCACGGTCCACCTCCACCACCAACCAGGACACCATACAAACCCGTTTTTCCACACAATACACCAACAAAGCCTTTGAAATACAAGGCATCCTACGGAAAAACTGGAGTATTCTGAAGCACGATCCAGTACTAAGTAAGCACCTTTCAGATGGACCGAATATAGTGTATAGAAAACCACGAGACTTGAGAGGTCTTATAGCTCCTAGTATGGTGAGGGAGCCCTCAAGTAGGTCCACCAATGCATGGTCAACCATCTTTGCCTAGAAAGGTAGCTACAAATGTAGTGTCAGGAACTGTGGCACATGTCAATACATGTGGCACAGAAAAAAGACAGTCACTGGCAAAGACGGTAGAATCCACGGTCTGAAGCAGTTCATAAACTGCGGGACGGACCATGTGGTATATGGCATTATTTGCCCGTGCGGACGCCTTTATGTTGGCCGCACCTCTCGTCCTATGAGAGTGCGCATTGGTGAACATAAATGCGACATCACGAACACTCGGGTCAAATATCTGGTCCCTCGGCACTTTCAGGAAGTCCACCATGGTGATCCATCAGGCATGAGAGTGTTTGGGATCGAGTCTATTGGAGGCGGTCTTGATAGGGGCAGAAGACACCAAAGGCTTTGCAAACGCGAAGCTTATTGGATCTTCAACCTCAGGAGTATGACCCCGGAGGATTGAATGAGGACCCTGAGGTTCACAAAATCACGTGACTCTGTAGTGCCCATCTATGGTGCTCCCATGTTATATCCCCCCCCCCTTTTTTTTCTATCTTGCTTTATTTCCCTGGAATCAGGTCGGCTCTGTTTGTTGTATTTAATTAGGTTTTTAGTTCAATTAGTTTATCATTTTTTATTGTCTGCAAATTTATTTTTAATTCTCTATTAATATTAATACTATTATTGTGTTACCATCAGTGACAATTCCTGTGTATATATTAAATATAGGTATCTTTTTGTTAGTTGCACACAGTAACGGGGGAGGGACCACTTGTATTCCCCGACCTTTTTTATCTTTTTTATCTATTGTATGTTTCACTTGCCCTGCTCCCCCCCCCCCCCCCGTTTTGGGGTACATTATTATTATTATGCTTAGCACTATTTAGTAGTCATTATTCAAGTTACTGTTTTGTGCCACATGTGTCCACTCCTTCAGTACCATCCCTGTGTAGTATTTTTATATACAATTTTATATATTTGGTTCGGCCTGGGCTATCCCTTTCTACATACAATCTCCTCATATGCCCGAGGTCGGTTCATGGCATACCAGTGATATCGGCGCTTACGTTACGTGCAGATTGGCATGTGTGGTGTGCACCTTATGCTGATGTTAGATATTATTTTATCATTTATCATTTATTCAATATTTTTCATTATTATTTTATATATTATTATTATATCATCCATCATCTACCAATTTTTCCATATCTGTATATACAGTATCATATACCATCTACTATTGTGCAGAGGCCCCCCTGCTTTTACTTTTTATATCCTTCAGTGTCCCCTTGGGGCCCCTGGTTTGGAGCAGTCACCATCCGCAAGGCAGCTTTATGGTCAGGCTGACGTCGGGTGGCTCCTATGCCTTATCAGCCATGACCCCTCGGAAGTCTGCCCCCAGCAACATGGCGCCATGCAATTCCTCGCCACCTACGTCACTGGTGGGCGACAACTGACGCAGAGGAAGTGACGCGCACCCCGCCTATTCCTCCTGCCTGGAACGCAAATGCATTGGCGTGCGTTTCAGGACGGATACACTACCCGGAAACGATCGGCGAGCTGCTCACATGTACAGGGATCGGATCGGACACTGAAGGTACAGTGTCCACTTACTTACATACGATCGTCTGCTAACCATGTGGCTCGTCCCCCTACTAAACAGGTTCACATAGCCTATGCCACTCTGCACCTCCCATCACTGAGTGTATGTTATGTTTCCTCACGGGCAGCCCCTGCTTTTGGTAGCATTCAACCACATTGATATTTACACATATTTATATTCATTTATATTCATTTAAATGTATTTATTTATTTAGTCTTCTATTAATTTTGACCTTTCTGCTTGTATAATTGAGGAGCCTAGGAGGGAGGGATCCATTGAGGGGGAGGGGCCCCATGTGCCCTCCCTAATCCACTGCTTGTGCCTCTTTGGCACTATATATACAGGGACCACTGAAGGAGGGTTCACTGCTGAGCTCTGATGAAGAAGGGACGTGCCCTTCGAAACGCGTAAGCCGGTAGTGATGCTTATATGTTCCTCTAAGACCTCTGGAAGGTCTCGCTCATCATAACAACTGTTTGCTGCTAGTCGGTGCTTGATTTATATTGCACCCTGTTCCACAACTGCTTGTTAGTAATTTCTTTTATCATTTTATTCAATAAATATTTTACAAAAGATAATGCACATGGCCGGTGCGCCCCTTTCTCTTTTTATTTCTTTGTCTGCTAGGATTCCCTATCCTTGAGGGCAGCAAGGCCTGTGTCGTTTTACCATCTGTCTGGTTGCCTACTTGTGCGCAGGAGTCATTTCTTTTTCTGTTATCAGTTTCATGTAATTACAATTCTTGATACTTCACAGCAGGGCCCTGTGAGGGCTTACAGTGTTGTGGCAACACCAACACCTAAGGCCCCAATTTCTGCAGAGTATATAGGGCAGGCCCCTACTTTCAAACATCCAACTTACAAACGACTCCTACTTGCAAACGGAAGGAGACAGCAGGAAGTGAGATGAAATCTATCCCTAGGAAGGGAAATTCTCTCCTGTAAGAGTTAATATGGGAAAAAATGTGTCTCCTCTTCACTGATGCTTTATCACCAATCCTTGTTTCACTAAAAAACCCAAATTTTCAAAAAACATTTGTCATTGGGACAGAAAGTGAGGTGAAATCTTCTGAAGAGGAGCACAGACAGCAAAACGAATGTCACAGGGGTGATAACCCTTCCCTATGTTTTCCAAAAAGCTTAAAATAGATTTTTTGGCTGGAGCTAAACACTTTAAAAATGTTTTCTATTGTGAAAAAAAAAAAAAAACACTTTAAAAATGTACCAGTTCAAAAAATACAAACAGATTCTACTTAACAACAAACCTACAGTCCCTGTCTTGTTTGCACTGCCTGTATACTGCTATTCAGAGGGCCTGGGGCCCCACGCCTTTCCTTTTTTTAATTTGGGTGCGGGGTTAATATCCATACAAGACTCAAAGGGCCTGGTAATGGACTGGGGGGGTACCCATGCCATTTTTCTCACTGATTCTCATCCATATTACCGGGACCCGACATTACATTAAAGCCGTAAGCAGTTTTAAATGACTTTTATTCCTTTAAAAATGTAATTTTGTGCAGGGACTGTTCTAAGCACAGGAAACACGTGACACTTTACAGGCATACTATAGACACCCCACAGGTACGATATTTAAAGGAATATTTCACTTTTTTTTCACTTTAAACATCATTAAAATCACTGCTCCGGAAAAAAAACGGCCGTTTTTAAAACTTTTTTTGCATTGATACATGTCCCCTGGGGCAGGACCCAGGTCCCCAAACCTTTTCTAGGACAATAACTTGCATATTAGCCTTCAAAATTAGCTTTTGATTTTGAACATTCGAGTCCCATAGACTTTAATGGGGTTCGAATGTTCATCCCTACCTATTAGTAATAATTGATTCCTTTTCTATTCCTTAAAGTGGAGTTCCACCCAAAAATTGAACTTTTGGGGGGGCAGATACCCTATTTTTAGATGGATCCAGCTCCCACTTCCTCCTGGGGCACCGCGGCGCCAGAAGCAAGTTCACCTCTCTCCCCTCCCTCTCAGCAATCATCTGGGACACATCACAGGTCCCAGATGATTACCTGGCCAGTCACAGTACGTAGCGCGGCTCGTGCATGCGCAGTGCGTGCCCGGCTGTGAAGCCACAGTCGGGCGCCCACAGTGACTTTTATAGCACTGATCACTGTAGCACTGATCAAACACAGGAAATAATGTCACAGGATGTGATGTCAGCATCCGGTCCCACCTCATGCATATCACCCAATCAGGGCATCCTCAGAAAAATAAATCTTTTTACTAATAAAGTGTGGCACGCAATGATCTTTTGTTTGTGGCTTCGCTATGTGGTGTACTGAGCTGTGGTGAGAAGGCACCTGGAGTGGAGTGCTGGCCTAGCAGAGTGGTGGAATATGACAAAAAGCATGCTGGGTGGTTCCTAATGGCTCAATCTATAGTGATGGTAACAAGTAGCGGCCACAAAGCTCTTTCACCAGACCCAGAGACACAGCAGCAGTGATCCCTTTGATCAGGTGTTCGCTCACTCTGAGTTGCCTGAGGTGACTCTGGTAGACAGAACAGCAGGTACTTACCCTGGCAGCATCTTTTTCCCTCCACACTCAGGTCATGATCTGTACATTTTGGTAGTCCCACACCGGGCAGTGAGCTCTCGCTTGCACAAGCTCTCTCTCTCCTAGATGGCGTCCCCAGCACGTTCTTCTCACACACTCTGCCTTGGTAGCCAACTTGAGGAGCAAACTTTGCCCTGGAAAATCTGGTTCTCTCCTCCTTACTGTTGCAAAGCTTGGAAAGGACTGTAGTTCATCCTCCATAACTTTAAATGGACATCCTGTCTCTGGAGACTACATGTCTCATGATGCTCCTTTCCTCCCTGCTGAGGGAGAGGGAAGAGACAGATTGGGTGGCGAGCCAGTATTATTACAGGCAGCCCGCTGCTCCTTCACAATGTCCTGCTCTGGTCCTCTCTGTTTTATTCAACGGGGGGCGGGGGAAGGGTCCACACACAGTCTGCTCTGTGTGTACATCCCAGCGGTGGGAAAAATAGTGGGCAGTAAGCGGAGATTACACAGAGCTCGCTCCTGTGATTAATCTATGAGCTGCTGGCAGGAGGAAGGAGGGAGGCGAGCAGGGAGTTACACAGACAACCTGTAGCTCACCTTTCCCCTGTCACAGCACAGTTGGCTGCATGCACAGTAAATGAGCAGAGTGAACAGGCAGATGAGTTGGGGGGAAAACAAGGATCGGCTGCCCTAGCACACTGGGAAAACTATTTGCAGGCAGCACGGGGCTTAAGGGGCAGCTGCTTTGGGCCCTACAACAATGACTGGGCCTAGCGTTTTCCCGTGTTAAAAACGGCCCTGTGTATATGGACGGATTATATGTTTGTTATAAGAGTACTAATATAGCACGCGGCTGTGGCTTCACAGCCTGGCACCCACTGCACATGCGCGAGCGGCGCCGCACGCCGTGATTGGCCGATCAATCACCTGGGACCTGTAATGGGTCCCAGATAATTGACAGGAGGGAGGGAGCAGAGCTGAGCCCTTCCTGTGCCGAGGGTGAAGTGATGTCACCAGCCCAGGCAAAGGAAGAGGCAGACTACGAGGGACCACCTAGCAACAGGCATTTAGAGGTAAGTAAAAAAAAAAATATATCCAAATGTTTTTTTTGTTTTGTTTTTTAGAATTTTTCAGGGATTTTTGTTTTTTTGGGTGGAACCCCACTTTAAGTGGTTAATCACCGCTGTTTTTTTTTGTTTTTTTTCCTAAACAAAAAAAAAGACGAAAATTTTGAACAAAATACGTTTTCTTCTGTTTCTGTTAATAAATTTTGTAAATAAGTACGTTTTCTCCTTCAGTGATGGGCACTGATCAGGCTGCACTGAGGGGCACTGACGGCCACTGATGATGAGGCACTAATATGAAGCAATGACAGGCGGCATGGATATGCAGCACTGATGGGCACTAATGGTGGCACTGATATGCAGCACTGATGGGCACTGATAGATGGCAGTGATGGGTGCTGATATGCAGCATGGATGAGCACTGATTGGAATCCCTGGTGGACATGGGTTGGCATCCCTGGTGGGCATGGGTTGGAACTCTAGGTGGGCACTTGTGGGCATCTGCACTGATAACCGATGTGAAGATTATCAGCGCAGACCCACCCTGTCAGGAGAGCCCCGTATCGGCTCTCCTCTACTCGAGCCTTGTCAGCGCGAATAGAGGAGAAACCAATAACCGTCAATTGGACACAGCTGATCACATGGTAAAGAGCCTACGTCATAGGCTCTTTACTGTGATCGGAGATGCGGTGTGTCAGAGCAACACACCTCACTACTGATCAAAGCGCTGCAAGCGGCTTATCCTGCTGGACGCGTATGAAGCCCAGTCAGGATATTGAAACCACCAGTCACGATAATGAAGCCAGTAGGCCGCTCTGAACTGATCAAGGTGGCTCTACTACATTTGCAGGTACAAATTAGTTCAGGGTAATAGAGCCTGACAGCGGCTTACTGTGTTAGCATGGTTTGAATGTCATTAGGAAATATCTGCAGCCACAGACAAAACATGTATGTTAAATACAACTTAGATAAAGTACATGTTTATATCTTTCAGATTCTGAAAGCTGCAAAATAGCCCTGGTAAATTAGGTTCAGATCCATATTCCCATGCCCCCTTTATTTTGTCAATCACTTTGATTCTTTAATATTCTCATATTGTATTTGTATTCACCATGTCACAGTCAAGAGTCAGGCTTGGAGGACAGTAGCTATAGCAGTAGAGAGGGTCCCAGCTGGATAAGTGCAGCAGCAGATCACACTGGCTGATGACACAGGCTCACCTGAGGTGCGTAGTCTAAGTGATATCCGTGTTCACCAGAGCTCCTGATTATGTAGATGGGTTTTGCTGTGTGTTAGTACCAGGTTGTGGTCCTCAGGATCTCCCTACCAGGAGGGGAGCAAGCCGGAGCCCAGTAGCAGATATAGCAGTTAGGGCTCAAGCAGAAGCATAGTCGAGCAACAAGGCAAAAGACGGTAACAAGTGGTAGTGGTGATGCGGACGGCAGCAGGAGTGACAAGAGCGAGAAATTGGCTGGGGAGAGCGCAATAATCTGGCAAACAGGAAGAGCAAAGGCAAGGCTTAAATCAAAAAGTCCATGGGAGGAGCAAAGAGTTAAAGATTTGGCAGAAAAAGGCCATAAGGCATGACTATCCAATGGATCAGACAGGGTGCTGTCCAGCATCTCAGGTGGCTAAGCAAGAAGAGACCTAGCCAATCACAGCAGAGGTTGCAGGTTCAGACCCAGGTCCTGACACACAAGTTATGTTAAAGTGATGCTAAACTCTGGTTTTAAAAATATATTTAAGTATATATTCCTAAGGCCCCTTCTACATGGGGTGGGCAACAATGGATTCCGTCTGCTCAGCGAGGAATCTGTCCGCTGATCGCCCTGAACAGGTAGAGGGCTGGTCCATGCCCACTCTGCTTATGCATAGCAGACAACCTGCTCTCCTTTGTGGGTGGTCAGATCCCATCTGTCTGTTTTTAGAGAATAGGATTGAATCGGATGTAGGTGGGTGTCAACAGACACATGTCTGTGTCCGTTGGTGACTATGTTCATTCTCCATGGTCCCCTGTATGTAGCAATGTAGCAACCCTGCCTTGCTTGCTCCTGAGTTGGACTATGGACAATGGAATGTGTGTTTGTGTGTGTGCATAAAGAAGCTTACATGACTGCAACTCAGTGTTAATTTTGGCAGCAAATTTCGATTTAGTTTTAGTCTTAGGACTAAAATGGCATTTTAGTTTCAGTCCCATTTTAGTCTTCTGCAATTGTTTTAGTCGTATTTAGTCGTCTAAATCTCCAGTACATTTTAGTCGACTAAAATGTCCTGCGTTTTAGTCGACTAAAATCTCCAGTACATTTTAGTCGACTAATGCCCTGTACACACGGCCGGTTTTGCCGTCGGAATAAATTCCGAAGGTTTCTCCGACGGAACGCCGACGAAATTCCATTCAAGAGGTCTTGCCTACACACGGTCAAACCAAAGTCCGACCAAAGTCCGACCGTCCAGAACGCGGTTACGTACAGCACGTACAACGGGACTAGAAAATGGAATTCAATAGCCAGTAGCCAATAGTTTCCGTCTCGTACTTGCTTCAGAGCATGCGTCTTTTTTGGTCTGTCGGAACAGCATACAGACGAGCGGTTTTCCCGATAGGAATTGGTTCCGTCGGAAATTTTTAGAACATGTTCTATTTCTAGGTCCATCAGAATTTTCTAAAAAAAAAGTCAGATGAGGCCTACACGCGATCGGAATTTACGATGAAAAGCTTCCGTCAGACTTTTTCTGTCAGACATTCCGCTCGTGTGTACGCAGAATAAAACTCATTTTAGTCGTCTAAAATCTAATGGGTGTAATTAAATTGTAATGCATTAGTTAACATTTCTCTACAATTTCCAAACTCATTATATACTGTTGGAGTGAAAAATCTAATATGTTATTTATTATGGTATTGAGGTATGAACGTGCACTACAGACCAGTGTTAATTTTGAAGTCAAATTTAAATTTAGTTTTAGTCTTAGTCATTTGACTAAAATGGCATTTTAGTTTTAGTCCCATTTTAGTCTTTTGACTAATATGCCATTTTAGTTTTAGTCGTATTTTAGTCATCTCAGTTGTTTTAGTTTTAATCGTATTTTAGTTGACTAAAATAATATTCATTTAGTCGACTAAAATGTTTTATTCGTTTTAGTCGATGAAATTAACACTGCTGCAACTAACATAGGCTGTTTATCCCAAACAAATGAGGTTAGGCGTAAAAGGAGCTCACATGGGACATTGCAAGGTGTCAGAAAAACACAGTAAGAAACTATTTAATTAAAAATAGTGTTTCAGGGCCATTAAATACTTGAAGTGTACGGAGGATTTCATTTAGTGTCATTTTAGGAAAACCTTGAGGACCTTAACAGACTAATGAACCTTGTAAACAAACATCATCAGTTCATATTAGAATGTCCTGATGTCACCTTTTCCCATCCCATCCAATTACCTTGGAAGACTGCACTGAGTGAATTCTTTAGGTGTTTTTAGACCATGTTGTTAATATTAGTCCCCATTAGTTATAAACACACTATGGAAATCTTATGCATGCCAATTTATAACCCAGCCAGGAGAATTCTGAAAACCACTGAGTGTGATAAAAGGAGACAAATTAACTGCAGCAAAAGACATGTGGTAAAAACAAGACTCCTAAGTTTATGTCATATCATCCAACACAGTTACAGTGATGCAGCTTTCTGTAAACTGTTTATAAGGGATGATTTGGATCTCGGCTTGGTATGCAGAAACCAAGGGCATTATGAATTTTTTATAAGGGGAACGTATAGCTTTTTTACATGTAATTTTTTTCATTGTGTTATTTTTAGGACCAAATTAACATTTTCAATATTTCTCATCTTTTAGTCAGGTAAACATTAAATATTACATAGTTACATAGTTAGTCAGGTTGAAAAAAGACACAAGTCCATCCAGTTCAACCATAAAAAAAAAAAAAAAAAAAACAAAAAAAAAAACCAAACAAAAAAAATATCGTACAATCCAATATACCCAGTTCTATACCCACAGTTGATCCAGAGGAAGGCAAAAAAACCCCAGCAGAGCATGCTCCAATTTGCTACAGCAGGGGAAAAAAAATCCTTCCTGATCCCCCAAGAGGCAATCGGATTTTACCTGGATCAACTTTACCTATAAATGCTAGTACCCAGTTATATTCTGTACATTTAGGAAAGTATCCAGGCCTTTCTTAAAGTAATCTACTGAGCTGGCCAGAACCACCTCTGGCAGGAGTCTATTCCACATTTTCACAGCTCTTACTGTAAAGAAACCTTTCCGTATTTGGAGATTAAATCTCTTTTCCTCCAGTCGTAAAGAGTGCCCCCGTGTCCTCTGTGTTGACCGTAAAGTGAATAACTCAACACCAAGTTCACTATATGGACCCCTTATATATTTGAACATGTTGATCATATCCCCCCTTATTCTCCTCTTCTCAAGAGTGAATAAATTCAGTTCCACTAATCTTTCCTTATAGCTGAGCTCCTCCATGCCTCTTATCAGTTTGGTTGCCCTTCTCTGCACTTTCTCCAGTTCCCCGATATCCTTTTTGAGAACTGGAGCCCAAAACTGAACTGCATATTCCAGATGAGGTCTTACTAATGATTTGAACAGGGGAAAAATTATATCTCTCTCTCTGGAGTCCATACTTCTCTTAATACAAGAAAGGACTTTGCTCGCTTTGGAAACCGCAGCTTGGCATTGCATGCTATTACATATTTCATTTCATATTTCATTCAATCACCTCCATCAATCAGATGGGTTTTTTTTTTGGTTTACTGCTACAATGGCTGAAGACGTGACTAACCTGTGTTGTGGCTAGTTCTGAAAAATAGATTTCAGGGCCATTAAATACTTGATGTGTATGGAGGATTTCATTTAGTGTCATTTTTGGAAAACCTTGAGGACCTTTACAGACTAGTGAACCTTGTAGTTCTAATCTTTTAGTCGGGTAAACATTAAATATTACATATTTCATTTAATCACCTCCATAAATAAGATGGCGTTTTTTTTTTGGTGGTCTCAAAAAACAGGTTTACTGCTACAATGGCTGAAAAGCTGACTAACCTGTGTTGTGGCTAGCTCTGAAAAATAAATTTCAGACCATTCAATTTTTTAGGACCAAAATTAACATGTTCAATATTTCTAATTTTTTATTCAGGTAAACAATAAATATTAGATATTTCATTTAATCACCTCCAACAATCAGATGTTTTTTTTTGGTGGTCTGAGAAAACTGGTTTACTGCTACAATGGCTGAAGACGTGACTAACCTGTGTTGTGGCTAGTTCTGAAAAATAGATTTCAGGGCCATTAAATACTTGATGTGTATGGGAGATTTCATTTAGTGTCATTTTAGGAAAACCTTGAGGACCTTTACAGACTAGTGAACCTTGTAGTTCTAATCTTTTAGTCAGGTAAACATTACATTTTGTATATTTCATTTAATCACCTCCATCAATCAGATGGTGGTCTCAGAAAACTGATTTACTGCGACAAGAAATTACTAACCTGTGTTGTGGCTAGTTCTGAGTATGTCAGATTACACACACAGCTAAACTACTTAGAGTAGGCTACAACCTCTCTCTTACTGCTAGCAGAGACTGCAACCAAACTTCTATCTGCAGTAGCAGTCAACAAGTGTGGAGCCAGTGCTGGGCATTCTTTTTAGAAAGCCCAACATGATCTTCAAACAGAGTAACGTGAAAGCACCTTGTATTAATCAGTTATTTGTAAAATAAGACCTGTATAAAAATGATTTGAAAAATTGGAAAATATTATTAAACTTTTTAGAAACAAACAAAATTCATTAACATTTCACTTTATATTATATGTTCTTTAAAAATTAACACTTTTTACGATTGAAAAGAAATAATACAATATTAAAGTGGATTTAAACCCCCCAAAAAAAAAAATAATGAAGACTTCTACCTGGTACAGCAGAGGATATCAATTAATCTGTGCCCAGTCTTGCCACGAAGAGTTAATCCAGCTCTGAGCAATCCTCTTGTCTTTTTTTACTAGGCTAAAAACCGACACACAGAGAAATCTGTGTCGCCACATGCCCCACTGCTCTGATTGACATCTGATTCCCTCCCCTTAATGCACAAGCATGAGAGCAGAGGGAGTGTGTCTATGATTCCAGCTTCACATGCCTCCTCCTTTCTTCTCAAGCTCTCCCAGGATTGGTGTGAGATCACAGCTACTGGTCAGTAATCCTCCACCGGCGCTGAGTAGATGTGACATGTGCACATTGAATGGTGGGCCGTGAGTGCGTTCTGCTTGTGCTGTGCAAGCAGTAAGGGCTGATCTGCGTGCACTTTTTATTGTCCAGGCGTGAGTATCAGCCTTGCGATGCTGCCTAGCGAGGGGGAGTGTAGAGGTGGGTGGGGAATCCTATGACATCACGACAATCCCCCCTCCCCCCCGAGCACCAGAGAAGAGACCTGCCCACTGATTCCAGAGTTTTACGGGGCTCCTACAGCTAACAGGAGTAAGATTGCAAGGGTAAGGACACATGCATCATGCTTATACATATGGACAGATTAATACTGTGCCTTTAGTTTATACAGGGCGATCGATGGGTTTACATCCACTATAAACAGCAGTCAAAAGGTGCAGCTGTCTAGAGTTTTGTGAGAGTAGATAGCAAAGAATTTCCTCATTTCACACTGGCAGAGTCGGCTTTTAGCGTTAAAGCGACACTCATTTTTGCGGCACTTTAGCGCTGTTTTAGCGACGCTTATGAGCTGCTTTTCGGACGCTAGTGTA